>OY728135.1:67359280-68609280 GCA_963277665.1 Viscum album | reverse complement strand
ATCATTGGTTGAAAGCCATTTTTCTTCCAAAATCATATTTTCAAAAATCAATTTTAGAAAATGATTTTTAAAAATTTTCTAAATAATTTATTAAATACATTTTACCCTTGTTTTTTTATTTTCAATTTTGTTTTAATTAATATTCATGTCATTTTTCGAACAAGTCAATTTGGATTTTACCAAAATGTGAAATGAAACATTATTTTAACATCTTTTGCATGAACTTAATTTTCCACCATCATGACCACGCAATTTATTAATTCTTCTTTTATATCTTTCATTTATTTTCTGAAAATAAAATTTTTTTGAATATTTTATAGGAATTTTTAGTTTAAAAAATGTGATTTTCAAATTGAAAAGGATATTTTCTCTAATAAATTTTTGAAATGATATTTAAATATTTATTTATAAGATTCCAAGATTGTTTTAAATGAAAATTATTATGAAAATGTTTTATGTTATAAAAAGTTATTTTATTTTGGAAATAATATTTTCCACTAGAAATTTTCCATGTGATCTTTCAAAATCATTTTCCATATATGATGTCATATTTTGATGTTACTTATGATTTACATGGGATATTATCCAATGATACCATTATTATTCATTATATGAATAGTTTATATTTATGACGAAAATCTATTTATTAAACCCATTTCTCTTCCATGGGTTATACCATGAAAATATCCTTATGAATCCCACTTCTTTTTGCACAGGTTATGCTATGATGAAATGATAAAATAATTATGAAACCTATTTATTTTAAATAGTTTATTCCATAAAGATATTTTTATGGGAAGAAATATAATCGGTCCAGATATAATAAATGTTTTATGATCTTGTGGAACACATATGTGTGATTTTTATTTTATAATAAGTGGGAACTCCATCTGCCTCCAATAGATTGTGTAATGATTTATATCTCATGAGATAAAAAGTAATTTAATGGGTTGTGAACTAAATTTAGTAATTTAATTACTAGGGTTTGAATTATAAACCTTTGGAATATTACTAAGAGAATTTATGAAATCCATGCACTAAGTCAGTGTAGGATTTTGAGGCCCAGAGTGCCTTAGTATGGTGATTTAAGAATTTTAAATTTTTTATCACATAAATGCAGTTTTCTCTTGAAACATGAATACATATTGAGAGCAGTCTCAAATTAGATATCTGAGGCTGCAGTTGAGTTTAGAACATTGTGTTTACCCTAGGCACAACTTAGAACTATCCACACCTAATGTTTTGGTTGGAGGAAAGTTGGCGGGGAGTTATGTGGTGGAATTATTAATTAAATGAAAATTAAATTAATTTACTAACTTAGTTCCCCCTCCCCCTTAATATTTGGGCCCACAACATAAGGGAATATTCTCCTCTCCTCTCCCATTTGGTGACATATTGAAACCAAGACGAATTGAAGCAACGAAGTGCTGCTGATATCTATTCCTAGAAATTATTTTCACCAGACCAAGGAGCAGCATGATTCGAGCATATTTCTATAGAAGAATCTTGGGATCTTATCCCATTAAGGAGGTGATTTTGAGAATTTTCTATTATCCCCTTTGTTATTTTGTAAGGGTATATATCCCTATTACGAATTCTAGGGTTCCCTGATAGTTTGATTTATAGGTTTCATGGAAATATTAGTAGAATTAGGTGACTTAGAAGGTAATTCATGACTAGAAGTACCATTTACATGGTGTTTACTCAAGTAAGACATGTTGTGGTTCCTTCCCAGCCCGAGGAAGAAGTATTTTGGGGACTACACACTCTGTACTAGGGTTACATTCCATTAATGACCTCATATTGTGTGGCCAGAGGATATGGCCAGTGAAGCCACGTGAAAGTACATGGATTTGTCATAGTACATGAACAAAGTACATGGAAACAGGGTGAAAAAACGAGAATGGGGATACTTTATGGACAGTTGTCCGTTTGTCCTAAACATTCCACGTAGTATGAGATGAATGATGTTTGAGGGAAATGGTTGGACATACCATGTCGAAGAAGAATATGACTAGGGGCTGGTGAAGCTGGACATGCCATATATGGGCTTTACATTCCATGTAACCCTAGAAGGATTGGAAAACATGGTAATCCCGATATAGTCCTAGGTTATTAGGTGGTTTCACAAGTGGTGTGGACCCCTGTGCACATGATGTACTCATTTTAGATCTTCCACCTTCTCTATATCCATATATATAACTCAGATTTATGATTGTTAGTCTCCAATTATAAGGGTTTTTTCACATAGAAACTGACAGTGGCCTTTGTTTCATCCTGTGATATTTGATGTTGTGGGTTTGAGCATGAAAATTGTGTAGCAGTTCATAAACAAGGGCTTTGAGTGGGGTGTATCACTGGGTTGTTTTCATAGTCGGTACCCTTCCTTCTCACTTTATCATGTGGGTCCCCTATACTCATTCAGATGGTATAGTAATGCTCCACTATTATATCAGGGCGTGGGTCCTCTACATGTGATAGTGTTGCAGTGCAAGGTAGGATAAGCATGTTGCTCCTTTCAGCAATTCTTAATCATTGAAGTATATCAGTTTGGTTCATAAAGAGATATGTTGGGATTGGTACTCCCCTATGGTATTAGGGAATTAGTTCCCATACCTATCTACATTGGTCGAAACGGGACTCCCCACATTGTGGTTGTGGGTTCATTACTTTTTGAATATTTCTTCTTGGGCTAGTACTACCTTGAAGGATTATGGTGCGAGTTTTGTGTATTTTATGTGTAGTTGGAGATAGTTCCCCTTTAATTGATAGGGTGTGGGGCCTCCATACTTTTTGGCCATATAGAGTAGGTACTCCCCTGTTTGACCAGGGCATGGGTCCTCTATATGCGATGTATAGATAGAGTAGGTACACCCCTATCATGTTCAGGGGTCGGTCGTCTAACCCTGGTGTCAGAACACCCATATCATAGAAGGGTGAGGGACCTCTATTGGTTTTCTTCTAATAGAGTTGGTACTCCCCTATTGTACAAGGGATAGGGTCCTCTAGCCCAGCGCTGGTACTCTTCTTTCATGTTAGGGTGGAGGTCCCCAATAGGATTTGAGATGACATAGTGGTACACCTCTATCATACCAGGGTGTGGGTCCTCTATCTTTTGTGTAGTGCTGACCTTTTGGACAAGGGTGTGGGTTCTCACCTAAGGATCAGTACATCCATGTCTCTGAGTTTAAGTAGGGAGGAGGTCCTCCATGGGAGTTAGTGTTCCCTCATCTTTTGAGTATTGTTATGAGGATCGATCCCATACACTAGATACATGCGGTATATAGTTAGGAGTTAGAAGTAACTCGACGGACTGAGGAGTGTGCCACTCCTTTCTTGAGAGATATTGGTTTCATGAGTTAGATATGAGCTAGTAATGCCTCAACTATAGGGTAGTGGTGAGGTGTAGGTCCCCCTATTCTCTCTCATTAGAGAGTATTCACGTGGTGCATAGTTTGGAGTAGTTCTACCTCAAATTTGTGAAGTGTTGAGGGGTGAACCTCTCCACCTAGGATTTTTATGGCCTTGTGTAGGGAGCATGTTAGTGATGGAAGGTCCTGAAGTGCTCAGAACTACAGCTAGACCTACCGAGTTTTTCTCGATGAAGTGCATCTCTCAGACATGTTACATCTGGGTTTTATGATCTCATGTATTGTATTCCTATGTGTTTTGTTTTACCTTTAAATCCTTGTGTAGAATTATATCTCTATCTATAAGGTCATAACCTCAAGATACTTGGAGTCTACGATTATTATATCTAGGCGATTTTGGGATTCCTTACAGTGTGTCATGTGTCTGTGTTGAAACCATTTGTGGAATTATCAGAATATTCATTTATAGATGAGGATGGTTTGAGATGTAGTTTCTCTCTCAATTCAGTTCAATCTAGCTTGGTCCATTAGACTATTTCTTTTTTAGTTTCACAATTAACATTTTGTGTTTTTGGGGTACCAATTGAGTATTCTTATACTTACCAATTCACGGTATTTGCTCACATGTTTTGTGCCTTGTGAGACTACAAGCCTTCTGACAGAGTCTCTGGAGGACCCATGTTTTGGGGAGCTTAGTGAGCTAAACCAACCAAAGTGTTTACTAGATCTAGGACAAGTACCTCTCTGAGATTCTCATATGACATCGATTCCCTCCTTTTGAGCAAGTTGGATTATTTTTTAGTTTTTTGGTGGGATTCTGTTTCTCCCCATTTACACTATCAATAATTATACTATACTATGGTTAGGGATATATGTATGTATTAATTTTAGTTGCCAACTTTTTATATCTTTACACTTTTGAATTGAGGTTTTTGTGGGTGCGTGTGTACAAGTAATTCAGGAAAAGGCCTCCCATCTATATGATATTACTTCTTGGTGCTAGTCTCCAGCCACTAGGCTATTTGATGCGAGCTTGGGTTTTTTCGACCTAGGCACTATTAGGTCACTTCATGATAGATTGGTATCAGATTTGGTTCCAATTTGGGACTGAAGAGTCATGATATTGGTTTGGATTTCATAGAGACAATGTTTGGGTGTTTTGAGTTCTATTCTAAGGAAAGAGTTTCTAGTGTTGGTGTGGTGGCTGGAATATCTATTCACTAGGACTCTAATAACCTGCTTTTTCGACACATTATATTAGGACACTAGTTTCTAGAGAAATAGGTACATGCCTCATATAAGACTGGGTTTTGGATTTACCTTTTCCTTCTTCATTGGTCTCCCTAGATATACTATTTTACCGTTGAACATATATTATTCTATTTCAAGATTACACCTGCAATGATAACCAGACTGGGTTCCATTGTGGGATTGTTGTGATGATCTGCCACATTAAGAGGCTTCATTGCAGGGAACTAGTTCTAAGTAGGTTCCTCCAAGTGGTATTCCATTTTATGCACCACCTTTTGAGTAGCTGGTTTTGCTGACTATTCAGGCCGAGGATGCGTGTAGGCTGAGTGTGTTGTATGAGTTATAAAGGCAGCGAGCTCTAAGGTATCAAGGTTATCTAGATCCCTAGGAAGCTGATGACTATCATGAGGTATTCAAATGTGTTTCTTACCTAGTGAGGACACCTCCCGATCCGATGGTGGTCCTAGAGACAAGCCTTCTCCATGCTTTAGTTAGGCTATGGTGGTGGTTAATAAAATAGTCCCATGATGAAAAGACACTCAATTGGTTTAAGTTCAAGAAACTCTTTAGAAAAGAGTTTTACCTTTCCATGTTGAGGTTTGTGCATATCCAGAAGCTTCTACTGCTTCCTCATGGTAGAATGACTATGACAGAGCACTCAGTGAGATTTATAGACATGTCTTATTACACACTGGATATCATGCGAGACTCATTCATCAAATCTCAGTTATTTGAGAAGGGCCTCCGAAGCGAATTCAGAGCAAGTGTGGTCTCCCTATGACTTCCCTCTTGTACTGGGGTACTAGATAAAGCTTTGTTCGTATAGAGATTCATGGCGAAGGGGAAGGTGGATGTGGCCCGCAGTAGCGTCCATGAGGCTGAGGTGTCCGCAACAGGTGGAAGACGACATGAGATTGGATCTTGGAATAGGATGAAAACCCATTCCTAGGCCTAGGAATGTGGGCCTATGGTGTAGGATCCATGCTGTAGAACATGTCATCCATAGGGGAGGTTCTTTTACACATTCGATGACTAATGATATCTTGATAGAGATTGTTTGACCCTCTATACTACGAAAAGGGAGACAGACAATGGGTCACCTTGGCAGAAGGAAGCGTTTGGAGTTGGGAGTTTTATGAGATAGAGTATGTGGCAGAGGAGAAGGGAAAGAAGAATTAGGTGGTTGGAAATATAAAGTGTTGCCACCACCATTCCCATGTGGTCCATTCCATGCTCAGGAAATTGGAGGACACGATCTAGGAAAACTGTAGGACATAGAGTCCATTAACCCAAAAGCATTGGGGATTAATAGAGGTACACTCTGTGTCCCTTCCAATTTCTATAGGGGTTATTTTTAGACACTATTCTATGGTACACATTTCATTCTGATTCATACATGTGGTTTAAACTGAGGTGGCTCGGGGCATCGGTAGAACAATGTGTTAGTGTTTCATCCATGTAGCTTAGAATATAGGAGGGCAAGAGGTCCTTCCACCACTATATGTGTTTTTAAAAAGAGAGTAAAATCATTAGAGTGATTCCCCAAGAAGATAGTATTGAGGTGCGGTGGATGAGTCCCTCTAACTTGTCTATTAGGGGTCGGGTGGCATGTTAGAAGTTGTGATAGAGAGAATGGTTAGACCCGTTGTGATAATTTCAAAGCTTTTTGTTATTCGTTTATACCCTCATGTACATTACATAATCAATTTATGTAAGACACTAGAGGAGGACGTGGTCTATTTTGACGTAGCTTTGGAATCATGAAAAATATGAACACTTTCACAACAAAAACACAGTTTTTGGATGCAATAAACATCATAAGGGTGAGTCATTTACTCTAAAAGAGGATGGTGTCAAGGTGTGGTGGATGATTTCCTTATACTTTTGTGTTCAAGTAGAGGTTGTACGATGGAGTGTTGGAGTAGGTCATGGCCTTGCCTGTAGGGATTTTTTTGATGAAACATTTTTGGCATCCCTAGTGGAGGGAGAGCCTTGCATATAACAATTATTTTGTGGACTAGTTATACCATGTGATGTTAACTCAATGTGGATTGGTTTCATACCATCCATTCTATGCTGGGATTCCACTTGTAGGTGTGACCATGTTTCTGTTTTGAAGAGATGTGTTACAAATGGAGGTTCTCAGATGAAGGGCCTAGTAAGACCTAGTGTTTACACATGGGTAGCCTGGTTGTGTTCATTTTTACCCTCATGTTAATGGAATCATCCTTGAATGAATGATTCATGATGAGGTTTTAGTTATGGTAATCTAGGGTTGTATGTGAACTATGTGGTTTTATTAGTATCTACATCAGGTTAGATGGGTGGTGTACCGCTCGACCATATGACTATAGATGGACCGTGGTGCTTGGTTCTTTTCCACCTGTCATAGATGAGGATACATGTACCACTCAATTTCATGATATGGTCTAGTTGGATATGGATGCGACTGTGTAATTTCCTTGGTGGTTCTTCTAAGTGCATGTGAGGATGCATCACAATAACCAAAGGTGAGCTCGTTGGAGTGTGAGTTCTAGTGGAGAGATCATTTTCTTCCCTCATTCCTAGGATTTCCCCTTTTGGGGATGATATTACATAAAGGCGTGGAGATTTCAGAGACTCAGGGTTGAACTATATGTTAATATAAGATTACTAAGAATGTTTCCTAAAGCCACGAGTTCATTCAGCACAAGATTATAAGGCCTAAAGAGCCTCCACGCGTTCATTTTAAAAACATTAAATATTTTCTCATGTGTAGAACTTTTCTTGAAACATGAATAACTCTTTAACGAATACCAAGATATGAAATACGTGGCTTTAGTTGAGTTTAAAATGATGTGTTTACCATAGGTCTGATCTAAAGTTATATGCACCTATAGTATTGGTTGGAGGCGAGTTTGTGTTGCGTTATGTGGTGCAATAATCAATTAAATAAAAATTTGATTAATTTCCAAACCTATTTACCCCCTCCCCTTAATATTTGGGTTCAGAATTATAAAGGATCCACTCATATCCTATACCCTTTGATGAAAGATGAAAACCAAGACCAATTTAACTAATGAAGCATTACTGATCTCTGTTCAGTGAACCATTCATCATTAGATTGAGCAGAAATAGGATCCAACCATCATTCTGTACATGAAGATTCATAATTTCTTCCTTAAGGATGGATGTTTTGAGTTTTTATCTTGTTCTCAATTTTTATTCTTTTTTAAGGATTAATATCCCAGTTATAAATGCTAGAGATACCTCCTAGGCCGATCTATAGGTTTTGGGGAATACTAGGGTGAATTGGGTGACTTGGAAGGTAAATACTAACTAGAATTACAATCAACACAGTGTTTTGTTCAGTGAGACATGCCATGTAGCACTTCCTCTTCAGAGAAGAATACTTTTGGGGACTACACACGTAGTATTAGGGTTACACACTATGTAGTGACTCCAACCTGTGTGGCCAAAGTACATGGACCGTGAAGCTATGTGAAATACATGGATGTGAAAATGTATATGTCCAAAGTACATCTACATGTGGTGCTGGACACGGGCATGAGAAAACTACATGTCTAGGTGAATTTCTATACTGATCATTCCATTTAGTATGGGATGCAAGATATGTAAGGGACACGACTAGTTAGGCCGTGTGGAAGTTGAACACAGCCAGGGGCTAGGTGAAGCGGGACACCCCATGTATGGGATATACATTCCATGTAACCCTACATGTCTTGGGAAACCATATATTATGGACACATGGTCATGTTATTTGGAAACATTCACATGTCATGTGAACTCTAGTGAATGTCTTATACTCTTTTTAGATCTTTTAGAGATCCCACACATTTCAAATATCCTTCTCTTGAACTCAGAGTTAGGCTTGTGAGTATACTAACCTATCCAGATTTGCATGTAGAATGTGATGGTGGGATCTATTTCATCCTACGAGATATGATGTGGCATGTTTCGAGCATGATTATTGTGTAGAGTTTCTTATCCTTGGGTAGTGAGGGGGTATATCACTGGGTTGAAATCGGGTATGATACCCTTCCCATTTTCTTTAGGATGTGGGTCCTGTAGACTCTTTAGGTAGGTAGAGTAGTGCTCCCCTATTTTATAAAGACATAGGCCCCAAAACTATGTCACTTATTGTGGTGTGAGGTATGATAATCATGATACAACATTCAAAAATACTTTACCGATGGACTAGATCAGTGTGGTTCGTAAAGAGAGATGATGAGACTAGTAATACCCTAGGGAATCAGGGCACATGTATTCCTTACTTATTTTCTTTAGTAGATATGGGACTCCCCACATAATGGGTACATTCTCATTACCTTATGGGTAGTTATTCTGTGGTTGGTACTCCCCTAACAAATTTGGGCACATAGTACCCGTATCGTTCATGTAGTTGGACATGGTCATCCCCTACCAAGCAACGGTGTGGGACCTATATACTTGTTGGAAAAATAGAGTTGGTACTACCTTATTGGACCAAGGAATGATTCATCTATAAGTGACGTATAAATTGAGAGGGTACAAACCTATCATGATATGATGACAGCCCTTTATCCTTGGTGTCAGAACTCCCCTGTTGTACCAAGGTGTTGGTCTTCCATATGTGTTCTTCCGGAAGAGTTAGTACTCCCTATCATACAAGGGGGAGGTTTTTCTGGCCTTGGGTCAGTAATCTCCTATCATGTCAGTGAGAGGGTCCCCCATAGTATATGAGTTGACAGATTGGTACAATTGTGAAGCTCCTATATCTTTTGAGTAGTACTCCCCTTTTGGGCCAAGGTGTGGGTCCTAAGCTATGAATTAGTACTCCCATGTCTCTAAGTGGTAGCAGGGAGTGGGAACTCCATTGGAATGAGTAATCCATCTTCTGTTCAGTATAATTACAAGGATAAGATTCATTCACTAGTTTTTTGCGGTAACAAGTTATGATTTGGAGCTCCCCCGATGGACTGAGGCGTGATCCACTCCTTTTAGTAGTGACAGAGGATTCATGGTTTAGTTTCTGGATATTACTCTATCAATTTTAGTTAGTTGTTAAGGTCTAGGTCCCTGTGTTGTCTCTCATTAGAGAGGATGCTAGGATAAAATAGTCCTGAGTAGTACTCCCTTAACTATGTGAAGTGGTGAGGGGTGTTCCACTTCACTTGTATTTCTTATAGATTTGTGTATTAAAGATGATAGTAATGGATGGTTTTCTATTTCCTGGCACTGGATCTAGAACTTTTGAGTTATTATTGATGTATTGTATCTCTCGGATGGGTGCCATCTGGGATGGAAGATATGATGGAGTGTATTCTCAAGGGTTTGAGTTTACCTTTAGATCCTGGAGTAGAATCATGTCAATTAATATTAGGAAGAAACCATATGAGACTTTGAGTCTGAGATTCATATATATGGGTGATTGTGGGAGTCCTGGAGGTATGTCATGTTTCTGGGTTGACACACCTTGTGGAAAGAGCTGACTAGTCATATAGAAATAATGATGGTTCAAGATGGAGTTTCCCCCTCGATTGGGTTCACTCGGGTTTGGCCGAGTGGAATGTTTCCTTTCCGTTTCTCCCTTTTCATTTGGGTTTTCTAGATGCGTACTGAATATTCTTATAATCACCCCAAAATGGAATTTTCCTCCATGTTTTCTATCTTGTGCAAAACAAATTCATTTTGATGGTGTCCCCGGCGGACCGAATGCTGGCAGAGATTTGTGATCTAGAATGAACGAAGTGTTTTTCAGAGCATGGATAGGGTGCTCTACGATGGTTTCATCTGATAGTGTTCCCCTCGTTCTGAGAAATTTTGATGATTTTATAGTTTTTTTGGATCGAATGTGTTTTTCCCTATTTATGATTTCAATGCTTCTATTATACTCTAGTATGGTATAGTTTTTGGCAAGTGTTTTAGTTTCCATCTTTTAATATCTTTACACTATTTCATTGAGGTAGTTTCTGGTACATGTTTATAGGTATCTTAGGCAAAGGACTGTCATATGTGTCATCTCCCTACTCGGTGCTAGTTTCCAACCCATTGAATATTGGAGGTAGGATTGAGGAATTAAGGCCTAGGCCCCATTGGGTTGGGTCATGAAAAGTAAGGTACTCAATCCACTATTATAGTCTTAAGAGTGAACCTTGACTATTATAATGGTTTTGGGAGTGAACCCATCCCACTATGATAATATTGGAAATGAGCCTTAGGCTTCTTAGGAATTAATTTTCTATTACTATGTGTATGTAAAAAATCTATATCTTATTCCAATGTTATGTTCTCAGGGTTCATGTTCACTGATTCCATTATGGTTCATGTCTTATGAACTGGAACGATTTATTCAATGAAAATTGGGGGTTCAAAACCCATTTGGTACAGGTACTGTAGTAGTACTATAACAGTGAGAAACTATAGAAATAGTGGAACTATAGCAAAGGTGAACATTGTAGTAGTATCTGTGTCAGGACTGTAGTTGCATGGAGTATTATGAGGTTACTGCAGCAGGCATGAACTGTAGCAGTACTATTCACAGAATGGGTCTTGGCAAAAAATTTCGAGCCTACGGGGAATATAATGGGCTACATGCCCACTGGGCCTTCGAACAAAATATATATTATGTAATAAAGCAGGTTGTTAAAAGGTTTATACCTTGGGGTCATATGAAATTCCTTTCAAGCCTCTGTGTGTACGGTGTGTGTGTGTTTGTGTGTGTGTGTTTGATGAAATTTTACCCCCGAGCACCTAATATAATACATTGTTATATCCTTATCTTACTATTATTTATCATCTCAGATCCCCCATTCTTAGAATTTCTTTTCATGGATTATGAGGAAGGGAATTAGAATTTATTTTTATATGATGGGTGTCAGTTATGATGAATATAGTGGGCGATGTTGTATCTCACTTATGGACAAGTTCTTTATTTTTCAATGTTTCAAAAATCACTATAACTTTATGATCTTCATTCATGTGTTTGTGTATTGTAATAAATATTTATATTAAATATGTAAAATATATGTATGAAAATCCTTGGTTGTTATAGAAGGAATTAGATGACAGGGTTAGATATGCTTTGGAAAATTGGATGAGAAAAATTGAGTAAGATCTCTTGGGATATGTCTATTGATGGTAAAAAGTATAGTAAAATTCCATTTAATTTTGGTATAGAATAGAGAAAGTGGTTTTCAGGGAACTATATCCATGTATAGATACTAAAAGTGGATGTTGTTCTAGAATATAGGTACATATGGATAATTTCTCAGAAAATAGTGCATTGAGCTTGACTCAATTATTACCTGGGGCACAAAAATGGGCCTTTCTTCACACATAGATTGAAACTCCATGGGGATATTCTCTGGATATTAATAAAATAATTAATAAAATTAATAAAAAATTTGAATATATTATGATCGTGAATATAGTAGCTTAATCCTAAGGTGTCATACATTGAAAGTGGTGCCATGATTTTGACGTCCTATAATTTATTTTTTATGATAATGTGGTACCAAACTATTATTATTATTTCCTACACAATTTTTTTTATTTTAATAAAATGATAAAATATAAAGGAACCATGTTAATTGTTAGTTTGAAAGTCAATGAAATGAGTGTATTTATGGCCTGGAAAACATTATGGGAGTTGGAATGAAAATTCGCATTTCTATACTAACACAACATTCGCAAGGAATGAATCATGATGAACTTCTAAATTATAAAAGGAAAGAATTTATTTCTGTCAAGTCCTTTATGAGGCCAAATCCACCTCCTTCCAGTGGTAATATTATTTTACTAGTTTTTGGGAAATGGATCAGTACGAATGAAAAATTATTTTTCATCATCCAGTTTTTGGAACATGTAAAATTCAGTTTGGTTGTCTATCATTTGGAAGGTGAAGTGGATGAATGGTCAACCCTCCTAAATAATACCAAGTAACTTGATGAAATTGACTCCATATAATGGGAGGAGTTCACAAGATTAATTTTTAATTAGTACTTACCTCATATTCTTTGTACAAAAATGGAGAATGAATTTCATTATCTAAAGTAGTAGCATGCTAAATCTATTAGTAATATTTTATAGGACTTGTAAGGTAAACTTCAGGAATAATAATCCATCCTTAAATTAAGGATTATTGATTCATTAGTGGCTTAAATCAAATTATCTGAATGGAATTTTATATAAGGGACTTTAGTATCAATTATCAAATCATTTGATGTGATCTCAAGGTGTAAATGGATATCGGAGATACCCATAAATCTCTTGGTTTGGACAAGAAAAGGAAGATAGAATTCATTGGAAACTCTAAAAACTAAAGAGAGAAGAATATTATCTTCCCTTCATGACCAATGTGTGGAAGGAAACATGGTGTTAATTGTATATAATGGACAAGTGGAAGTTTTATTTTGGGGAAGGAAGTTCATCGAGGAATTGATTTTAGATGTGATAGGTAGAATTTAGCTAATGAGGTGAATAGGGAGAAGGTTGTACACAATACACCACCCACAAATAAATTTTTCAAATGACACTAGTTGGGAAATATTCTAACCAAATATAAAAGCTGGTGGTTAATAATGATTTTCAATGTAAGGAACCTCTTATTCTAAGGGGAAAATTGAAATCCCATGTGATTAAAATTTATGATGTGGGGTGCAATAATGATTTGGTGAAAGGTATACATACCATACACACTAGAACTTATAATATCTTAGTTGAATATAGATATACCTATTCTTTCATATCTAAATAATTTTATAAGGGTATCAAGATTATGCACAAATTGTTTGATGTAGAATTTTTAGTGAAAAAACCAAACAGTATGATGATCACATATCAAGTATATGATTCCTCTCTGGTTGAAGTTTGTGAGAATGTGCTTCCTCAAAATCTTGTAATTATTCATGTAGTTAAATTATATGTTATCATTGGAATGAATTATATTTCTATAAATAAATCCCACATTAATTCATGTAGGAAGAGAAGTCATGTTTGATATTCCAAAAACAATCATTGATCGTTTATCATATTGATGGTAATTATGAAATTATGATTGAAAGCACATCCATTTTATGGGTTTAGATTACTATTAAAAAGGGATTTTATCTTAGATGGTTGGGGAGAAACAAAACAAAGATAGTATACCGACTGTAAGGGATATTGTTTATGTCTTTATAAAAGAGTTTCCTTGCCTTCCACTAAAACATGATGTTGATTTCTCTATATACCTCATACCTAGTTCCATGATTATTTCAAAGACTCCCACTATAATTACATCAATTGAGTTGCATGAATTAAAGAAGAAACTCTAGGAGAAACTTGAAAATGGATTGATTCAACCTAGTATGTCACCTTGTGGGGAACTTGATCTTTTTTTTAAAAAATAAATACTAATTAATGTGACTCTCTATTGATTATTAAGATATGAATAAGGTCACTATTAGGAAAAATTATCCAATACCCCACCATCCCATGTTTATTAAAGTATTTCTGGAAACTGAAAAGAAGGTGATTTGGGAGTCTATCATCATCAATTTTGACCCGGACCGATGCATGTTCACAGCTTCATCCTTGGGGAAATTCTCTACAAAGGCTTAATAAAGGATCTCGGCTCTACAAGATCATCATAACAACTGGGATGTCACTGTATAGTGTAACAAAATCCCATCGAAATTTAATTTTTCAACCTGGAGAATTAGTAATCATACAGTGGGAACAGATGGGAAGATAAAAAAGCCAAGTATCAAAATGGAATCCAAATGCTATTGTTGTAGTCAATAGCAGGAGGAGAACACTGCTCACTTTTTTTTGCGAGTGAATGGGCCCATGATATTTGGAACTTCTTCCAGGACCGAACAACATTCTATTATGTATTTAATTATGATGTGAAATTTTTTGGATAAATGGTTCTATCATAAAAGTATCTTGGGAACAGATAGAATGGTGAGGTTAGTAGTCCTCACTACAGGGTGTTGGTTTTTGTGGTAGGGCATGAATCAAGAACGGTTTGAAGGGGATATTCCTATAGTGAGGTCTATGACAACCCTGCTTTTTATTACAACTTAAGAATGCTTTATTACATAAAACTTCACTTGATACAACAAAGAAGATAGAGAGGTTTAGTTTCTTTAGGGATTAGGATCATTTCATAAAAGCATTAAACTTGAATTACAACATCTTTATTGAAAACTTCCTTTACATGACCACCACATTCCTTCGTACTTAGCATTGCATGGGATAACCTGAGGACATGCATAAGAAAAGGGTGAGCTATAAAGCCCAGTAAGGGAGTACACAATGAATAACATGAGGAGTACAATACATGTTAGGCAATAGGCATATCAATAGAGCATAAGAGAAACATGAACATAAAGGCATGGTAAAGCATGATAATCATAACATGGAAATGTGGCAACAACACTTAACATTGAATTAGCATGAGCCAAGGCTCATTGCACATGGAGCATGAGTAAACCCTCATTGCACTTGAAGCCTGAGTAAACCCTCGTTGCACTTGAATTAGCATGAGTAAAAACTCATTGCACATGACATATCATGATACTATACTTTACCCAATGCATTGGAGCGCTATAAGGGCGCACCTTTCTTAAACATTTCATTTCATGCATAAGTGTGCCACATGGATCATAAAACATGGATTCATAAAACATAATAATTTATTCCAAGATAAAGGAATGTGGAATTCATACATGAAAATTTATAATCAATAAGTAAATGTGCATAAAGGTTAATACCCTTGATGGAGAAATGGGCATGGTATTCACTACACAATGATATTGGCTTAGAAAATCGGTGTGATTTAGGCAGCATAACGGCGTGACAAAAGAATTCATAAAAAAGGTTGATGAGAGAGAAAGGGGTTCCTCATCATATTTACATGTAATGGACAGTAAGGATATCATATATATACATGTCCCAACAATAGAAATGGAATTTAGATTCATGATACAAAAGTATTGCTTGAATGTAAAAGAAGGGAGAGAAGTTACTTTCGGAATTTCGGCATAGTAACGGGTGCACATGGGAGGCATTTAATGAGAGAGAAAGGGTTATACCATCATTAAAAAAATAAGTGGAAAGTATGGGGGAGGTGTGAAACCATACCCCAACATTCATAATTGAAATAAAGAGGGCAATACAACTTAAAGAAAATTGAAAAAAAATGAGAAAGGAAGAAAAAACCCTTACTTGGAAGTGTGCTTCCAAAGGCTAGAGAGAGGCTTGTGAGAGGCTTCTTGGGAGCTTGGGGCACCTTGGGAGGATTCTAGAGAGAGTAGGGCAGAGGTTGGATGAACTCCAAGGGATTTTAGTGAGGAGGAAATGGGATCTTGGGTGGGTTTATATAGGAAAGGTGAGGTAATTCTTTATTATTTAGGTTTGGGACCCCTTATATTAAAATAATCCAAACCAAAAACCATCCCATGGTATTTGCCCATGGTTTCTGGAAAAGGAAAGAGGAAAACAATATTTTACAAGGCCAAGGTCCGAACTTATTAAAAAATTAGGGTTGATTATGTGGAGGTGAGTCACCCTCCCATGGAAATTAATTTAAAAAGGCAAAGTGTTGAATAAGTCTTGAGGGCTCCATTAATGCTTTGAAAAGTGAGTCAAACAAACCCAAAACCTCATTATTTTAATGATAAAACATATATTGGCCGAAAATAAGGATTATGGTATTTTATTACATCACCATTGGGTCATTATGATGTCATAAAACACATTATATATTTAAATGGTATTTAATTTTTACCCAAAAATTTGACTGTCTCAGAAAATTATGAAAAATTCACCGTTTGATAATTTCGACGTCCTGATTCCAAAAATAATATTTATTTTCTCTAAATAATTTTCTAAATATGTGAATTTTCACTTTTAAAATAAAAACCAACATTTATAAAAAATTCACGGGTTTTGACAGAAATGGCTTTCAAACCTTAATAAAAATTTTAATTGCATTCATAAAATTATAAGATCATTTATATTTAATAAAAATTAATTTAATATTAATAATAATATTTTATTAAAATATTATTTAATTCAAAAATCCTTTAATTTAATAAAATATAATTCTTAATTAAATAATAACTAAAAAACACCATTTGTACTTTAAAAACTAATTACAATGTATCAAAAAAAATTATATTCATTATTATATACAAAAAATAATGTACATGAACATGGTGGTACTTATTTGTTACATAACCCCTTAAAATAGCCACATAAGACCTAAGGGTAAGGTGTGCGATGGTGACAGACTCTTGGGGTTTCTCGGATAACATCGCTCGACTGGTAATCTCTATCAACTTCCATTTTTCCCGTAGACGATCACGTTCGAGCTTGACTTGATGAAGCTCAGCTTGGGCTTGGTCAAGGGCAAAGCCCAAAGACGCCACCTCTTTTCCGATCTCTGAAAAATGGGCTTCGTAAGGGGCAATTCTACTGGATGAGGCCATCGCTTCCTTTGTTTGAGTAGAAATGGTTTCGTTAAAGCCTTATATTTATACTACTCAGATGATCACTGTTCAACAGCTATAAAAGTAACGGTCACAAATCTTAACATAAAACTAAAGAAGTTGACATCTTATAAAAACATTTTTTTCATAAAGAAACATTTAACTGGATCAAGAGGGATTTTCCATTAATGAAACTTTGGGTCGTTACAACATTCCCCCCTTAAGAAATTTTGCCCTCAAAATTTTCCTTTTCCCACACTAAAACAAATGTGGGTAACTTAGCTTCGTCATATCCTCCGACTCCCAAGTTGCTTCTTCAAACTTGTGGTTTCTCCACAACACCTTGACGAGGGGAATTGTCTTATTTCGAAGAACTTTTTCTCTACGATCTAAGATCTTCACTGGTTGCTCCTCATAAGAAAGATCATCTTCCAATTGTACCACCTCGGAAGAGAGTACATGTGAAGGGTCTGGTATGTACTTCCTTAAGAGGGATACATGGAAGACATCATGCACCTTGTCCATAGTAGGTGGAAGTGCTAGTCGATAGGCCACAGCCCCAACACGATCAAGAATCTCGAAGGGGCCGATGTACCTTGGACTTAACTTCCCTTTCTTTCCAAACCTCATGACCTTCTTCCACGGAGATATGCGTAAAAACACCATGTCTCCGACTTTAAACTCAAGGTCTCGTCGACGATTATCTGCATAACTCTTCTGTCGACTCTGGGCTGCCTTGATATGCTGCTGAATGGTTTTAACCTTCTCCACCATTTCTTCGACCATTTCTGGTCCAAGCAGCTTACGTTCACCGACCTCATCCCAACATGCCGGTGTTCTACACCTTTTCCCATACAGGGCTTCATATGGTGCCATTTGGATGCTCGAGTGGAAACTATTATTATAAGAGAACTCAACTAGAGGAAGATGTTGATCTCATCCTCCTTTAAAGTACATTGAGCACGCTCTCAACATATCCTCAAGTGTTTGGATAGTCCGCTCGGATTGGCCATCAGTTTGAGGATGATAGGCCATACTGAAGTTCAGTTCAGTATTCAGAGCATGTTGAAGACTCTTCCAAAACTTAGAGGTAAATCTTGGATCTCGGTCAGACACAATAGATAGTGGTACTCCATGAAACCGTACCACTTCCCTGATATATATCTGTGCCAGTTGATCCAAAGAGAAATCCTCTCGAATAGCAATGAAGTGTGCAGTCTTTGTAAGACGATCCACAAAAACCCAGATTGCATTGTTGCCTTTGGATGTCCTTGGAAGTCCAGTGACAAAGTCCATGGTGATGTTCTCCCATTTCCATTCTGGTATGGGCAATGGTTGCATCATCCCCTTAGACTTCTACCTCTCTGCCTTCACTTACTGACACACCAGGCACTTTGATGTATATTCAGCGATCTCCTTCTTCATATTATCCCACCAAAAGTTTTCTCGGAGATCTCGATACATCTTTGTGCTCCCTGGGTGAATAGAGAAATTTGAACTATGTGCATCATCCAAAAGTTCCTTCTTCAGCTCCGAACTTGATGGAACACATAGTCGTTTCCCAAACCGCACAATTCCTTCTTCATTAACATTAAACTCTGAGGATTTTCCTTTTTTGATAGCTTCCACTTTTTCTTGGATTTCTGCATCATCCTTTTGAGCATCCTTTATCCTTTACAAAAGAGATGGTTGAGCAATCATTTGTGAAAGGATTGATGATGTTCACTTCTTTATGATTCCCACATCCATCTTCATCAAGTCTAAGAAGATTGGATCCTTCTCAATTCTCATCATTGATAGAATAGCTGGATCCTTTCTACTTAGGGCATCCGCCACCTTGTTCGCTTTCCCAGGGTGGTAATGTATTGAACAGTCATAATCCTTGATGAGCTCTATCCATCTTCTCTGGCGCATATTAAGCACTTTCTGTGTGAATATATATTTAAGACTCTTGTGGTCAGTATATATCTCACATTTCTCTCCATAGAGATAATGCCGCCATATTTTCAAGGCAAAGATCACCGCCGCCAACTCCAGATCATGCGTTGGATAGTTTCGCTCATGGATTTTCAACTGCCTTAAGGCATAGGATATCACTTTATCATTCTGCATCAGCACACATCCTAATCCCTTCTTCGAAGCATCACTGAATACCACAAAAAGATCCCCACTTGTGGGTAAAGTGAGCACGGGTGCACTGACAAGCCTCCTTTTCAACTCCTTGAAGCTTTCTTCACATTCATCACTCCAAGAAAACTTTACTCCCTTTCGAGTTAGCTTGGTAAGAGGGTTGGACAATCGTGATAAATTTCTCACAAATCGTCGATAATATCCAGCTAACCCCAACAAGCTACGGATATCACTTACCGATGTTGGCCTCGGCCATCCCTCAATTGCATCTGTTTTGGAGGGGTCCACAGATATCCCATTTCTTGTGATGATATGGCCCAAGAATGAGACTTCCTTCAACCAAAACTCACACTTTCTGTACTTTTCATAGAGCTTCTCCTTGCGCAAAGTCTCCAGTACAGTTCATAAATGCTCCTCATGATCCTCCTTGGTTTTGGAGTATATTAGAATATCATCTATAAAGACTACCACAAATTTGTCTAAGTAATCTCTAAAGACTCTATTCATCAAGTCCATGAATATTTCTGGAGAATTGGTGAGTCCGAAAGGCATTACTATGAATTCATAGTGCCCATACCTTGTACGAAAAGCAGTCTTGGGGATATCTTCCTTCTTCACCCTTACTTGATAATATCCCGACCGCAAGTCCACCTTGGAGAAGTATTGTGCTCCACGCACCTGATCAAACAAGTCATCGATTCTTGGGAGAGGATACGTGTTCTTTATTGTTATTTTTTTAAGTTCACGATAATCGATGCAAAGCCGCATTGACCCATCCTTCTTCTTGACGAAGAGGACCGGTGCACCCCATGGTGATGCACTTGGGTGTATAAACCCTTTATCCAGATTCTCCTGTAGTTTTTTCTTCAGCTCTTCAAGATCAACAACAGCCATTCTATATGGATTCTTGGATATTGGTAGCGCCCCAGGTATAAGTTCAATTGAGAACTCAACATCTCTTCTTGGAGGAAGACCAGGAAGTTCCTCAGGAAATACTTCAGCGAATTCCCTCACAATAGGCATTTCTTCAAGGGTGGTTTCTTCCTTGGACTCAATCATCTGAGCCAGATATGCATGCTCATAAGGTAGTAATATCCATGCTTGAGATGATGGAACTAAAGGAGATTCATCTTCCTCCTGACACTTGTAAAGAATCGGGGGTCGATTCTCCATATGAAGTGTGATTTCCCTCTCCCGACAATTTATGTTGGCTCTATATAAGGAAAGCCAATCCATGCCAAGAATTGCATCAAATTCCACCAAAGGGAGTATGACAAGGTTTGCTGGGAAATTCAATCCACATATTATAATAGAAGAGGACTTATACTCATGGGATGCAATGATTGCCCCATTTGTCGTACTCACCGTCATCTTTACTTCCATGATTTGTGGTGGTGCAGGGATTGTTCTACTAAACTTTTGAGATATAAAAGAATGCGTAGAACCTGAATCAAAAAGTACATTCGCTATTACTGAATGAATAACTAGTGTACCTATCACCACTTCATTGTCGGGGTTCACTTCGGCAGAAGTGATGGCAAAAGTTCTTCCTTGCTGTCTTGGAGGTTGTTGATTGCCTCCGATAACCCTTGGATTAGGGCACTGATTCGCAAAATGACTCGGTTCTTTGCATTTGAAGCATTGAACAACGCGTTGAGGTTCGAACGGAGCGTTCCTCTCCTCTGTCGCAGCCGCGGGTCCTTCTTGCTAACAGTTAACAGCTAGGTGCCCTTCTCTTCCACACTTGAAGCATTTTCTTGTCCCCCTAAGGCAATTTCCAGGGTGCTTCTTTCCACACTTTTGGCAAGTGGGGTGCTGGAATTTCTTAGCGCCGTTGGATTTATCCATCGGACCACCAGCATTGAAGTCCACCTTATGCTTCTTGTCCCCATGATACCCCTGTGACTCTCCGATCTCCATTTCAACCTTGAGGGCACATCGGACAATTTTCTCATAGCTGTCGAAGTCACGGATCGCTAATGCTTTCCGAAAGCTAGGCTTCAGCCCACCAAAGAAGCGGTCAACCTTGCATTCAGGGGTAACGACAAAGCCGGAAGCGTATCGTGCAATCCTTGTGAAGTTTTCCTCGTACGCTCCCACATATTCTTCATCTTTCTGTTTGAGGGAAAGGAAGTCCCATTCCATCTTAAGACGGAGGGTGCGCGGAAAATATTTATCGAAAAACATCTTCCGGAATTCCTTCATTCCAAAGCCTCGATCTCCTCCTCAGGCTTCGTATTTTTGATCAACGTCCACCATTGATCAGCTTCACCCTCCATACGATAAGCCGCCAGGAGGACCTTCTCTTTTTCAGAGCATTGGAGGATGGAGAATATCTTTTCAACGGAGTTGATCCATTGTTCAGAAATCGTGGGATCGGATGATCCACTAAAAGTAGGAGGCCTTTGTCTCATGAAGCTTTCAACAGCGACATGTTCTTTCTTAGGGGGGGTTGAACGCTCCTCTTGACCAGTGTTTCTATTCAAAACTTGATTTAGCTGAGAGAGAAGCGTGACAAAGTTCGCGATTCCCGCTCCCATTGGATTGGGTATCTCAGAAGTACAATCATCACACTGATCTTCACAACGGTTGTTAGCCCGAGTTCTCCTATTACCGGCCATTGGCTGGAATAAAAGAAATTTAGGGGTAACACATAAACGGTAATCCAAAGACAAAAGTTGATGACTTATAAATAAACATTAATCTCTTTAACTCATGAGTCTATAGGATTCAATCCAGGATTTTCATGATCTTCCTTCTAACATATATTCTTAGGGGCATTTTTCCATTAATAAGGGTTCATACTAAGATTGTGAATTCATCAAAACATATCCCCCGGGAGTGTCGTAACCACGAGTGCAGCAAGGCCCGTTGTCGTGCACCAGTTTCTGTTCGAGTCTAGCTCAAAGCGGTGTTTTCGGGTTTTACCCCTAGGATACATCTGTGCCAGAGCCGCCTCTACCTGCTCGTATCCAGACATGGATGTATTTGTTTGATAAACCACTTACTTAGTATTTACCAAAACTTAGGGATGTTTTTATTATGCTTAGTCTTGTATGTAAGTCTTTACTAGGGTTTCCTAATCCCAAAAATAACTAAACCTATCCTCTGATACCAACTATGACAACCCTGCTTTTTATTACAACTTAAGCATGGTTTATTACATAAAACTTCACTTGATACAACAAAGAAGATCAAGAGGTTTCGTGTCTTTAGGGCTTTGGATCATTACATAAAAACATTAAACTTGAATTACAAAATCATTATTGAAAACTTCCTTTACATGACCACTACATTCCTTCGTACTTAGCATTGCATGGGATAACCTGAGGACATGCATAAGAAAAGGGTGAGCTATAAAGCCCAGTAAGGGAGTACACAATGAATAACATGAGGAGTACAATACATGTTAGGCAATAGGCATATCAATAGAGCATAAGAGAAACATGAACATAAAGGCATGGTAAAGCATGATAATCATAACATGGAAATGTGGCAACAACACTTAACATTGAATTAGCATGAGCCAAGGCTCATTGCACATGGAGAATGAGTAAACCCTCATTGCACTTGAAGCATGAGTAAACCCTCGTTGCACTTGAATTAGCATTATTAAAAACTCATTGCACATGACGTATCATGATACTATACTTTACCCAATGCATTGGAGCGCTATAAGGGCGCGCCCTTCTTAAACATTTCATTTCATGCATAAGTGTGCCACATGGATCATAAAACATGGATTCATAAAACATAATCATTTATTCCATGATAAAGGAATGTGGAATTCATACATGAAACTTTATAATCAATAAGTAAATGTGCATAAAGGTGAATACCCTTGATGGAGAAATGGGCATGGTATTCACTACACAATGATATTGTCTTAGAAAATCGGTGTGATTTCGGCAGCGTAACGACGTGATAAAAGAATTCATAAAAAAAGGTTGATGAGAGAGAAAGGGGTTCCTCATCATATTTACATGTAATGGAAAGTAAGTAGATCATATATATACAGGTCCCAACAATAGAAATGGAATTTATATTCATGATACAAAGTATTGCTTGAATGTAAAAGAAGAGAGGGAAGTTCCTTTCGGAATTTCGGCATAGTAACAGGTGAACATGGGAGGCATTTAATGAGAGAGAAAGGGTTCTACCATCATTAAAAAAATAAGTGGGCAGTATGGGGGAGGTGAGAAACCATACCCCAACATTCATAATTGAAATAAAAAGGGCAATACAACTTAAAGAAAATTGAAAAAAATGAGAAAGGAAGAAAAAACCCTTACTTGGAAGTGTGCTTCCAAAGGCTAGAGAGAGGCTTGTGAGAGGCTTCTTGGGAGCTTGGGGCACCTTGGGAGGATTCTAGAGAGAGTAGGTCAGAGGTTGGACGAACTCCAAGGGATTTTAGTGAGGAGGAAATGGGAGCTTGGGTGGGTTTATATAGGAAAGGTGAGGGAATTCTTTATTATTTAGGTTTGGGACCCCTTATATTAAAATAATCCAAAACACAAACCATCCCATGGTATTTGCCCATGGTTTCTGGAAAAGGAAAGAGGAAAAAAATATTTTACAAGGCCAAGGTCCGAACTTATTAAAAAATTAGGGTTGCTTATGTGGAGGTGAGTCACCCTCCCATGGAAATTAATTTAAAAAGGCAAAGTGTTGAATAAGTCTTGAGGGCTCCATTAATGCTTTGAAAAGTGAGTCAAAAAACCCAAAATTTCATTATTTTAATGATAAAACATATATTGGCCGAACATAAGGATTATGGTATTTTATTACATCACCATTGGGTCATTATGATGTCATAAAACACATTATATATTTAAATGGTATTTAATTTTTACCCAAAAATTTGACTGTCTCATAAAATTATGAAAAATTCACCGTTGGATAATTTCGACGTCCTGATTCCAAAAATAATATTTATTTTCTCTAAATAATTTTCTAAATATCTGAATTTTCACTTTTAAAATAAAAACCAACATGTATAAAAAATTCACGGGTTTTGACAGAAATGGCTTTCAAACCTTAATAAAAATTTTAATTGCATTCATAAAATTATAAGATCATGTATATTTAATAAAAATTAATTTAATATTAATAATATTATTTTATTAAAATATTATTTAATTCAAAAATCCTTTAATTTAATAAAATATAATTCTTAATTAAATAATATCTAAAAAACACCATTTGTACTTTAAAAACTAATTACAATGTATCAAAAAAAATTATATTCATTATTATATACAAAAAAATAATGTACATGAACATGGTGCTACTTATTTGTTACATAACCCCTTAAAATAGCCGCATAAGACCTAAGGGTAAGGTGTGCGATGGTGATAGACTCTTGGGGTTGCTCGGATAACATCGCTCGAGTGGTAATCTCTATCAACTTCCATTTTTCCCGTAGACGATCACGTTCGAGCTTGACATGATGAAGCTCACCTTGGGCTTGGTCAAGGGCAAAGCCCAAAGACGCCACCTCTTTTCCGAGCTCCGACAAATGGGCTTCTTAAGGGGCAATTCTACTGGAGAGGCCATCGCTTCCTTTGTCTGAGTAGAAATGGTTTCGTTAAAGCCTTATATTTATACTACTCAGATGATCACTGTTCAACGACTATAAAAGTAACGGTCACAAATCTTAACATAAAACTAAAGAAGTTGACATCTTATAAAAACATTTTTTTCATAAAGAAACATTTAACTGGATCAAGAGGGATTTTCCATTAATGAAACATTGGGTCGTTACAAGGTCCATCATTGTGCTTACATGGAATATGATAGTTCATCTCTTCATTATAGTCCCTAATTAAAGAGAGGATCACTCACTAAGGTTGTTTTAGGTTAGTGATCCTCCTGTAAGTCATTGCTGCACCAGAACTCAGAGGAAGTAGATTTACTAGATTCCTCTGATCTCTGGATACAAGTTCAATTCGGAAAGATCCTATGTGGTGGAATATATGAGAGGAGGGGGGGGGGTTGGGACTATTTTGGGAGCATGGTTATGGATATTTCATCATTTTTTGGATATGGAACTTCGCTTCCGGCAAAGGAAAGAGCAATGCTTATAGGATTACTGCTTTTCCCTCAGAGGAATATTAAAAAATCACAAGATGAGACTGATTCATTGATCATTCATGATTCTCTGTATGGTAAAGGATATGTTCCTTGGTTAACATATTACATGGGTTAGGAAATGTTGTACACTTCTAAATAATTTCAGTTTGATCCATGCTTGGCATGAGGGGAATAATGTTGCGGATCACCTTGCTTCTATGGCGCTGCCAGGATCCTACATCACTTGCCTCCTGTCGATAAATTATTTGAAGCCTGGTGGGGTTAATTTAATCATAGGGGATGCTCTAGGATTACATTACATCATGCCTCCCAATGTCTAGTGTGCTCTTGTTGTGTTTAGGGGCTCTTGTTCTTGTTTCATGTTTCTTGTTTCCAGCTTCCTTAACCTTTTCTTAAATACAAATTTTATGGGGTATTGTGGTTCAAGAATGTGTAAATACCAAAAAAATATACTTTAGATAGTATGTAAACTATGAATATATAGTGATTCGATTCAGTATTACTAATGAACCCATTTTCATCATGGGTTTAATGAATATATTTTTTAGTGATCACCTTGATCAGTTTGTGGTAGTCTTTAAAGATAATATTCCTATCCCTTAAAAGAGAATGGAAGATTATGAAGATCACTTGAGAATTTTACTAAAGACGCGATGGAGGGAAAAAATATATGAAAATTTTACAATGTGTGAATTTTGGATATAAAAGGATTCATTTTTATGTCATATAATCCAAGACAGGGTATATCTTTATATCAATCAAAGACAGAGGCTATTGAATATTGGCTCAGACCAACCCTAATGACTGAGATATGTAGATTGCATGGTCTAGCTGGATATTATCAATATTTTATGGATAATTTCGCATTAATATCTAATCCACTCACCATGTTAATATTTATGGGACCCAAGTTCCTCTAGATAGAAGAATGTGAGGAAAATTATAAGAAACTATCGAGAAGATTAGTTGGTTCACCTATTATTACATAACCCTGTAGTGGAGAAGGGTTTGTAATCTATAGTGATGTATCCAAGAAGATATTCTGACGTATTCTTATGAAGACTGACATTTTTATATCCTATTTATCAAAATAACTATCGGTGAATGAGAAAAATTACCCCAATCATTATTTGGAGTTATTTGTCATAATGTTTTCATTAAAGATATGTAAACAGAATCTTTACAGTGAAAAGTGGGATATATATACTAATAGAAAAAGTTTAAAGTATATATTAACATATAACAAGTAGAATATATTCCAGATAATGTGGTCAGAGCTAACTAAATATTTTGAATTCTCTTTACATTACCACCAGGGGAAATCAAATAAGGTGGCCGATTCTTTGAGTTGAAAGGATCATGCTTTCTTATCGAAGATAAGGATCCCAAAAGATCCAATATTTCTATATTTTAAAATGATGGATATGAAAATCATTAAAGAATTGGAGGAATAATATGTTTATCAATTGAATGTTCAACCATCTATCCACGTGATGATTAAATAGCTATAAAATGAAGATGTAGAGGCATTAAAAAAGGTCAAAAATGTTCCAGAGTTGAATCTTGGTAATGATGGAATGATACAGTTCAAGAACAATGTATTTTCCCATCTATATCTGATTTGAAGATGGATCTCTTAGAGGAATCTCAATATTCTATATTCTATATTCATCCTAGAAGTATTAAGATGTATATATATGTGAAACAATATTTCTCATGGGATATCATAAAGTGAGATATCACATACTTTGTATATTGATTCTTGGTATGTATGAAAGTTAAGGAAAATTGGATAAATTCTAATAGTATATTACATCTATTATCAATACCATAACTGTAGATTGAAAAAATCACAATGGATTTCTTTCGTCAGACTTCCCAATGCATCTAAATCATATAATTCTATATGGGTTGTTTTCAACTGCCTTACAAATTAAGTATAATTAATTACAATCCAACAAGACTTATATCTCAATAAACATTCCAAGTTATACATTAAATAAGTGTTAAGGTTTCATGGAGTACCAAATTCCATTGTCTCTGATCATGACTTGAGGTTTACCTCAATGTTATAATGATGTTATCAATATGATCTTCATATAGAGATAAATATCAGCATTTCATATCATCATCCAAAAGATGGTGAATTTGAGAGAACAATTAAAACCCTATAGAATATGTTGTGATATTGTTCTCTATATTTTAATATTATTTGGGATTAGCACATTTCTATAGTTGAGTTTTCATATATCAATAGATTTCACATAATTATTCTAGTGGAGCCTTATGAATACATATTGGAAATAAGTGTAGAGATGCAATGTGAAGGAATGAAATTTGAGAAATAAAATAAATTGGTACATTAGATAGTATATGAAATGGAATATAAGGTTAAATTCATTTAATAAAACATATGGGTGTCAAACATTTAGAAGAAAATTTCTACTGACAATCACTGGATTGATTTGGAATTTGATGTTAGTGATAAAGTATTTTAAATATTTTATCCATGAAAGAAGGTAGAGAGATTTGGAAAGAATAGAAAACTAAGTCTTGTGTATTTTAGTACCACTGAAATTCTTGATTACTTCGGGATGGTAGCCTATTTTTTGGAGCTTCCACCAATCCTATCTCAAGTTAATGATTTGTTCCACGTTTCTCTCAGGAGAAAGTACATACCTAACCCTTCACATGTAATGAACTCAGAGGTCATAGAATTAGGTAAAGTTCATTCATATGAGGAATAAATTGTGGATTTTATAGATCAAATAGATAAATCTCTATAAAATAAGGCCACTTACCTAGTTAATGTTTTTTTGTAAAAACCACTAGTCTGAGGAAGCTATGTTTAACCTAAGTATATGATTAGATATTAGAATCCTCATATGTCTATATCGAAGTGAAGTAATTTATAGGGATAAATTCTTTTTAAAAGGTATAGAATCTCAAACCCATTTATTTTATGAAATATTTATTTATTTTTTAATAATTTAATTTCATATATAACTTTTATTACATGGAACACCGATTTTAACAAATTTTGACAAACAATTAATATTATTATTTAAACAAAATATTTATTAACTGAAAGTTAAACATGGTGGAATAAATAGTAATAAATAATTTAAATATTAATTTAAATTGTTTTATATAAACAAAACATATTTATAATTTTTTTTTAAATATTTAGTAAAGTCTATATATGTTTCGAGAAACTATTTTCTCAACCAAAAATGTTTTTATTTATTTTTGGGAACAATAATAAAATTAATTTTTGTAACAATTAGAAAAATATTTTTCTAAAATATTTTTTTTTTGAAATTACAATGTCAAAATTATCCTCGAGGTAATTTATGGTAATTTTTTTCAAAGATAACAGCTTCCAGTGAATAGTAAAAAATACTGTTTTTAATTTAAAATTGCATTTTCATTCAAAGAATTTACAAGATAATTTTTATTTTTATTGGGCTTTAAAGGTAAAATAATTTCAAAGATATATTTATTAATTAAAATTAGGTCATTGGAATAATTTTCATATTGGATATTGTTATAAAACATTTTTAATCGTTTGAAAACATTACCTTTGGAAAATCGCTTTTTCATCACATTTACGACATTAAATTTAATTTTAGTTTTTCCACTTATGTAAATTGAATTTACAAAAATTTCTTCAATATCTTTATCATAATACTTTATATTATATAATAAGGTAAAATTAATTTTTGACCATAATTAATTGTAAAAATTGTAAAAATTAATTATCATGATTAAGGCTAAAACAAGTTTACCGGGGGTTAAACTAACTGGATAAGGGGTAAAATAACCCTGAAACATGTCCAATACATATTGGATGTAAATATTTTGACCTTATATCATATATTATTCTATAATGGCCTATTTTATAACCTTTTTTCATGTGAAAACCATGGTTAAACCATTTTCTTTTCAAACATTACAAGTGAGACACTCGCCTCACCTATAAAAGGCCACCCCATCTCCTCTCCTTTTCACACATCCAAAACTCATTGTATAGGAAAATACCTTAAAAATTAACATAATTAATCTCCTAATATCATTTTATAAGGATTATTATTATCAACCAAAGAATGATTTTGGTGCAATTTTAAGGAGTTTACCCGAAGAAGAGGTAACGTTCTTCAACAAGCGTTTTTATTTTATTTCATCCTCAGCCTAATTAAAATATTATAAAACCATGGTAGTGTAATATACTAAATATATTTAATTTTATAATATTTTATTATTTTATGATAATTAATTACATACATCTCATCTTCTATCAAATGGGAAACGATAATGTCGCCCGTGTCTATGGAAGATTACTTCCTCATGAATAAATGCGACCCATTTTCCATAAACACCTCCCACCATTGGGTATGATAACCGATAATATATATATATATATATATATATATTATTTGATATAAATATAATTTGAAAAAAATATTATCACATATACCTTTTACTTTCGATTCTGTGGGGGATACAATAACCTTGTTTATGTGTACGGTGAACTAATGCCTCATGATGTGATGTGATTATTTTTTCAATTATGTGTTACATAGAAGTTAATAAATGATATATTTAGTTATAAATGTGATTAATAAGACATATAAATTTTTCCTTAATATTAATATATTATTTACCCTTATTTATATCAATCCTTCAAGAAAATGGAATCATCGATCATGCGTACGTACAACCTACCGTCTCCATAAATTTTTCTCTTAATTATGTATATAAATTTTTTATGGATTACTATAAATACATATATAATGAATATAAATTATATTTATATAATTTTTAAAATTATTGATATCATGTATCCAAGAACATATTAATTGGAAAAAAATAAAAAAATCAAAACATACATGAAAAACTAAGGATTTATTACCCGAGATGTGACTTTAACATGGAATTTTTAATAAAAGGGTAATAAAAGGTAATAAGTAATTAATATATGGAAATATATTTAATTATTGTTATTTAATATATTTATATTGATCTTGTCTTTATTATAAACGAGTTTTGAATATGTATGATGGATGTCCAGACTTATGGTAAGGGATTTCTATCTTAGTTTTTACTTATGTGAGGCACATTCCATATTCTCTATATAGTTATTTTATGTGACGTATATAATTCCAATAAAATTAATTTATGATTTTTGTAATAAAAATTATTTTGATTTAAATATCCATTATAGGATCTCTCTTTTATGGGGTTTACGATTTAAACGTTATTAAAGCGGTAATGGATTTTTGACTGAAATTGCCTTCTTTGGGAATACAATTATATTATACTCCCATATTTTCTATGAGGTTTATATAATTTCCCTTTTACATGTTATATAATGAATATAATTAATTTCATGACCTTAAGAGTTGAATTTTTTGTTATTATTTAATGCGGCCTATGATTTATAAGATACTAAAATGGTAAAGGATTAATGTTATAATCTCATAATTTATCGGGATTGTTTATGTTTATGCTCTTGATGATGAAATATTATGTTAAATATCTTGTGAAACTATATAATATTACTCTACTACGGTTATTTCATGGGAATACACGTTCTAGATGAACTTTATTCCATTTATATACTCAATATTTCAAATGAACATTGTTTTAAATAAAACTATCATTATTACATTCTTTGGTTGAAAACACATTTTCTACAAAAATCATGTCTCCTAAAAAAATTATTTTTTTGTAAAATTCTAAAAAGGATTCAATAAAGACAAATTTATCAATTTTTGACTCTTTTTACAAAATACACACAAAGTAAAATTCATTTTTTTCAAAAGAGTCCCATTTTCCTTTTATCAAAAATTTGAAAGGAGTCATTATTTTATCATGTACAACATGACTCGAATTTCCCAAAATCATGGATAAAAAATATTCTAATGATTATATTATATGAATCAAATTTTATTTTGAAATAAAAATATTTGGAAAATACATAGAAATTTTTTTAAAAAAAATTGATTTTCAAAGTGAAATGTTAATTTTTCTCAAGAAATGATTTAAATGATTTTTAAATGTTCCTTTATAAGTTTCTAAGGTTATCTTGAAATAAAAGGATTTTGAAAATGTTATAGAGAATAAAAAGTGGATTTATAGGAAGAAATGATTTTTTTTTGGAAGAAATGTTCCATGTGATATATCAAAATATTTTCCCATCTAAGAAGAAATCCTTTGATGTTACATATAATTTAATTTGGATATGATCCATGTATACCATTATTTTTATTTCTCTAAATGGTTTATGTTCAAGATGAAAAAATTTATATGAAACCCATTTCTACAATGCCTTGAAAATATAAAGTGGGAACATTGTATTTAATATTTTTTATGACACACAACACCAAGCGTATAAGGGAATATAATATCTCAAGTATTTATAATACATTTAACATTTTCAATAAATTCAAACTATTATTTAGTTTTCAATATAAGCGATACCGAGTTAGAGTGCGACACACACAACAACGAGTTTATTTAATGGATTACGTTACACCAAGATCATGTTTTACAAAATAATAATATATTATTTAAATATTAATATTTAATATAATAAGATATAAAATAACTATTATGAAAAGTGTAAACATACGTATGAAAATATATGGTTTAACGAACAAATTTATTGGTTAAAAATTAATTAGAAATGAATTTATGAAAACCAATTGAATATAAAGGAGAATTTTATTATGTTTATGATCACATAGCTGTTATACACAAATATATTAAATTACATAAAACTAGTGAGTGATATTAATGTGATATATATATATATATTATTCAATAAATTATTTTTTATATTCATTAAAATGATTTGAGTGTATTAAGATAAAACAAACCAATGTTATGCATAAAATATTATATTTTTATTAAGGCATTTTTACTTCCTTTTAATGATGAACCTATATTAAATACAATTTTTGGAACTTTTATATATTATATATGTAAAAATAAAGGTAATAATTCAAATAGAAACATAATATTTCTTTTTGGGTAAATTGCTTGTATTTTTCTTTAATGTTTTATTTTCTAATAAATATTGACAAATAATGAAATTTAAATCAAAACAACCTTTTCATATAATTTATTTTTCATGTTATATTATACTTTTAATTGGTTTTAATGTTTTATTAGATCAAATTTTTTCCACTAATGCAACTGAGGTCATTGGAATCGATTTTCCTTTGAAATTGACTATAAAAACATAAGAATCTTTTGAGAATTTTGACTTTAAAAACCCACATTATCATGACATCTGTAGGATTAAATTTAAATTAATTTCTACTAAATTTAATATTTGAATTTATATATATTTATTGAATAATTTAAATCAAAAGAATTTAAAATTTATAATAATGTAAAATTAGTTATTGACCAAAAATATTAGTGGAGGTAATTAAAATTAATTACAATGATTAAGGTAAAATTAAGAGTAACAAGGTACTAAACCTTAAACATATGGTCCTAAATGAGCTATCAACATGTCCAAAACCCATTATCTAGAAATAATTTGTCCATAAAACTTTTATTATTATGTTTGGTTGGTTTTTGATGACCTCTATTAGGTAAAAACAAAGGTACACATAACTTCTATTCATAAAATGCCATGTGAGTCTTTTTCCTCCCTTAGAAAAGGCCACCACCACTCCCACTTCATCACACCTATAAACCCACATTGGATCAACCATGATCATCCCACATAGATCATCAAAATCCCTCCACTCATACTAGATGCCTACCCTTTAGAATAAATCAATCCAAGTATGTCCTTTGGTTAAAACCAAAAGGAGTTACGCAATTAAAAGGCAACATGTTTCCTTAAGATCTTTAGTTTAATATCCATTATCCACACCCAAAACTCTTCTTATTCGATTATTTTATAACAAAACTATCATAATAAATATATTATTATGTTTTTATGCTATGTTTTTTACATAAAATCATACTCACCTCCATCTAATAGGTAACGAATCTATTGTTTATGTGTACGAAAAACTACTGCCTCACAAAACGATGATTTTCATTTCTCCTTTACCACCATTCATGGTTGGTCATTATGATGGACACTATATTTATATGATTTATATATGATATTTATTACTTTTTTAATATTTTTTAATTCTTTTATAACACATATCTTTATACGTTTCATTTTGTGTAAAAATGATAACATCATTTGTGGATGTGTAGACTATCTCCCCCTCAATGTGATGTGATTCGCTCACACTATAAATGGAACATATAAAGGATGGTTTTAATAAAACTATGTGAAATATATGATATATATATATATATGATAATGGAATTATAATATACATATGTATCGTTTACCACTCATTATTTTATATGAAAAATAAATAAATTGGCATCTCCCCATCCCTCTTTCAGCGCTATGGATCCTCTGGTGTATCATCGTGGAAGGGGGAGCTCATCTTCAACTCCATCAACATCTACTATCCTACCACTTCTCTTATCGGTTACCTATATTTTGGTGTTCCTATAGTTTTAGCCACTTTTCATTTCGATGCAATGATTTTGATTCAATTCCCTTTATAGGTTCACACTTTTCAGTTCATAGCACTTTGTATGGAATTCGCTGCAAAGTATCTCCTCCAGTCTTCCTCAATTTTTTATCCCCTATTTTTGGGTGTACCAGGTGCTCGTATTAGTGGATATCTCACCTTTATCTTCTATTGGGATCTCCCTCAGTAATTATGTTTTAATCTTCCTTCACCCCTTCCTCATTTGGAATCACTTTCCTTCTCCGCTGACCTTATTTTTTGGTTTCTACATCCCCTCACCATCCTGTGACATCCTAGTGCCCTTGTTCCATCCCATATGATTCATTTTGGTTTCAATTTTTATTTTCTTATGGAGTTAAGTTTTCGAGGCTCATCCTTCCTCCTCCACTGCTCTTTCTACTATTACCTTATTCTTAGGCCACATCTTCTTCAATCTTGATAGTTTTATGGTGGATTTGATGGGGGAGTGATGGTTTGGGTGAGTCTGATGATCCGATTGTGGGGTTTCTAGTCTGGAGAGATTATTTTACGGTCATCGCTCATAGGATCACTCTGTTTTATTCCCCTTATACTACTTCTTTCTGATCCATCTTGGTCGACCCCATTCTGGTCCTTCCAGCAAGCACTCATGGTGTCTTTTGATTACGTAGGAGAGATGCTGGACAATGGCTCTGCCTTTGTTGAGGTGATGTTTTCAGTTAAAGTGTTTGATGCTAATGGTTCGATTTCATCTTTGCTGAGTTTATCAGTCAATATATCCAGTGAAGGTTTGAAAATGGTGGAGATTATGGATTGTTCAATAGTTTGTTGTTAAAATTGGTGATGATAATGTTTCAAGTTTTAGCATGAGGTTTTGGAACATGGGTCATTGATAGTAGGTGTACGGTAATGTAGGCTCCATCACGTGAGGTTTGAATCTCGAATTTCAAATTTTTTATTATGGATTGTTATTGTGGATTTCATATTATGGATTGGTTTTCAAATTTGTGATGTTTTCTTGTGATGTTTAGTGGTTCTTCTTGTAAGGGTTCTCAATCAACCCCAAAAATTATTAATTAAAAAATAAAAAAAATTATTAAGGATGTCTGACGAATAAATGAATGTAGTGTTCATTCATACGTACAACCTACCATATCCAAGAACCGTCGATTTTATTTCTTATCACTAAAAATTATAGATTATTATAAATAATTTTGTAGTTAATCTATATTATAATTAAGTTAGGGTTAAAATTATAGATATGATTAAATCATGATATTTGTAATTGTAACAACAAATAACTAGTGAAAACTTAGTCAAGAAACTAGGCCATTATCATTAGAAATAGTTTAAAAATGAAATATTATTAAAAAATGGGTAACAATATATTCATAGAATATTATATATTGTGTTATAAATATGTTTAAGTATATGGTATAATTTAGTAAGATGTTTAAACCCCTTATAAATGGGAGTAAAGGACATTCACCTGAAAGGAAACACAAGTTAAGATATCTTCATGTCACTTTTTTTTACTTCTGTGAGTTAAATGTCATGTTCACCATTCAATTATTTTTTATGGTGTATCTACTGACCATTTTGGTATATTATATCATTAATTAAATTTATTTATTGATACTAAAATTTTAAATTGATGTTACTCTTTCATGGATACCATGATTCAAAATCTACCGATGTAGTAATGGATTTTCATCTCAATTAACATTCCATTGAGACTTAATTGGTGTTATGCACGTAGTTTCTTTTAAATGGTGTATATACTGACTTTTAAATGTCATATACGGAATCCTATTATTCTCAAGACATTATGAGTTTCATTTATTGTAACTACTCAAGGGTATTATGGTTCTAAATGTTTCAAAGTGGTATGGGACACTTTGGAATGTTTAATGATTATATTACTCAAGAATAATTGTACTAATCATTCAATGGTATTTCAATTCAAGAAATTTATATTAAAATTGTCCAATAAAACATTTCATTTTCCTCCCCTATGGTTATTGATGACATTTTTCAAGTATTAGTACCATTTTTATACTCTTTGGTACTCAAAATGTTTTAAAAACTATTTTTATGAAAACATGACTGCATTTATATCTATAGTTGGAGAACCTGTTTTCTTCTAAAAAATGTTTTATAAAAATATTTTAACACATTAAAAAATTAATTATCAAATGATTTTCTACCCTTTACAAATTTTTATATTTTTAAGCGTTATTTTAAATGAAAATGTTTTTCAAATGATTTTTTAAAACTAAAGGATATTTACCTGAAATCTGATTTTAATTTTCTTCTTCTATTTCATCAATGAAAACTACCCTTATTCATAATCCAATTGGTATATGTCATATTTATACCACCCTTAATATTCTTATGGATGTTGTATGGTTGATTTTGATAAGTATATTATACACATTTAAATACTTGATTCCATTTAATCCCATTGAGAGATTTAGTTTAATATGATCATTTAACATTGAATTTCCCCTTAATGTCCATATCATTTTCATGGATATTATTATTTATTGAAAAATATACCATTTTTCATATGGTTTTTAATTTGTAATGTATTTTATTATTTAGTGAAAATTTGATAAACCAAAATCCTTTATTCAATACAGATATTTGATAAGGAACTTTGTTTATTTAAATGCTTTGGACATACACTATATGGGATGAAGGCCGATTAATATAAACCCCAGGGGTTGGAGACCAGTTCATGAAAGCTCTACGAGTTGGGAACCAGTTCATTCAAGGCCCTTGATGAATTTTTATTCTCATGATATGATATTAGTTGTTTATAAACCCTTCGAGTTTGTTTCCAAATAGTATAGATTGGTTTCTACCCATTGTTTTAAACTGTCTTGTGAATGGTCTTAACGGTACATATTGTTACGTTCCATTGGTATTAAATCAAGTAATTATTCATTTCCCTCATATAGTTTTAGTTATTATTCATTCATGAGATTTTTTTTCGAAATATCTATGGATAAATTTCATTTTCTTTTCTTTGATTAAATTTTATGTGTTTCAGTTTCGTAATTTAACATATTGATTTTTCCTTAAATAGTTATTTTAATGGAATGTGTTTCCATTTATTACCATGTAATATTGTTTGCGCACATCCATTCAGTTTATTGACTACATGGAATGTGTTTTCGGTTATTTGCCATACAATATTTACTATTCCCACTGATTCATTATTGCTTCCACTATAATTTACACTTACAATGAATTTGAGTTCACCCTTATTTTGTTTCCTTTCCCCAGGAATCCAAGAAGAATACTATGAAAGATATATAGGTATATACTAGAGGCAATAAAGTCATTATCCTCAAATTTATTTAGAATGAATAAATTTTTTGTTGTAATTAATGTATTCTATTGTATGATAACAATCATGTATGTATCTTGTTTACCTAGACTACTAAATTGTTCAGTCCTTTGGGGCGCCATTTACTTGTACCTTATACCAATGTAATTGATAGCAAGACACCTACATCAGACTATATAGGGTCAGGTCACTATAGTTGGTATCAAAGAAAATTTAGTAGTAACCTTGGGAACTATATTTAGGAAAACTTATGTCATGACCCCCTCCCCACAAAGTGCACCCCTCCTGGGCAGGCAATGTGAGAAGGAAGATAATGACCCCCGAGTCCTGTCTCCAGTAGGCAACGGGTTGGCGACTAGCACAGAGGGTATAGTAAACACACAAATGGGAGGCATTACCCTCTAATAGAATGCATGCGGAAGAAATAGATAAGATAGACACCAGTCAACTCCAACTCATAACTGAAATATAAAAGAAACCCAAGTACATATATGAAACGTCATGCAAATGTACTACAACTGAAAGGGAAAACTAAAAGTACCCAAAATAAAGTAAAACGGCAGTGACGACAAGCCCGAACAGCTCCTCTAACCACAAGCTAGTAGTAACCAGCTTGATCTTCAACCTGCTCCAAGTGACCTGAAAAACAGTTTATATATACATAGGGTGAGTATAACAGTATTCTCAGTAGGATCCTCCCCAAGCCTCTCATGAAAAAGTAAATAAAGCATGCTAAAGCCCAGTGAACAACAAGGGAAACTAACTCATCACCAAAACAGGTATACTAAGTTCCCAACCTCACTATGGAAACTCTCACCAAGTAACACATACAAGAATATAGCATATAGTAAATAATATCAAGGGTACCCCGCTACTACATCCCCACTGGTTTGCCGCTTTGCCCCAACGACATACGTCCTATGCATCTCTCTCCAAAGGCTTTCCCGCAGACACCTGGGCTAAGCTCCACAATCTACACCTCATGCACCACAAAGCCTTGCCCGCAGACACCTGGGCGAAGCAACACACCATCCTCACAACCAAAAGTAACCAGGTAAGTTCTGGGAGCCACCACAGCCCACATAACATGTATCATACATCGAGTATTATACCTCAAGCCATAATAGCCCATACACCGAGTAGGGATCCTCAAGACATCACAGCCTATACACGTTACACCTATAGTACTCCATAGGATACTATATCCAGAATATATGTCTGTGAAATAACCACAAGACATTACAACCCTATACACACATATATGGGGAAACTAAATGTTGTGCATGTTGGCACATGTATCTACCAAGAGAAGAGAGCGGAGCCAAAGGGGGTAGTCCGCCATTCGACCTCCCATCATAATGTTAGGGAAAACACACCCCCCAGGGCTCAGAATCCCTGGGGTGTCAGTTTCCCTTACCGACAGGGTGGAGTAACTTATAGAAACATAAAAAGTGTAGAATATTTATATAAATCACATCCACACTATGGGCATTACCTAGTCTTAGATACAATTGCAGATAACATCTCTCAGACTCCAAGCTGCTACATCTAAGACTAGGTATCCTATAAGCACACAATCATTTGAAGAGCTTTATTAGATTACTCCATTCTCATTTTATCAGTTCCACTATATGTTAATTAATTCATTAGACATTAATTAACCATGAACAATTCCACATTAAACTGAATTGGAATGACATTCAAAATAAAATGGTCCCTTTAAGATTCACATCACCTTTAAATTCCAGTATCTCCATCCCCGTGGATTATCACCATTTAATCACACTTTCATTATAGAAATACTTTCCCATATTCCCAGGCATTCTATAAAGGCATCCTATGCTTCTAAACACAACGGGGGATCAACATGGTGAGTATATATACTACCCATCGAGTCTTTTCCGCCTATAGCAAGAGCATAGACCCATTCTCCCACAAGTGGCTAAACACTGAAAGCACGTCGCATACACTGCGTGTCTTCACCTCCTTCAGAAGGAGGGTAAGAAAGACCAGCTACCTTGAGACATGGGGAAAAGTAAATCAGATAAGCAACCAAAGAACCAACAAGCATCCAACAAACACATTCATTCCATTCAATCATCCCTAGTGTCCTCCCTAACACCCACATGCATAAACCAATGCATCTCGCCACTCTAGGAGTTATCTACTGTCACAACCAAAAGTCTCCATGCCTCCACATATCACAATATCCATCCATGCTCACATTAAAGCACAAGCAGCAGGAAAAAAACATCACATCAATGGGCTCTTGGCCCTTTAACAATCAAGAGGGTAACTCAGAAACCCCTTTTTAGAAATTCTCACACAATATGTTCTTTAATCCATATTGAATTAAAAGATTTTCTATTGGTAGTTTCCAATTACGGGAGACCTAATCAGTATGCTATCACAATTAAACAACCATGCTTACTTCCCTAACATGATTAACATCAAATTAGAACAACTACAACAATGGAAACAACCAGATTTATTTACGTGCCTCTTTATCTATAGGCAATTAATTAACAATTAATTCTGGATTTTATGTTCATTATAAATTTCAATCAAGAACAAACAACTAATCAAAGAAAATCATAAATATCACTCTATCTAGAAAAACATGAGGAAAACCGTTATCACAGTACAAAGCAACAACAAACGATCAACCAATTCTTTTAATCCAGTTCATGTATTTAATTGGGTCAATTTCATTGTGATCCAAAGGTATAAATCAGGTTAATTCTACAATTGCAGATATACAATTAGAGAATCCACGAATCCCATACCTCAACAATTCTTGACGTTCTTTATCCACACAACTTGTCAGAATCCTCCTCTCACGACAACTGCATCCACCCAAGGATGCCACGGTACGACACCACCAACCAAACCACAAGAAAAACACATTATATGCATGAAGATTAAATGATATAATATAGAAAGTATAATATAAGAAGATTAACCCCAAAATAATGATGATACAACATACCTTATATCGAAGATTGATCGATATAGCTCGGTTGCATCAAAACAGAGCAGAACCAATCCTAGGAGTAAAGTTTGATTGTGCAACTCCCACATGAAGGATTTAAAGGTTCTAGCATCTCATTGCTGATAAAAAAGAGGATGAACAATAGAGAATGATATCTAATCCCTTATTTAAGATTTAATGGGGCGACAGTTTACGATATGTTTAATTCTCCATTAAAAGCGTATCGCATTTACCCACACAGTTTGACCGAGTAAAACATCCCGAGCACTAGGAATAATTAATATTGGAATTATGGAATTTTAATCGTCCTTTAGAGTCCTTAAAATAAGGCATTAAATGTATTTTACATCAAAGTAAATGTCAAAGGGGTGAAACTGTAGGATGCTGGAAGCATTGTTCAAGTCTATGGTTTGAAGGTCACTCTTAGAAGGTTACCATTCTGGAATCACTGTTCAAGTCTACCGTTAGAAGGTCACTATTAGAATGTTACCGTTCTGGAAACACTATTCAAGTCAACCATTAGAAGGTCACTGTTATAAGGTTACCATTCTGGAAACACTGTTCAAGTCTACCATTAGAAGGTCACTGTTAGAAGGCTACCGTTCTAGAAACACTGTTCAAGTATACCGTTATAAGGTCACCGTTAAAATGATACCGTTCTGGAAACACTGTTCAAGTCTACCGTTAGAAGGTCACTGTTAGAAGGTTACCATTCTGGAATCACTGTTCAAGTCTACCATTATAAGGTCATTGTTAGAAGGTTACCGTTCTGGAAACACTATTCAAGTCTACCATTATAAGGTCACTATTAGAAGGTTACCATTCTGGAATCACTGTTCAAGTATACCGTTAAAAGGTCAATGTTTGAATGTTACCGTTCTGGAAACAGAGTTCATAGAACTGGAAATTCGGCAAAGTGTTAGGGATAAGTCAACTTGACCTTCTAGAACACCTCCAACACCACAATTCAACAAAGTAATTTAATAGAGAGGTCTGTGCCATTACATTAGATACCTCTCAAAACATTCTCATCCTCGAGAATTAAAAACCAACCCATATGAAAAGAGGGGTCCGAACAACCAGCCCAAAAGATACCTCTCAGGGGAAAACCACCATGAGTTGTTCGAAAGCTAGGAAAAAACCATGAAATCCAAGAGTAAGGGAACAAACAACCCATATTCAAACAATTCAATCATAACATCACATCAAAGGTATATAAAAGAAAGGATCAAATAAAACTCATCACAACAACTTAAAATAGCTCTGGGTACTGGACACGCATATGTGACTCATGTTCCTAGGTATTCTCCTCCATGCCACCATGTCACCACAAGACACAAACCAAGGGAATAGAACGCCCACGCAACACCTTCTCCTTGCGGTCTTGAATCTCTACTGGTCGCTCCTCGAAGGTTGCGTCATCATCAATATCGATCTCTCCCCAATCGATAACATGAGACTCATCATGAAGATAATGATGGAGCTGTGATACATGGAAAAAATCATGTATCCGACTCATCTGAGGGGGAAGTGCTACTCGATACGCCACAACTCCAACATGAGATAACACCTCGAAAGGCCCAATAAACCGGGGTGAAATCTTACTTCCACGACCAAACCTTCGCTGCCCACGACGGGGAGTCACCTTCAGAAACACATGATCCCCAACATTAAACTCTAAGGGTATCCTTCTTTGATCAACATATTATTTCTGATGATCTTTCATTGTCTTCATCCTCTCACGAATCACCTGAATCATCTCTGTTGTATTCTGCACTAGTTCTGGTCTGAGGATTGCTGACTCTCCGACCCCAGTCCAGCACAACGGAGAATGGCAAGGCCGACCATACATGGCTTCAAACGGCGCCATACCAATGGTGGTGTGAAAACTATTATTGTAAGAAAACTCCACCAAGGGTAGGTTCCTCATCCATGAACCTCCAAAGTCAAGAACACAAGAGCGCAACATGTCTTCAAGTGTCTGGATGGTTCGCTCTGTTTGACCATCCGTTTGAGGATGAAAAGCAGTTCTTAGGCATAGCTGAGACCCAAAAGCATGTTATAGATCCCTCCACAACCTGGAGGTAAAACGTGGATCTTGACCAGAAATGATCATCCTAGGAACTCCATGATGTCTGACCACCTCCTCTAGATACTGCCTCGACAAAACATCCACTGATCTCGACTCCTTGATCGATATGAAGTGGGACGATTTTGGTAAATGATCCACCACCACCCATAGAGCATCATGTCCTCTTGGAGCTTGAGGTAAACCTGTAACAATGTCCATTTATTTGTCCTCCAACTTCCACTGAGGAATCTTTAATTGCTGGAGAAGACCACCAGGAACACGGTGTTCAGCCTTCACCTTCTGGCAGACTAAACTTCGAGACACACACTCTGCAATCGCACGCTTCAGCCCAGGCCACCAAAACTGACTCCTCTAGGATCGGTACATCTTTGTCACACCAGGATGTACTTCCACGGGTGAACTATGGAACTCTAGGTGAACCGTCTCGCGCATCGCCAAGGGAACAAAAATCCCACCATGATACAATAATCGGTGTTGTTCATCCTCCGACCAACCATCAGGCGCCTCACCACAAACAAATCTGTCTCTCCAAACTTCCACATCTAGATCACCCAACTGGTACTCGTCCACCTTCTGCATCAGGGACGACTGCACCGTCAACTGGAAAATACAACCTCTACCTCCAACCTCTTCCATATCAAGATGGAAAGCTAAAAGTTCCACCATTACTCTCCAGGAATCATTAGATTCACGCACAACGTCATTACGTGACTTTCGGCTCAGTACATCAGCTACAACATTCCATTTTCCAGGTGAATACGATATTTCAAAGTTTTATTCCTGCAAGAAATCCATCCACTGATGATGCCGCAAGTTCAAGTCACATTGGGAGAAAACATACCTCAAACTCTTATGATCGGTGAAAACCACAATGTTCTCACCAATGAGGTAATGTCTCCACAACTTCAGATCAAACACCACGACTTCCAACTCAATATCATGGGTGGAATAGTTGCATTCATGGGGACGCAACATCCGAGACACATAAAAAACAACTGACCTCTGCTGCATGAGAACACAGCCTAGCCCCAGATGTGAAGCATCACAGAAAACATCAAATTGGACTCCCTCCGCTGGAAGACAAAGGACTGGAGCACCTACCGAATTCTCATTTAGATACTCGAAAGCTGCCTGAAACTGATCAGTCCATACAAACGCTTGATCCTTCCTGGTCAAAGCTGTCAGAGGAGTCACAACTTGGGAGAAATTGGCTTCAAACCTCCTATAATATCCTACAAGATGAAGTAAACTTTGCACCTCTGACACGGTCTTGGGGGATACCCAAGACACCACTACTTCTATCTTCGACAGATCCACAGCTACTCCCTGGTCGGACACAACATGCCTCAGGAAACGAACTTCTCGAGCCCAAAACTCACACTTTTACAACTTCCCGAACAACTGATGTTGGCGAAAAACACCCAAAACAGCTCGTAGATGCTCTGCATGCTCCTCTTCAGATGTGGAGTACACAAGGATGACGTTAATGAAAACCACAATAAACTTGTCCAGGAATTCATGGATCACAGCATTCATCAACCCCATGAAAATAGCTGGAGCATTCTTCATGCCAAATGGCATTATAACAAACTCATAATGCCCATGACGACAACGGAAAGCAGTCTTTGGGATAACCTCATCCTTTACACACATCTGATGATATCCTGACCACAATTCGATCTTTGAGAACCAACTTTCACCCATCAGTTGATCGAATAAGTCATCAATCTGTGGGAGAGGATATCGGTCCTTTATTGTCACTTTATTTAATCGACGATAATCGACGCACAACCGCAAACTGCCATCATCCTTTTTCAGAAACAAAACTGGTGCACCCCATGATGACAGACTTGGCCGAACAAAACCGCACTGCAACAGACCATCAAGCTGAATATGTATCACTCATAACTCATAAGGGGACATCCTATACGGAGACATAGAGATAGGAAACTCTCATAGCTGTAGCTCGATCCCAAAATCGATCTCTCCTCGAGGGGGTAAGGCTACAACATCTTCTGGAAAGACGTATGGGTACTCCTCTACAACCCTAGGAAACGCCAACTGCTTAACCTCTGATGAACTCAAAATCATCTCAGCCATCATGGATGATAAGGATGGAACTCGTCTATGACTCATCTGAGGATCTCACTCACTATCAAACCCCACTTTCTCTCCATCTGTATCAAAGAAAACGACCTTCTTTCTGTATCAATCCACAATAGCCTGTACCGAATACAACCAATCCATGCAGAGGATGAAATCATATGGTTGTTTTCGTAAACATAGGAAATCTCCCCAAGAGCGATGTTTCCCCAACACTAGCTCACAGTATCTACATACTTCAAACAAGTCAGCTCGACCTCAAACTAGCGTAGTCGACACCAAGGGCACTTGAAGCCTCTCTACCTCAAGTCCCAAATCATGGAAGAGGGTAGGTGATATGAAGGATTGTGTTTCTCTTGAATCAAAAAAGGCATACACAAAGGTATAAAAAAAGAAAAGGGTACCTCGAACGACATCTGACTCGCCTGAGGCTGGCAACGCTAGAGCATGAAGCTGACTACGGCCTCCTCCACGGCCACTTTGACCCTGATGAAGACCACCACCACGACCACTCTCTGCTCTCTGAGGATGGGTAGCATCATGTGGTTGTCCTATGCCTACTCTAACTACCCTATGGTGATCTAAAGCTAGTGAAAACTGCTGCTACTGCCTCAGCTGGAACTGCCTCAATAGAGGAACCTAGAGTGGAGCGCCCGGTGCACGATGACTGCTCTAAAAATTCGGGCACTCCCGCTGCTGATCACCACAACCACCATAAGAAAAACAAGCACCTGATCCCTTGACAAAGGCTTGATAGTTGCTGCGTCCGGAGAAACGAGATGGGAAGGGTTGGGACCTACCACTAGGTGAACGGTAACTCTTCTTTCTTGAAAACTGGGATCCCCAGACCACAATTTTGCTTCGTGAGAAATCATGATGATTCCCCTCTCGTGATGATCCGGTCCTAGCCAAAGTTCCCTCAACAACTTCTTCCCTCTCCAGCACCTCAAGATATGTCTTTAGCATAAATGGGGTGACCTGGAGCTGGATCTCTAGACTCAAACCCTCCTCAAAATGCCTCACCTTGTCCTCATCATCTGGTAACAGGTCTGAAGTATATCTTAGAAGGTTCCTGAAATGGATTCCAAACACACGAACACTGGAGCTCCCCTGTCGAAGGGTAAGAAGCTCCTAGCGACTGGACGCCTTCGCAGTCGAAGAAAGGAACTCAACTCTAAACCTGTCTCGAAACTCCTCCCATGAGATCACTAACACCTCACGATCCCCGAGGAATAAGAACCACCACCGCCTCGCTACTCCACACATCATTGTCACATGAAAGGGCACCCAGTGTTCCTTCCAAGCACGAATTGAACTAAAGCCTATCTCGACCTCCTCCAACCAGTCTTCTGTAACTGCATCTGTAACGGATCTCTCGTACTTATGTAGACTCTGGCACTGAAACTCTTGGATTTTCTTCCTCCAAGTGTCATCGTCGTCAACCTCTACCTGGCCGCGATCTGTTGGAACAACCTACTTGACATGTTCTGCGCAAACCCGATGAGGACGTCGACCTGGAGCCATACCTGTAAAATACCAACTATTAGAGCTCCTAATCCTGGAATATGGAAGACTCAACATTTATTAAATAATTATTTTCATTTTTTAATTTTAGGTTAACCTATCCCAAGGTCTACCCATCAAAACACATGCACAAGGAATAATGATGCATGATCCTTTCCTAGGTCTCTACCCGGAAACGAGTATCACATTGTTTAGTAGCCATTTTAAACTTAAAGGTTCGTACGTCAGATCAAAAGGGGCCCTAAACGCCTATGTCTTAGCTAGTATCCAGTGTTTAACTCACTTTCTAAATATGAATGGCACTATTTCCCTACCAACCCATGCCACCTCACATGTTCCTACCTCCAAACTCCATCCTATCCCTCATCCGGACCTCTAATACCACTCTATCATGGCCCCCTCCCCACAAAGTGTACCCCTCCTAGGCCGACAATGTGAGAAGGAAGATAATGACCCACAAGTCCCGCCTCCCATAGGCCCCGAGATGGCGACTAGCACCAAGGGTATAATAAACACACAAATGGGTGGCATTACCCTCTAAGAGAACTCTTGTGGATGAAAGAGATAAGATAGACACCAATCAACTCCAACTCAGAACTGAAATATAAAAGAAACCCATGTACATATATGAAATGGCATGCAATAGTACTATAACTGAAAGGGAAAACAAAAAGTACCTAATAGAAAGTAAAATGGAAGCGACCACAAGCCCAAATAGCTCCTCAAACCACAAGCTCGTAGTAACCAGCTTGATCACCAACCTGCTCCAAGTGACCTGAAAAATAGTTTATATATGCATAGGGTGAGTATAACAGCATACTCAGTAGGATCCTCCCCTAGCCTCTCGTGAAAAAGTAAAGAAAGCATGGTAAAGCCCAGTGAACAACAAGTGAAACTATCTCGTCACCTAAACAGGTATACTAAGTTCCCAACCTCACCATGGCTACTCTCACCAAGTAATGCATACAAGAATATATCATATAGTAAAGAATATCAAGGGTACCCCACTACTACTTCCCCACTAGTTTGCCACTTTTACCCAAAGACATACGTCATGTGCATCTCTCTCCAAAGGCTTGCCTGCAGACACCTGGGCGAAGCTCCACAATCTGCACCTCGTGCACTACACAGCCTTGCCCGCAGACACCTGGGCGAAGCACCACACCATCCACACAACCAAAAGTTACCAGGTATGTTCTAGGAGCCACCATAGCCCGCATAACGTGTATCATACATCGGGTATTATACCTCAAGCCATTATAGTCCATACACCGAGTAGGGATCCTCAAGCCATCACATCCTATACACGTTACACCTATAGTAGTCCATAAGATACTATACCAGAATATATGTGTGTGAAATAACCACAAGCCATTACATCCCTCTACACAAATATATGGGGAAACTAACTGTTTTGCCTGTTGGCACATGTATCTACCAAGAGAAGAGGGTGGGGCCAAAGGGGGTATCCATCCATTTGACCTCCCATCAGAATGTTGGGGAAAACACCCCCCTAGGGCTTAGAATCCCCGGGGTGTCAGTTGCCCTTACCGACAGGGTGGAGTAGCTTATAGAAACTGAAAAAGTACAGAATATATATATAACTCACGTCCACACTATGGGAATTACCTAGTCTTAGATACAACTGCAGCTAACATCTCTCAGACTCCAGGCTGCTATATCTAACACTAGGTATTCTATAAGCACACAAACATTTGAAGAGCTTTATTAGATTACTCCATTCTCATTTTATCAGTTCCACTTTACGTTAATTAATTATTTAAACATTAATTAACCATGAAAAATTCCACATTAAACTAAATTGGCATCACATTAAAAATCAACTGCTCCTTTTATGATTCACATCACCTTTAAATACCAGTATCTCCATCCCCGTGGATTATCACCATTTAATCAAACATTCATTATAGAAATACTTTCTCATATTCCCAGGCATTCTAGAAAGGCATCTTATGCTAATAAACACAAATGGGGCTCAACACGGCGAGTAGATATACTACCCATAGAGTCTTTGCCGCCTATAGCAAGAGCATAGACCCATTCACCCTCGAGAGGCTAAACACGGAAAGCACGTGGCATACCCCACATGTCTTCGCCTTCTTCGAAAGGAGGGTAAGCAAGACCAACTGCCTTGAGAAGTGGGGAAAAGTAAAGCAGATTAGAAACCAAAGAACCAGCAAGAATCCAAAAAACACATTCATTCCATTCAATCATCCCTAGTATCCTCCCTGACACCCACATGCATAAACCGATGCATCTTGCCACTCTGGGCGTCATCTGCTGCCACAACCAAAAGTCTCCATGCCTCCACATATCACAACAGCCATCCAGGATCACATTACAGCACAAGCAGAAAGAAAAAAAACATCACATCAATGGGCTCTTGGCCCTTTAACAATCAAGAGGGTAACTCAGAACCCTTTTTAGAAATTCTCACATAATATGTTCTTTAATCCATATTGAATTAGCAGATATTTTATTCATAGGTTCCAATTATGGGAGACCTAATCAGTAAGATATCAAAATTAACAACCATGCTTACTTCCCTAACTTGATTAACATCAAATTAGAACAACTACAACAACGGGAACAACCAGATTCATTTACATGACTCTTTATCATTATCCAATTAATTAATAATTAATTCCGAATTTTATGTTCATTATCAGTTTCAATATAGAACGAACAACTAACCAAAGAAAATCATATATATCACTCTATCTAGCGAAACATGAGGCAAACTGTTATCACGGTACAAAGAAACAATATACGATCAACTAATTCATTTAATCTGGTTCACGTATTTAATTGGGTCAATTTCATTGTGAACCAAAGGGCTAAATCATGCTAATTCCATGATTTCACATATACAATTAGAGAATCCACGAATCCCCTACCTCAACAATTCTTTATGTTCTTTATCCACACAATGGGTCATAATCCTCCTCTCGCGACAACTGCATCCACCCAAGGATGCCACGGTACGACACCACCAACCAAAACCCAAGAAAAACCCATTATAATCATGGAGATTACATGCTATAATATGGAAAGGAGAACAGGAGAAGATTAACCCCAAAAAAATTATGATACAACATACCTTATATCGAAGATTGATCGATACAGCTCGATTGAATCAAAACAGAGCAGAACCAATCCCAGGGTTAAAGTTTGATTGTGCAACTCCCACTTGAATCATTTAATGGTTCTAGCGTCTCATAGATGATAACAAAGAGGAAGAACAAGGGAGAATGACATCTCATCCCTTTTTGAACATTTAATGGGGCCACAGTTTAAGATATGTTTCATTCCCCATTAAAAGAGGATCTCATTGACCCACACGGTTTGACCAAGTAAAACATCCAGAGCCATAGGAATAATTAATATAGGATTTACGGCATTTTAATCGGCCTTAGGAGTCCTCAAAATAAGGCTTTAAATGTATTTTATGTTTAAGGAATTGTTAAAGGGGAGAAACTATAGGAATTTGGAAACACTGTTCAAGTCTACTGTTAGAAGGTCACTGTTAGAAGATTACCGTTTTGGAAACACTGTTCAAGTCTACCGTTAGAAGGTCATTGTTAGAAGGTTACCGTTCTGGAAACACTATTCAAGTATACCGTTATAAGGTCACTATTAGAAGGTTACCATTATGGAATCACTGTTCAAGTATACCGTTAGAAGGTCACTGTTAGAAGGTTACCGTTCTGGAAACACAGTTCATAGAACTGGAAATTCGGCAAAGTGTTAGGGATAAGTCACCTTGACCTTCTAGAACACCTCCAACACCACAATTCAATATTGTAATGGACCAGAGAGGTCCAGGCCATTACAATATATGTTAGAGAACATAACCCAAAGATATATTTGAGGATAATTATTTAATAACCCCATAGAATGTTGGTATAGTAGATATTATATTTTTATTCAAGGTAATACAACCTTTATTAGATACTGCATGTGGATGTGGTTTTGGGATAGATGTATCTTGGTGGGATAACTTCAATAGGGTGCATCAAACCTAACTCGGCATAACCTGGTAAACAAAATTAGTCCTTATTGTGCACCTGGGTTGACAATCCTGAGGTATACGCTTAACATAATTCACATTTTATTTACAATTAATTGTGAAGGATTTGATTAGATAATGAAAATGAATGATCTAGGATAAACCTAAGGTGTTTATATTGAAGAAATATTATCATGACTTTGAAATCCAACTAATGATATTATAGATAAAACCTATAACACATAAGAAAAAATTTGAAACTAAATGGAAGTAGTATTTATGTATTAGGGTTGTATTGAATGCATAAGGAAATTTAATTATTAAACCTCAGGGATTCTTATCAAATTTATTTTGTAAATTATATTAATTTTGTTTTAAAAAGGACAACATGTATACCGAGTGACAACCAATCCAATCTAGAAAGGCTATGGGTCTTGAACCCATTACCGAAAGACGATAATGGTTTCATGAAAACCAGTAACCTACATAAATTCCTGGTTAATATGTTGTTGATTTTAGTTGAAAAAATTCAGGAATAAATATTACTGATGAACCTATAGTTTTTTGTTTTTAGTTTGGAGATTAATGTTCTAGCCACATTGACTTTTGAGAATAGTTAGATATAAATAGTTAGACACATCACTCATTTATTGGCCTTATGATCTGTTAAATATTTATTTTAGTCCTTCAGGCATCAAAGATAATTTTTGGATATTGGGACGAGCTATAAATCGAATGAGGAACAACCAAAATATTGAATTGTTCCAATGAAATGAAAAAATATATATTATGTATATTTATTTATATTAGTAGGAAGTAATGGGATTACTCAATATTTGGAAAATGAACTTGAAAAAAATGTTTTCCTAATACATTGATGTTTTTGAACCAATGGTCTTCTAAATCATCAAATATTTACGCCTTGGATGCCCTCAACATTCTATTGATCATTCACTAGTTTGGGATTGATGACATCAATCAGTCCCTATAAATATTTAAGCTCTTCCTCCAAGTACAATTCTATATTGTCCATTAATGTTCACCTACTTAGAGCCACAGTAACATGTTTGTCCATGTGACCATTGCAATTCCCATTCCCCATTTTCTAGAGGATTTTTTACAAAAACCTCTCAAGATTTGGGATTTCAAACCTAGGAAATATAAAACAACATATCACCAATATCATCTTATAATTATTAGGGAGAAATATAATTAATATGGGGATAATATGACACCCCAAAAATCAAAAGTAGGAACATTGTATTCAACAACATGTATGACACACAACACCATGAACATAAGGGAATATAATATCCCGAGTATTTATAATTTATTTAAAATTTTAAATAAATTAAAATTAAAATTTAATTTTCAATACAAACGATACTGAATTAGCATGTGACACATGCAAAAATGAGTTTCTTCAATGGTTTGCATTATAACAAGACCTAGTTTTACTGAACAATAATATATTATTAAATTATTATTATTTAATATAAAAAGATATAAAATAACCATTATTAATAGTATTAACTAAAATATTAAAATATATAGTTTAAACAACTAATTTATTGGTTACAAATTATTTAGAAATTAATATATGAAAACAAATTGAATATCAAGGAAAATAATATTATCTTTATGCTCACAAAGCTGTTTTACCCTAAAATATTAAACTAACAACAATTAGTGAGTGATATTAATTTGATATATGTATTATATATATTCAATCAAATATTTTTTATATAAATTATATAGATTTTATATCCATCAAATTGAAAAACCCAATTTTATGTATAAAAGACTATATTTTATTAAGCTATTTTTACAGCCTTTTAATGAAAAACCAATATTAAATCCAATTTCAAGAACAATAATAGATTATATATTTAAAAATAAACTTTATCATTGAAATATAAATATAAAAATTATGTTTGGGTAAATTTTGGGTATTTTTCTGAGATGTATAATTTTTTAATGAATAGTAAAAAATACAGAAATTTAATTCAAAACAGGTTTTTAATCTAATATATATATGAGGTTAAATTATAAATATAATCTATTTTAAATAGTAATTGGATAATATTGTTATAAATTAATCCAATTATGTCCATTAGATTCAATATCACTTTTAAATTGACTATAAAAAAATAGCAAATGTTTTGATGTTTTTCATTTAAAAACCTGTATTGTTGTCCCGTCTGTAGGATTAAATTTAACATAATTTCTTCCACATTTATGATTGCAAGTAGGAAAAATGGATTCCATATAAAATAAAAATATTTTATAGTTTTATATAACCTCAAATTTGTTTTTGACAGAAAATATTAGTGAATGTAATTATAACTAATTATAATGATTACGGTGAAATTAAGCTTAACAAAGTACTAAACCTTAATCTTAAGGGAATAAATGACCTATCCACTAATCCAAAATCCATTATATGGCCGTAATTTAGACATGAAACATCCATTATTATTTTTTATTTGTTTTCATGACATTTTTTTGGTACAAACGTGGGTACACCTAGCTTCATTCAAAAAATCGAAAGTGAGTAGTTTTCATCCCTTATAAAAGGCCACCAACTCCCCCACTTACTCACACATCTCAAGATAGTTTGGTTTGAACAATATCTACCCAAATAGATCTTAAAAAACCATCCCATAATCCCAGAATCCTCCCTTTAATATGAAGGAAATCCAAGGAAGCCCTTTGGTTCCAACCAAAAGGAGTTACCAGATTAAGAGGCAACATATTTCCTTATGCTCTTTATTTTTATTTCCATTATCCACTCTCTAATCTCTTATTATTTAATTATTATATATAAAACAATTATCATAAATATACTAGGATGTTTTGAGGATATTTTTTTGATCTATTCTAACACACACTTCAGTATAATGGGTAACAATCATATTGTTTACGTGTGTGGAGAACTACTACAACCTGAAACGATGACTATTCATTTAACTTTTACCATCTTTCATGGTTGTCCATTATGACGAAAACTATGTTTATATTTCTTATATATGATATTTATTGTCTCTTTAATCTTCTATAACCCTTTTACAACAAATATATTTATACATTCCTTTTTATGTATAAATGATAACCTCATTTGTGGAAATGTGGACTACCGTCCCCTCAAAGCGATATGATTCATTCACATTATACATAAAACATATAAAGTATGGTTTTAATAAAACTATTTCATATATATGAAATATATATTATACTTTAATTATAATATACATTTTTTATCTACTTTTTATTCTTTTAATTTGAAAATTAAAAAAATAAGCGTTAATGCGTACATACGACCTACCATCTCCATGAACGATGCATTTCATTTCATATCTCAAAACACTATTGATTAATATAAATACATATATAGTGAATATATATGATAATTAAATCATTATTTACATTCTAGAGATTATGAAATTATGTTCTATATAATATTAAGAACAGATAAATTTTCATAACTTATAATAGAAACTAGGTCATTTGCAACCAAAATAGTTAAAATAATGAAAGAGTATTAAAAAATAGAAAGTAATATATTAAAATAATATTATATATAATATTATAAATATGATTAAGGTTATTGTATAAGTCATTAAAATTTTGAAACCCATTCATATAAGAGATTATAGGATGTTCACCAGAAATGTAACATAACGTAAAGGATTTTCATCTCACTTTTTACTTCTTTGAGATAAATGTCATCTTTACTACATACTTATCATATGTTGTGTATCTACTACCCATTTTGATATATTATTTTATGAATTAAATTTTATCTTGATATTAAATTTTTCATTGATATTAATCTTTCATGGATCTGATGATTCAAAATCTACCCAAGTAGTAAGGATTTTCACATTATTTACATTCTGGTGAGACATAATTAATGAACCTAGTTTCTTTTATATGGTGTATATACTACCTTTGATTTTTTATATCATTAATCCCATTATTATAATGATATTATAATTTTATTTATTTTTATTCCTCCATGTTTATTATGGGTTTATTTTTTCAAAGTGGTATGGGATAATTTGGAATGTTTAAAGATTATTTTCCTTCAGAATAATTTTAATGATATTTCAATGGTATTTACATTTGAGGAAATTATATAAAAATTGTTAAATAAAACCTTTCATTTTCCTATCCTCTATTTATTCATGACATTTTTCAAGTATTATTGCTATATTTATAGTATTTGGTTATAAAAAAATTTTAGAAATATTTTTTAAGAAAATACATCTTCATTTTTCTCTTTAGTTAGAGAACTGGTTTTCTTCTAAAATCAATGTTTTATTAAAATGTTTTCAAGTTTGTTTTTAATAATTAAAAAATAATTTTTCAAATAATTTTTTTACCCTTAACAAAATTTTTCATTTTTTAAAGTGATTTAAAAAAAATGTTTTTAAAAAGGGTTTTCAAAACAAAAGTATATTTTTCTGAATTTTTTTAAAATTATTCTTCTATTTTATCAATGAAAACAAACCTCATTCTTACTTCAATTGGTTTATATAATATTGAAACAATCCATAATCTTCATCTAGATGGATTATGATTTATTTTTCCAAATATAGTTTTCACATTCACTTCCTTGATTATTTTTAATACTCCAAAATTATTCAATTTCCTATGATCATTTGAATCTGAATTTCCCCTAAATATCCATATACGTTTTCATGGATATGATTATTTCCTGAACTATCTACTATTTGTCTAATGGTTTTTACTTTAAATGTAATTTTATTATTTGGGGAAATAATTATAAACCCATATACTTTATTCAATATGAATATTTGATAAGGAACTTTGTTCATTAAAATTATTTGGACATGCAGTATATGGGTTATGGACCAGTTAATGAACACCATATGGGTTGGAGACTCATTAATGGAATCTATGTGGGTTGGGGACCAGTTAATGCAAGACCTTAATGCATTATTAGTCTCTTGGGATGAAATTAGTTGGTGAGAAATCCTTTTAGTTTGTTTCCAAGAAGTATAAATGAGTTTCTTCCCATAGTTATAATCCATTTTATTAAAGGGATTGCTGGTATAGGTTTTAATTTTCCAATTACATGTCATCCAATAATTAAAAATGTACTTCATATCGATTATGTTCATATTCATCCATTAGGTTTTTTTGTTGAAATATCGATGGCTAAATGTACTTTTAAGTTCATTGACTAAATGGAATATGTTTTTGTTTCTTACCTTTCCATGTTTATTTTAAATTATCTAGTTATTTTAATGTCATATAGTTCTTGTTATTACCTTGGCGTATTTTTCACACACATCCATTCAGTTTATTGATTCCATGACAAGTCTGTTTAGTAATTTTCCTTGGTATATTGACTATTCTCATTAATTCATTATTTATTCCATTATACATTAATCCTACTAAGAATTTGAGCTCACCCTTATTTTGTTTCTTTTTCCCATGAATCAAAGAATCATACTATGAATGATATATATGGATATACTAGATGAAATAAAGTTTTTATCCTAGATTTTATTTAGAAAGTAGAAATTTTTTGTAATTAGTGTAATTTTTTGTAAGACAAGACTCATGAATGTATCTATTTTACTAAGACTACTAAACTATTCAATCCTTTGGTACGTGATTTACATTTATCTTTTTCCAATTTAATTGATAACATGACACCAGATCTGGGCTGTCTAGGGTTCAGTCACTACAATTTCTATTCCATGGGTATTACCATGTTAAAATGCTTATGAAACACGCTTTATTTTCGGTTGGTTATGCTACTATGAAATTAAGAAGAGATTATGAAACCTATTTCTTTTCCACAGGTCATTCTATGGTGAAATGTTTATTAAACCTAGTTATTTTCATGTGTTATGTTATAATGAATATTTTATGATCTTGAGGAACACATATGTATTATTTTCGTTATTTTATTGGTGTTTTATATATATACCTATAATAAATTGGGTATATATTGATATCTCATGGGAAAAAAAGAATGGAATGGGGAGTAAACCAAGTTAGTAAGTGAATCTATCCACTACAATAATATGGGGAGTGAATCTTGATAACTATGATGGTTTGGGGATTGAACCTATTCTACTATGATAGTAAAAAAAATGAGCCTTGTAATACCAAAAAAATGATTTTCTTTTATTATGAGTATGATAGAAATCATTGTCTTATACCTATAATAAGTTTTCATTGTTCATGTTCTATGATAACATTATGATCCACGTCATATGAACTAACAAGATTTATGCCATGAACCAATTTTTTGAGCTATGGTACAAAGAGAATGGATTTCAAATGTTATACTCATGTTTTCATACCCTTATACACATGGTCTATTTATATCTCCAAATTTTACCCTTACTAGGCATCAAAGATCACCCTTTCTTATGTTTCCATTACCCAGTTAATGATTAAAGGTATTGTGTATGATATTTTTAAAAATGGTTCTATATATGAGGAAAATAGTGGTAAATGATGTAGCTAACTTATCTAATAGATGTTTATGTTTTCATGTTTCCAATATCCCCATAACTTTATGATATCAAGGCATGAATTTGAGTAATATAATAAAGATTAATCTGAAAAGATGAAACATCTATTTATGAAAAGATTCGGTTATTATAATCTTATCGATTAAGATAATTATAAATTTGATGTTCACATAAGGGTGATTTATCTCAAGAATATAATCTTTATCAATAGTAATTGAGAAATAATTTATGGGTTTGGATTTCAAAAAATATAAGGTAGATGAATCAAGATTATGGTTGTGAAGTGTATTTTTGGGATGTTGCGATCAAAGAGAGAATCATTAAAGAGAATGGAGTTGGGACTGGCTTTGTTTCCAAACAAGATGTAAGAGGGGAGATATTTTGATATTATATGTTAAATAATTTAAATGGTGCCATTGAATAGACAATCAAATTAGGGAGTATAACTAAGACATGATTCTCAGTAAACAAAATGAGATATAGACGGCCAAATCTCTCTAAGGGAAGTGAAGTAAATAATTATTTGAGAGGAATAAAATATTTTTATAGACATGAGTGATTGCTATTTAATATTATGAGTGAAGATATTGATGAGTTAGATCCAAATATAGATGATATGGTTTTTATGTTTAGTAAAAGATAATTTATATTTTCAAAACAATCATGGGAAAAATATTATAAATATAATTTTTTTAATTGAATTCCATTAAGAATAAATCATATAAATGAAAACTATGACTGATATGACAAAATATCTCTAAAAAACAAAACAATTTGATTAAAATGATACGTTAAAGTATTTTATTAAGTACATTTAGTGATGGATAATTAATATTTTAGGTTATTATTTTGTTTTTTTAATGTAATCTAATGTTAATGTCTAAAAATGAAATTACAAGGAGAATATTGTATTTAAAGGAACCACCTATGATATGGTATCTAAAAAAATGGACTTGGAAGTCCAATGATGATACAAAATAGTGGGATTTTAGGGTATCTTGAGAAATAATGGAATCTTTTATAGGTAGTAGAACAATAGAGATATAAATTCATATGTTCAATTAATTGTTTTGAGTATTAATGAATAATGAATAATTATATATCCAAATGTTTAATAGATTACTAGATATATCACTGAGCGCTGAATTAAATGATTATATTCATGGAATGTATCATTCAACAATTCAGTTTAATTTTTTTATCATATTAATATCATGTATAATATATTATTAAAGTTCCAAGTATAGTAGATGGATTAGCTTAACTCTTTATGAAAAAAGCTAAGCTGACACATGTTGAAAAAAATTTGTTATATATTCACAAAAGTGAGTTAGTATGAAATTATTTTTTTAAGGATTTATATAAATAATCATTTTTTCTTGATAATGGATTAAAGTGAATGTTTCTTCAAAAAATTCTTAAAAAGGATCAAATAAAAATTTAATTCAACAATTTATAATGGTATTTTTATTAAGAATATATTTAAAAACATAAAAATTATTATTATTAGTTTATTTATCAGAAACTTAATTCATTGTGATGGGTGTTGTTGTTTTTAAACTATAAAATATAGGGTTTAACAATCACTGGTAATATTAAATATTGTGTTGAATTTGATTTGATATTCAATTTTTTTAAAATAGAAATACAATTTCATATAATATTTTATGGTGTCCATATGATTTTAGATTAATAATAAATGAATTGTGCAACATGTCCCATAAGTGAAGGAGATATCAATAAGATCTCTATTTGGATAATCTAATACAACTAAACCCAGGTGAAATATGAAGTCCCAACCATGTAACCACATCTAGCCCATGGCTATATCATGATTCCACCCATGATATCCAACTCAACCTATTAATTCTAGGAAACTACACAACCTATTCCAATGATCATAATGTCTGCTTAGTTTCCATATTGACAGGCCTATTAGAGATGGGTGTGAGTAAAAAATAGTAAGTCGTAAACAACATGGTAGCAAACCTAACCATTATATATAATGTCTACACAATATGATATGATATAAATAGTAAATTAATGGATATATGTGAAAATAAATAAGTAACATAAACCCTTGGGATTTATGGTGACACCTAAAATGTACTAGAAATATTTTTCACTGTGTTAGAGTATCTCAATGAATGTGACATAACTATATGTCATTGGATGGGAAAGAGCCCCACCCATAAATTAAAATATATATCATTTGAAGGGGAAATGTGAAACCCCCAATATATATCTTGTACCATATTGGGGGGAATGTATTCAATTCCATCTATCACATATATAATTTTATGTAAATAGTTCCCCACCTGTATTTTTCATATCACATCATGATGAATGGTTCACCATGTGTATATATCATATAACATACTCGATGAGGAATGACACACACTATTTATCTCACAACCCGACCCATGCTGGTGGTCAAGCCACAACTACCCCAAGCCCACCTCCATAGGACAGGGGTGGGAACAAGCGTCGAAGGCACAATAAACTTGGGTACGCCTTTTCCAAAGTACAAGTACACATGCACATAGCCAACTCAAAGAAAAAATATTGAGGGAAAATGAACAAAATGTGCAACACTAAAATAACTAAACAAAGCCTACATGGACATATAAATAGTATAATTACAGTAAGGTAAACTGAAATGGGAAAGGGAAAAAATACATGCCCAATAGAAATGTTTCCCAACGTGAAAAAAACTGGTAAAGTGAAACCACTACGAGAACCCCATTTATGGATGAAAATCTATGACCACCGCATACAGTCTAAGAACCCCGTATCCCTAAGATTATCTAAAGTCATGATCAACATGTGCGTCAACTTCATAAGGCATGACACCTGTGGGAAAATCCCATTCAAGGGTGAGTCTAAAAATACTCAATAGGAGGCCCCAAAAAGGAGATTGGGGAGTATTAAGAGATACACTGAATGAGAAATAAGTAGATAGAACAAGGTTTGGTAAAATAGTACCACTCAACCCTACTATAGAGTGAAATTAAACTAATCCAAACATAATAATCTCAAAACATTGAGAAGATAAACTTCTCATTGACTATTCTCTTCCTGTAATAGGGGAGTAGACTCATCCAACCACAAGAAGCTAGACATAGAATGAACATGGAATGCCCCATTCATATTTTCCTCTCCGAGAAGGAGAGTATCCAAAACCAATGGAATGGGTACTAAAATAGGATATGTATATATATTCTTAGTTAATAAATCCCAAAAGAGAGTGTTAGAGGATCTCCATCTCATAGTTCATCCCAATAAGAAGAGTTTCCAACAGTTCTAGAAGAATCCATCAATAATTCCCATCATCCAATAGATCATCCCTGAACTTGAAAGGAGAAGGGGCTTAATCAACACACCGTGATACTATTTGACTTTGGCATCACTGACTCACCATCACAATTTTTAGGTCACGTCACAAGGAAGTGTCTTGGTGGGGAAAGGGTTCCCTCTTCATTGTGAGTCCAGAGTAATGTAAATGAATATATCCCCACTGATCTATAAACTGGGATGGTGAAAAATCAAAGTAGAGGACTCTTGCCCAGGGCGGGTTCCACTCTAATAGAAGTAGTTGAGTACCAACTCTAATGAAGATGTGAGTGTGTTGGGGGGGGGGGGGGGGGTCCACTCTAGAAGTAGCTATATAGGACCCGCACCCCAGTGTGTCAGGGGGTCGGTGGGGGGGGGGGGGGGGTTCTACTCTACTATCATGGGGACCGACACCCTAATACAACATGGGGGTGCTACCCTGGCCATCGAGGACCCACAACCTAATATGTTTGGGGGGCACAATGAATGTAGAGGATCTGTGCCCATGTTGATATGGGTCCCTCTCTAATGTCATCGAGGACCCACACCCAGGTGAATAAGGGAGTGGGGATTCTACTCAGAAGGTAGAGGACCCATGCCTTGGTATCTCAAGGGGTTCCGACTCTTGCCCATCGAGGACCCACACCCTACCCGGTAAGGGGGTTCCCCATAGACATAACTGTAGAGGACACAAACCTATACTAATGGGGGTTTCAACTCGAGAATACGACTATGGTAAATTTTACTAATCACAGATATCCTTGATCATCACCTCATATATTCATCCAACCCATAACATCTTGTATCTCATCTCAGAATCCACCGTGGAGGGAACCATCACATTTTACATGAACATAAACATTGGCTAGGAAACTCGCAGCCAAAAATATGAGCCCCAAAGAAAGAGATATGTGAGATAGAAGATTTATTTACTAGTATATTAGTCATATGTGGCCAGCACGACATGTGACATAGCCTCCTCACCTAGATGTGTACGTAGCCGTACTTGGGTACTAAAGTACGAATAATTCTCCCTAGGCACTCCATTTTAATACCAGAGTATACTCCACATACAGCCAAAAGTCTGATGATCACATGATACTCATAATTATTTTGAAGGGAAAAAGGTTTTTACGATGACATTCCTCATAAAAGTTTCCCGTATAACCCAAAGGATTACACCATTTCAATCAATGTGAAAAAATGCACAATATTGACAATTTATTCACCAAATTTATACACTCGGTGAAGAAGCTTAATTTCACCATTGCACACTCAAATCATGGTTCTTGAGGCCTGCACCTCAATCCTGATTTTTAAATTACCAATATGGCATTGAAATTTAATTATTAATGAAAATAGGATCATGTATCAATTGACGGTATGCCAATTGGATACAATTATTAGAAGTTATGGTGGGTTGAACACATGCCAGTGAACCTGCCTGAGCCCACGGGATGGCAGGTTGTGGACCGACTTCCACGATTGGTCCACCTACTGCTGTGGATAACCACCATGGTCGAGTGACCATGGTAAAACCATGGTCACTGGCTTCGTGGATGCTCAAGTTGGTGTGTATTCGCGGTTAACCACAGTGGTTGACCGCAACCGCTCTCCCCCCAGTCGGCCAAGGTCCACCCCCGGTCTGACTCAGGTCTGTATCTTCTAGACCACTGACTTGAACCCATCCCAACTTCTGCCTGGGCCTGACCCAAACAGTATGTCTTGGCCTGCTTCCGCATCAACTGACGCGGTCACCACTGTCAACATGGCCACCCGCTGGGTTTCACGGACACCTACCACCGCCCGGGGAGCACCTCGTAGCTCTTCCTCATTTTTTATGTAGTTTTGCTAGATCCCACGACTGATAAATACTTGTGGCTTCTAGATAACTTCTATGGCATGCTACCACTCCTTCGGCCCACCGCCACCACATTGGCGCTACACCAGTGGTCCCTTTTGTGGACCATCGGGCCACCTCTAATGCTTGAATCATAATAAAAAATAGATCTAGGATCCTCAGACCATGAACTATATAGATCTATGACCCTGTAGATGATACATTGATGATTCAATGTGCCAAAAAGTAAAAGACGGTTTCATGAAGAATGGATGAAAAACACGACCAAAAAGGGATCCAAACACATAGATTAGATGATGGTTTTCTTCATTTGGCCATCACAATTGATTCTAAAAGTAGTGAAAATGATAAAGAATAAAATTTAGATCTAGAATTGAAATCCAGAGTGTAGAAATCTAAATAATCCAACCATATTGGATCCATTCATGATTGATGAACATTCTCTCTTTGCTTATGATACAATCTGCCAAATCTTCTCTGACAATTTTCCATTGGAAGGAAGGGAAACAGATCTGCTGGAAAAAGGGAGGGTTATGAAGAAACCCTAATCCAAAAACCATAATGACCTATTTATATTAGTAGTTAGTTCCGGGGTTAACCCCACCTATAATCATCACGGGACCCGAATATCCTGTTCCCTTTAAAATTAGGTAGAATATTAGGAAAAAGATGTATTATGAACTCAATAATGGTCTCAAATTTCCAATTCGAGTAACCTTTCAAGAGTTTTTCCAAAATAAAAATAAAAAATTATTTTAATAATTTATTTTATTTATGGTTATGTCCTCAGTGACTTTTTTCAAGAGAAGACCAGCACCTAAAAAATTTATTTCCCACTTTGGGTAAACACCATGCTCTGGACTCAACCATGCCTTTATATTTATAATTAGAGCTTCCATTTAAGATTTATCCAGCATCCTTCACATTAATATTTCAAAATATACTTAATTTGCTTTTAAAATTAATTCTAGGCAGACCAGGACTTGGAATCACACGAAATATCCCAGTTTATATCTGGAAATATATATAGACATATTTCGAAGTCTTACAGATCAAAAAACGGGTCTATACATCATTCTTTTATTTAAATTATCTCATCCCTAAAAATCACATATTATGTAAAGTGGTGGGGCTAATGAGACTACACAAGAAAATTCCCTACACTGAGATAAATAGCCAAAAGGAGAAATGTAAAACTCCCTCATCACCTCTTATTTCATCATGGCCAGAATCACCATCCGTCCCCAAAAAAGGCGGATATGATTTCCATTCTTCAAAAAATCCATCGGGTGAAACTTTTAAGGATATCTATCACAAAATATCCCACAGTTCCTATATCACAACCAAAACTCTATCACATGCTCAACATGAAATGAATTCAACACCATCGACTAAAGAAAAATTGTACACTCTTACACCACCAAGTATAGCTACAGGGAAGCTAACTTCTCTCAAATAATCCGCACTATGTGACCATGAGAAATCCTGCTAAGGGAATCTACTATAACAATTACCTTTCCTAGAGTATAGACAATCTTGGATTCTTTGTTGTACATGAACTCCAACCAACGTCACTACCTTAGGATCAGGTCACTCTTGCTGGAGACATGCCTGAATCTCTAGTGGTCAGAGTAAACCACATGATGCTCTCAAAGAAAGTATCACCTCCACATTCTTTGGGAAAAGACTACCACTACTAGCACTAGTTAGTGATTCACATAGTTCTATTCATGGGGTCTCTACTACCTCGAACTCTATTTGATAGATGTATGTCACTATATCAAGGCTGGAATTGAGCATGAAAAGGTACCACCGAATATTCTAGGTGATCAAACTCATCCAACCATATGAGTCTAGACATATAAAGCATGTGGCATACCCCAGATGTCCTTGCCTCTCTTAGAAAGATAGTAACCCAAAACCAGGTACACTACCACACCCACTAGTGGAATCTCAATAAATAAATATAGATCAAGTAGAAAAATCCTCTAATAATTCTAGGACCTTCTCCAAAACTCCATCACACAACCTCACCCTGAATTCACAAGTTAGAGAAAATCATCCACCAGACCTTGATACTATCCTCTTCGGGAAGCACTGAATCACCCTCACGGGTTTTCTCACATATCAAAAATGCATATCAGTGGGTCAAGAACCCATTCTCCTCATGATTTTAAAGTGACCTAAATCAAAACTGATATAGGGTTACATGGATTCCCTACATCACCCAGATAACACCTCAAGAAAGAAGAAACGATAAAATGTACCTCTCATAGTTTTTAAAAATTTCTACTACAAATTTTGAATATAAATTGAGAATACCTCTTATTATCTCATGCGGTGTAGAATCATAACCATCCATAGCACACAGCAACCCATGGACCTAGATGTCAGCTCCCTAATCCTGTTGTGGATAGCTTAGTGGAGGTGGTGGAAGGATATCATAGCATTGTCGACCATCTGTAGCTCCTCCCACTCCTCTTCTAGCACCACCTCCCTAGGGACCACCCTATTCCCACCTAGGGGATCGTTGATCATGATGGGGTCTCTCGAATGGAGTTTTATATACTATTTTAGATTCTCATCACATTATGTCGGGTAGTCTCATGCCATTTGACCTCACCTATCACAAGCATAGCATTGACACTTCTAAGTATGTACCTATGCTCTACGTTGTACCTAACCATGGGATGGCCTCATAGATCGAGGTCCTATCAACTGTCATCTACGATCCACAACATAATTCTCAACTCTTTATTATCCACTGCCAGATGCACCAATCTAGTGCCCCACTAACAGAAATATCTCCATCACTAGTTCCTTCTCCTGACCCCATGCATATGTGCAGATAAACAAGAGTCTTATACTGGTATGGATCTCTCTACACAGTCTGTGTTCAAACTTCCATTCCTGAAAGTAACTAGCATAGATCATGTCCATAGAGTACTGATTCAGGTCTTTGAACCTAGGAGAGTACTCAACCACCATCCTCCCATACTTCTAAAGCTATAGAAGTTCCTGAATCTGAATGCAGTGTAAGGAGGGGTATTACTCCTCACGGAACATCTTCTGGAAGTCATCCCGTGAGAGTTCTTACTCAACCTGCATCTATGTATCTAAGATACATCAATGTACAACAATTCCATGGAATGTAATGGCCACCAAATCCACAATAAGATCAATTGGTATTTGAAAAAACCTGAAGAGGTGGACCAACAACTCTTGAGAAACCTCCACTGCCTGAGGATCTGGCACACCGTCGAACCTAAATGGTCTATGGTGCTGGAACCCAAAGAGTGCACATCACCTGTGAACATTGTCAACATACTCTATTGGGAATATCTACTACTCAATGGGTAGAGGTGATGCTACCTAACCACCGGTAGGAATGAGATCACATGATGGACCTTGAACCGAGGACTTGTCGCTCAAACGGCCTTCATCACAAACTAAAGCTGATATCCTAGATGGCTGTATCACGGAGGCATCCTAAAGGTTATCAATGTGCATCACAGTCGGATGAATATATGTATATATATATCAACCAAAATGGAGAGCTAACAGGTCAGTTAAGGACTCAATCTTATATTATTCATGTACAATTGTTCCCTACAACAATTGTCTCACCATACCGAGTTGAAAAGTGGGTAATCAGGGTCCTAGTGAATGGCTACCTCGACCGCCACACCTTCAATGGACTCCCTATCCTGGGATCCTAACTCAAGAAACCATAACACTATTTCTGTAAACACAACGAATAATTTTAAGGATAAACATCTGAACAACATCCAAAGGAGTGACCTTTCTATGATTCTAATTTTTCATGACCCTTTCCATGTCAGTGAACAAACTACAACTATACAAATACAACCTATATAGGCTAGGGGTGGAAAAACGTTCTAAAGGCACAAGAAACTCAATGTGGCCTTTTCTTATATACCTTTACACCTGCACACATCCAACTCAATTCAAAAGGACATAGGGAAAAGGAACAAAAGACACAACACTACTATAAATAAAACAAGAATGAATGGACCTATGAACAGTATAGGTATGGTAAGTTAAACTAAAATGAAAAATAGATAAAATACAAGCCCAACCAAAAACGTGTCCCAACCTAACAAAATATAGAAACTTAAAAGAGATGAGAGACCCTACTCATAGATCCCATGTTACGACCACCATACATAGTTCAAGTACCTCTTATCCCTAAGCTTGTCTGAAGTCGTGATCAACCTTTCTGTCATATGCATGTGGAACGACACATGTGGGAAAATACCATGCATGGGTGAGTATAAAAATACTTACTAGGATTCCCCAGAAAGGAAAAGGAGAGTCGTAAGAGATACACTGAAGAGGAAAGTAGTATATTTGGCAATGTATGGTAAAATACTGCACCTCATCCCAAAATGAGGGTGATAGTAAACTCATCCAAATAGATGGAGCTCAAAATGGTGAGAATATGAACTTCTCATCAAGTCTTTGCAGCCTATACTACGATAGTAGACACATCTATCCATGAGAAGCTAGACCAGGAAAACATGTGGTATACCCTGTGTGTCTTTGCCTCTCCTGGAAAGAGAGTAACTAAAACCAAGGAGTGGGTACTGAGACATGATATGTATATATATATTCTATGTCAAAGAAGTCCAAACAAGAGATTATGGGGATATAATTCTGACAACTCATCCCAATAAGAAGAGTCACCAACAATTTCAAAAGTTTCAATCAATGGTGCCTAAAATCCGACATATCTTCCCTGAACAAGCATGTCAAAGGGGATCGATCACCACACCTTGATACTATCCACTATAGGTGGCACTGACTCACCCTCAAAGTTTTTAGGTCGTGTCACAAGGATGCATATTTTTAGGGGAAATGAGTATTCTTCCTTGTGGGTCAAGATTTACATCATAGAACCTCTCACCATAGATCTGTATAGTCGGATGGTGCCAACTCAATGTAGATAAACCATGACTGGGTGCATCAGGGTGGTTACACTCTAAATGTATCCGTAGCGGACCCAAACCCATGTTGATTGGGGGTTACACTTTAGAATTAGTTGTAGAGGACACACGCCCTAGTGCATTGGGTGGGAGGTCTACTCTTATGTCATGGGGACCCACACCCTTGTACAATATGGGGTTCTTCCATGGTCATTGAGGACTTGAATCCTAATGCAATGGGGGGGGGTCAAATCTGAAGGTAGAGGACCCACACCCATGTTGATGGGGGAGGGGGGTTCCACTATGATGTCATCGAGGACCCATGCCCTATTGCATCGGGGGGTTCCACTTAGAAGGTATAGGACTCACGCCTTTATATTATAAGGGGGTTCCACTCTAGGTTATTAAGGACCCACACCCTACATGGTAGGGAGGATCCACTCAAGATCAATTGAAGAGGACCTGCACCCATCTTGAGGGGGGGGGGGGTTCCACCCTCGAAGAAGCCTATGTAGATTTTTTTAATCATAACTACCATAGAGAATCACTTCAGATAGACTTCACACCCAGAACATCTCACATCACATCCTGAAATCCACTATGAAGGGATCCATCATAATCTTCATAAAAAATCACTCAAGATAGACAACTCTAGGGATAAAATCATTGTCTAAAAGAAATAGATATGGGAGGTAGAAGATTTATTTAGTGGAACATGATGTGTATGGTCCCATATGACATGTTACCCCACCTCATAGTCTAGCTGTGTTCCTAGACATAGTTGGGTACTAAACTATGAACAATTACCCCTTGAAACACATGTCATGACTTTGCAGTCAACTGATGTGGTCGACCGTGGTTCTCTCCCCTCAGTCGCCCCCAGACCGAACCAGGTACAAATAGGGTCCATCTCTTCTGGCCCACCATCCTGAACCTGGCGCAACTCTCTCCTAGGCCCCACCCAAGGATCCCTGCCCAGCTTGCCTGTCCCGCCTCATCCAAGCCCGCACCTCATCAAACGATGCGGTTTACACTATCAACAAGGTTACTCAGTATGTACTATGGATTCCTACTGCCTAACATGACCACGCCACATTCCACATGAAGTTCGATTTCATACCATGTCCATCATTTTCCATTGGCTTCCATCCACCCTCTGTGGCATGCCACTGCTCCCACGGCCCACCACCGTTGCCCTAAAAAAGGATGCACTAATATAATTTTTTATGTCAGATGCAATCAAATTAAGTGTTAATGGTTTATAAGATCTATAAAAGAGTATAATTTACAATCCTATGTGTCTAAATATTTACCAAACCTAGTATGGTTTGGATGCATCAAACAATATAATACTTTAATCTATCAACCTCAATAGTAACACCCAAAGATCATCTTAATACAATACATAAGTATTTTTCTACAAAATACTTTAATTATAAATAATGTCATATTAATTGAAACATAACTTAGTATAATGGTAGGTGATACAGATTTATCTTACATCAGTTTGGGACTCAAGCCTTTCAACATTTTTGGATGTGATGGGTTGTCACCCAGCATGTGGGTCGTAATTTTTCTAAAACTATATTAAAAAAAATTCCTATAACATTCCCAAACTGTAATAATGACTAATTATCTCAATATCACATATATGATAAACCCTAAAGGTTACAAATAGCTTTAAACTTATACCCTCAAAATTTAGTGGGATTATTCATTTAAAAAATGTCCAATAAAATATATACTATACCAATGGGTCGTATTTCCATAAATGTCCCCCAAATTATCCATAATCTTGAGAATCCCACCAAATAAAACCTAAAATGTGTGTTTAAAATATTTAAATTGTTACCAAACTTAAACTCATAAACCCTTATTAGTATCCATAATTATTTTGTTAATGAAGATAAATATTTTTATAAAATTTTACACAATCCTTTGACATTTCATGATTATTATAACCTAAAGATCATTGATAAAAGTAATTATACAATTTAATTCTTGAATCAAAATACATAATTATTGAAAAAAATTATTTCTATAGAGTCACTCCCTTGGTTATGAGATTATCCTTTATAAGGGGTTATTGAAATGGGTAATTCTCAGGTTCCCCACATTTAAGACCATGAAATATAAATGGATACCTATGATGAAATTTATGTCCTTCCATCATACTCTTGATTTTTCACAAAAATTGACTACTTTATTCCCTTTAAACACATAACACATTTTCCCATTTCTCTATGATAATTTCAACTTTCTCTCATTCCACAGTTCTGACATGAATTAAATCAAGCCTTTTTTCTTTCACAATCTCCTCCACTCGAGCTCTTTGCGAAATCTATATTTCTCTTATTTGGTTAGTTAAAGAGTTGTTTAAGGTAAAATTTATTAATCCTAATTCTGGATAACTAATTAGGAATAATCAAAATATATTTCAGTTCATTGATCATCCAATTTGGTTACTCTTAGTCAGCACATGTTCCTTCGTATTCAATTCTATCATGATTCCTTCAGGTTATAGCTAATCAAATAATTTAAAAAACACAATGTGAGTAATAATAATCATAGTAAAAAAACCATATAATAATTTATAGGATTTTGTAAATCATGACACAATATTTTAAATATAAGACACATTAGGATTAACCTAGTTCATTAATTATCATAATCAATTGAAATAATTCAATATGGTTTTTATAGAATAAGTTTATTATGAAATGTATACCCCCCTGAGTGTCTTTAACACCAAAAAATATTATGAAATAAGTTTTTTTAAAAAAAATTAATTTATTCTTTTCAATATTTTCATTACATGAATAATTTATTTTATCTTGTTTTAAAAGAAACATTGAGTTTGGATTTTGTTACATTCAAAGCTATGCTTATCTTGCGTTATGTCCAACATTGAGTTAATCAAAACATAACATAATATTAAAATATTATTTTTTGATATGATAGTTGTCACCTACCCATTCAAATAGTGGTTATAAAAAGAATACACAGAATTATAAAAATATATGTTATAAACATTTATATAAAATGAATTCATTGGTGGCCAATTAATTATAAATATAAATAAAAAATATTTGGTAATAAAGGTAACATTTTTCTAAAAAAACTAATTTTATACACACAAACGTGTTTTACCATAATAAATTTACCAATTCACTTTGGGTGAATTATTTTAACGAAATTTTTATATAATATATTAAATAAATTAATTATAATTCATCTTATGTTTTTTATATATGAGATATAAATCTAATTTTATACTTATGAACAATATTATTCTAAAAAATAGATTTGTCAGCATTTTTTGAAACTTTTTTTAATTATATTTTTTTTGAAACAACATTATTTTTTGGAAATAATAAAAATAATTTCTGAAATCATAATATCCAAATTTTTTAGGGTGAATATTTGATAATTTCAGAAGTGATTAATATTCTGATGAATTGTTAAAATAGAAAATTTTATTTGAAATATTCCATTATGATTAAATTATTTATGAAGTTAATTTATATTTTAAATTTATTTAAAAGTACAATTAGAAAAATTATAAAACAATTAATCTAATTTATTTTATTTTAATAAATTTAATTTTGAAATCGGATTTTAAGATTTTGTAAACATTTGAAACATTTCTCTTTAAAAATCTACTTTCTCAAAACATTTGTGGAATTACTTTTAAGTCTGATTTTTCCATATATATGAATTGAATTTAGAAAAACAGATCAAATAATTTGAATCATAATAATTTATTTTATATAATATATTAAAATTAATTTTTTACCAAACTGAAAAGTGTAAAGAAAATAATTACCTCTGTTATGGTAAAAATGGGTTCTCCTAGGGTTAAAATAAAAGGAAAAGGATTAAAATGACATAAAAAAACCTGTCTAAAATCTTTTTTATATAAATATTTAGACAATATAATGTTTAATTATCAAGAATACTAATTTTTATTTCTTTTTCGAATGATAAAATCATGGGTAATCCAATTGTTTTCAACGTTTACTAGTGTTCCACTCACCACACTTATAAAACGTCACAACCTCTCCTCTTCTCTTCACACCTTAAAAACAAATTGGATAAGAAAATAACTACCAAAATGATTTCAAAACTTCCATAAACTCATTCTGTAGTCATTATTATTTTATGAAAGGTAACCTAGGAAGGATTTTGGGGTAAACAAAAGGAGTTCACCTGAAGAAGAGGTAACATTCTTCATTGGGCATTTCTATGTTATTTCTTCCTCCATCCCATTAAATTTTTATTAAAACTTGATGATATGATAAAATTTGTTTCTTACATATAAAAATGTGTTATTATGTTAATTTTATGACTAAAAAAGTTCTTTACTTCCATCAAATGGGTTAAGAAATAATCGTTCGTGTGTGTGGATGACTATTGCCTTGCGAACAATTGTAATTCATTTTTTCCATTACCACCTAAAATGATTGTGTATAATGATGAATGTGAACTATATATATGATATTTATGACATAAGTATAGATAAGGAGTCATTATATATTGTATAAAAATTTTAATTTTCATTCTTTATGGTCTATGATAACGTCACTCGTGTGTACAACAAACTACCTCCTTACGAAGTGATGCGATTCGTTTTTACTAACGCTTTAAACTGAAGATAATAAGAATATATTTAATTAATTTATGAGATATAAATTATATAATTATGATATTAATTACATATTTATCATTATTAAATAATAATATATCATTTTCTTTCTTCCATTTTCACTCAGTGAAAGATGATAATGTCATTTGTTTACCTGTGGACTACCACCTTCACAAAGTGATGTCACTCTCTTTGCTTCACCACACCGCATGGATTATATTTATAAGAATATTAAATAAACAATTTGGTATTTATTATGTTTTTATAATTATGAAAATATAAGATATTACTAACCTCATTTCTAAAAAAATCATTGAAAATGTAAACGTTACTCAAGAATACGAACAACTTATCGTCTCTATGATTGTAACATACATCATTTATGAAAACCAACATTCATGATTGGTAATAAAATTAAAATTTTTGTATACATATTATAAATATTTCATTATTATTATTCTATAGATAATGGAACCATTATCAATGTAATAGGATCAAAAATATGAAATCAAAACTTATATTAAAACTAATGAGTTTATTACTCGAAACATGATTTTAGCAATGAATTGTTAGTAAACTACAAAAAGGTCATCAAAATAAAATATAAATTATTATATATATAATTATGGATATTTGACAAATTTATAATTAACTTATATTTGTCTGAAATGTTTTTGAACATGTATTAATGAATCCGATACTTAAGGTAAGGGATTTTCATCTCACATTGATTTTTTTGTGAGACACAATACACATTCAACAAATTATTATTTTATATGATGTATATAATTCCCATTAAAATTGTTTATGTATATTATATATAAAATCATGTTGATTTAAATATCCATTTTAGGATCACCCTTTCACGGGGTTTATGTTTTAAGAGTTTAAAAATCGGTAAAGGATATTTAAAATAATTTTACCTCTTTGGGACGTAAGTAATGTTATGAATATATATTATTTTATGAAGGGTTTATAATAAACATTTCACATGAAATATCACGAATATACTTCATATAATTATATAATTAGATTCATTTAATGTCATTATTTCAGGGGTTTACGATTCAATGTTACCAAATTGGGAACAATTTTATGTTATAATCGCAAAATTTATCAGGATTGTTTATGATTATGAAACCAATGATGAAATATTATGATTTATATATAAATGAAATCGTGAAATTACTAATCCTATAGCTTTGTTATGGATAATACACGTTTTACCTTCATTTTTATCTCTTTTTGTACAAGATAGTTTAAAAAAGTATTTTTAATAAAATTCATCTTTATTTTCCTCTTCGGTCGAAAACCCTTTTTATTTCAAAACCTTGTTTTCTAAAATTGTTTTCAACATTATTAAAATGATTTATTAAATACATCTGTACACATTTTTACGTCTAAATTATTTTTTTAAGGATTCTTCATGTACTTTTACAGACAATACTTTTTGGATTTTACAAAAAACATGAAAGGAATCATTGTTTCAACATGTACGACATGAATATAATTTCCATTTTCATGAACCGTTTTTTTGAATTTTCATTTATAAAATTTCAATTTTATTATTAAAGGAAAGTATTTTTAATTATTTATGTTTTAAAACGTTTTTTCAAATTGTAAATGATATTTTCCCCATGAAATGTTTTAAATGAAATTTTAAAAATTACTTTTGAAGTTAAAAGGTTTAGTTTCAAAGAATCGTATTTAAGAAATGTTTTATGTTGTTTTATACATAAAAATAGATTTCAAAGGAAAATTATTTTTCCATATGAAATGTTCCAAGAGATCTTTCAAAATAATTATCCATCTAAGATGTCATCCTTTGATGTCACTTATTATTTGATAGGGATGTGAACCAAGGATACCACAATTATTCTATCCCAGAATAGATTATTTTTATGAGGAATTTTTTTTGAAACCAATATATTTTCAATGGGTTATTAAATGATGAAATAGTGAAATTTTTATTAAACCATTTCCCTTTCCATGGGTTATGCTATGATGAATTATTTTATGTAACCCATTTCATTTCATGGGTTTTGATAAAATGACTATTTTAGGATAATGTGGAATATTAATTTATGGATTATGAAATGGTTGAGACCTATATCTTCCCCTAATGAATTGGGTAATGATTAATGTTATATGAGATCAAAGGGTACACGAGAGGCTATCCGAGGAACAAAACTAGAGAGTACATGGGAGTTTGCACCATGCTCAAAATAAGAGCATACATGGGAGTATGTACCAAGACTAAAATAATAAAGAACATGGTAGGTGGTCCCACACTTGAAATAATATGGTACATTGAAGGTTCTCCCAATCCTAAAACAACAGGATACACATGATGTTATCCCATTCCCAAAAAAGGGGTTACACAGGAGGGTATCCTACGCCCGAAACAAGAGGGTATACAAGAAGTTTTACCAAGCCCAAATTAGGTACACAAGTGATTATACCATGCCTATCATGTTATGAATTTCCTAGTATAAATATTTGATGTGTGATTTTCTAATATTATTTTCATTATACAATACCTTGTATTATTACAATTTCATTCTTTCATATCCCCTATTATCTGATTTCCTTATGATTCATATCTTATAAACTATTTATATGCATGCCAAGACTCTATATTATGATATTTGATTTGCTAGGTATGGTTTAAAAATATTATAACCATGTTCTTATACCTTCATTCAGATGTTATGATTATGTATATTCCTTTTTTACCTTTAATGAGCATGTGATCTAAATCTTTCTTATTTTTTATTTACCCATTTTAGAATAATATTTTTATGTTGGAGTACCAATGTGGATGATAATAATGAGAGACACTGAATAACTTTTATTAATTAAGAAGATTGGGTTCCAATTCTCTAAATGAAAAAAAATATTATGGTCGTTAACATTTTTATTAGTAATATAATGAATAATAATCTAAAAATATATAATATCCATGTAAGAGAAGCTTGTATTGATACATTTGATATCAGAGTAAAGGTTTAGTTATTATTTTGAAACATGGATGAGAAAATGTTAGTGATATCCATAGGGATATTTCAAAAGATATGTGTAGTGAAGTATTTAAGGACAAGACAAATGATGAGTCAATGTAAAGGGAAATTTCTAGGAATTTTGGTAAAGGACAGAGAAAGTGGTTTCCTTGTAATTACATCCATAACTTGTTACTACTAGTGGATGTGGATCTGGTACAAATGTACCTAAGGGTAATAACTTCAAAAAGGTGCACTGATATAGACTCGATCATCTCCCTTTTAATGAGAATAGGTGATATTAAACACCTAGTTTTAAAATACCGAGGGATATGGTTTAGAAATTCAAAAACCCTTTACAAAACATTATATAGGATTTAAATAGATGAATACTATGAATTTTCTATGATAAACCTAAGGTTTCATAGATTTAAAATAAATATTCTTTATTTATGGATCCTATAAGTTATTTTTCCTAATTTTTTGGTCTTCCACTATGATTTTTTTTTCACACTATTATAATTTGTTTTAGAAAATGGATGAAACTAGAAAATATTTGTAGAGACCCGTATCTTGACGTACATTGACATTACATTACATTTGCAGAATACTTAGTACATAACAAAAACACACACACAAGGACCGTAATAGTTTAGTGTCTTTGGAAACTCAAAATATAATCTTCTAATCGTGGTGAAATATCTTCAAAATCTCCCATAAAGATCTTCCATTTTTTTACCTAAAACCTTTCTTTATATCTTGGGGAAAAGAAAACATAAAATGGGGTAAGCTCAAATGCTCAGTATGGGCAAACAAAAGAAATATCAATCACATCGTATACACAAGCACATAACTTTTGGAAATCTTAACCTGCAAAAGAGATCATAATTTCATAACATGGGATAAATCATAGCAGTGAAATGTAGTCACAATAATCATAACATAAAACATGAAACTTTGTGGCGTACACACATAATCATAGAAAATCATTTCTTGTTAGTCAAGACTCATTGCCAAGACTATCTTAGTGGACAAAGTCCCTTTCTGAACCGAGTCACCCTCGTTTTAGTCCTGTTTCACTGAACCGGTATAACCTACCGTTCCAGCCATGTCTATCTCATGAGATATAAAATCTTTACCCAATGAATTGGAGGGATATATAGGTCCCACCCATCTCATAATGATACCATTCTTATGTGTGCCACAAAATCATAAATCATACATCATAGCATAACCCATGAAATAAAATTGGATTCTTAAACATCATGTCATCATAACATAATCCATAAACAATTGATATCATTTCATCATAAGAAAATTGAATCCATTTAAATCATAGAGAAATTTTACTTCAAACATACACATATGAAATAATTTCATCTTAGATGTAAAATAGTTTTGACAAAACACTTGAAATGAATTCTTGAGGAAAAGATCCTTTCTTCTTTAAAAACAATTTTCCTTTCTTAACATGTCATACAATTTTAAACTAAAAGAAGTTGATTAAAAATAAACATGAAAACTTTAAAAGGAAGCTTCTTGGAAATAATGTTTTAAAAATCCATTCATGCCGTATAAGTTAAAAAAAATCCTTCTCATACTTTTCCCGGAAAAGTCAAAAAGTACCTCGTACGAAAAAAGACAAAAGATTACTTTCATATCTTTTACTAAAAACTCACCGAAGGGTAAAATTGGATTTAAACAATTTTCGGTGGATTGAAATAATATTACATATTGAGGAAAAATGGATGTGGATGATAAAATACACCCCAGTAAATACCAAAGTATAAACAATCTCGGATAAAAATGAGATTGTGATATTTCCCTTACCTTAGGTCCGACTTGCTTTGTAAGTGTCCGAACCTCCTGTATAATGATATAAATCATGTTATTGAATTATTCCAGAATCATATTTATTTTTATTATATCATATATGGTCCACTTATGACTTTATATTACCCGTTCTTTTGTAAATTCCTGTTAAAGTAGCGTTTTGGGTAAAATCGTCTCATTTTTCGTTCGTGTTTTTAACTTGTAATTATTAATATGATTACTTGGATAATGATTACTTATATCCAGAATGTAAAACATGATTTATATATAATATATATTCAGCATATATATATATATATATATATATATAATATCAATGAAATACACCGTTCATGGAGACGGTAGTCCGTACGTACGCATGAACGCTTTTTTCGTTTCCTTATTGAAGTGAATGGAATTAAGTAGATGACATACATATAAATTTACATAAGTCCAGTATCATTATTATGTAATATATTTCATTAGTACTTATTATATATACTTTATAATCATTCATGAATGGTTAATCATTGAGAATGAATCTCATAGCGTCGTGGAGACGGTAGTCCGTACGTACGCACGAGCGATGATATCGTTCCCATGGTCGTGGATTTGTGTTGAAGTGTTTGTAGACTATTTCAGTATCAATATCACTTTATAATAATCATATATAGTTACTCATTACACCATTATACCCATCCTATTAAGGTGGTGGTGGAAAATAGATTACACCACCGCGTGGAGACGGTATTCCGTACGTACGCACGCGCGGTGATTTCATTTTTCCGTAGGATGGATAGAAGGTGAATTAGGGTTGTTTCATATTTATAATAACATATCAGTATGTAAGTAATACATATGTTATTACTTTTTCATGAAAAAATTAAAGAAGAATAAGTTGAAGAAGAATGAAATTGAAAAGATCGGTAATGGGTATTACCTCTTCTTTGAAACGCCTCTTTGAATCCTCCACTTAGGGAACTAAGATTGGTCTTTGAATAAGACCAGGACCTCTAGGATTATTCTAGGGAAGTGGATAAGGGATTTTGTCAGGGGTTGGCCGAGCTTTAGTGCTCAAATTGGTGTGAGGAGGAGGGGGAGGAGGTGTCCTTTTATAAGGGAGGAGAGAGGCACCTTAGGAATATCTCAAAATATTATTTTATATTAAAGTCAAAATCGGTTTATAATGGTTCCAAAGGGTCTTATTTCGAAGCTAAAGTGGGGATGGGTCGAAATCCTATCAACCAATAGGATTTAGACAAGTTTAGGTTATTATTTTAACCTTATCAATTAGATTTAACTCTAAGTTAAATAATTTAACTTTTACCGTGTCTTTTTGTTTTCTTACACTATATGGTTAATAAACTTACTATAACATGCCAAACGAACCCCAAATTGTTTATTATTAATATATATATCCTTATCTAAGTCATGTGGACAAACCTTAGATTTTTAGGAATAAAATAACAATTAATATTATAATATTTGATTTAAAAACTATTTTGTGTCAATTTTGACACTATTTAGTAAATGATTTTTGTAAAACTCATAACAGAATTATAAGTTCGAAAAAAGTTAATTAAATCAATACTAACATGTCATATGAACCTAGATAATTAGTGGGATTCATAAAAAGTATCAAATTACATTTATTTTGGTGTTTATAACATCAATTATGTCTATATTTCATTAATAAGATAATTACTGCATCATCATTGTGTCATAAATAAATTTAATTATTTAATGTCTAAAAATTACAAATAAAATACCATTATGTAGGAAATATTTTTATCTTTCTAATGAATATTTACAATCTAATTCATCTTATGTTTAACCCTATATTAAAAATGTTTTAGTAAATAAACATTGATTTTAACTCTTTTAACCCTTCTTTAAATAAATTAATAATAAATGTCCTAATCTAATCCAAGTGGGCCTAAATGGTCATATTTTATTCCTAAGTTTGTTTTTGGTCGAATTAAACTTGTTCTATAGAATTAGTACATGTGTTAGGGTAATAATAATATCATTTATACCCTTAATTACCCTATTTACTTTTAACCGTGGTAAATAAAAGTAAAAAGTTACTATTCACCAAAAATTATTTGCATCTCATTGAACCACATTTTACTTACTGACATCAACCGTGTCTCTCGGATTTTTAAAATTCCACTCACAGAAGTGGTAAAATTATGTTTTATGAACAATTCAGTTTTTTTAACTACCACTTAGTGGTTTCACTATTCATCAAAAATTGAAAGTTTTCAGAAAAATACCAAAAATTAGGCCTAAGCTATATTGGATATTATGAACTCAAAAATGATTTCTATTTTACCAAATTCAAAACATATCATTTGCATTAATTAATTTAAAAATTAATTCCCGTCGTCAAAACAAATAGTATGTTCTTTAAGAGATAATAACTATCAAAAGATTGACACTTGTTTATGTCTGGTTTAAATGTGAAATTACATCCAACGACCAACATTGTATTAAATTGTGAAAATATATTCTAAATATACTTTAAAACCACTCAAATTAAAAATTTATCACTATTAATTATTTCGATTAAAAAAGTTGTTTTTAATTATAATATAGTAATTTTCACTATTCATCAGAATATGAAAGTTATCAGAAAAGTACCAAAATTTCACCCTAAGCTAATTTCGATATTCCGAATCCAAAAATGAAGTCCATTTTAAAAAACATAAAATTTACAAAATTTCAAAAAGTGGTTATTACTATTCATAACGGCTAGTTTTAATAATATTTTAATAGCATATTGTTGTTTAGTGAAACTCGTTATTGCGTACTACACACGCTAACAAGGAAGGTCGCGATTGCGTGTAATGCAAGGAAAGTCAAGGATGCATGTTGTGCAAGCTACTTTTGGTGTAGCGTACAACACAAGACATTAGTGAAATTAAAAAGAATATTTTTCATAAAATCTCGGGGTGTTACATTCTACCCCCCTTAAAATAAATTTCGCCCTCGAAATTCGTCGGGGTTATAAATGGTTTACTATTCGAAAGTTTCGTTAATAGAAACCCACATTGTAAAAAAAAGAATACCAAAACTTGGCTTTAAAAACTAAAGTATGAAATGTAACGATTACCCAAATAAACTAATCACTAGGTTTCCACATAGGTGAAAATATGGATATGGAAGAGAAATCTAACCATCATGTTCTGATGGAGAGTGGTAGAGAACATGGCTATGGAAAAGCCAGTAATCACAAAGCCATAAATTTGTGATGATCTAAGGTACCATCTGATTAATCAGATATAATAGCACTAGGACAACATTTTTGGTTTTCAAGATCATTTCCCTAAAGTTGATGAATTTGAAATAGAATAAATACTTAATTTATTTTGGTACAATCTCACTGTTGTTCGTGCCTTGAACAATTTCCACTTCATCTCTTAAATAAATGAAGTTAAATTTGTTATTCGTGAAGTGTTAGCAGATCATGTGATAGAATGACGGGTCATTCCATCTGTCTCAAACAAAAGGTTAGAAAAAGTTATTAAATAAACATAAGTCATTCTATAGTGAGATTAATCATATATGGTTCCTAAAATGGACTTATACTTCATATATCATACTACTTAATATAATAAAACTAGTTTCTACTAAATAGGGACTTCATGTAGGTCAGTGGTAGGCGATAAAGGCCAGTCACACTTCGGTTGTGGGTTCGATTCCCACAGCCTTGTCCGACGCGATGGGCTGTCGCCCATCCTGCAGGTTGTCCTTTTTCTAAAACAATATTACTATAACATCCCATCAATAATATCGAAAAAAACAAACAATACTAACTTATGTCTAACATAATCCATTCCAATCTTTAGGCTTATCCATAATACTGCAGTCCACTCTCAGAGATTTAATACCATCGTTGATCCCCATATATCATAAGATATGTCTTGTTGGTCACATTCCAAACATTCAAAGGCCTTAATCATGTACTCTCTGGAATACCCATTGAACCCTAGTGAAAACATGAATGCAGTTAAAAGTTAACACTTTCCACATACCAAAATCCTCAAAATTCTATATACTCAAACCATGATATCACTTAGTCCTTATATCAATCATGAGCTCATGAATACTGTTAAACATTTCATTTTCTCATTTTCCCTTCATTATGCGCATATCATCTTATTTCCAAAAATATCTCAATTACTTTGAATACCACATTAGACCAATACATAAATATTCCAATACTCCATGATACAATATTATTTTGGAATCCCATTACATAAACACTTAATCATTCCACCACATCGTTGTCATATTCAACATCGCCAATAGTGATCGCATGTGACTTCCCTTTGTCCTTTGCCTTCAGTGGTTGCTCTTGTTGATCATCACTAACCCTTGGATTAGGGCATTTATTAGCATAATGCCCCATTTCCTTGCACTTGAATAATTGAAGTGTTGGTGGTGTGTTCTCTGCAGTGTTTGCTTTATTCACATCATTAGAAACCCTTTCTCCATTACTTTGACACTCAGCTGCTCGATGACCTTCTTTTCCACACTTAAAACATTTTCTAGTCCCTTTAAGACAATCTCCACCATGCTTCTTTCCACACTTTGTGCATAAGGAAACATTCATCTTCTTTTCACCATTATTCTGAGATTTTTCCTTGAACTCCATCTTTTGTTTCTTGTCAAACCATGAGATGGATATGTAACACCAACTTCCATTTCTACCTTGATTGCACAATGCACAATTTCTTCATAGCTACTGAAGTCTCTTATAGCCAATGCCCTTCAAAGACTTGGTTTTAAGCCACTGAAAAATCGATCAACTTTAATTTCAGGTTGGATGATAATGCCAGATGCATACCTTTCAAGTCTTGTAAAATTCGTTTCGTATATACCAACAGATTCATCATCCTTCTGCTTCAGCTCAAGAAACTCCTTTTCCATCTTTGTTCGAAGAATACGAGGAAAGTACTTACTGAAAAACAAGTTCTTGAACTCGTCCCATTCCATGGACTCAATTTCATCTCTTGGCCTCGTATTCTTGATAAGATTCCACCATTGATCAGCTTCACCTTCCAAATGATATACTGTTAAGATGGCCTTATCATGTTCAGAACATTGAAGAACTGAAAATAACTTTTCAGTGGTACTGATCCATTGTTCAGCAACAAGTGGATCGGAAGTCCCACTGAAAGAAGGTGGACGTTGCCTCATGAAGGACTCAATAGAATATTGTTCCCTTCTCTGCGCATTTGGAAGTTCAGAATGATTCATAGATTGTGTAAGTATAGCAATAAGATTTTGCACTCCATCTCCCAGAACATTTGTTTGTTCAGGAGGGCAATCATTGCATTGTCCATTGCATTGATCAACACGGTTCCTTCGGGTTCCAGCCATCGTCTAAAACCCAAAAAGAATAGTGTGAGAGGCAAAAATCATAATAAAGGGGGAGTAACTTCAATATCTAACTTCTTAGGTTAAATTCTATGATCGTTACCATAGTTATAGGACTGTATCCTATACGTATACTTATCCTTAGGGACATCCCTAGACATACCTTATAAATATCTCTAGGGATCTCACTAAAGTTCTCGCATCCTAGTTTCCAACGGTTGACTAAACCTTTCCTCTGATACCAGCTGTAGGGACCAGTATCTTGACATACATTGACATTACATTACATTTGCGGAATACTTAGTACATAAAAAAAACACACACACAAGGACCATAATAGTTTAGTGTTTTTGGAAACTCGGAATATAATCTTCTAATCGTGGTGAAAGATCTTCAAAATCTCCCATAAAGATCTTCCTTTTTTTTTTACCTAAAACCTTTCTTTATATCCTGGGGAAAAGAAAACATAAAAGGGGGTAAGCTCAAATGCTCAGTAAGGGTAAACAAAAGAAATATCAATCACATCGTATACACAAGCACATAACTTTTCGAAATCCTAACCTGCAAAAGAGATCATAATTTCAAAACATGGGATAAATCATGGAAGTGAAATGTAAGCACAATAATCATAACTTAAAACATGAAACATTGTGGCGTACACACATAATCATAGAAAATAATTTCTTGTTAGTCAAGACTCATTGCCAAGACTATCTTAGTGGACAAAGTCCCTTTCTGAACCCAGTCACCCTCATTTCAGTCCTGTTTCACTGAACCGGTATAACCTACCATTCCAGCTTTGTCTATCTCATGAGATATAAAATCTTTACCCAATGCATTGGAGGGAGATATAGGTCCCACCCATCTCATAATGATACCATTCTTATGTGTGCCACAAAATCATAAATCATACATCATAGCATAACCCATGAAATAAAATGGGATTCTTAAACATCATGCCCTCATAACATAATCCATAAACAATTGATATCATTTCATCATAAGAAAATTGAATCCATTTAAATCATAGAGAAATTTTACTTGAAACATACACATATGAAATAATTTCATCTTAGATGTAAACTAGTTTTGACAAAACACTTGAAATGATTTCTTGAGGAAAATATCATTTCTTCTTTAAAAACAATTTTCCTTTCTTAACATGTCATACAATTTTAAACTAAAAGAAGTTGATTAAAAATAAACATGAAAACATTAAAAGGAAGCTTCTTGGAAATAATGTTTTAAAAATCCAATCATGCCGTATAAGTTAAAAAAACGTCCTTCTCGTACTTTTGCCGGAAAAGTCAAAAATACCTCGTACGAAAAACGACAAAAGATTCCTTTCATATCTTTTACTAAAAACTCACCGAAGGGTAAAATTGGATTTAAAAAATTTTAGGTGGATTGAAATAATATTACATATTGAGGAAAAATGGATGTGGATGATAAAATACACCCTAGTAAATACCAAAGTATAAACAATCTCGGATAAAAATGAGATTGTGATATTTCCCTTACCTTAGGTCCGACTTGCTTTGTAAGTGTCCGAACCTCCTGTATAATGATATAAATCATGTTATTGACTTATTCCACAATCATATTTATTGTTATTATATCATATATGGTCCACTTATGACTTTATATTACCCGTTCTTTTGTAAATTCATGTTAAAGTAGCGTTTTGGGTAAAATCGTCTCATTTGTCGTTCGTGTTTTTAACTTGTAATTATTAATATGATTACTTGGATCATGATTACTTATATCCAGAATTTAAAACATGATTTATATATAATATATATTCAGAATATATATATATATATAATATATCGATGAAATACACCGTTCATGGATACGGTAGTCCGTACGTACGCATGAACGCTGTTTTCGTTTCCTTATTGAAGTGAATGAAATTAAGTAGATGACATACATATAAATTTACATAAGTCCAGTATAATTATTATGTCATATATTTAATTAGTACTTATTATATATACTTTATAATCATTCATGAATGGTTAATCATTGAGAATGAATCTCATCGCGTCGTGGAGACGGTAGTCCGTACGTACGCACGAGCGATGATATCGTTCCCATGGTCGTGGAATTTTGTTTAAGTGTATGTAGACTATTTTAGTATCAATATCACTTTATAATAATCATATATAGTTACTCATTACACCATTATACCCATCCTATTATGGTGGTGGTGGAAAATAGATTACACCACCGCGTGGAGACGGTATTCCGTACGTACGCACGCGCGGTGATTTCATTTTTTCGTAGGATGGATAGAAGGTGAATTAGGGTTGTTTCATATTTATAATAACATATCAGTATGTAAGTAATACTTATGTTATTACTTTGTCATGAAACAAATAAAGAAGAAGAAGATGAAGAAGAAAGAAATTGGAAAGATCGGTAATGCATATTACCTCTTCTTTGAAACGCCTCTTTGAATCCTCCACATAGGGAACTAAGATTGGTCTTTGAAGAAGACCAGGACCTCTAGGATTATTCTAGGGAAGTGGAGAAGGGATTTTGGTAGGAGTTTTCCGAGCTTCAGTGCTCAAATTGGTGTGAGGAGGAGGGAGAGGAGGTGTCCTTTTATAAGGGAGGAGAGGGGCACCTTAGGAATATCTCAAAATATTATTTTATATTAAAGTCAAAATCGGTTTATAATGGTTCCAAAGGGTCTTATTTCGAAGCTAAAGTGGGGATGGGTCGAACGCCTATCAACCAATAGGATTTATACAAGTTTAGGTTATTATTCTAACCTTATCAATTAGATTTAACTCTATGTTAAATAATTTACCTTTTTCCGTGTCTTTTTGTTTTCTTACACTATATGGTTAATAAACTTACTATAACATGCCAAACGAACCCCAAATTGTTTATTATTAATATATATATATCTTTATCTAAGTCATTTGGCCGAACCTTAGATTTTTAGGAATAAAATAACAATTAATAATATAATATTGTATTTAAAAACTATTTTGTGTCAATTTTGACACTATTTAGTAATTGATTTTTGTAAAAATAATAACAGAATGATACGTTCGAAAAAAGCTAATTAAATCAATACTAACATGTCATATTAACCTATAAAATTAGTGGGATTCATAAAAAGTCTCAAATTACATTTATTTTGATGTTTATAACATCAATTATGTCAATATTTCATTAATAAGATAATTACTGCATCATCATTGTGTCATAAATAAATTAAATTATTTAATGTCTAAAAATTACAAATAAAATACCATTATTTAGGAAATCGTTTTAGATTTATAATGAATATTTACAATCGAATTTATCTTATGAATAACCCTATATTAAAAATGTTTTAGTAAATAAACTTTGATTTTAACTCTTTTAACCCTTCTTTAAATAAATTAATAATAAATGTCCTAATCTAATCCAAGCGGACCTAAATGGTCATATTTTATTCCTAAGTTTGTTTTTGGTCGAATTACACTTGTCCAATAGAATTAGGACATGTGTTAGGGTAATAATAATATCATTTCTACCCTTAATTACCCTATTTACTTTTAACCATGGTAAATAAAAGTAAAAAGTTACTATTCACCAAAAATTATTTTCATCTCATTGAACCACATTTTACTTACTGACATCAACCGTGTCTCTCGGATTTTTGAAATTCCACTCACAGAAGCGGTAAAATTAAGTTTTATGAACAATTCAGTTTTTTTAACTACCACCTAGTGGTTTCACTATTCATCAAAAATTGAAAGTTTTCAGAAAAATACCAAAAATTAGGCCTAAGCTATATTTGATATTATGAACTCAAAAATGATTTCTATTTTACCAAATTCAAAACATATCAGTTGCATTAATTAATTTAAAAATTAATTCCCGTCGTCAAAACAAATAGTGTGTTCTTTAAGAGATAATAACTATCAAAAGATTGACACTTGTTTATGTCTGGTTTAAATGTGAAATTACATCCAACGACCAACATTGTATTAAATTGTAAAAATATATTCTAAATATACTTTAAAACCACTCAAATTAAAAATTTATCACTATTAATTATTTCGATTAAAAAAGTTGTTTTTAATTATAATTTAGTAATTTTCACTATTCATCGGAATATGAAAGTTATCCGAAAAGTACCAAAATTTCACCCTAAGCTAATTTCGATATTCCGAATCCAAAAATGAAGTCCATTTTAAAAAAATAAAATTTAAAAAATTTCAAAAAGTGGTTATCACTATTCATAACAGCTAGTTTTAATAATATTTTAATAGCATATTGTTGTTTAGTGAAACTCGTTATTGCGTACTACACACGCTATCGAGGAAGGTCGCGATTGCGAGTAATGAAAGGCAAGTCAAGGATGCGTGTTGTGCAAGCTCCTTTTGGTGTAGCGTACAACAGAAGACATTAGTGAAATTAAAAAGATTATTTTTCATAAAATCTCGGGGTGTTACAATATTGGTTTAACATTGAATGTGATGAACACTTTTCAGATGTATATCCAAATGGGATGATGATTAAGGGGATGGATATTGTGATTATGCTTAATCTTTTATCACAAATCATGATTAATAACTTGAAACTCATCCAACTCTTGAAATCTCCAAAGAATATGAGGATAGAGTTCGTTGAGATATTGGGTAATTGATATAATGAAGGAAAGAAGATTAAGCTTTCTATTTATCGATAATATGGTAAGACACACTGATGTAAATTTCTCAAAGGAATAAGAAGAGGCTTCATGTTTGAAAAAGAAGAATATAAGGCATGCAATTTATAATGAAAAAGTAACAGTTATGTAAACCCAATGTATAGTAATATTGGTCTCCCTAAGATATTATTGATGGTTGAATGATTCAAATGTGGAATTCATAGGCATTATGAAAATATATATCAATAGGGGAATAATTGTAAAGATAATCAACAAGGTTATATGATTAATGGTTTTTCTATTGATGATGAAGGGACTACAAATGAAATAAGAATACCATGAGGTATTAAAGAATAAGATGATTATTCCAAGTAAATGGTTTGAGAATAAAGTGGGATGAATGAAGTATTTATGTATTAGAATTAAATATTATTAAATATAAAAGTATTATTAAGTATAATTTTTTGTTAAGGATTTAAAGTAATATGATGAATGATGTTTATGGACTATAAAATGGATTTAAAGAATGTTTAAATTAGGCTGACACATGACTAAGGGAAAAATAACCCTTAAGATTTGACTCATTTTGAGATAATGATGTTGGGATCAAGAGATGATTGATATGAATAAAGTAAATTTTATAGAACTAATAGACTTATAACTGATTAATGTTTTTTAATAAAGATGTTTAAGATAATATTAATGGATTTTTCATTATTTTTTGGATTTATGGAGTATATCTAATAATCTGTTTTTACTTAATAAATAATTAATCATGTGTGTTTTCAACAAGGCTAAATGCTAATTCAGTTTATTTCCAAATTTCTAGATAATACATGAAGAAGATATTCAATGTTTTGGAATGTGGAAATTAATAAATGCTTCATGTTTTTAGAGGGATTAATGATATGTTCAATTTGGAAATTTAGTGACCTTTATTATAAATTTTTGGATTTTATTATTTTGGAATGGACATAAGGGTGACAATATACGGAATGGTTTATGTTTTACATTGGACTGGGCTTAAAATATTATGGTATTAATTTAATATATAAGGATTTATATATATTGGATAACCCATTCTAACCATTTTATTGTGATGATAACTAAAGAGAGATGAAATGCATTATCATTTTATCTATGGATCTTAATATCTGTTTGTTATTTTGGCATAAAAAATTCAACTTAATTTCTGCGAGTATGATAGGAAGTGAAAAATGATCAAGGCACAACCACATGGAGAGATTATTCTTATGAAATGGAATCATATCATGTATGTATATATTCTCGTTAAAATTCATCAATATTATGAAAAGGATTTTGAAATACAATGTTGTCTTGTTATCACAATTTTTTATGATATCAATGAAAATTTTCAAGCCACTTTGGCCTATTGTTTTTTGGCTATTAAACTTTTTTATATCACCCACTTTATTTTTATCAATGATCTATATAACATTATATAATTATTGAATCTTTTATTCAAAGTTCAAATCTCTACTTTGCACCAATGGTCACATATAATGAAACCTATTTATGAGTTAATTTAGGTGACCATTTTTTCTAATTTCCATTTTAAGGGATGTTTTATTATTAATTTTTACAATATGGGGTTCAATGAAGAAATTTTGTAAATGTTAAAACATTGATGATCGAGATGAATTTTGATGGTGAAATACATTTCAAGGGGATAGAATGAAACACCCCGAGATTTTATGGAATATATTGTTTAAAAATAATATAATATTTTTTATATTTTCATTACATGAATCACTAATTTTAGATTCTATTACATGAAACTTTCATTTTTTATTATGTTACATGAAACATCAATCTTAGCGTGCATTACACGCAATAGTGAGTTGTACAAATCATAACATACTATAAAAATATTACTATTTAATATGATAGGTATCAATTAGACCTTTGAATATTGGGTATGAATAAGGTTTACTAAATTATGAAAATATATGGTTTAAACATGTATATAACGTTAATTCTCTAGAGGCTAATTATTTACATATGAAAATAAAAACTATTTGGAAACAAAAGAAATGTTTTTCTGAAAGTTTGTTTTATGCACAAAAATAAGTTCTACGACAATATATAAAACAAATCTCATTGGTAATTTTTTTTAAAGAAATTGATATATTATATATTAAACAAATTGATTAACATTAATTTTATGTGTTTTCTAGATATGAGATAAAAATCAATCCAATTTTATACTTAAAAATATATTTTTATAAAAACTAGATTTGTTACTTTTTGTGTGCACTTATTTTTTGATTTTTTAGACAGATATAGAAAATATATTTTTATAAATTATATTCATTATTTAAAGTAGAATATCAAAACTATCTTGTGTATTTTTTTAAAATTGTTTTGAAAAAAAATTTTTTTTTAATGAATAGTTGAAAATACAAAATTTTATTTGAAAAATGCCTTTTGTTTAAATTAAATTTAATGTTTTATTATATAGTAAATCTATTTTAATTAATATTATTTCATTTATACATATATTAATATATTTTAGTTCATTTTAAACAATTTTATATTTAAATTTGATACAAAAACATTATAAACATTTGAACATTTTCTCTTTGTAATCCCGCTTTCTCGTCACGTCTACAAGATTAATTTTAAATAAAACTTTTAGAACTATGTGAATTGAATTCAGAAAAATGGATTAAATATTTTTAATATTAATAATATATATTTTCTAATAATTCAAAGCTAATTTTTTTTACCAAAATGAATATTGAAAATATTAAAATTTATTTACAGAGGTTAAGGTAAAAATGGGTTTAACAGAGAGTTAAACTAGAAATATATGTACTAAAATGACCTAAAAACTTGTATATAATATATCATATGTGTATATTTATACCCTATAATGTATAATTATATATAATTATCCATTTTAGAGCCTTTTTTAATGATAATTACATGGGTATACATTTTTCATTTCAAAAATCAGAAGTGTGCCACTCACCACACTTATAAAAGGCCACCCTCTCTTATCCTCATCATCATAAAACACTTGTGGTTAAAAAAATTGATACTAAAATAACTTAAAAACGTTACTTATATCATATTATAATCCTTTTTTTGGACATAAACTCAACCTAGGAAGCATTTTGGTGAAAACCTTCAGAGTTTACCCAATGAAGATGTAATATTCTTCAACAAGAATTTTTATTTAATTTATTTGTACAACCCCATAAATTATTAATAATCAATTATTATATAATAATATTAGTACCATACATATAATAAGATATTACCATGTTTTAGTAATGATGTAAAACCATCTCTACGTCTCTCAAATGGGTAACAAAATGACCATTCGTGTGTATGATGAACTACTCACTCACGAACTATTGTCATTAATGTTTCAATTACCACTACTCATGGATGGGTATGTTGATGGATATAAAGTATATATTTATATAATATTTATAACATAATTATTCCTTTATATTCATTATATCATATATAACAATTTTTACATTCCATCCAATAAGGGGTATAATAACGTCTTTGTTGTGTGAGATGAACTGCCGCTTCACAAAGCGATGTGATTTTTTTCAATATTGATTTACATGGAAGGTAAAAATGATAAATATATTGAATATATGTTATATATAAGAAATAATTATTAAAATCATGGACTAATTATCACTCATAAATTATAATATTATTTTTCTTACCTTTTCACTCACAAAATGATGATAACATCATTCGTGTATGTGTAGACTACCGCCATCACATAACGTTTTGATGCCATTTTCATCACAAAACAATATATTTGATATTTATAAATATATATAAATAATTAAAATTATATTTATGATGTTATGATCATTATATAAATATAATACATCCCTTACCTTTTTTCTATAATGATCGTTGAGAATGGAAATGTTAATCATGCGTACGTATGACCGATCATCTTCATGATCATAACATTGTTAATTTCTCAAAACCAACTTTCATGATTGATATTAAAAGTATAATTAATGTATGAAAATGATAATTATATCTAGATTATTTTTCTAGAGATAATCTAACCATGATAAATGTTACGGGATAAAAAAATCACAACTTACAATAAAAAAAAGCAGTTATTTCTAAAAACATGATTTTAATAAGGAATTATTAGTAAAGGGGTGGAAAAGGTCATAATTAAAACTTATGTATATGAAATATATATTTTTAGTTATGTAATATTGTAATAATACACATATATTTATATTACATGTGGTTCGAACGTGTACGAAAGAAGTCAAGACTTAATGTAATGGATTTCCGTCTCACTTTGATTTTTTATGAGACACAAGACATATACACCACATTATTTATTTTATGTGGTTTATATACTATCCATGAATTCAATTTATAATTATTATACATATAATTAATGGTAATTACATAAACATTTCAGTATCTCTCTTTTACGTCGTTTAGGGTTTAAGAATTCATAAATAAGTATGAGATTTTTGTATTAATTTTCCTTCTTTGGGACATAAGTTATATTATCCACCTATCTTCTTATAAAAGGTGTTCATACATCCCATTTGGAATTTTACATCCTATTTATCATTATTTTAATGATATCATAATATTTATTTAATGTTCTTTCTTTCTTGTGGATTAAAAATCAAGGTTACCAATGTGTGAAGTGTTTTACGTTTTAATGGCTTCCATTATCAGAATTGTTTATGATTACGATTACAATGATAAACTATTATGATATATATGTTAATAAAATAATTTATTTCCTTATTCAACAATTATTTTTGGACAATACATGTTTTCTATTCATTTTCTACAATTTATGTAAGCATTCAAAATAATGATATTAAGAAAAAAAGTCTATACTTATCTCTTTAATAAAAATCCTTTTTTCTTGAAAGACCATGCTTTCAAGAAATGTTTTAGATTTTTTAAAAATTATTAAAATGATTTATTAATGACGTTTTTACTTCTAAAATTTTTAATGGAATTATCAAGTCATATTATAGAGAATTACCGTTTAGATTTTACTAAAATGTGAAAGAAATTTATATATTAAATTGTATGATATAAATGGAATTTCCCTCCATAATGACCATTATTTTCGTGGAATATTCCTTTATATTTTTACAATTTAACTTTAAATGGAAATGATTTTAGAAAAATTATTTTAAAAAGTGTTTTAAAAGTGGAAAGGATATATACTTCAAGAAATCTTTAAAATTATTTTTTAAAGCTTAAAATATAAGTTTTAATGTGTATTTTCAAAGAAAATTATTTCCTAAATGAGTTATTAATTTTTATTTTTAAAAGGAGATTCTAAAATAAATTTTAGTATCCTCATGAAATGATCCAATTCATCTTTGAAAATAATTATCCGTCTAAGATGAAATACATTTATGTAACTTCTACTTTGTCGGGGATATGAATCAGGGATACAATTATTATTCTTTTCCAAAATAGTTTATGTTTAAGACAAAATGATTTCTATGAAACCCATATATTTTCCATGGGTTATGTAATGATGAAATTATGGAAAGATTATGAAACCAATATCTTTCCCCTGGGTTATGTTATGGAGAAATATTTTACAAAACCCATTGATTTTCAGTTGTATTAATATGATGGATGTTCCATGATCTTTATTCACTGAAATTTATGGATTATGTGATGAGTGGGAATTATATCTCCCTCAAATTCATTAGGAAATTATTAATATTATATGATCATAAAGTTTACATAATAGGTTATCCAAAACCCAAAATAAGATGGTACATGGAATTTCGTCCCAATCCCAAAACGAGAGGGTACAGTGGAGGTTGTGTCGATCCTAAAACAAGAGAGTACATGAGAGGTTATCCAAATCCTAAATTAATAGCTTACAAAATTTATTGTACCATTTTCTAAATATATGATACATGGGTGGTTCTCTAAATCCAAAAAAAAGCATCTACATAGGATGTTATCCTAATCCCAAAACAAGAGGGTACATAAAAGGTTATCCCAAGCCTGAAATAAGAGTGTACATGGGAGGTTATCCAAATCCCAAGACAAGAGGGGTACATGGGTGTTGATCATAATCCCAACAAAAGAGGGTAAATGAGAGGTCATCCCATGTCCAAAGGAGGTACTCTTGTGATTAGTCCAAACCTGAACTGTTATAAATGTCTTCGTAGATTACCATGACCTAACATTTTCTAAGTTCAATTATATGTCTTATTAGAATATCATTATCTATTGGATCATGTTATTTTATTTCATTATTATTCATATCTAATTAAATTCCAATATTTAGTCCATGACTCAATATTATGACATTTTATTTACATGGTATGGTTTCATATGTTATTCCCATGTTCTCATACCATTATTATTTGATGTTATGATTATGTATATGCCTTTATTAAACTTAATGATCATATTATCTCACCATTAATTATGTTTCCTTTCCCCAGGTTATGAAGAAAGGTTTTAAGTAGGGGTACTAAAGGGTACGTTCTCTACCGGAGACATTGAATATATTTATTCAATTTACAAAATTTTGTTCCTTTATTCCAAAGTCAATAAACTATTATAGTCCTTAGGTGTGTGTGTAATATAAGGATTATTACTCTAAAAAGATATAATATCCATTTATGACATGCCTAGGCCGCTATAATGTCAATCTAAGATCATAGTAAGGTGCAATTTCATGAACCTAGAGAAGATCGTGTCAAATCCCAATTCTCTTTTTTAGGAGTCTTTACCCCTTGAAAAAACTATTCCAGAACCACGTAGACTAGTAGTACTTAAATGGGTTTATATTGCTAGGAAAAACAAATAATCTATTCCTTAATAAAAATTTAGGATGTTCTTATATACTAACACTAAAAGTATATCATAGGGATATGTTTTCTAATATATGTTTCCCTAAATCATGTTCCCACTGGTTCTTCTAAACATCCTCTAATATGAAATCTGAATACCCCAACCATGGTGTTCTAGAGTTGATGGTTTCTTTATTACAATAGAGTAATATAAAAGTATCAAATCTTGAAAGATCAAATAGTTTTGTAGTCATGGTCAACAAGATACATACTTTATATTCACATTACTATTGAAAACAGAAAATAAAACATAGTATTTTATTTAAACACATGATGACTCTATTTAGTGTATCACTGTATATAAATCCTAATAAAATTCATAGAATCCTATGGAAAAATAAATCATAAGAAGGGGGAATGTGCTGATGTTCCATAAGGGTAAGAATACAGTGAAATGTACCATTAATATATATTGGATAATAAATATTACAAGGTAAATTAATGAAACACCTTCTATTTAGTAAATAACTTGAACATGAAGAATAATATGGTAGAATTAATAAATGATCAAATAATTCCACATACATAATCACATGGGAATGAATCATTTTCATTGAAATTATAAATAATAGAATAAACACATAGACATCAATAACTAATCTCATAATGAGGGAACTTATAATGGTAGAAATCATAACCATTTCTTCAAGGCCTTATGTGATGAAATCATATATAAATTGGTTAGGCCTTAGCCAAAACCCCACGATAGTTTGTCTCATGCGAAAAACCAATTCATTAAGGTGTTATAATGGCCCCTTTCCTTTAATTACTAATTAAAATGTATTACTCATTTTAAAGAGTGAAACATGATCAAATTTTAACATTCATATGGGAAGAACTAGCAGTTGAAATGTTAATAATTAAATTAATCAACAAACATAATCATAAATAATTCTGAGTAATATGGAGAATGATATCAAAATTTCATATCCCTTGTAAAACTAATCATCAACTATCTGAAAAAATAATAAAGACACTATAGAGGAATTATATCTTTAGTAAATCTTATGTAACATAAATGTATATAATCTTAGATGGAAAATGATTTTGAAATATCACATGAAAAATTTCTTGAGGAAAATAAAATTACATTGAAAAACAATTTTTAAAAAATAAAAAATTCATAAAATATTGTTGAAATAATTTTCTTTGAAAATCACCTTGGAAACATATAAATTAATATTTTAAGAAAAAAATGGCCATGAATTCAGAAAATTATGTTCATGTCCTATATGTTAAAATAAAAAATTCTTTTCACTTTCGCAAAGAAATCAATAATTACCTCATAAAAAACGAACAAGTTGATTAATTTTATACACATTAGAAAAATCAAACAAGGGTAAATTTTTTTGTAATAAATAAATTAATTATTGATAAAAAAATAGATTTTTTTAGAAAATCTAGATATTGAAGAAAATACGTTTTCACAGAAAGAATGAAATTAAGATGCTTTTTTATTAAAAACATTCTTTTGAAATAATGACTATATAATTAAAGAAAAATGAATGTAAAATAGCTATTCTCTTGAAATAAATTAGTCATAAGAAAAATAATTACATTATTGAGAGATAGAACCTATGATTTTATCATTGGAAGCATAAACATAAACAATGTCGATAAACAATGAGATTGAACAGTAAAACAATTACCACTTGGGTAACATTGAATGTAATCTCAAAGAAAAAAGAACATTAAATGAAACAGAAAATATCACGGGAATAAATAAATTCATGATATTATATTTAAAATGGTCTGTATATACAAATTATATAAGAAGACAGTTTTATAATAAGACATATGTTTTAAAGAAAGAAAATTGAGAAAAAAATTCTTTACATTATGTATGAGTTCCTTTATATGTGTTCAAACCACCAATATAGTAAATATAGGGTTATTATACATCTATTATATAACCATACTCAGATATATATAACAATATATGATTTACTTATAGTATTTTATCACCCATTTATTATCAATTCCCTATTAAAATCTCTATGATGGGTGGTAGTTTTTTTTTACCATTTACGATTTGGTTCAGTAATTTTCATCCTTTAAATTTTGTTATGGTTCCATCATCTCCAAAATGTCAAAAACATTATTTAAATATAATATATATTCATTATATATTTATTTATTTTAAAGAATGAAATATTGTCATATGAATTGGATTACACCTTCCATAAAAACGGTAGACCATACATATAGAAGAACATTGTTTTCATTTTATTGACGAATGAAAAAGAAAAATAATTTTTAATTAAACATTGAATAATAATTAGTAATTTTATGTAAAATTTATCTTAGTAAAATTTATAATTATTACCTTCCATTTGAAAATAAAATGAAAATCATTTAATATCGCTATGTGGAGTTGGTAGTCAACACATATGCACGAATGACATTATTGTATTCCCAAAGGACTAGAAGGTAAGAAGTTTGATGAGATATTAAAATTTATTAAATATTTTTAGGTAATAAATATCAAATATATTAACTAATATTTTTACTACCTTTCATATAAATTTTAATAAAAAAATGAATCAGATCACATCATGAGGTGGTGGTCTGATATACAAACGAGCAATGTTACCGTACCCCCATGGAATGGAGAGTAAGATAGAATATAAGATATGAAAATTTAAAATTTAATATATTATTAGAAATATCATATAAATATGTTAAATCCATTATTATATATATCCATTAATGGTTGTGATAGAACAATTAATACATTGGTTTGTGAGGTGGTAGTCCCCCTTACACTTGTTCGGAAATTTTTAATATTTTATTGAAGATGTGACATATATTGGTAATAACCATAACACAATAAAATTCAGGTATATGTTGAATAAATATTTTATTAAATTATCATAGATTAATAATATTATAAGGAGTTATAATAAGAAGTAAAATAAAAAATTATAGTTAAAACATTACCTCTTCTTTAGGAAATGACTTTAGTTTTGACCTAAAACATTCCTAGATTGGTGGTTTGGTTGAACCAAAGTGTTTTGGAAGTGTTAAGTGGAGAGGAGATGGGTTCACATTTTTTTAGTGGGTTAGAGGACACACTTTACATTGTTGAAAATAACAAAGTGTACCGACATTTTTATCATCCCCAAAATCTCCAAAATGGGTCATTATTCAACCATAAAAGACATAGGGTTAAAATGTGGCCATAAATTTTGATTTCTATAGTATAGTAAGTCATTTTAACTGTTGTAGTTTTAGTTTAACCCCCAGTTAAATTAACCTTAATAATGAATTTTTTATTATTATCACTATTCATTTGGGTAAACAATTAAGTTAAACTTATTGGATAATATTAATTTTTATAAATGAAAAATTTTAATAAATTTTTATAAATTCAATTGATAGAAGTAGATGAATTCAATTTGAAATTAAACCTGCTGAAGAGATGAAGAAGCGGTTTTGCAATGAAATGTTCTCATAAGTATGGAAATATTTTATAGAAACATTTGACATAAAATTGATCCCAATGAACTAAATTAGTAAAATTTTAAAATAATTTATCTCATGTTAATATATAAAAAATTTAATATATAATCTAACCCTTTAATTAATTTAAATTAAAAGGCAGTTTTCTATAAAAACTATTATTTTTAGTATTCATCGAAAAGTTTGTGTTTTTAAAAAATTATACAAAATCCAATTATTTTTTTTACATGTATATTTCTAAAATAAATTTTATTTTTTCATATAAATTTTATACAAGTGGGAAAAAATTAAATTACGTGCGCAGAGTGCATTTAAACAACTTTTTAGAAAAAATACCGTTTTCCCTAAAACATCTATTTTTCATTCAAATAGTTATTATTTGATTTTCAATTAATATATATCCATTGAATTTTTTATATATATTTTTAAACCATATAATTTTCATAATTTATTTAGTCCTATTAATACCCACAAATTTGATGTTTATGTTATAATAGACATGTTTAAATAAAAATATTTTAATTGTGTACCATGTTTCAATTAAAACAAATGTTGAATTCATCCCAAGATATTGATGATATTGAATTTATTTATAAATAATTATATCATAAAGTCATAGGTTGTTATATTCTATTATAATCTAGGTTTTTGGTGTTATATATTATATCGATCATGATGTTACTCTATTAAAATACCACAGTGTTATATGGTAACCTCCTAGAATATACATGGTTCCTTTATTTGGAAAGAAATTTATGTACTAAAAACTATATCTAAAAACCAATTTATTTAAATGGATAGACGGTAATAGTTAATGAAAAAACCCCATGATTTCACTTTCTTTTTCACCAAGTCATAGTTCCCCCTCCATAAAAACTTCTTACAATAATAAAAACAAATTTCATCCCACTCATTATCTTATCAGGTGAAATTTATCCTCTTAGAAGGGTTTAATAAAGTTTCGTAATACTTAGAGTTAATCTTATGGAATTCATAAGTCCATTACCCATTGTTGACAAAAGGATGATGATTTTTCATTCTTAATGTCCTTATTAAAATATAGAATCATATTTTGGGTATCTAGGATCATCTTCTCGATATTTTAAATATTAAAATTCACCAATAAATCTTGAGATTATTTTAATAAGTGGAGAGAACATGTGGCCTATAAAATATTCAAAACGTATCTTGAATCCCAGAATTTTCAAATGCATAATTTTTCTATTAATGTTATCTGAATGAGGACCATTTATTTCACCTTTTATAAACTGGTATTCAAAGAGTTATTTTGATATTTTTACAGTTATTTTCCATCATCCACATGATAATGATCATGAATATTAATGAATATGTTATGTAAATCCTCATATTTGTGTATCCTAAGGTGCTCATGAGTCTTGGAGGTTAATTTGAAGCTTTAAATTTCAAATAAATCATTAATATGTTTCTAGAATATAATGTATTCATACACCCTTTCCTTTATTAGAATATAAATATCAATTGGGGACTCCAATACATAAAAACATACAAACATAGCATAAATTTATATGAAAGTTCCCATATCATTGGCAGAAGTTAGCTCCAGCAAATATATTTCCTTCTGAAAAATATATTAGTGGAATAAACTAATTTGTAATAAAATTTCAATTATATGAAAAAAATAATACAATATTTTTGTATATTATTTTCATTACCAGTTTTGATCTGATAATTTTTGTTTACCTAGTATAATATTATTTTTTCAAATAAAAATATCCCTCACTATTGGATTCAAAATAATCTTTCTTATTGATATTATATTAGAATGGATATGTATTTTAATTCTCAAAACCTATAATAAGTCCATGAAAATTAGGCTAATTAATTTATAACGTTAGTATATCTTACTAAATTAACTCATTGTTTGTTTATTTGTATAGTAAACTTAGCAATTCAGAATCCAAAAACACATATTCTATTAAATCTTAACTCCAAAACGTATTTATGAAAATATTTCCATTAAAATTAATACCAATTTGGTTATTTATATACATTATATTTTTTTTAGACACCCTTATAATTGAAATTTTCTTAAATTATAGTCTATCAAAGGCCTTAAATTTCATTTAATCTTATCATTGAAAATGGAAAGAGATATTTGAAATAATGTTTTCCTTAAGGGGTTTCTGTTTATTTCGTAACATAATCTTCATTGTTTTTTCCTTTTATTTTCTAATGTATTATATATATTTTATATAATTAATTAAAAATGTTTGATGAAAATATTTATGTGTAATTTTTTTGTTTTATCAATGTTTTATTATTTTTATTAAATGACATAACATGACCATGTTTAGTCATAAAATGAATGTGCCTCACATATATAAATAACCATGAAATTTAAAATAAAGTAACAATGTGATTAAATGAAGTTAATTATATTAAAATTTATTAATTGGAAAAGAAGATAAATCAAACATGACCCATATAGATGTACTCCTTGAGTTTATACATTGCTTGAGTTACAATATTACACTATAAACCTTGATATATTATTGGTGGGTTTCACCTCAAATCAGTCTGAAAATATCTCCTCTTTCTTAGAGATCCATAATAAACAATTTATTTACTCACTCATAGGTGTGGTTTACTAGGGGTTTAGGGTTACAAAAAAACTCTCTAGACCCATAGGCGTTATACTTAATAAATATGGAAGAGATGATTCACATATCATTATATTTAATTTAAAACTAAAATATAACAAAATTCCTAAGCTATAGATAATTAATCAAAATAGACAACAATAAAATACATAGTATTATCATGCCCATTCTCATTCACAACATGGAACAAAAACATGATAGAATTTATTTCAATTAATTATTTCTTAAGATAATTTATTGGAATAAATAAATTAATAATCTTGTTAATTATTTATTTACCTAAATTATAATTCTAAATAATCCTTGGTATTTTTGTCCATGTAAATTTTAAATAAATTAAACTAATTAATTTTATTTATAATAATTTCATAACTAGTGCATACTGACTGAAAAAAACATATTTACCTTCCTGATTAAAATATATGCAGTTTGAAATTTAATATAAAGGTGTCAAGTAATGATGGTGATCTGATGTGTTCTTTTATATATCATATTAAACCAATATATGTGGTTTATCAGTTAAATACTACATACAATAGTTCAACACATCATGTGACATATGTAATGGATGGACATTATCATGTATGTGTAAATACACATTAAATAATTATATTACAAAACATGTTGTTCCTTGAGTGAAGTTTTATAGTATGTATGACATGTATGACCACATGAATGCATGAATAAATTAATATTTCATCACTGGTTATATGCGGGATGTACATATTGTGTAAAATATGAATACAAATTATGTTCATTTATAAAAACATGGAATATTATTAGTTTCTCATTTAATCCCACACTGCTCCCCAAAAATCACTCAAAGTGAACATGGTGTAGAAAAACCAGTACACAAGGTGTGCATAGTTATCTATAGGTTTTGTATATTGGTATGTCTTTAATTAGTTATTTTTCAAAAAACACTAACTCAAAAAATATATTTTTATTTCATATATATTATATGAGTTGGCATATATTACACAGTTTTTACAATAAACAATATATCATGTAATCTATTGTTGGCCATATACCCCACACACCTAGTGACTCAGATTGTATATTTCCTTAGTTATCACATGTTATGAGATTTTTATATACCTATAAATGACAAATTCTTCACATGATTCCATTTTAGAATGATGGGAGTCAATACGTGAAATATATTGTTTTTAAGATACATACAATGTGCAGATGGAAACCATGATTATCACATGATTAGAAAAAGGTGGGTTACATGACATGTTCACCTAAAAAAACATTGTACTCAATGTCTAACCATGTACCAACTATAAATCAATACATAGTGTGGAAAAAACACATAAATTTATTCCCTAGATTAAGTCCTATGATAATTGTGACATGTGATTGTATGGCTGACCAAGGATTTGTAATGTTGAATTTTAGTTACAAAACATGTATCCATGGCCATTAACTAGAATCCCTTTCTCCACCATATGGGGGTATTAAGAATTATAGAAATATCTTTGGAATATTCTTGTTCATATGAACATATAAAAATGAATTATCTTAGCTTTTGTATTTAAAAAAAAGAAAAACCTTATAAGAAAATTTGAATTCAATCATCCAAATAAAAAAATGTATAAATTATAATATAACCTATTTGATACCCTATGATGGATATCTTAAAATTAGAAGTTTTTAGACTAGATATAATTTTTTTTTCATTTTATTTAATGGTTAAAATCCAAAGATGTTGAAAAACCAACCATGTAATATCCATTTATAAGATCAGTTCACATATATGCTTTAAATAATTTCAAATAATAATTACCATGGATAGAAAAGTTTTCATTTTTGATGGAAATTTTTTTATCTACTCTCAGATCATGGTTGGGGTGAAGAATATGAAGTAGAATTATACACTTGTGACTCAAAGATATTTGAATTTATTCATTGGTATTCTGAGTACTAATGCAAAATAACAATTCACCTTTCATTATTTCTTATTGATTGCAACATGATGGTCAATTGGTATTGAGAGGGAGGAGGAAGATTATCTCGCATTCTTGAGGGATTTCATAAGATGTTCTCTATGGGATTTGAGACAATTTGATTTTGAAAATATATTGTTTACAACACTGAATCTATCAAAATTAATTTAAATTAATTTATCTACTTATGGATAAATCAATTTGTACATTTACAAAGGCTCTTAACATATTTTTTATTATATGAAAACCCCATGTAAAATAATAATACTATATTATTGTTATATTCAATTAGAAGAATTATCTTACAGATAGATAAATATAATTTTTCAAAAGAATAAATAAATATTTAAATGATATTAAACAAAATATATATATATATATATATATATTATTTCATCGAGCCCTTACTCAGCCTCCCAGTCCTCCAAAAGACTGATCAAAAACTGAATAATAAATTATTTAGAAAAAAATATATATTTATATTATTTTTTAACTAAATAAATAAAAATTATTTAAAATAACGTTAAAATAAATAGTTATTTTATATTCAACATAAATATATTCTAAACATGAATAATTGGTAATTGAATATGTGTAATTGTAAAACATGAATAATTACTATTCCAAAAGTAGAGAATAATATATATTCATAATATTTCTTTCAAATTGAATTTAATTGAGATTCACAATAAACATAGTTTGTGTTATTTTTTTAACTCTTCCAGAGAGGATATAATAAACCTTCTTAATTTCCAATAATAGTTTCTTGCAACATATCCAAGCACCCATAGGGTAAAATATTAATATTAAAATGACCTAAGACTCATATAAACACATACTTTGTATCCTAATCCCATTTTCATGGTATCTCATTAATGTGGTTACATTATTTTATCAAAAACCTATATGTTTTTTTAAATTTTTTTGAATATTTTAAGTAATCCACTTGAAAAACTTTTGTGGACATGGATTTTATCAAATAAATACATTTCATAAAATGGTGAGACAATATCTTATTCTTTTAACTTTGATGTGAACATTTGTTTCTTTACATATTCAATTAATGTAATACCATTGATACACAGCCAAAAAAATATAATTTAAAACAAGTATATGTCAGCAAAATTTTCACCGATATATCAATTTATGGGATTTATGATATACATTAATGATAATCTCATATACATGATGAATACAGATGTTAATAGATAGTTAAATCCATTGAAACATAAAATATGTAAAATTCCTATTAGTGGACCTATCCACATAAAATCACTTAGAAATTACAAAGCATAATATAATGAAAAGAAGTATCCACTTTTTTCGAGCATAATTCACCAGATAGTCAGACATCATTTATGTACAATTAGGAAGATGTCATATAGACCATAAAACATATGTTTAAGTATATTATCACATCACATCATGGTTCCCATTATTGTGGGTATGTACGATAACATTTTGATGCCACTAATTTTTTACGAAAATTATTATATTGATTATATTCATAATTGAATTAATCGTGTTATTATATATTAATTAATATCAATATTCTGTTAATTGAAGGAATAATGTTAGTTTACTCTAGGGAACCAACACTAATAGACTCAATCATTTGATAATGAAAATTATTAGACACCTCTAGTACGCTAGTTTTCAAATGATATTAAATATTCAATTAAGATAATGATAGATTCAATGTATCTTCCGTGATTTTCTCATTAGTGTCAATATATACAATGAACACACATCTTTGAGAGAAATCCATCCATTACAGATACCAATGAAGAACAGGTTTCATTTATTTTTATTACCTTGGTTTATTTTTTATGAATTTTATTTCACTATTATATCAATACAATGTGATAGAATAATTTCTATTAGGAATGAAATCAAGGACCTAAAAAATTATTTATCCAACCTTCTTCTACATTTTCTTCATATGTCTCAATAAAATATGACTATACTATCAAATCGATTACCACCGGTTTCATTGAACTCTTACGACAAATAAATCATCTATTAAGGAAGCACACATATATCGACTATGATTTTGATATTAATGATCTATCTAGAAACTACAATATGTGTGCATAATAATTGATAGTTCATTATATCATCCATTAATAACATACATATCCATTTTATGGCACATTTATAATAAGACAATTTTAACAATCACTAATTATGGATCTCCATGGTCAACTTGGTATCTATATTTCATGATTAATGTTTAGGATATATAAATTATGTTATATATAATGAGAAACATAATAAATAATTCCATTGTTTTCCATGGTATCTTACTCATTCACATTCTCTCATCATGTGTCTGAGGATAATTATATTTGATAGATAAATTCCATATGAAGAGATAAAATACAGAATCATGTATTATTTCATATTGAATCTAGTTAATATAATCTCATTAAATATATCTTGAATAACTCAAATAAGTATCTTAGATCTATCTGTAATACATCATGATCCTTATAATTTATACTACTTCACATATTTCATTGATATATATGCATTATTTTAACAAATTCTTAACTAGTTTTAAGGCTTATCTCTCATTTGCCATTAGCAATATATATTCAATATATACTAATATGAAAACAACTTCACTCCCACTTAACCTCATGTAGACACATGGATCACACTCATTCATTATGAAACCAAATTTTCTTATGGTTTCATCTGTATAAAAGAATCATAACCTTGATGTATTCTTCATTCCATAAATGTATCTATGTAACATTAATACCTTATAAGAATCATTAGGTTCCAGATAACTTTATAGTTTTGTGATATAAAAATCCTATACAAGGTTTCCATTATTGAAGGATGGCTTAAAATATATGTTTAAAATTTTATAATAGTGGTAACAAACTTATATTATGAAATCAAAAAAACTTCTTCATAGAAACTAGTGAAATGGTTTGTATATTATATTACTTAACATAACATAAATAATTTATACTCCAATATTTATTTAAATATCTAAACATAACTAAATTTGTGTAATTTCTTCATGAAAATTTATTTTCACTCTATAGGATTTACATCGACCAATTGTTATACCAATACCCTAACATGTTTTTGGTGCTCCAAAATAGTTCTTGCGTCTTTGAATAAACTTATTTGATGAAATTTTTGAATTTTTTCTCGTTTTATATATTATATATCTTGATCTAGAACATAATTAAATTCTACCATTAACTCACTATGTATTTCTGATATATATTCAATTTGAATAGTATTGGGATGTATTTAAACCAAAACCATTTTTCTAATGAATTACATAGGTAATGAAATTTTGTTTGTTTATGATGTACTATAATGATTCACTTCTTGACTTGTGATTCATGTATGAATCTATAAATTTTCTTAAAATTTTCTAAAATCCCAATAAATTAATATATAAAACTATATCATTTCCCCATACCATATATCATGTAGAATTCTAGGTACTATCATAGTTAGAACATAGATTAGTATTTATATTATAGGTTGTAATGCATTCCTTAAAAATATAATGTTAGAGATGCATGAATTATAATTTATCACACTATATATATAATGGTTTGGTTCATGAATTCACAAACAATATTGCACTATTGTTTATAAGATTAAGTGACTTGAGATAGTATCCAAGACATCTTGAGAAAACAAAATAAATCCTTATGTTGATACTCCCATCATAGTCAAAGCATTGTATCATTGACAAATTTCAATACTAGTTCTCAAATTAACTATTGGATTATTTTAATTACAGAAAGGAATATTACAAATACCTAATTACGTATTCATATCCATACCTAATAGAGACATCAATAACTGATATAATGTAAGAGTTTCCACCACTATCTTCAACTATATAATGTGTTTTCACGTATGTATGAAATTATTCTATATTATATGTATGAAATATATATTTATAAAGGTTTTTTTTAAATAATATGTATATCCATCTTAATATATCTTTGTAAAAGACGTCTCATTTAGATGACCCAGCTGATGATGTCACAACTGGGAGTGATATGATTAATGTGAACATGATTTTTTTTATTAAACGACAATTGATTTCTATATTCTTGTACATAAATATTGTTATTGAAATATATCATCCCATAAGTTATATTTCCTTCAAAATAATAAAAACTATTATTTTCTAACTCTCAAAGAAATAAATCCATATTTTAACCGTACATAGATATTATGTGTTTGGGTACACTAGGCATAAAATAAATATTCATTAAAAGAAGAATCTATGAATTTGGAAATATAATATAGTAGTCTCTAATAAAAAATAAAACTAGTCACGCTACATTGGTGGCTCAAAGAACCACCACACACTTAGTAAACTTTTGAAACCTACATGGTTCATATATTTGATAAAACATTATTTACCAAAAGATATATCAAACACAAATTTTTTTAATAGGAGAGATTACATTCAATCATGAATACACCTAAAGCATCCCCTTACGTTTTCATAGAGGTACAGTTCTTATTCCAATATCCCAACATTACATAATTAAAACACATTGTATCCTACTTATTCCCATCCCTTAAAAATTATCCTCCTAAAAGAGTTGTGTAAAATAACTTTTGGTTTAGAGTTAGTCTTTTGGAATTTTCATTTTTCATTCTTATTGTTTACTATATAGATTGAATTTTTTTTCATGTTTTCTGTTCATATCCACTTAGATAATTGGAGCTAATATATATGGGTGCATATTCTAAATATTTTTATTATTTATATTTAAAAATAATAATTATAATAATTTACCATGTGATGTGAGCATTTGGTCTTTATACAATATCTAGGGTTACTTGAGACCCATAATTTTTAAATACTCAATGTTGCCAAAGCATAATCACTAGTTTCTGCTTCATGAGATCTCTATTCACAAATGATAATAAGAGGAATTGGATATCCAAAGCATAATCACTAGTTTCTGTAATATATAATGTTCAAACTCAATTTCATCCTAAAAAGACTCAATAGAAACTAAAGATTCCATCCTATAAAACTTTCCCTCTTGTCATAGTATATTACACAAATTTTTATTCTGCTCATGGAATGTAGTGCAAGTAAAGAAAATTTTCTTCCAATAAATTGGATCATAAGAATCATATCATGGTTTAATAATCTTATATTAGATACAATAAATAAAATATTATTTTAGTACATTATATTGATTACCATATCTGATGTAATAGTTTTTTTATTGGGGTCCTATAATTTTATCGAATCCAAATTTACCTAAAAATGGATTTAATGTTCTAAAGAGTGGGTGTTCCACTCTGAGGGGGGAAAAATTAGGGACACATTTTTATTTGTCATTTTATTTTTATTTAAAATAATCCTCTCAGAAAGATTACAACATGATCCCCTATCGCAAATATAAACACTCATCCTTAAATGACATAAACAAAAATAAATGATCATTGGGAACACAATGTTTTACATGGTTCAACCAGAATGTGATATACTACTCCTTAATACATATTTTTCTTTTTCTAGAAACATAGTCACTACTATAATTATAAAACCCAAATAAATTTTGAACCCATATGCCATCCAATAATTACAATCTCAAAATCATCCCCCTGGGAGAGTTTTGATATTACCTCTCAACAGTTCTAGTGATAAACCAAATCACAACATAATGAAAAATATCTTTTGATGATTCAAGGTTATATTACAGTATAAAATGTTCATTTTCCTTAATATAATAATAATATTGAGTATGTTTCCTTCACAATTTCTCAAAAAATCAAACAGTGTATACTCCAGTTCAATATGAATGAATATAAGATGATTAGTGTTCATAAAAAATAAATTTTGAATGATCATTTCAATATCATATTAAATATATCTTTAATATCCAGAATTAAAAACACTATTATCTCTTATTATTAATTCCATTTTATAATTTTTTCTAGGTTGATATGAACTCTATCATATACTAAAGATCTCACTCTCTGAACATCTTTTATTGACCCATTCATAGAATTCTGGAGTTCCAACAGTTCTAGAAACAAGTTCGAGCTCAGCATTATATAGTATTCTCTAATGGAAATATGTATAAGGAATTTCTCTGTGAATTTCCTCAATTTAAATTTTACATGTAAACATACCCATGATTAGTAATATTCAATTCATTGTTTAATGGGTTTCTCCACTAGAATTCTATAACTACACATTTTTCTATTATCCCCAATCATGGTATAAGTTCTAATTTTATCCCCACCAAAATAAATTGGGAAATATATTCAGTTTTAAATTCCATATATTCTATACAACAATATCCTCTTAAAAATTCATTATATCATATTTAGTTCTTTATATGTATTTTTTGGGTTACTAATTTGAAAAAATTTCCACTTTTTTTCAACATTAAGAAATACTTTATGTATATAAATAATAATTGTTAATGCATGATTGTTTCTAGAAATTTAATTTATTCCATTCATCACAATGTATATTCAATTTGTAAATATTTTGTTTCATCCTTTAAAAAAAAATATTTACACTATGACTTTTTGAATCACTTTCAAAAGTTCTGAATCCATTAATTTATATTGAAATTTTATTTTCAAATTTCATTAATCCACATTATTTATCTTAAAAATTAATCTAAATATTATTCCCTCACATAATGATTAATGAATAGACATAATCAAAGATCAATAACAATCATACCTTTAATTCTATCCATGAATGCTCAATAATAAAAATTCATTATCCCTTTCACATATATTGAATTTACTTCACATTTACATTATATGAAATCCAACTAGGTACAATTTACATATATTTCATATAAAAATTCCCTTTTTGATCACATCTACTAAAAATTTTGTCCAAGTATTCAATTATTATTTTTTTGGAAATATAATATTTTTTACATATAAAAAATTTCATCTTATAATCATACAATATAAAATTACTATAATTTTAAAACAGTAGTCAATATTTTTGTTAATTAAAATACTTGTATACCCTTATTATTTTCCTCATTTTTATGATAATCTATATAATGGTAAAGGTTTGTGGGAAATGAGAATCTTATTAATGATTAATTATGTTTTCTATGACATTTAGAAAAACTACTGGTGGAACCACTCTCTAGCATATGTGTACATGTTGTTGTGTGTGGAGGAATTATAAACACACCATATAGGAAGGGGATTCACAATAGTGATATGGGTTTTCACTATATCCTTCAGTATCTACATGATTATATTTTTATATGATACTAGGAATCTAATCTCGAAGTATTTATTCGTTTATTATTATGAAAAATCATATATTTACATGAATCTAATTTTATATTTGAAATAAAATATAATAAAAAAATGTTTGACATTATTAAAAGTAATTAAAATGTTTCTTATTTATATCTTGGGGAAAGGAGACCACATAATGGTGATCTGAAATTCTCTATAAGGGTTATGTACAACATATGTTTTCATGAATAAATAAGGCTGAATCAATATGGAAAGTTAATTAATTTGAAATATATTCCATTTAATCAATAACATTAGTATAAAATAAACCATGGAAAATATCAATATAGTAATATAATATATAATAATATCTGAATTCACAATAATGGAAATGCATAACATTTCCTTAATAGTTTAAACTATGGGTAGTCCTATAATAAAAACCCATTTAATAATTTTGACCAAATGATTTATCTCATATGACCCATCGATTCATTGAGATGCTTTATAATGTTATTACAAACCATTTGAATCATGAACAATGTATTCCTGATATATTCAATGATAAATTTAATTCATAAAAAATATCCATTAATAATAAATATGTTTATTAAATAAGGAATAGAAAATATCAATATTTCTCTAGTCAATAAAAAACATTAAATGTGAATCACCATATGTAGAAATGGTATATGTTTTAGGAAAAAAATTAAAACCATGATAAAATAGAATGTTGTTATTTAAGTGAAATTTAATTTTCAATTATCATAAGAATGTTCATGATTCAAGAGAATGTAAATGACCAAAACATTAATAAGAGATGAAATATGATCAACATTTCATAAAAAAATTTGGTTTTATAATATATTCATATCATATGGTGAAATAAAAAATGGATTATAAATATTAAAATAAGTTTTTGTGAATAAAACTTATATAACCATTGAAAACATATTGAATAAAATAAATATTAAAAAAACATTAATGGTGGTGAGAAATTTTTTTACCAACGTATACAGTAATATTCATTCATTCTGACATTTATAATGAATGTAAACCATAAAAATACAAAAATAATTAGAAATAATACTTTTAATCCTTTTAAAAATACATGGATAACCTATAATTTAATTAATAAATCATTTGAAAAAAATAAAAGGACATTTGTTTTTTTAAATAATTTAGACACTAAAGAAAAATATAACCAAACAAAACATGGAACAAAATAGGATTTTTTTTGAATGTTTATTTGACTGATTCATGTTTCAAAAAAGATGTTCTTGTATAAAATAGGGAAATTTCATTAATATGTAGTAAATAATAATTTATATGTATTTTTTGAGAGATAGATAATAATATTACTTCCATGAAAACAAGTGTAATCCCAAAAATAATATATTAAAATAGATTCTAATGTCATTGGAAACTTTTAAACTGTGACCCCTTGAAAGAGTAAAATATAATTGAAACATTAACAATAATTAACAAATATATATTCATATTAAATACATATAAGGAGTTGTATATACTACACATAAAAGTAAATTGGTGTATAAAAACAAATATGTCTCAATGAAGTTAAAATTGAGATACAATCCCTTATAAAGAATATATCATTAATGTGGGAATTAATCAATTAAATGATTAAGTTTAAAAAATTAAAATACACATGAAAAAATTTGAAATAAAATACCTAATATTCATAAGTAATCCCACACATATTCTTCGATAAAAATTGACAATAATGAAGTAATATAACCAAATGACAAACATTGAGTTATAAAACCCCTTGAATCACGCTTCTACATTGTCAAATATGATTTTACCTCCAACATAATGATTATAAACATGTTATTAATTTATAAAATATCATTATTTATATTTATAACATAATCAATGATCCGCTTGTAACATATTATCACATGTTCATTTACAATCTAATATTATTGTCATTGTTTCAGGTGTTAACTACTATGTTTTTCATATATGTTTTGATTCTGTATTACTGGTCCTTATAAACTCATATTTCTCATTTACCCATCATATATTGAATTTTATTCAATATTTAAGTATAATTTATATTAAATATTAATATATTTATGTTCATCTATAAATTATATAGGATAAAAATGAATTACACCATTGTGGAGATAGTAGCACATATGTATGCTTTAAGACAGTTTTCACTTTTAAACAGATGGAAAAAATAAACATAAGTAATTCAGCTTTTTAGGATCATTTTTATATGATATATATTTTATATATTGAATAAATACTTCTTCATTACCATCCATATAATGCATAATTGAAAAATGGATCACATCGCTTTGTGGATGTGGTAATCCACACAAAAACATGAGCGACGTTATCATTTTCAAAAGAATTGGATAGTAAGAAGGTATATATGATATTATAATTTAAAAACTAAAATAATTTCTAAAATATAATATATATTCATTTTTCCCGATTTATAACCATCCATGTACCATGGCGATAAAAAAATTACACCGCTATATGGAAACAGTAAGTCGTATCTAGGAATGAGTGATGTTTTCACTTTTAGTGTGATGAAAAAGATAGGTAATATAGTTGCGAAAACATAAAAATAATATATATGTATATTTATCATATTTTATTTTCTATTTTAGGGTGGTTACAAAAAATTTACATGCAGTAGAATAATAAATAATATTGAAATATCTAGTAAAAAAGATTATCTATTCTTAGGCAGACATCCTTTAGATCTCTTCCTAAGGACCCTTCAAATGGTATTATAATAATAACATAAGATATATTTGATGGATATATAATTTTAGAATGAAATTTAATAGGTTTTGTTTAATATAGGTTGCTCAATGTTGGGTAAAGATAAGAGATAATGGGTGTCCGTTTATAAGTGAGGGGAGGGGAATTCTTGGAATTACATAGATTAATAAATCAAATAATATTATTTTTCACATAAAAATTGAATTAAATTGATATAATTTGAATATATGTTGATAAGGAGTATATTTACCCTAATAAAATGAAATGTGGACATTTTTTGGTAATGTTTTCACCCTTATCATTTAGTTTTAACCCCCATTTATCCCTTTTCGAATTACTGAAATATTAACATTTTTACACATTAAGTGTCAAGAATATTTACTTAGAAGGAAAAAATGAACTCAAAATACAACATGGATAATGTTTGAAACCAAATCCATTTTTATTTGGATGAATTAATATTTTTATGAATTTTTATCATTTAATAAATTATTATTCATTATAAAATATCAATAATGTCATTTTTTGAACTATTCATTTAATTTGACTATGAAAAAAATGAATGCAATGGAATTAAAATATATTATATTAAAAAATCTATAATATGTTATTTGTATCTAATAAATTTATAGGACACTGTAAATCCCCCAAAAAATAATACTTTAACTTTTAAAAAAAAATCATTTAATTTATATTTCTACTTCTTACATAAGCACTACATTAGGGACACATGAACATATAAGATTACAATTTATTCACTAAAAATTATAAATACATTTCAATAAAAAATTAATAATATATAAAATAACCATTTATAATAGAATTATGTTTTTGCGTCTCTATCCAAAATCTATATCGATTTTAAAATTAAGAGAGTTAATTTTTGGATTTACATTTACTTAAATTAATATATGAGTCATTTACAAAGTATAATGTACATAATTTCAATAAATTAAATTATTGGATGTGGATTGAATAAATACACTCATCTGTTATATTAATGTTTTTTTTGTATTTTAGTAATTATCATATTACTTTTTAACTTAATTTGATGATTTACCCTTATCAAGGTGATACATATTTATGATGGTAACTATTTTTAATAACCAAAATTAAAGTTACATATTTAAATAATTTTAACATATTTTTAAAAATATATTTTAAATTTTTAAAAATTCAATTATATATGTTTTAAATATCAATAGTAATATAAATTCGTAAAACACAATGCCTAACAAATTTTTAGAAAATTTGTGTCTTTAATGAAATAATTTAATGAATATACAAATGATGGAAATTTCCGATTAAAATGGAACTAAAAATATCATTCCAATTAAAATGAATAATATTTATATTTAATGTAAAAAAAAAATAAAATTAGAACTTTAAATTACTTTATTTAATGAAAAGAAATGAGATTATTTGAAAATTGAGTATTTTCCACAATTCACTGGAAAATAAATCATTTCTGAAAAATTTACCCCTAACATAATTTTGATATGATGATTTAGAAATTTATTTTCTTTTTATAAAAAACTCTTTCTAAATTTTCAAAATTAATTATATTTTTGACGCAAAAAAAATTAAATAAAAACTATTTTTGAAGAAAATGCGCTTTTAAAAATGTGGTTACATATTAATTATTAATAAATACATTATATTAAAAGTTTATAATTTTTTTCATACTTTTATAACTATTCATACCGACAAATCTATATTATTGGAAATAAATACAATAAAACATTAAAATATTTTAAGATTATATCATTGTTCGCTTAAATATCTGTGTTCCATGTTAGGAAATCTATCAAACATATTATTATAAATTTTTGAGGTGTTACTTTATACCCCCATTAAATAAATTGTTCCCTAAAAATTTTATACGAGACATAAAATAATCAATATTTGAAAATTACTTTATTTATTACCAAAATCGAACATAGAGATAATAAAACATTCAGTAAAAAGGAAAAGTGGAAAATATAAAGGTTACCTAAAAGAACACATAACTAGGTTCCATGAAAAATAGGATGTTTGTGGGATGTTAAATTATAGGAATGGAGGGAAAAACAAACATTCATGGATTAAAAGAGAATTATAGAGAATATGGTAATGAAAAATATAATGACTACAAAACACTAAATCATTGATCTGTGAAAAGATGATCAATTAATCATAAATGAAGGTAAATGTATATTTTTTCAAGATAATTTTCATTATTTTGAGGGATTCATTTACTATCATAATTGTGCACATGAAATTTTTTACATTATTTATTTAGTTAAATTTTATAAACAGAATTTATTCCTTTGGATGTGATTTGATGAATTTTCACTTCAACTATTATTATAACAAAAGAATATTTAGGTTGAATTTTTCTTATCCAAGGATCTAAATTTAAAATTTAATGGATCATAATATCAATAAAGGAATGAAAATTCATTCCTTATTTATCTAAATGTTTTAAAAACAAAAAAATATTTATTACTAGTTATCCAATATGGGTATATATAATACATTTATCTCTAAATCCTCAATAATAACCCCAAAAGTTCCATTCCATATATAGTTAATATTAATAATCCTACAAAATATGTGTAAAAAAAATTAAAAACCTAAAATTATTAATGTTTTGATCAATTGTTTATCCTCAATTAATATAAAGTGGCTCAAAATGTTACATAATAAACATGTGAATTCTTTGATCATATGTTCTAATAAAGCACGCTAATAAATTGAATCACCATTAAACCATAGTGAAAATTTATGTGATTCAAAAATTAACCCAAACCATATTTATCAAATTAAATAGTAGACATTTAATATATTCAAAAGATCAATAACCATGAAAAACATTATTAATGATAAACAAAATCAAATTGTCCCCAAATAATTATTAAATTTCTAGGTTACAAATACTATCCCACTTACATCATAAATGTAAATCATCTCTTAAGTGTTATCTATCCCGTAATCATTTATTATCCAAAAATATCATTTTACCAGTAAATCACTTTTCATTATTATCGATACCATTCAATATATGCATTAAAATACTTAATTAAAAAATAGAATAATCCTTATATTTTTCATGATTCTTATTTCCCAAATATCATCAATATAACACTTCTACATTATAATTCTTGAATCCAAATTCATAAAAAATTCAATCCTTACACTTCAGCTATTGGAATAACATATGTCCTTACTTGTAGTAGGATTTGTACCTAAGATTATGACCTTGACTCAGATAATTACCATATTCTCAACACAAAATACATTAATCTATAAATGGTGTCCTAAGATGTATTTTATTTTATTCGATCACACTCTTCATTTTAACCGTGATAATTCTTTGATCTAATACCATATTTTCCCCACATAATAAATTTTATCATTCCATTAAGACATTCTATTCGGTGTATCTTTACACATTTTTAACATGAATGAAATTGAACTTTCTCTTTTCCATGAATGCCACTACCCATGCATTTATAGAACTTTATACTTATTTAATTTACTACTCCAAGGGTTGTCTAATGTGAAATTTGTTAATCATATATCATGATATCTAATTGGGGATAATGAAAATATCTTTCAATCCAAACATCGTCCAATTTGGTTTCCCATAATCACTACATTGTATATCATATCCAGTGTTATCATGATTCTTCATGGTTTCATCCATTTATTAAAATAAAAAAATATATATTATGAGTAAAAATAATCAAAATCGGAAACCATATATTCCTGAGAATTATTTATAAGATATCAAAATCACGACTCCATCACTTCAATCTAATAAACCTTATTGTAAAGACCCGTAAATTTCAAGGAAAGTTTTTTCTTAATTTTCTTTGGAATTTTACAAGAGCGCAGTTTCTGATGGCAACTGATTCTGAGGCCCGGTGTGCCCAGAATCATTTTCCGAAGTTTGGCTTGGTATGTTCAGTGAACGGACGAGCGGGTTTTTCTAACTTTTGAACCGGTGCTCGAAATCGAATTCTGAGGGCACCGATGGAATCGTAGCACTGATACTTGCTTAGAAACACCTCTTCCGGAGTTGCGTTTGCTCGGGTGTGGTTTTTAATTTTTGGGGCCCATGCCGTGACTATACCAAGCCCGCCTTCTATAGGCCAGGGGCTGGCGACTAGCACCAAAGGTGTAAATCCCGGAAAAAGGGAAGGCATTTCCTTTGAAAAGTAAACAAGCACCACAGAGTAAGCAAGCGGAAAAGTAAACTATGTAAAAACTATAACAAGTTATGCTGAAAGTAAAAAGGGGACGGAAATACAAGCCCAACTGTAAAGTACAACTGAAAGGGGAAAACAACAACTGAAAAGAAATGCTGGAGCATCGAGCCATCCTCTGAAGGTCCCACCTGAAGGGTGGGTACAGATAGCCTCCACAGCTCCTCGGTCCAGCCATCCGCTCCGAGTACGTCCCACCCAGTGGTCCACCTCCAGGTACCATCCTGCTCCGCATGCCCCCACCACGATCAGCGATGTCTGTCGTCTGCAACCAACACAACGAAGTGCGGGCATAGCCCATGCAGGGGTAAGTATAAGCTAATCAGTAGGGACCCCGAGACCCCCGAAGGTCTCCCAGAATCCACAAAGGATAATCCACAAAGGAAAGATACAATCACGAAGTAACATCTGACATGGCTTAGGTATATGTCCATACATATACCTAAGTCATCAATTTCTGTTCGGCTCCGACATCCGAGCCCATGCACAACCCAGTCCACACAGGAAAGAAAAACGTATACCCACACAGGATAGGACAACACAATCCATGAAGGAGAGTAAACAGTAAATCCACATAGGATAGTTCAACACAATCCACAAAGGAGAGTAGCACAAGATTCAGCTCACACAGGTATACTTCTTCGGATGACGATAAAGATGATCACTGATCCATCTAAGTCGTCGGACCCACAAAGGATCGATAGGTACTAACCCCCGCAAATACCCACACAGGATCGGGCCCACACAGGACCTGTAGGCGCTGGCTCACACAGAACCACTGAGCGCTGAGCCACATAGGATCGGATCCACACAGGATCTGTAGCACTGATCCACGTAGGATCGCTGAGTGCAGTAGTCGTCAAAGTCCACTGAGGATCTCTGCACAGTCTTTGGCGCAGTCCACTGAGGATCTCTGCACGGTCGTCGCTGCAGTCCACTGAGGATCTCTGCACAGTCATCGCTGTCGAAGTAGCAGTCGCAGCCAGCTCTAGGGTTCCCTCACACAGCAAGCTCGTTCGGGAGGGTCCGCTCCACGAGCCGAGAGGCTGATACATCAACTGACACAAAGTCCGAAGTTGATGTATCCAAAAGTTCCGTATCGCCAACAGGAACTCAACGTCGCAGACGGCGCGTCAATCGGACGCCCGGTCTGAGAGTTTTTGGCTTTTTCGTCCCAGGGGCCCGGTTGGTTTTTAAGGCAAAACCAACCCGACCGTACTCCACCTGCATCCAAACCTCGGGCAGAGTATGCCAAAAGATCCGTCTCACTTAGAGGAATTCGACAAGGTCGACGGCATGTCAATCGGACGTCCGGAGCTCAAGATATGAGTGGTTTCGCTCTGAAGGCCCGGTTGGTTTCGTGTACGAACCAACCCGGCCAAACCCAAAGTATTCTAAAACCTTGAGTGCGATATACTGAAATGACCATCCCGATCCAAAGATCACGTTGCCGCTGACGGCGCGTCGTTCGGAGGCCCGTAACTCAGGTTACGGGAAAAAGACCGAAAATGGTCCGAAGACGGGGGATATGGGCCCGGGCCGACCCCCCTGGGTCGGCCGAACCGGGTCGACCCGACCCGGTCCGACCCGGCTAGTCCCAGTTTGGTCCGGCCAGGGTGTGGCCCGGCCGGTCGGACCGGCCTGGCTCGGCTCGACCGAGCGGCCGAGCGCCGCAGCCGCGGGGCGCCGCCCCAGCAGGTTGAGGAAGCCGAGGCCCTCGAAGGGCCGCGCTGGATAAGCGGACGCGGATTTTTCCACATCCCGTGCGGGCAAGCCGGACCCGCACGGCCACGGGTCCGTTGGCCGCCGCCGCCGCGCCGGCGACCCGCGCCGCCGGTAGCTTCTGCGGCCGACTGGAGTTGCTCCGGTGGTCCGTTTTCCTTCCCGTCTGCGCCGTTGTTCCTCCCGGGTTCCGTTCTTCACTGTGGGATCATCAAATCAGCCTTGCGTCATGATTTAGTGTCGCCCGCCAAATTCTCACAACAACGAAGAATGACGGAGGGTTGTCGAGCCGTGTTCGTTTGGCCCGCACCCTCCGCGTTAGATAAAAACAACGGGAGAATAAAACAACAAACCCACAAACAATTTTAATGAAATGAATTTTTTCATAAGAATCCGGGTTCTTTATTTTAAAAGAAATGATCACGGGAAAAAGGTATTACCAAAATAAAATCCCTACCTCGTCCAGTCGTCGCACGTGGGTTCTTCGCGGATTTGATCGTCGCGGAAGGAGGCGATCATCGCGTCGTAGAAGGTGTCGCGTCGTCGCGGAAGGGCGTCGCGTCGTCGCGGAATATGGTGCGCGTCGATGAACTCCGAGGTTCAAGAACAACTGATTTAATTATAATAATTAAATCCGTGCATTGTTAAAAACCACAAAGGATTTTAAAGAATCGCATACACTCACCTCAACGGATGATCGAACGTTTTTGTCGCGGAGGAAGGAACGTCGCAGAAGAACGTCGCGGGAGTGGGAAACGTCGGCGTTGCGGCACACGGCGTCGCGTCGTCGATTTCGGCGGGTTCGGCGTTCTTCGTCGGGGGTCGGAGTTCTTCGCGTTCTTCACGTTCTTCGCGTTCTTCACGAAGAAGGGTGAAGGCACAAGAACTTCTGTCAAAAGCCTCTCAACGTGTAATCCTCCATAAGTCGGCGTTGGTCTTATTTTATTGTTACGCCAACAAACGAAAAAAAAAGGTAAGTAACGACCCATTAATTCGTAGAATTAATTCAACGAAAGAAACCACCCATTTATTTCACGAATAAAACTTCCCAATTAAATGGGGCATTAAGAATTTAAGAAAACACATCAGTTGACTTTCATAAAGACGGGTTTTCGCGGGTGCATTACTTAGTGGAAAAGAAACGGTGGGGCTCGTGCGGGCCCCACCGCACAAATATCCTACCAAGAGGGTAGGATGTTTTTGGATAGCATCCTATCCGGATCAACTCAGCTTAAGCTGCTTTAAGTGGCTTCAAGTGGCTTCCATGTGTCTTAAATGAAATAAAATAAAGTTTGTCATAAAATTATTTTATTCCTTAACTTTAAGCCCAAAAAATTAAAAAACACAACCGAGCCAACGCAACTCTGGAAGAGGCGTTTCTAAGCAAATACCGTTGCTATGATTCCATCGATGCCCTCAGAATTCGATTCCGGGCATCGGTTCAAATGTTAGAAAAACCCGCTCGTCCGTTCACTGAACATACCCGAGCCAATCTTCGGAAAATGATTCCGGGCACACCGGGCCTCGGAATCAGGTGCCGTCAGAAACTGCGCTCTTGTAAAATTACAAAGAAAATTATGAAAAACAATTTCCTTGAAATTTACGGGTCTTTACATTACTCCCACCTCAGGGATTTACGTCCCCGTAAAGATACATCATAAACTAGGGAAACAAATGTGGGTACTGAGCACGCATCTGAGCCTCCCGCTCCCAAGTGCTCTCCTGGAGGTTCACGTGCTGCCATCTGATGCGCACTAGAGGAATCAATCGTCCACGTAGGACCCGCTCCTGTCGTTCCTCGATCTCCATTGGGACCTCCGCAAAAGTCTCCCCATCATCCACGTCTAGCTCCCCATGGTCAATGATGTGCGTCGGGTCGTGCACGTATCTCCTCAGCTGAGATATGTGGAAGACGTCGTGCACCCAGTGCAACTGAGGTGGTAGAGCCAGGCGATAAGCCACCTCGCCAATCCTGCTGAGGACCTAGAATGTTCCAATGAAGCATGAAGACAACTTTCCGCCTCGGCCAAATCTCTGTAATCCACGTCGAGGTGAGACACGCAAGAAGACGTGGTTGCCACCCTCGAACTCTAGTGGCCTCCACCTCCTGTCAGCATAAGACTTTTTCCGGCTCTGAGCTGTCCTCATCCGCTCCTAGATGACCTAGACCTTCTCTGTCGTGGTCCCGACCATCTCTGGTCCCACAAGTGCTGACTCCCCAGGGTCTGTCCAGTACAAGGGAGATCTGCAAGGTCTGCCGTACAACGCCTCGTATGGTGCCATCCCGATAGTGGAGTGGTAGCTGTTGTTGTACGTGAACTCCACCAAGGGTAGGTGGTCCTCCCAGCTACGACCAAAGTTGAGGACACATGCGCGGAGCATGTCCTCGAGAGTCTGAATGGTCCTCTCCATCTGACCATCCGTCTGAGGGTGAAAGGCGGTGCTCAGACGTAGCCGCGTCCCGAACGCCTCCTGCAACCCCTTCCAAAGCTGGGAAGTAAAACGAGCGTCCCGATCGGAGACGATAGACAATGGCACACCGTGAAGCCGTACAATCTCCTGTACGTAGAGATGCCCCAAGATCTCTAATGAGCCCTGCTCTCTGATGGGAAAGAAGTGCGCCGACTTGGTGAGTCGGTCAAAAATCACCCAAATGGAGTCGTGACCTCTGGAAGTGAGTGGAAGTCCAGTCATGAAGTCCATAGATATGCCGTCCCACTTCCACTTCGGGACCTCCAAGGGCTGTACCAAGCCTGCTGGTACCAGATGCTCTGCCTTTACCTGCTGGCAGGTGAGGCACCGTGAAACGAACTCTGCCACAACCTTCTTCATGCCCGGCCACCAGTGCTGTCGTCTGAGGTCCTGGTACATCTTCGCCACTCCAGGATGTACCGCCAAAGGATAAATGTGAAACTCTCTCAGCACCTCCTCTCGTAAAGTGACTGGTACCAAGGTACATCCTCTGAAAAGGACGTCGTGCCCTGCTCTAAGGGAGAAACCATCAGGTGCCTGTCCCAAAAATATCTGTGCACGCCGTGTCTCACAGTCAGCGTCCCCACGCTGTGCCTCTCTGACCCGCTATAGAAGTGGAGGAGAGACTGTGAGAGACTGAAGGAAGGCTGCTCTGTCCCTATCCACGAAGGATATCTGCAAGGTGGCTAGCTGCTCTGTCTCCTCCTCAAGTAGCTGAATGCCCGTCCTCCTACTAAGGGCATCGGATACTACGTTCCCCTTCCTAGGAGTATAGACTATCTCAAAGTCATAGTCCTGGAGGAACTCGAGCCATCACCGCTGTCTCAGGTTCAGGTCCTTCTGTGAGAAGATGTACCTGAGACTCTGGTGGTTAGAAAGGACTGTAAAGCGCTCGCCCATCAGATAGTGCCCCATGTCTTCGGAGCGAAGACCACTACTGCTAACTCCAGGTCATGGGTAGCGTAGTTCTGCTCATGCGGCCTCAACTGACGTGATCCATAGGCAATCACGGCCTGCTCCTGCATCAGGACACATCCGAGTCCGGTCCCTGATGCATCGCAGTAGACTACGTATCCAACTCCCTCCTCAGGAAACCTCAAGATAGGTGCGTTGGTCAATCTCTGTCTCAGCTCTCGAAAGCTCTGCTGACATCTGTCTGACCACACAAAGGGTTTCCCCTTCTTCGTCAAAGGTGAGAGTGGCACCACAACTCTGGAGAAGTCCGACACAAATCTTTGATAGTATCCAGCTAGTCCCAAAAAACTCTGCACCTCCGTCACGCTCCTAGGTGGCTCCCAAGCTAGCACTGCTTCGATCTTCACGGGGTCCACCACAACTCCCACCTCAGAAATGACGTGCCCCAAGAAGTGGACCTCACGTAACCAGAACTGGAACTTCGAGAGCTTTCCATAAAGACAGTGCTCTCTGAGTGTGTCTAGTACAACCCGCAAGTGGTAGGCGTGCTCCTCCTCCGTCGTCGAGTACACCAAAATGTCGTCGATGAAGACCACGACAAATCGATCGAGGTACAGCTGGAAGATCCAGTTCATGAGGCTCATGAACACTGCTGGAGCATTGGTTACACCGAATGGCATAACCAAGAACTCATAGTGTCCATACCGACACCTGAAGGCCACCTTCTGCACGTCCTCGTCTCGAACTCTGAGCTAATGATAGCCTGACCTGAGGTCTATCTTTGAGAACCACCGTGCTCCCTTGAGCTGATCGAAGAGGTCATCAATCCTCGGTAGCGGATACTTGTTCCTCACTATCACCTGGTTCAGGCGACGATAGTCGACACATAGTTGCAAGCTCTCGTCCGCCTTCTTGGCGAACAATATCAGGGAATCCCAGGGTGAAACATTGGGTCCGATGAACCCCTTGCCCTGCAAGTCCTACAACTGTACCCGTAGCTCTCGAAGCTCAGCGGGGGCCATCCGATACACTGGATTGTATATCGGGGTTGTCCCGAGGTACAGGTCAATGTAAAAGTCTACCTCTCTGCGAGGAGGTAGTCCGGGAACGTCATCGGGGAAGACGTCCGCATACTGATCCACCACTGCAGGAAAACTAGGACTCCGCATGTCAACTGCTCCAAGGATGAGGCTAGCCAACTGATGAGTGATGGGATGCCCTCTCCTCTACGAGAGTCCCTGCTGTGCTACAAAGGCTCCCTTCTCGCCGGTGAAGGTGAACCTGCTCTCGTCGGTGCGCACACATCGCACCTTGCGCCTAAAACAATCAATCTGAGCATGGACTGTAGATAACCAATCCATGCCCAAGATGACGTCATAAGGCCTCGACCCCGCTAAAAGAAGATCCCAACCGAAGCTCTCGCCTCCCAGAGTAAGCTCACACAGCCATCACCAATGCGTAATCGTCGAGTCTACTCCCATAGGGGTCTCTAGCCGTAAGGATCAAGCCAACGGCTCTGTCGGAATCTCCGAGCTCCGAACAAGGGCAGCGGCTATGAAAGAGTGACTCTCTCTTGTGTCTATAAGAACTGCAGCAAGGGTGGAATAGACACAGATCGTAGCTCGAATCATCTCTGGCGTGCTGTGGTCGTAGGCCTCCACTGCCTGGAGCTGTTTTTGTCTCTGCCCGCCAGCTCCCTGTGGTTGGGGCGGACCTCCTGGTGGTGGTGGTGGCAGAGCCTCAAAGCGTCGCCCACCACCTGCTGCTCGGCCATCTCCTCTGCCTCGTCCACCTCCTCCCTGTGGACCACCACGATCGACCCTCTGCCTCTGCCTAGGTGGCCCCTCCACCGTCTTCTGCTCCTCGGTACGGCGGGTCGGGCAGTCATGAGCCATGTGGCCCTGCCCGCCGAATGCGTAGCACTTCCTGCCTCTTGAAAGACTGGCTCTGCGCTGTGTGCCCCGCACTGCTGAGCCAGTGTCCTGAGGTCGTCTTCCTAAAGGTCTGGTCTGCCTGGCGCCCTAAGTCATCCGTCGGCTACCTGCTGCCGAAGACTCCGCTACCTGCTGCCCTGCGGTAGGTCTCGCTGCTGAAGTAGACTCAGCCAAAAAGCTCTCGATCAGAAGGGCTCGCTCCAGCACTCCTGCCTGGATTGGGATGCTGAGGGAGATCAGCGATGCCCTGATCTCTTGTCTCAAACCCTGCTCAAAGGTCCGGTCCCGGAAGAAGGGGTCACGTACCATGTCGGTCGAGTAGTGAGAAATATCGGTAAACCTCGCCGCGTACTGGGCGACCGTCAAGCTGCCCTGTCGCAGCTGAAGAAGCTCCTGAATGCGCACCGCACGGAGGGTGGCCGGGACTAACTCTGAGCGGAAGAGGCTCTCGAAGTCCATCTAGATGAGAGAGGCCTCATCGTGCACCTGGAGCATCATGCTCCACCATCGTCCTACTGCTGCGTGCAGTAGGCTCGCCGCGAGGATCACCATGAGGTCTGCTGGTGTCCTCACTAGCCTGAAAACTCGTACGACAGCCTCCAGCCAGTCCTCAGCTGCCTGGGGGTCCGTCTCCCCACGAAACCTGGGTGGTCACTAGCGATGGATCTCGTGCAGAGCTCCGAGGCGACGTGCATCGTCAGCGGTTGGTGCTGGAAGCATCGGGGGCACGGCAGGTAATGTTACCGCCGGTGCCTCTGCTGTCAACGGGCCCTGTACCGAGGCCTCGTCGCTCGGCGGGCTGTTGTCGCGCTCTACTCTCGGAACCCTAGCTGGCTGCCATCGTGGGGAGACCCTGAAAAGGAAACAAGTGCACCATGGTCAGAACAATATACCTGGTGAGCTGACACAAGTAATCACAAAGAAAACTTGAAACACACATGCAATCAATGTTTTCATGCATTAAGTCGGAAATCAGAAGTCAGGGTCCTGGTGTACGGATACGTCAGCCGCCGCACCCACACTGGACTCCCTGGACTGATAACCACACCCAATACGCTAAACACTATTGCTTCACATAGAAGAAAGATCAGAGTCTGCGGTAGAACCGACCACCTCTGATACCAATTCGTCACGACCCGTCCTCGGGGCCCGTGCCGTGACTACCCCAAGCCCGCCTTCCATAGGCCAGGGGCTAGCGACTAGCACCAAAGGAGTAAATCCCGGAAAAAGGGAAGGCATTGCCTTTGAAAATTAAACAAGCACGACAGAGTAAGCAAGTGGAAAAGTAAACACTAAGTAAAAACTGTAACAAACTGTGCTGAAAGTAAAAAGGGGCCGGAAATACAAGCCCAACTGTAAAGTACAACTGAAAGGTGAAAACAGCAACTGAAAAGAAAAGCCGCAGCGTCGAGCCGTCCTCTGAAGATCTCACCTGAAGGGTGGGTATAGATAGCCTCCACAGCTCCTCGGTCCAGCCGTCCGCTCCGAGTACGTCCCGCCCAGTGGTCCACCTCTAGGTACCGTCCTGCTCCGCACGCCCCCACCACGATAAGTGTTGTCCGTCATATGCAACCAACACAACGAAGTGCGGGCATAGCCCGTGCAGGGGTGAGTATAAGCTATTCAGTAGGGACCCCGAGACCCCTGAAGGTCTCCCAGAATCCACAAAGGATAATCCACAAAAGAAAGATACAATCACGAAGTAACATCCGAAATGGCTTAGGTATATGCCCATACATATACCTAAGTCATCAATTCCCGTTCGGCTCCAACATCCGAGCCCAAGCACAACCCAGTCCACACAGGAAAGCAAAACGTATACCCACACAGGATAGGACAACACAATCCACGAAGGAGAGTAAATAGTAAATCCACACAGGATAGTTCAACACAATCCACAAAGGAGAGTAGCACAAGATTCAGCTCACACAGATATACTTTTTCGTATGACGATAAAGATGATCACTGATCCATCTAAGTCGTCGGACCCACAAAGGATCGATAGGTACTAACCCCCGCAAAGACCCACACAGGATCGGGCCCACACAGGACCTGTAGGCGCTGGCTCACACAGAACCGCTGAGCGCTGGCTCACACAGAACCGCTGAGCGCTGACCCACATAGGATCGGATCCACACAGGATCTGTAGCACTGATCCACGTAGGATCGCTGAGTGCAGTATTCGTCGCAGTCCACTGAGGATCTCTGCACAGTCATCGGCGCAGTCCACTGAGGATCTCTGCACGGTCATCGCTGCAGTCCACTGAGGATCTCTGCACAGTCGTCGCTGTCGAAGTAGCAGTCGCAGCCAGCTCTAGGGTTCCCGCACACAGCAAGCTCGTTCGGGAGGGTCCGCTCCACGATACGAGAGGCTGATACATCAACTGACACAATGTCCGAAGTTGATGTATCCAAATGTTCCATATCGCCAACAGGAACTCAACGTCGCAGACGGCACGTCAATCGGACGCCCGGTCTGAGAGTTATTGGCTTTTTCATCCCAGGGGCCCGGTTGATTTTTAAGGCAAAACCAACCCGACCATACTCCACATGCATCCAAAACTCGGGTGAAGTATTCCAAAAGATCCTTCTCACTTAGAGGAATTCGACAAGGTCGACGGCACGTCAATCGGACGTCCGGAGCTCAAGATATTAGCGTTTTCGCTCCGAAGGCCCGGTTGGTTTCGTGTACGAACCAACCTGGCTGAACCCAAAGTATTCTTAAACCTTGAGTGCGATATACCGAAATGACCATCTCGATCCAAGGATCGCGTTTCCGCTGACGGCGCGTCGTTCAGAGGCCCATAGCTCAAGATATGGGAAAAAGACCGAAAACGGTCTGAAGACGGGGGGTCTGGGCCCGGGCCAACCTGGCCCGACACCCCCTGGGTCGGCCGAACCGGGTTGAACCGACCCGGTCCGACCCGGCTGGTCCCGGTCGGACCGGCCTGGCTCGGCTCGGCCGAGCGGCCGAGCGCCGCAGCCGCGGGGCGCCGCCCCCGCGGTTTGAGGAAGCCGCGGCCCTCGAAGGGCCGCGCTGGACAAGCGGACGCGGCTTCTGCCGCGTCCCATGTGGGCGAGCCAGACCCGCGCGGCCGCGCGTCCATTGGCCGCCGCCGGCACTGCCGCGCCGGCGACCCGCGCCGCCGGTAGCTTCCGCGGGCCACCGGAGTTGCTCCGGTGGTCCGTTTTCCTTCCCGTCTGCGCCGTTGTTCCTCCAGGGTTCCATTCATCACTGTGTGATCATCAAATCGGAATTGCGTCACGATTTGCTGTCGCCTGCCAAATTCGCACAACAACGAAGAACGGCGGAGGGTTGTCGGGCCGTGTTCGTTTGGCCCGCACCCTCTGCATTAGATAAAAACAACGGGAGAAAAAAACAACAAATCCAAAAACATTTTTAAAGAAAAGAAATTGTTCATAAGAATCCGGGTTCTTTATTTTAAAAGAAACGATCACAGGAAAAAGGTATTTCCAAAATATAATCCCTACCTCATCAAGTCGTCATACACGGGTTCTTCAAGGATTTGATCGTCGCGGAAGGAGGCGATCGTCACGTCGCGGAACGCGTCACGTCGTCGTGGAAGGGCATCACGTCGTCGCGGAATATGGTGCGCGTCGACGAACTCCGAGGTTCAAGAACAACAGATTTAATTTTAATAATTAAATCCGTGAGTTGTTAAAAACCACAAAGGAGTTTAACGAATCGCATACACTCACCTCAACTCATGATCGAAGGTTTTTGTCGCGAAGGAAGGAACGTCGCAGAAGAACGTCGCGGGAGAGGGAAACGTCAGCGTTGCGGCACACGACGTCGCGTCGTCGATTTCCGCGGGTTCGGCGTTCTTCGTCGGGGGTCAGGCATTCTTCGCGTTCTTCGCATAGAAGGGTGAAGGCACAAGAACTTCTGTCAAAAGCCTCTCAACGTGTAATCCTCCAAAAGTCGGCGTTGGTCTTATTTTATTATTACGCCATCAAACAAAAAAAAAGGTAAGTAATGACCCATTAATTCGTACAATTAATTCAACGAAAGAAACCGCCCATTTATTTCACGAATAAAACTGCCCAAATAAATGGTGCGTTAAGAATTTAAGAAAACGTGTTAGTTGACTTTCATATAGACGGGTTTTCGCGGGAGCATTACTTAACGGAAAAGAAACGGCGGGGCTTGTGCGGGCCCCACCCCACAAATATCCTACCAAGAGGGTAGGATGTTTTTGGATAGCATCCTATCCGGATCAAATCATCTTAAGCCGATTTAAGTGGATTCAAGTGGCTTCAAGTAGCTTCCAAGTGGCTTAAGTGAAATAAAATAAAGTTTGTCGTGCAATTATTTTATTTTTTAACTATAAGCCCAAAAAATTAAAAAACACAAACGAGCAAACGCAACTCCGGAAGAGGCGTTTCTAAGAAAATACCGGCGCTGCGATTCCATCGGTGCCCTCAGAATTCGATTCCGGACACCGGTTCAAAAGTTAGAAAAACCCGCTCGTCCGTTCACTGAAGTTACCCGAGCCAAACTTCGGAAAATGATTCTGGGCACACCGGGCCTCAGAATCAGGTGCCGTCAGAAACTGCGCTCTTATAAAATTCCAATAAAAATTAGGAAAAAACAGCAACTGTGAAGTAAAAGCTGCTACGCCGAACTGTCCACTAGAAATCCCACCTGAAGGGTGGGTACATATAGCTCCACTTCTCCTCGGGTTCCACCGTCCGCTCCGAGTACATCCCGCCCAGTGGTCCACCTCCAGGTACTGTCCTGCTCTGCAAGCCTCAACCACGATCAGCGCTGTCCGTCGTCTGCAACCAACACAACGTAGTGCGGGCATAGCCCGTGCAAGGGTGAGTATAAGCTACTCAGTAGGGACCCCGAGACCCCTGAAGGTCTCCCAAAATCCACAAAGGACAATCCACAAAGGAAGGGTACAATCACGAAGTAACAACCGACACTTCTTAGGTATATGCCCATACATATACCTATGTCATCAATTTCAATACCCTCCAACCTCCGAGCCCAAGTACAACCCAGTCCACACAAGAATGTATACGTATTCCACACAGGAAAGAAAAACGTAATCCACACAGGATAGCACAACACAATCCACACAGGAAGGCAAATAGGTTTCAGCTCACACAGGTTTACATCTTCGAAAGACGATAGAGATGATCACAGATCCATCTAAGTCGTCGGAACCACAAAGGATCGATAGGTACTAACCCCCGCAAAGACCAACACAGGATCGGACCCACACAGGATCTGTAGGCGCTGCCTCACACAGAACCGCTGAGCACTGACCCACACATGATCGGAAGCACTGATCCACACAGGATCGCTGAGTTTTGTAGTCGTCATCATCGAATCCACTGATTATCTCTGCAGAGTCGTCGTCGCAGTCATAGTAGCAGTCGCAGCCAGCACTAGGGTTCCCGCACACAACAAGCTCGTTCGGGAGGGTCCGCTCCACGAGCCGAGAGGCTGATACATCAACTGACACATAGTCCAGAGTTGATGTATCCAGAAGTTCCGTATCGCCAACAGGAACTCAACGTCGCAGACGGCGCGTCAATCGGACGCCCAGTCTGAGAGTTATTGGCCTTTTCATCCCAGGGACCCGGTTGGTTTTTAAGGAAAAACCAACCCGACTGTACTCCACCTGCGTCCAATCCTCGGGCAGAGTATGCCAAAAGATCCTTCTCACTAATAGGAACTCAACAAAGTCGACGGCACGTCAATCGGACGTCCGTAGCTTAAGATATGAGCGTTTCCGCTCTGAGGGCCCGGTTGGTTTCGTGTACGAACCAACCCGGCCGAACTCAAAGTATTCCAAAGCCTTGAGTGCGATATTTCGAAACGACCGTCTCGTTCTAAGGATCATTTCGCCACTGACGGCGCGTCGATCGGAGGTCCGTAGCACGAGTTATGGGCAATTGAACCTAATCAGTCCGAAAACGGGGGTTTCGGGCCCGGACCGACCCGACCCGAGACCACCCGGTTGGCCCGAATGTGACAACCGGGTCCCAGTGACAGCACAGACACCCCGCCTTAACAAGGTCGTCGGGTCCTGGCCTACCAGGTACCACCAGTTGCCCCCGCAGACATGTGGGGCCCACCCCAGGGTCCACCCACATGCCTGAACGGGTCATCTAACTAATATGATAGTCCCCACAGGCCAACACATATCCTTTCCAATGTGCTTTGTCCTCACTCACACACATCCTGGGAAACTTCCCAGAAGGTCACCCATCCTGATCACTACTCCAGGACAAGCACGCTTAACTATGGAGTTCTAACCAGATAGGCTCCCGAAAAGGAAGGTGCACTTTGTTGACATGAGTCATATCATTTAGTCATTTAACCCTTTATCATTTGTGGATGTTACAATCACCCCCCCTTTAGAGAACAACGCCCTCGTTGTGGGCCCTATAACTCAACCCAGGCAGTGCACCACGCACTTAAGGCTGGGTACCTCGCTCTGATACCAAATGTGACAACCGGTTCCCAGTGACAGCACAGACACCCCGCCATAACAAGGCCGTCGGGTCCTGGCCTACCAGGTACCACCAGTTGCCCCCGCAGACATGTGGGGCCCACCCCAGGGTCCACCCCAGGGTCCACCCACATGCCTGAACGGGTCATCTGACTAATATGATAGTCCCCACAGGCCAACACATATCCTTTCCAGTGTGCTTTGTCCTCACTCACACACATCCTGGGAAACTTCCCAGAAGGTCACCCATCCTGATCACTACTCCAGGCCAAGCACGCTTAACTATGGAGTTCTAACCAGATATGCTCCCGAAAAGGAAGGTGCACCTCGTTGACATGAGTCATATCATTTAGTCAAAAGGAAGGTGCACCTTGTTGACATGAGTCATATCATTTAGTCATTTGACCCTTTATCATTTGGGGATGTTACAATCACCCCCCCTTTAGAGCACAACGCCCTCGTTGTGGGCCCTATAACTCAACCCAGGCAGTGCACCGCGCACTTAAGGTTGGGTTCCTCCTCTGATACCAAATGTGACAACTGGGTCCCGGTGATAGCACAACCACCCCGCCTTAACATAGCCGTCGGGTCCTGGCCCACCAGGTACCACTAGTTGCCCCACAGACACGTGGGGCCCACCCAAGGGTCCACCCACATGCCTGAACGGGTCATCTGACTAATAACAGTCCCCACAGGCCAACACATGTCCTTTCCAGTGTGCTTTGTCCTCACTCACACACATCCTAGGAAACTTCCCAGAAGGTCACCCATCCTGATCACTACTCCAGGCCAAGCACGCTTAACTATGGAGTTCTAATCAGACAGGCTCCCGAAAAGGAAGGTGCACCTTGTTGACATGAGTCATATCATTTAGTCATTTAACCCTTTATCATTTGGGGATGTTACACCGAACCGGGTCGACCCGCCCCGGTCCGGGTCGGCCCGGCCCGACGCGGCCCGTCCCAGCTGGGCGCGGCCCGGCCAGGCGCCAGTTCGGCTGGGCACAGCGCGCCCAGCGTGCTGCCAGCTCGGCCTTCGACCGAGCTGTTGGAAATAGGGGGGGCGCCTGCCCCCCTTGAGTAACCGCACCCCCCCAATTTATGGGCGGCCGTTTGAAGCCGGCCGGGGGAATTTAATTCCCCCGGCTCCTCCCCTTTCCGTCTGGCCTGACCTGGCCGGCCAACTCCTTCTCAACGGGACCGGCGGTGGTCGGTCCCCTTCTAGTTCGGACACTGGCGACCCGGTCCGGCCGCCGGTCACCTTTCTCCACCGCGGCCCGGAACCGGCCGCGACCCTTGTCGTCCGACACGGTGCGACGACACCGCGCCCCTCCGCCGCGGCCCCGCTCAGGCCGCGGCACCTTCGATTTTCTTTTTCCGCGATGCCCGACCTCCGCGACGATCGTCTTCCGCGACTCGTTGACGAACACCGTTCCTGAACCGAGGTAGGGGTTTTATTTATTTTATTTGTCTGTGATTACCAACTTGAAGAACTTTGTGGTTTTAAACCTTTTGTTATCAAATAACGTGAGGGGGTCAGACCGCACAAACACGGCCGACCCTCTACCTTATTTTTTCCGTGATGGTTCCTTGTGGTTGGAACGGGAGAACGTGGTGCCGTTGCACCATGCGGATTCATGCAGCGTGCCTCATGCATCGCGCTCAAGTGGCGTGCATCACCTACTTCGGAAAATGATTCCGGGCACACTGGTCCTCGGAATCAGGTGCCGTTAGAAATTGCGCTCTTGTAAAATTCCAATGAAAATTAAGAAAAAATTTCCTTGAAATTTAAGGGTCTTTACATCACTCCCACCTCAGGGATTTACGTCCTCGTAAAGCTTTAACACAAAATAGGGTTACAAAGCGGTACTGAGCACGCATCTGAGCCTTCCGCTCCCATGTGCTAACCTGGAGGTTCCCGTGCTGCCAAAGAAAGTGCACAAGAGGAATCAACCATCCTCCTAGGATCCGCTCCTGTCGATCCTCGATCCCCACAGGAACCTCCATAGAAGTCACCTCATCTTCATCGTCCAGCTCCTCATGGTCGATGATATGCGAAGGGTCGAGCACGTATCTCCTCAGTTGAGATACGTGGATGTCGTCGTGCACCTGGTGCAACTGAGGTGGATGGGTCAGTGGTAAACCACCCCGCCTACCCAGCTGAGGACCTAGAAAAGGTCCGTTGAACCTCGGGGATAACTTTTCTCCTTGGCCACATCTCCGTAAACCTTGTTGAGGTGAGACCCGTATAAGGACGTGATCGTCATCCTCGAACTCCAGAGGTTTCCATTTCCTATTAGAACTGAAACTAAAAACGACTGCTGCCACGAGGGTAACGTTGACCGACTCAAGAGTGATCAGTCACACCCTGCTATGCAAGAGTTTATCCTATGCTGCCTGGGGTTTCCTTTTCGCCGACCAAGGAAAACCCATCCCGACATTGTAGTTAAACCACAACCTTTTTTCCTAATACTGTCAATTCGTGTATGAACTATGATTACCTAGTCCATACTCAAACCAACGTCGTAAGGCCTCGACGCTTCCACTAAGATATTTCACCCGAAACACTCGCCTCAAGGGTCCGACCACACTGTCGGCGTAAGTGTGATTATCGAGTCTCCTCCCAAGGTATCTCCAGACGTGAGGGTCAAGTCCACGGCTTACCGGAAACTCTAGGTCTGGGACAAGATTTGTGAAAGCGAGGAATGATTCATATCGACGTCTATTAGTACAGCAGCTAGTAGTGGACACAGACTGTCCCTTGAATCATTTTTTTAGAGCCATTGGGTCACACTCCTTGACCGCATGTAGCTGCACTCTTCCTCCGACCTCCAGCTCCCTGAGCCTGGCGGGGATAACTAAGGCGGGTGGTTGTAGCATGTTAAGATGTAAACCACCTCATGATGCTCTCCTAGATCTGCCTCCACGACTGCCACTTCACATACTCATCTTTCCTTTATGATTCCTCTTATGGAAACATTTAACATGCCCGAGTCTCTAAGACTGGCGCCAGTTTCCTGTTTCTTACTGCACTGTGCAGTCTTCATCCGCTCCTGGATGATCTGCACCTTCTTTTCCTACGATCTGGAAGAGCTGCTAAAATTTCTCCTTTGCCGAAAAGAGAAACAAGGTCTTATCCCCTGGATGAACCACACCCATTGCCTAATAAAGTCAATCCTGACATGAATGATGCATTCATGCCATGGATGACGTCGTAAGGCCTCGACGTAACTACTAAGAGATCCAACTGTCACTCTCGCCTACAAGGGTCAAGTCATACTGTCGGCATCAGTGTGAGGTCACTGGGTCTCCTCCAGTATAAATCTCGAAAGTGAGGGTCAAGTCACTAGTTTAACCGGGACCACTCAGTATCAACCCAACAAAAGGACAGGAAAGCAAACAAAGATAAGTGTCTTTTTATTATTGCAGATCATAGTACAAAGACAAGAATACAACAGCAAAAAGGAACTAGAGTACAAGGGACGTATCCACTAGTTCCGCTACTGTCCACCTGCTCCCGAAGCTCTACTGCCTTGTCCCCTGCTCGGTTGTTGCTCAAGCACCCGCCGCTACTTCTGCCTCGGTGGCTCCTACAAAGCCTGCGGATCAACTGCACGAGGAGTCGGTTAGTCACGTGCCAGGTGACCCTTTCCGCCGCATTCATAACACTTCCTACTCCTCGTACGGCTAGATCTGGCCCTCTTGGACCTCTGCATCATCTGTCTACTGCCCACAGATGACTCGGCTACTGATCAAAAAACACGCGGCAATGGAAGCAGCTCCTGAACACGCTCGGGGTGTAGAGCCACTGGCACAAACTCCACCCTGAAGAAGGTCACGAAGTCTTCCCATGTGAAGGCCATCCCGTCGCAAAAGTGGAACAGGTGGCTCCACCAACTACCTGCTGCTGCCTGAAGAAGGCTGGCATCAAATATCACCATGAGGTCTGCCGGCAACCCCACTAGCCTGAAGACTCTCACCACACCCACCAGCCAATCCTCAGCCACCTGCGGGTCCATCTCTCCACGGAACCTGGGTGGTATCTGGTTCTGGAACTCGTGCATCGCGCTCAAGTGGCGTGCATCGCCTACTGCCGGGGCTGGTGGCATCAGTGGCCCAACATATGGTAGTACCACTGGTGCCTCCGCTGGTGCCTCAACTGCAAGAGGGCCCTATACCGAAGGCAAGCTGTCAGTACGTACGTCCCTCTGGGCTCTAGCTGGTCGTCCATGAAAAGGCATCCTGAAAGAAACAATGTGACATGGTCAAACGATTATACCTGGTGAGCTGACCTGGTTTGAGATGTTTTAAGGAAAAAACTTTGATTCCAATTTGTCACGACCTGTCCTCGGACCCGTCCCGTGACTACCCCAAGCCCACCTTCCATAGGCCAGGGGCTGGCGACTAGCACCAAAGGCGTAAATTCCGATAACTGGGAAGGCATTGCCTTTATAAAAGTAAACAAACACAACAGATCACAAGCGGAAGCAAAACACTAAGTACAAAAGGAAGTGCTGAAAAGTAAATGGGCCAGAATACAAACCCAAATGAAAGTACAACTACAACTGAACAAAGTACAACAGAAAAAGACAACAGCTGAGAGAAAGGAAGCAGCTCCTGGGTCGTCCTCGTCGGATCCTACCTGAAAGGTAGGTACAGATGGCCTCTTCAACGCTCTCCCCCATCAACCTCCTCTGTGTGTCATCTCGTCGTGTAGTGCACCTTAGGGTACTGACTCGTCGTGTAGTCCACCTCCGGGTACTGACTCGTCGTGTAGTCCACCTACGACTACCGTCCAGTCCTCGAACACTCGGCCTCCGTCTGCACTGCCTGTCGTCTGCAACCAACACAACGAGATACAGGCATAGCCCGTGCAGGGGTGAGTATAACAATACTCAGTTGGGACCCTGAGACCCTCACAGTCTCTCTAAAACCAACAAGGATAACCACAAAGAAGATCTCAACAGATAACCTCTACTTAGTTATATGCCCATACATATACCTAAGTTATCAAGTAACCCATCTCAATCCTGAGGAAACATAAGGATTTAGAAAACAACGGATAACCACTACACAGGTAGATGCCCATACATATACCTAAGTTATCAAGGTCAAAAGTCTCAGCTCAAACCAGGATTTTCATTATCGAAACCGAAACTGCTGAAGAGCCCCGTCTCTGGAGTGTAAAGTGGTCCTGTCACGACTCCGAGGTACTGCTCACTAACCTAAGACTGCCGAGGTAGTCCTCCTGTTGAGTACTGTGGGCCTGCTTCTACAACCAAGCGCTTCCATGTGCCGCTACAACCAAGCGCACCTCCGTCGTGGGTCTTCTGCTACAACCAAGCGCTCCCCTGTGCCGCTACAACCAAGCGCACCTCCGTCGTGGGTCTGCTGCTACAACCAAGCACTCCCTTGTGCCTCTACAACCAAGACCACCTCTGTCGTGGGTCTGTCGCTACAACCAAGCGCTCCCATGTGCCGCTACAACCAAGCGCACCTCCGTCGTGGGTCTGCCGCTACAACCAAGCGCTCCCCTGTGCTGCTACAATCAAACGCACCTCCGTCGTGGGTCTGCCGCTATAACCAAGCGCTCCCCTGTGACGCTACAACCAAGCGCATCTCCGTAGTGGGTCTGCCGATACAACCAAGCGCTCCCCACTAGGCTATCCGTAACACACCGAGTTGTTCGATCAGCAGTCGTCAAGTCTCAGCCAGCTACACGGTCTCCGTGTTCCGCACACTCGTCTCCGGGAGGGTCCGCTCCATGAGCTGCTGGTCGATACTACAAGTATCACAAGGTTCCACGAAGAAGTATCTCAAGAGACCGCCTCGTCACAGGGGTCTCAACACAAGAGACGGTGCGTCAATCGGGCGCCCGGTCTGTGAGTTACTAGCCATTTCGTCCTAGGGGCACGGTTGGTTTCATGTGCGAACCAACCCAGTCGTATCTCAACTATACCCCGAACTCCCATAGGGTATACTCAAAGGGATCGTTTCTCAATGTGATCACCAAAGCCGCTGACGGTTCGTCAAACAGACGTCCGGTCTGAAAGATATCAGCTTTTCTATTCGAGGGGCCCGGTTGGATTTTGGGTACAATCCAACCCGACCACTATCCAACAGCAACCAAAACTCGGGCGAAGTATTCCAAAAGTTCTGTCTCTTCAATAGGAATTCAACGAGACAGTCGGCGCGTCAATCGGACGCCCGGTCTGTGAGTTATTGGTTTTTTCGTTCAGGGGCTCGGTTGGTTTTTAAGGCAAAACCAACCCGACCTTACTCCACTTGCGTCCAAACCTCGGGCGGAGTGAGCCAAAAGGTCCGGCTCACTTAGAGGAATTCAACAAAGTCGAAGGCATGTCCATCGGACATCTGAAGCTCAAGATATGAGCGTTTCCGCCCGAGGTTTGGACGCAGGTGGAGTAAGGTCGGGTTGGTTTTGCCTTAAAAACCAACCAGGCCCCTGGAACGACAAAGCCAATAACTCACAGATCGGGCGTCCGATTGACGCGCCAACTGTCTCGTTGAATTCCTCTTGAAGAGACGGAACTTTTGGCATACTTCGCCTGAGTTTTGGTCGCTGTTGAATAGTGGCCGGGTTGGATTGTACCCGAAATCCAACCGGGCCCGTGGAACAGAAAAGCTGATATCGTTCAGACCGGACGTCCGTTTGATGAACCGTCAACGGCGTTGGTGATCACGTTGAGAAACGGTACCTTTGAGTATACCCTATGGGAGTTCGGGGTACAGTTGAGATACGGCCGGGTTGGTTCGCACATGAAACCAACCGGGCCCCTGGGACGAAAAGGCTAGTAACTCACAGACCGGGTGTCCGATTGACGCGCCGTCTATTGTGTTGAGACACCTATGACAAGGCGGTCCCTTGAGATACTTCTTCGTGGAACCTTGTGATACTTGTAGTATCGACCAGCAGCTCATGGAGCGGACCCTCTCAGAGAGGAGCGTGCGGAATACAGAGACCGTGTAGCCGGCTGAGACTTGGCGACTGCTGATCGAACGACTCGGTGTGTTAAGGATAGCCTAGTGGGGAGTGCTTGGTTGTAGCGGCAGACCCATGACGGAGGTGCGCTTGGTTGTAGCGGCACATGGGAGATCTTGGTTGTAGCGGCAGACCCACGACGGAGGTGCGCTTGGTTGTAGCGGCACAGGGGAGCGCTTGGTTGTAGCGGCAGACCCACGACAGAGGTGCGCTTGGTTGTAGCGGCACAGGGGAGAGCTTGGTTGTAGTGGCAGACCCACGACGGAGGTGCGCTTGGTTGTAGTGGCACAGGGGAGCGCTTAGTTGTAGCGGCAGACCCATGACGGAGGTGCGCTTGATTGTAGCGGCACAGGGGAGCGCTTGGTTGTAGCGGCAGACCCACGACGGAGGTGCGCTTGGTTGTAGCGGCACGGGGAAGCGCTTGGTTGTAGCAGAAGGCCCACAGTACTTGACAGGAGGAGTACCTCAGCACTCTTAGGTTAGTGATCAGTACCTCGGAGTCGTGACATGACCACTGTACACTCCAGAGACGGGGCTCTTCAGCAGTTGCGGTTTCGATAATGAAAATCTTGGTTTGAGCTGAGACTTTTGACGTTGATAACTTATGTATATTTTTGGGCATATACCTGGGTAGTGGTTATCCGTTGTTTTCTAAATCCTTGTTTTTCCTCAGGATTGAGATGGGTTAATTGATAACTTAGGTATATGTATGGGAATATACCTAAGTAGAGGTTATCTGTTGAGATCTTCTTTGTGGTTATCCTTGTTGGTTTTAGAGAGACTTTGAGGGTCTCGGGGTCCCTACTGAGTATCGTTATACTCACCCCTGCACGGGCTATGCCCGTACCTCATTGTGTTGGTTGCAGACGACGGGCAGTGCAGACGGAGGCCGAGTGTTCGAGGACTGGACGGTACCCGGAGGTGGACTACATGACGAGTCAGTACCCGGAGGTGGACTGCACGATGAGTCAGTACCCGGAGGTGGACCACACGACGAGACGACACACGGAGGAGGTTGACGGGCGAGAGCGTTGAGGAGGCCATCTTTACCTACCCTTCAGGTAGGATCCGACGAGGACGACCCATGAGCTGCTTCCTTTCTCTCAGCTGTTGTCTTTTTCTGTTGTACTTTGTTCAGTTGTAGTTGTACTTTCATATGGGTTTGTATTCTGGCCCATTTACTTTTCAGCACTTTCTTTTGTACTTAGTGTTTTGCTTCTTCTTGTGGTCTGTGGTGTTTGTTTACTTTTATAAATGCAATGCCTTCCCAGTTATCGGAATTTACGTCTTTGGTGATAGTTTCCAGCCCCTGGCCTATGGAAGGCGGGCTTGGGGTAGTCACGGCACAGGCCCCGAAGACGGGTCGTGACACTTATGTTTAACCTATTTCATTCATGTTAATAATCTATTCAAATACTGTATAATGGATCGTAATGAAAATCTAAAATAATCAAAGTATTACCATTAGGAGTGCGAAGCCATCTGCATGAAAAGGGAATAATCATCGCGCATCAATATTATTGTTTAAATATACTCATCCATCTCATTTTAGGGTTATTACCCCTATCTTTATCTTTACCAAAACCATGTCCGCTTATAGTATACAAATAGGGATTCATTTTTAGGAGAACCACAAAATCTCTAACCATACAAAACATTTATATTACATTACAATAATTATACATATTCTTGAAGTCTATCATAGTGTAGTGTTCAATAATCCATTATTTCCTAAATCACATTCCCAAGGTTTATACTAAACATCCTCTCATACCAACATTAAAAACCCATAGATCAGTAACCTAGAGCCCATGTATAATTTATTAAAATGGAATAATGTAAAAGAGAACTCATCCAAAAGGAACAATGGGTTCAATATTATTTAATATATATATATATATATGATTACCATTCAACATTGGAAATAAAATATAATAATCTTAAATGTTCAAAATCATTCAAATACATTCAATAATTTATTCCTTATATCTCACAGAAAAGAAAAAAATATGGATTAACACAAATTCTCAATAACATTTAAGTAAAACATAATTTTTATGAGTAAATAATTAATAATAAATATGTAAAGGTAAATAACAGGAAACAAATTCCATTTAATCTATAACTTGACCATCAAATTCATCCATGTAAAATACCATTACAGTATTCTCATGTATAATAATAACTGTATTCTAAATGAATAAAATGTATAATATTTCATGTCATCATCTCCTACATCATAATATCACTATCTTCAAAGTGGTGTGATAAGAAAATTTATAGTATGGGTAGGTATACATAGAAATCCCATTTAATAATTTTGAATTCTAATTTCCCTAATGAGACCTATCAATTCATTGATGGGGTATATAATCTCAAGGCCACTCGTCACTGTATTTCCAATTTATTCTTGATATATTAAAAGATAAATTTAATAGATAAATAACATTCCTTTTCAATAAAGGTATGTATTGAATAAAAAATAAAAAATAATAATATTTTCCCAATCACTCCAAAAATATTGAAAGATAAACAACTTATATAGAAATGGAATAAGGTTTATGAAATAATCATATCTATGATAAAAATAATGTGCATATTATAATGATATTTATTTTCTAATTATCACAAGAAATATAATGTTTCCAAAAAAGGTTAAGGATTTTAAAATTAATAAGTGATAAAATACAACCATCAGTTCATCAGAAATATAGGGGTTTTTATAAAAAATCAGGTTCAATGGAGATATAAATAAAATAGAAGATAAATATTAAAAAATTATTAATTTTTTTCTTTATATATCTATTTAATACTTGTTGAAGATGCAAAATATTGTAAAATGGTTTAGGTATTAGGATTAAATGTTAACACCGAATATAATAGAAAATACTTATTTTGAATTTTTATAAATACAATTGAAATCAACCATTTTAGAAAATATTATAAATATTCCTTAAAACCTCTTAATAATTCAATGATAATATAAAATTTTATTCCTAAATAATTCAGGTATATGAAAAGGTCTTTTGAAAAATAATTCTGAATAATTTAGGTATGGAAGAAAAATATATCTGATGAAAAAGATAAATAAGATTAGATTTTATAGTAAATATTTATTTTCCTGATTGAAGTTTCTTAGAGGAGAAAATTTGGAATAAAATATGGAAAATAAATATATTTTTTTAATAAAAAATATATGATGTTTATGAAGGATATATCATAATATTTATTCAATGAAAATATGATAAATCTATAAAAATGATACTATAATATAAATCGATACGTATTTGGTAACTTGTAAATTATATCCCCATGAAAGAGTAAACCAGAATTGATACATTATTCATGTTGAATCTATACATATTCAGGTTAAATACATATAAGGGAAGGTACATAAACCACATAAAAGTAAATATGTTCATAATACCAAATATTTCTCAATGAATTTGAAATTGAGACGAAATCCCTATAAATAATATATCACTAAATTTTGAATTAATAAATGAAATGATTAGGTGATACTAAATAAAATAAAAATTCAAAAAGTGTAAATATAGCATAAAATAGTTTTAGGTCAAACCACATATAATAGTTAATATATAAGTAATATAACCTAATTTAAATATATTGTGTTATGAAACCCCTTACCTCGTACTTAAACATTGTTTAACATGCTTTAACCTTGACTGTAATGTTTTAAAAATTTATCAATTTAAGAAATCACAATTTTAATATTTCTAATATGATATATTATCCACTTATAATAACTTACCACCCATTCATAGATAATTTATTATTAATATTATCAAATGTTTCGGTATTAACTACATCATTTTTCATCTTTGTTTATATTATAATGTTTTAGTCCTTAAACATTAATAATTATCATATTTACATAATATAATTAACCTTATTCATTGTATTAATATCATATATATTCAATATATTAATATTTAGAGTTATCCATTGAAGATAGAGAAAAAGAATGTATTAGAGCATTCATTGAGATGGTAGGTAGTATGTATGCCTGAACACTGTTATCATTTTTCGATTGATAAAATAAATAAAGTTAAATAATAAATCACCATTACAAGATCATTTTAAAACCATACATATCTTATTTATTCATTAAATATTCCCTTATTACCATCCATGTTATGTTGGAATGAAAAGTGGACCACATCGCTTCATGGAGGTGGTAGTCCACACCTATACAAGTATGATGTTATCGATTTCCAAAATAATGAAAAGTTATACAATAGATATGATATTTTAATTTTAGAAGAATAATTATTTCTTAAATATAATATATGTTAATTATTTTAATTATTTATCCATCTTAGTAATATGGTGTTGAATAATAAATTACATCGCATTGTGGAGACGGAAAGTCAAATGTACACACGGATGATGCCTTTAATTTTCATATGGTGAATAAGTGATAGAATATGGTTGTATAATAGTAAATATAAAATATATTTTTATTTATGATACCTAATTTATTATTTTAGGATGGTTAAAATAAACCTAGAAGAAGTAGAATAAAAAACTAACACGAAGGAGTTATTGCGATGATTTTGTTTTCTTTGATAGAAATCTTTTAGATCCTTAGTTAAACACTATTGGAATTGGATTTTAAGAATTACATCACTTATAATTCATGAATTGGTATTTTTATAAAGTAAATTATCAGGGTTTGGTTGATCTAGGTTTTTTAATGTGGGGTAATGAAAATAGAGAAGATTTTCCTTTTATAGGTGGGTGGTGGGGTATTCATGGATTTTATTAAAGTAATAAATTAATATAAATTATTTTTCATGGGAAAATTGATCAAAACTGATATAATTTTAATATAAGATGATCATGATATGATATACTCTTATGAAATAAAAGGTAAATGATTTTGGGTTATGGTTTCATGGTTATCTTTTAGTTTTAACATCCCATTAAACCTATTGATAATTACTGTAACATTAATGTTGTATAACCTTTAAGGGCCAATAATGTTTCCATAAGAGTAAAAATGACCAATAAATGGACCTTGATTGATGTAATATATTGACCCACCTCATATTTCTGAAATTTGATGTGGTTCAGCTATCCGTATGAAACACTGTCAAGAATCCCAAGGCATACCATAAATGGTAAGGGATTATGAACATGTTGGGGGATGATTTTACCTTAAAAGATAAATACAAATTGTTTTAAATGAATAATAACGTTAAATACGCCAATATAATTCATGATTAAAGTAATGTAATCAAAATAAAAATACAAAAGGTAATAATATTAGAGTGATAAAGGAAACAACGAAATCAACTAATAAAGAAGGAGAGAGAAAAGATCGAAAGACACCCATGTAGTATCCTTATAAGTAAATCCCAAACCATCACCATGTTGTTACACCACATTCCTTACCCATGGTGTTAATATTTATCAATAGATAAGTATGATAACTTTAAATTTATTATGTCCCAATAAATGACTTCTATATAAGTACCAAAGTTCCCAAGTATGGAGGGAGTATAAACATAGTGGGATTACCCCTGAAGACTTCTAGACACACACCAATATGACCATAACTAGTTAGCGGATTTTATATAAAATAAAAAAAATTGGAATTTATATAATGAAAAAAATAAATCCCTGTAATAAAATCATAAGTATTTAATCATAGTAAATATGGTATAAGTAGTTAAAATAGTATCGATCAGAACCACAAACAATTTCCCTGGAAAATAATGAAAAAATTACATTAAAACAATTATCATCAGTTGGAATACACATTAATATGTTCCACATACACACACAAACCCATTCATTCCATGTGACAGTACTATAATAATGAGTAATCACTCATCCAACCAACAAGTCACCATAGTGGGGCCAATATGAAAGTGCCCCAATGTCACATGGCCCTTATATAGGGTCACTTATAAGAAATTAACTCACAACAACCATTTATGCAAAATTCCTTGAAAAGTTATATTTCAGATAAAATTAATTTATTCTTGAAACATTTCATCAATCCATATGCACACATTTTAACCATACGATAATTTTTAAAATATCAATTTAAAATTATAAAAAAGGGGTTTTCCAATTACAACCTCTTTTTATGATTCTTAACGCATAAATAAAAAATATATACCATCAATAATTTCACCACCATTACTCAATTATATAATTTTTTGATAAAAATAATCCTTCAAGTTATAAATGGTGGAAAAGATAAGTAAAACACATAACTCTTAATGGATGGAGAAAGTTAGGAACAGAATTATGATCATATAGATATATCCATGGATATTATTTTCTTAAATAGACATAACAAGATCTCTTCAAGATCTTCAACAAGTATATAGATATATCCATGGATGAAATGAACTCCTAACATGTGTGAGAGAAGATGAGAGTATCAATGGAGAGAGTGAGAAAACAATGACTCATCGGTGAATCTGGATATTTCATGCACTTTGATTAGATAAATGTATTATTCATATTTGAGGGAAAAAACATTATATCCTTGGGATGTATAAGATTTCATGACACAAAATGAATGAGGTAAATGAGCATTTGATGGGATTAATCTAGTTTAGAATTTAATTTTCAGATTAACTAATTCCTTTTACATTGTTAGGTCACACGTGTTGGTAAATAGTGAACCAATCATGTTGTGTTACATACATTATCTATCCCCTCACATAGTTAGATAAACCATACACCAACCATGATTTTCCATCTATTTAACTTGTCATAGTTCACCCTCGACTCCCTCATGGTTTGGAAAAACTTAGCATTAATCATGGTCATACCCAATAACTCCAAAAATATGTTTCCCAATTTCTTATATATAGGGGAAATTTTATACTAATAGTTCTCAAACTATGAACCTTTTAAAAATCACTAAAACACTCCTAACCCCATTGAAATTGTTAAAACTCAACCCAAGAATTATATAATCTCAAAAAATATAATAAAAGGGTAAATTAACTGAAACCATGGGTGTCACATTACCCCAACATTGGTCTTTCTGTTCATAGAAGGGATGATTTTGGTAGTGCTTTAGAAGAGTTTAGGCCATTTATCAAGCATTTCCCTTTCACACTCTGATGTCTCTTCCTAAATCTAATCATGTTTCCATACAACCCATAAAACAATTGTTGATTTTCTTATGAATGATCTTCAATTTCCCACCCATAATCTGTATCGACACATGAATTAATGTTTCATCTTATTCAATATCAATATTATCTCATCGAACCACATGGTTAGGACCAAGCTAGTACTTTTTAAATTGTGATACCAGAAACACATTATACAATTAACTAAACCTTTGTGGTAGAGAAAGATGATAAGACACATCTCCAACTTGTTCTATAATCTCAAAAAGTACTGTGTATTAAAGATAAAACTTTCTTTTCGAAGAATAATGGCAATGTCGATTCCATAGAGAGATTCTCAAGAAAACATGGTCAACCATCTGAAATAAAAAAGATCGATGTTGGTGATACACATATAATTTTTGATAACTCTATGTTATCACCCTAATCATTATGACCATATAAATCTTAGCTGTTATTTCTTCCACAAGATTAGACCTAATAAGTGAAATCTCAACTATTTCCACCCAAAAAAGTGGAGAATGATAAGGATGACCATACAATCAAATGAAATGAGACATATGTATCGAGGCTTGAAAACTATTATTGTATCTAAACTCCACTAATTTTATATTCTCCTACCAGGAGCCTATAGAATCCATCACACAAGGTCCATGAATGTATTCCATCATTCGGATCATCCTCGTATATTTTGAAACATTTTGAGGATGAAAAATTGTACTTATAGTCAATTTAGTTCCAAGGGATTTCTATAACGTTATCCAAAAATGAGATGTATATTTTGGTTCATAATTAGTAACAATCAAAACTATAAATCCATACATATTAAATTTTCCCAAATGTAGAGTTTGGAAAAATCTTCCACCATATTGGATTCATGAATATGGATGAATTGATCCTTCTTTTTGAGTCAATCCACAATCACCCAAATAAAATCATTTTTCCATGCTATTTTTGGAATAAATTTCACAAAATAAATAACAATTTGTTACCATTTTGACATGAAAATCGATAAATAATGTAATAGAATATATATCTATTGGTGATCTACCTTTTCATGTTGACAGGTGATGCATCTCAGGAAAACTCTACAACTTTTCTCTTCATTCTAACCCACCCATATTTCATTCTCAACGCATTGTGCATTTTATGGATACCGGGATTAATAAACCATTTCTAATGGTGAAGGGAATTTATAATGTGTTTCTAACAACACAATAAACCAAAAAAACATATCTAAAACACATCATAGATATCCCATATAGAATCCACCCCTCAATAATGTCCCCAACATTGTGTTTTGACCTCATGAAAAGACATTCTGGATTGGATATTTGAACATACCCATACTCCAAAACTAAATGAGGGGAAAATCATACTACATATAAAACTATATCTTCAACATGATCAAAACAATATGTATACATATCTACTCTAACCTACATTATCTTCCATTAATTTTAGGCCTCATTATCAAACTAGTTAACTTAATTTCTACTCAATGCATCATCCACTTAATTCCCCTTAATAGTTGTTTACATAAAGTAGATGTCAATTTTCTGATTATTTTTTCATCCAGAGTTGTTGACTTATATTTATGAGGATTTGTGATAAGATGTTCTTTGAGATCTTATGATCTATAGACCCAGTAAATTTCTCAATAAAAAGCTAATTATTCCAAGTATTCAATGAATAGGCTTCCAAATTTAGTTCCAAATAATGATTTATGTATTATTTCATATGGTTTATAAATTTTCATGATTTATAACAAATAACATGATCACCCTACATGAGAATGCATCCCAAACAAGATCCAGACGCATCAAAATATACCACGTAGCCTTCTGGTGATTTCGGAAAAATATTGATAGGTGCTGACATGAGGTGAAAATTGAGTTATTGAAAGTAATTCTAGAAATCACTTATCATTTGGAAAGGAACACAATTCCTTATAAAAGATTTCATCAACATGGAATGTTTTTAAATATAACTAGAAATGAGCATGTATTATCCCGTTAAGCTAAAGAAAATGTGTAACTCAAAAACACTTTTTAGTAGTTTCCATGAGATAATATCCTCTATCATTTTAGGATATACCTAAACTCAATTTTGAGAGATGACTGACCAAGGAGTCATACCTCTTGTATCCTAAAATTACATTTTAAAAGCTTCACATAAATTTAATTTCCCTCAAGATTCCTAAAAATATATCTATGTGTTCATCCAGATTCAATCTAATACTAGAATGCACCATAATATCATCATTGAACACCACCATAGAAGAGTCATGATACCTTGTAAATAAATGATTCATCAATGACATAAATATTGTTGGTGAATTCATAAGACCAAAAGTCCCAGCCACAAACTCATATTGTCCATAGAAACTCTATAATGAAATTTTTGGAAAATATTCATTCTAAAATAGAAGTTAATGATTCCCTAATAATAAAACATTTCGATTACCAAGATCCACCCTTAAATTGATCAACGTGTTCATAAATTTAGTTAGTAGGAAGTTGATTCATTATCATAACATGATTTTGCTTATGATAATCCACACATAGCTAAATATTTCCAATTTTCTACTTTATGAAAAGGACTGGTACTACCCATGAGGATGTGCTCGGTTAAATAAACCCTTTTCCTTCCAACCCTTTGTTGGGACCACTTTGTGTACAAGGTTTTATTTTTCGACCACTTTTTTCAATGAATATGAAAATTATTAATGAGATAAAGATGAACTCCCAAGTTATTGAGAGTGAAAAATTCAGACAATTGTTAATGAGAGTTTTGAAGTGCTTCAATTTATAAAGTGATATGGCATCATCTTATTGTTCAAAGATACTGTGTCAGATACTACCTGAAGAGACATTCATTATATCATGAGGGATCATGTGTATATTTGAAAATTTAATAGTGATCATGTAATTATGAGAAATGGTGATACCGATCATATTTAGTTCTGATTGGAAAGAATGATGCTACTATAAAATAGTGAAGCTGCAATACTTTTCCTTGAAATTCTAACAATGCTAAAGGTGATCGATCAAATACTATATATCACGACAGATAAATATTGTGATGAAAGTATATGACTTTTTATGATGAAAGATGACAATGAATTATCATGGGTCTTCATGTCTATGTATATATTTAAGGTGGTGCTGTTACGCAATGTTTACAAAATTATTGGACCTCAAAATACGAAGTTTTATTCGAAATGGAAGGATTTATGCATAAGAGTGAATGAGATACAGAACAATGAAGAAAATAAAAAAATGGAAGAAAACCACATACCTTAGAGCATGGACTGAATACAATGTCCAGGAATGGTTCTCAACTACGTACCATGTATCGGGAAAGGTAAGCATAATGGTTTCTGGAACGGGTCATGGAACTGAAAATGGATCACTGTGGAAGGAGTTTTAGTATGCGGAATGAATCTTAATTGGAAGAGGAGATGAATTACATGGACAGGAATACACACGGTACACGGTGAAGGTTCATAGTTTACAGGAGGGTTGAAGAACTTGGTAGAGGCTTACCATATGCAAATGGAGTTCAGTATACAGTGAAGTTTGTCTCACATTGAAAATTTTGGTAAAAATGATTCGTGAAATTTGTGGATTTATTTTCTTATATAAGGATTGATAATCCATTAATTATGTTATATAAAATTTGTTATGAAAATATCATCACTTTAGAAGAACACGAATATGTATTAAAGTGGTATGCTGAAGATATTATGCATTGGACGAAGTGGTACAAGAAAGATGAAATGGTTTTAGAAATTCGATGGAGTAGTCTATGTAAGAAATTTTTCATAAGAATAATTGGAATGTGGGAGATGAAATAATTCATATAATAAGAAGAAGAATTCTGAAAAAGGATGAAACTATACACCAATGCAGTATGCAAAGCCAGAATGTGAAGGAGGTATGCAAATGAGGGATGTAATGGTGGTATGCAGAGTTCGTATGCGGAGGAGGTACATAAAGGTGGTGCACAGAGTACGTGTGGTTCACAGAGGAGGTGCGGTGTGCGGAGTAGGCACGGTGCGCGGATCAGGAGTGGTGCGTGGAGCAGGCGCAGTGCGCAGAGCAGGTGTAGTACGTAAAGAAGAGGTAGTACACAGAGTAGGCGCGGTACGCCAAGAAAGCATGGTATGAGGAGAAGGCACAATATGTGAACCAGGTTCAGTATATAGAGCAGGCATGGTACACAGATCAGAGGCAATCTGTAGAATTAGGGATAGTTCGCAAGAATGAAAACATCATAAAGGGAGTTTGTGATTGTAGAGAAAAACAAAATCAGTTCTAGTGAATTCAGTAATTTCACTAAAGGAGAAACTATAATTTAAAAGAGAATCAATCTGGGGCTTCGATGAAAGAAGTGTCTCGTGCAGAATAGAGACAAATTATTCTCATGCAAATATGTTAAAGTGAACTTCATGTCAATAAACTGAGTGATACCTCACCCAAGGCAGTGATCTAGGGATAGTCAATGAAAATGATCCAAGGGAATCTGTGGGCTATCCCTGAAGCTTTGTAAAGGCAGTGTTCCTGTGATAGAGTGACTGTGCCTGATCCTTTGTAATCCACAGCCTGTGAAGATTAGTGGAATTTTCTACGAATGGAAACCAATTGGCACATTCTCTTTAGACGTAAACCTTAGTGATGAACCAAGTAAAAAATCATTGTGTTTTCCTTCTCTATGTGAATGTTTTAATTACTACACATATCCATCACATAGGTTTAAACAATTTCCTTCCAACATGGGAACACGATCCAATAAGGAAGAGAAAAATTTGACACCCTCATTCACCCCCTCTCACGGTGGTTTAGGGTCCTTAAATTGGTATCAGAGTGGAAATGTTTACCTATGCTGGATACACTTCTGTAATTCTATTTAAAAGAGGATTTCTGTTCTATTTGTTGAGTCAAAAATGAAGATACGTATTGATGGAATCTCAGTTGTCTATTAGTAGAACTCTATACCCATCAAGACCATGATGAACATGAAAAATAAAGAGAAGAGACAATTGAATAAGTCCCTCTTATCAAAAAAGATATGATGTTTCTTGTTCTCTATGCCTTTCCAATAATGAACAAACATCAGGCATGGAAAGTAAAGATATGGTGTCTCATGTTCCCACCAAACATATGAATTCCATCGCAGGTGGTGATGTTGATCAAATATTTACCTCGCATGACCTTGCAAGTGATTTGGATAAATTATGAACCTATCTGCATGATATTCCTGAAGAAAGAGTTGTTTCTATTTGTAGATAATTTCAACGCTTGCAGGTTGAGATCACCCAACTGGAAAGAGTAGTTGAAAATATGGAAAAGGGATTAGTATGAAATATTTTAGAATTTTATATGTTCTCGAGATAGATTTAATCCTTTAAAAGGAAATAAGTATTCAATAAGACTTTGGATGAAAGGATCCATGCACATGAAGATGAGCTGAAGATGATAAATGAAGATTAAGGTTAATATTTTAATGAAACTTCCATTAAGATCAAAAAACTCGAATATTATTTTCAAAACAAAGTTAAGATACATGACTATGAGGTTGAATTATTGAAGAGTTAGTGTGAAGAGAAGATGATCACTATTGAAGATTAGAAGATCCTCCTCAAAAAGGAAAGTCTAAAATTGGAAACTTAGTTAACCAATCTTGATAAGGTTCATATTGAGCCTTTCCAAAATAAGGAAACAATTTCTACTTGTACTCAGTGTCCACTAGAGGAATCTAAAGCTAAAGTACCTTCAACATGTGATAAAAACATCATGACTTCTGTTAATAACCTATCTCAAGAAACAGTGTTTGTTTCTATTCAATGCTCACTAGAGGATCATAAAAATGAATGACCTCTAACATGTGATAAGAAGATCATGAAGTATTTTAGTTATATACCACATTAAGCTGAGAGTAATTAGGTACCATCCGAACCATCTTGTACTCATGTTTCTGTTCACAAGAAGAGCTAGCTAGATGGGAAATTAGAAACATGTAAGGATGAGTAAAGGTGAGGAGTTACCTACCACCATGGCTATGGTGGATTGGATGAAAAAAAAATTATAAGGCGGTTGCCCACATAGAGGTAAAAAATCATGAAGAATAACCAACAACCATATCAAGTAGATATCATGAAGTCAAGATTTGTAGACCAATGTTGGTGCTGAAATAGGATTGTGCATTGTGCATTACATTGATGGTATAATCCATAAAAAGAAAAAGAAAAAATGAGGATGAGAACAAGGGGGATAAAGCCAGAGTAGAATAAGCTATATACACAGATTCAGAAGCATCTGTGTTCTGCAAACAGATTTAGAATTATTTACAACATGTATGATGTATGCAATGACAGTGGTCACCAGGTGTGTGTGTGTTAATCTAAAATTGAATCAGGAGCTGATAATAAGAGAAGACCACAAAAGTTGACTAAGAATGAAAAATCAACCTTGGGAAGAAATATGAAGAATATTGTGAACACAAGTTTCCCCAAGAAGTTCTCAAGTAGGGATGTTGAGAAGAAAATGGTACTTAGATCCATGAAACTGAAGGTAAATTAATCTAAAAGAGAAAATAATAGGGATGACACTCAGATGAACCCGTGTGAAAGAACCATACCTACTGTAACAACTCCAAATGATATATTGTTCATCTGGCTTGAAGAAATGGAAATAACAAGGAAACATGAAAATGAAAAATACAAGGATAATGGTAAAGGAAAATAAAAATATTCACGTGATGGAGATAAAGTGCATGAGAGATTGCAAACTAAGATAAACATATGTGTTAAAGTAGTTTTTTGTGAGAGATGTATAAAATCTAGTCACCTAGAAAATGGTTTTTAACCATTATACCAGATCAAAAAGTAGTCTTTAAGATGGGTAAGAATTTATCATTCATGATGGATGTTAAGAAGAACAATTCTCCACACAAAGTATAAGAAAATGTGAAGAGATCCATGCCACATCAACACAGATCATAAAATATGTTCAGATGTGAGAGCATGAAGACTGAAGAAATTAGAGCATCTTGGTTGAGAGAAGCATCTCATCCTTTCTTCTCAGATTGAATAAGCATGGAGTAACCACCTTATTCCCTTAACCATTTGTGTACTGTATTTGTGTAGATAGTGCATGGAATTGAAGGTGAAGCATGATCTTAGGGGTAGAACCCGAGATGTAGTGAATGGTGTCAACTCTTGATAGATAATCTGAATAAATTTTCATCCTTGGAAGATTATTAAATTGAAATTAAAAGATTAAAATGATGAAGGATAACCCTTGATGAATATGATGAGGAGTGTTTACCTTGAGGGGAGACAAATGAAGACGCTTCTAGAATTATCCTTTCAATCAATATAAACTTTAGTTGGTATTAAATATAATTAATCTAGAAATTGATTGAAAAACATGTCATTGGAAAAGGTATTTCATCTCTTAAACATTCAACCTTGGTTACTCAAAATTAAAATAATTTTACAAAGGGGTAGAAACTGAATTAATGAGTGAAATAAGAAGAATGAATGTTCCCCAAGGACACTTATCCTACAAATTTTAATTGAATGATTTTGATCTATTATTTGAAGTAAGGGAATAAATTTCAGGTTGATTATTCCCTATCGCATTCAATTTCTTCATCTTGGAATGAAAGTGGAGAATCCCTGAAGAAAAAGTACATCAGTTCTCATCGCATGAGGTATCATGATTAGTGAATAATGGGCAGCCTTGTCGTTTAAATCAAATCCTCTTGTTTTCTTCACCAATAAACTCTCAAGTAGACATAGAGTGAAATGATTGATGGAACATTTCTTAAGAAAGGACTTATACCCTTTTCCCATGAAAGTTTTATTTCTTGTCAATAAGGGGGGGAGAAATTGAAATGATAGTTTGAAAGTGGAAGATAATGAAAAAGAAAAGGGGGAGAGAGAAGATCCTCATTTTAATATTGACACTTTTATTTGAGGAGGACATTATGGTATTGAAAAAAAAATACAAAGGGGGAGATTGTTGGGACCACTTTGTGTATAAGGTTGTATATGTTGTCAACAATTGTCAATGAATATCAAAATGAAGAAGGAGGTGAAGATGAACTCCCATGTTATTGAGAGTTATAAATTTAGATGATTGTTGAAGATAGTGTTGATGGTATTCAATTTATAAAGTGATCATGCAACATCTCATCGTTCAAAGAGACCATGCTAGAGCCAACATGAAGAGACATGCATTATTCCATGAGGTATCATGTGAATATTTTAAGATTTAAGAGTGATTATGTAAAGCTGAGAAAAGGTGATACTAATCATATAAAGTTCTCATTGGAAATAAGGATATTTCTAGAATATAGTGAACTTGCAATACTATTCATTAAAAATATGATGTTGCTAAAGGTGATCGATAAAAGACTATATATCTTGAAAAATAAGGTTATTGATGAAAGTAGATGATTGTTGAAGAAGAAATATGATAATGAATTAGCATGGGTGTTTTTTTCGAAGCATATATTTAAGTTGGTTCCATTAACCAGTGTTTTTAAAATTATCAGCCCTCAAAATCGGGATTTTTTTGTAAATAGAGGGATTTCTTCATAGGATTGAATGAGATGCAGAATGACGAAGATGAGTGGATTTTAGTACGACTGTAAACTGGTCTGCGTATGCTCCATGGATGTATCCCTTAGTGGCGAACCAAGTAAAAAGTGTTGTGTTTTATTTCTGCATATGAATTCTTTAATTACTTCACATATCCATCATACAGGTTTAAAAAAGTTCCTACCAACATTGGAACAAGATCAAGTAAAGAAGAGAAAAATTCGACACCCTGATCCACCGCCCACTCTCAGGGTGGACTATGGTCCTTCACTATCCTAGCTAAACATTCAATTTCATTAATTCCAATCGTGACATATTGTAAGATAGATATGAAATAGGTTAATTTACAATTTGAATATTAATTATAAATTAAATTCCTCTATTAGTTGGAAACGTGATAAATAATTTGTGAACAAATTATAAAATTTGTTAAATATTGTCTTAAAATCTCTATTTATAATTTCCTCCATCGATAACAAAGTTTCAACATCCAACTAGAAAGATATACTTCCATACTCCATATCCAAAGTTCCTAATCTATAGGAATATACCTCCCAATCTCATTGTATTGATTCTTAATATGATAAAAGTATGTGAAATTGAATTTACATGGATAATAGTCTATATGTGCTTTGGTTTCATCAACCAATCCATTCCAAAAATCATGTCATAGATGTCCACCTCAAGGATAGAGATGTTCAGTACTAATTCCACCCCATCGATAGTCATTTTACATGTTTTACACTTAATCGGTTGAAACCCTATTTGGATAAGGGATGCTTTCAATTTCAAAATAGATGAAATAATATCAACACGTAAACCCAAAAGATCAATAACACAAAAATGAATAAAAGTGTGGGATTCACCCATATAAAATGAGGCTTGTATAGTGGTATAATTCCTAGGAATCATACCTAAAACTATTGAAGGACCATATTGGTCATCATTAGTCTACTTTTTAGTACTATATAGTTTCTTAATCCCCATCCATTTCTATAATTACCCTATTTAGATAACATTTTTATGAGTCTTGGGGTTCATTGAATTAAATTGACTTGCTCGGTTTTGTGGATTGAGGTCATTCTAACAAGATAACCCCATTGAAGAATATGATTTCATAGAAACATGTGACGAGTTTCAAGCACCAGACCATGGTACAATATGACAATAATGCTGGAGATGTCCCATCCAGCTACAGTTGTGACATAATTTCTATGGTGTTATAAAATCTATCATTATATTCTCAAAAGAACAAAAATAAAAATTATCTATATTACTTTTGTTTCATGGTGGAAAATTAACTGACCCTATATTATAGTTTTGATACACTCCTCCACTTTGGATATAGCTCTCCCACTTCCACTTATTCAAACCATTTGATTTCCCACATACTTCTCTAGAGGTAAACACACTTATCTAACTATATTCCCAAAATATCACTTTCAACTATTGTTTCTTGATTACTATCTCCATAAATTATACAATAAAAAGGAATGAAAAAATGGAGAAAATTTCCAATCATATCATTGTCTAAAGAATGTGAGCCTTCAAGGATGCAGTTAGAGTTACTTTTGGTGAAAAGGGAACTATGTTCATAATATTAGCTACATAGTCTGTCACCAAGAGATTATCACTCTTTATTCTGATTAAATCCATCATTATCAGGATCTAAAAGGTGTAAGGATATCTTTATTTGTTCAAAAATTATTCAAAATCCCCACATTTAATAACATGGTTAGATTTATCCCGACCTACCAAATCCCACCATTGGTGTGCTGAATCCTCCAGCATATACATTTCCAACTGAACATTCATCCCAATTAGTGTTCTAAGGAAATTAAATATTCAATTAAAAATATTCATTATTACCTTAGCATTCTCAGGTTTAGAATATCCATATAAAATGGGTGGATTCTGCATTTCAAACCAGACCAAGTGGTCTACCTGTTGAGGTTCATCATTACAGTTTCCTATATCAAAAACATTAAAATCATAAATGATTTTTTGGGAAAACTCATGGTTCATCGGTAGATTAGCTTCAACCACATTTTATTTTCACTCCTCTTTTTTGTTTCTATGAAGTTTACTAGGTTCAATCTATAAAACTATAACTAAGAATCAGTTGGTCACCACTCATTACAACTGAAAGATTATAAAATTTCAAATCACCATAGTTAATCAACATTTAATAATTCCTTTTATTAATCCAACCATTATTACCATGTTACAAATGTTATATAAATAATGAAATAGAAAAATTAAAAATTAAATCCTTTTTATAAGTATATATATTAATGCAAGATATGCTACATTCATCATCTAAACCCATGACGATGAGGTGACAACATTACTAGCTGTGTCTTAAAACACTTTTTTTTACCCAAACCACTATTGTAACTTGATGTTCAGAATAAATTGGTTATCTATGTCTTTTTATGATATAAATTTTATGTTTCAATTATCCAATATCATTGATTTAATTATAAAAAATATTCATGGGACACTATAACTCACCAAAAAATAATACTTTTAGAGTCATAGAAATATTACTTACTGGATTTGTTAACTTATGGGACAAGAAATTTATATGTGGTGCATATGAATTTATGGTAATTGTTGAATCACTAAAAATTATAAATAAATTACCATCCCGAAAATAATATATATTTAAATTAAATAGTTGAAACCAAACATTTTATCTTTTTATCCCTGTCACAAAAATATATAGATGTTAAAAGTATGATGGTGAAATTTTTTACTTTATATTTAGTAGATATATAAGTATTTTTACAAGGAAAATGGAATATAATTTCCATAAATTAAAATCATGGATGGGGTTGGAATTGACTAAATAATAAATTAAATTTATATTAGGTTTTAATGTTATTTATAGTCCTTATAATATATTTTTTACTTTAATTACTTGACTTACCCTCATCAAGGTGAAAAATATTTAATACGATTACTATTCATAATAATGGAAAAAAATGTCCTATTTACCAAAAATGAACCTAATAAATTCAATTAATATCTCCATATTTTTTATTGAATCTCTATAATTAGTAGAAATTTATCTTAATATAATTGTGTAAAACATTAAAAAAAATAGTGTTTAGAGAAGATGCATTTTTAGCATAAAAATTACCTAATATCCAAATCATGAATATTTTTTTATTAAAACAGAATTAAAAGTATTTTTAACATTAAAATGGGTCATATTTATCCTTAATATCAACTTAAATATATAATGGTTCCTTAAATGAATATATTTAACGAAATGAAAGGTGATTATTCCAAAAATCTTTATTTTTTCACTATTCAAATAAAACTATTACTTTTTAAAAAGTACTAAAATTTAACATAGAGTTTATATTTATATGATCATTTAAAAAATTATTTATTATTTTATAATATAAAATTTATAAAATTCCTCAAATAATATTTATAATTTCTGCACAAAAAATGAAATAAAAATAATTTCTGAATAAAATGAATTATATAAAAACGGAGTACTTATTTGATATTAATATGTAAATTATATAAAACCTATATAATTTTTTTATAATTTGGTAAACCCTATTACAATACACTAATAAAATTTCGAGTAGATAACCATTACATTACAATATAATATTTAAATAATATATCATGGATCACTTAATGATTGATGTTACATGTTAAGAATGATATCAAGTATAGTATTTTTCATTTTTAGGGTTTTAATTAGGTATAAATAATTTTAGGTAATAAATGAGAAATTATGTAAGGTTTTCACAAGGATTATAAATTTGAATATCCTATTCAAATATCAATCATAATACCTCTTCATTAAATATCATTATATGAGTTTCGAATGGATATATAAGTGACTCCATGCTGTAGTGTTTCCCCATACACCGAAATAGTTCATGAACCTCTAAAACTCAATGTTGTAGTAATCTATTTTTTATAACTAATTTTATTATTTATAAATATCACATGATGATGTAACTTATTTGAAAACATGGTGGTTTCTAATCAATGTTTCCCTGCCGCATCCATATGTCCTGCTTTATAATGGTCCTATTTTAATAGATCCTAATATTATTGTATTGTACTATGCATTGTGGTGGATATTTCCATCACACTATCCACACCATAGTTCCATATTATCATTTTTTACCCTTCTAGAATTGATGAATAAATTTTCCTTTTTTATCTAACCTTATCCCTATTAAAACCAAACATTATGACTCCCATCATTAATGATCGACCATGGGTAAGAATTAGATATACCCTTTTTCTTTTTTGACTTTTAATTTCAAAAAAGAAAATCATGTGGGATTAGAACTAGTTCTAGTAGTTATTGGAATCGTAGGAATTTGGTTGATGTGTTAGGGATATTCAATGATGACACCACTGATGAAATTTGAAATTACCATTGATGCCATTGAGGTAGGAATTACTTACAGTTTTGGGCTCTCTTATTCAGTTGTTCCCATGATTGATTCAAGTGTTAACATGGTTTCTGTAATACATTTATAGTGTTTTCATTTGGGAATGTGTTTTGGCCTGATACTCACATATAATCCTCATTTCCAATTTAATTGTCTAATGAATTGATTCCATGTTTGATGTTGTGTCCCATGTTGATATAAAGTTCTATTATTTATCTCATTATGGAACTCCATATTTATTTATCATGCAATATATTTTAATTTATTGTCTTCCCTTTATAGGATTGGTGTATAAAACACATGACATGTGACCATTGTGGTATGTTTATCCCTTACATAGGGGGCTCATACAACTTGTGATGATTATTATTAAGTAGCATTATATATCATTTGTCAGATGTTACTTGATGCCTTGTGGATTTTGATTATCATGTCTAAAATTGATGTCACATGGATTTCAAGTAATGTGCCAACTCGATGCATTTATGATTCTAAGAAAAATTTCCACTCAAAAATATGTAGATTCTAAGTGTAATTCCAACATCCTTGAGGCTTCTTCATGAGTAATTTCTCCACTTGATTCCTTATGGATTTTGAGTTGAATTATACTAGACTTGAGGATAGTTCTGGTCATTTACCAGAATTATTTTAATCCTGACAAAATTGGGTTGAAGAAGGTATGGATAGGGGTTTGATGTGTATTGGTTAGATAATAAATACTCAATTTTAGATTTTGTGATGTTATTATTGTTTTATAATTGTTATGATTTTGGTATAAAAATAATATACTTGATCACACATAATTATGGACACATTGGTGATGTCATACTATGTTCGTTAATGGAATTTCATAGTTCTTGTAGATATAAAGAATATAGATCCAATAGATAGAAATGAACAAGTGGTGGATTTCCAAACAGAGGTTCATGGAGATTTTAGTGGGATATGATGGAATTTGTTTGACCAAAAGATTATTTTTATTTTTATATCTACATTTTTAACTCTATTTGGATTTCGACATTGGGAGCCCTTTTTATTAATTGAGTGACATGCATTCCATTGTTATAGTTGTATTTATTTACTCTGATTATTTTTTATATTTCATATTTTATTGTGTTTTTTATTATTATTCATAGTACATGATACTAAGGGATTAATCTTCCCACTTATTTACTTAGACCCACATTTCAAGTCATCATCCTCTTACTTACAAGGTGTTGTGTATGAGGTCATGTCACCCTTCGGCTTGGACCCTGTGGTTTGGGTTGGGGTGTTACAAAATGGTATCTGAGGCATCATGAATCACTATCTTATTTCTTCTCTATTACTTGATTTGGGATAGAATAGATATGATATATAAGGGTTGGGACTCGGGTAGGAAAACTATGATAGTGCCCAACCAATAATGTATAGTGTACCTCCGAGTTTCACTAATGTGAGGATTTTATTTTTTTATTAATATAGATTAAATTAACCAAGGTATATGCACATGATATTTATATTTGATTTATGAGATTCCATGTGCATTATTTCATCTAGAGTACAAACATGGGTTCACATGCCTTGTAATTACTCTTTTTTGTGATGCATTTGAGTTATTTAGTATGATTCCATGAATTTTGCTATAGGATTGGGAAAATTTATACTTTTTTAACATATTTTTGTTTCCATGATGTTATGATATATATTTCTTGGAATTAATTTTTTTATTGATCATGCTACTGCATTACTCTGTATATGATGAATATGACTAATGTGCATAGACCGAGAATAGGGTTAGTTCATAGAGGGATATAGCTTGGCTTATAGGTATACTACATAGAGGAAAATGTTTGTTCCCATATCCTTTTTAGTTTTTTTATTTTTATAATGATGATTTATGTTATAGAATATTCATCCTTAGATAAAATTTATAGGACCTCCATCAGTGGGAGCTCATGATGCTCCCAAGACACCAACTGTAGAGTTGGAGGATGTACTCATGTATTATCTTATACCAGAACAAGTAATACAGGAGGTAGAGCCCATTTATCAATGACTAGTCTAGGTAGAGACCATTCAATTTAGAGCCACATAGAAGACCATGACCATTCATGATTAGGATTTCTATCTCTAGCATCCTCTTGAATTTTAGGGTACTGGTGGACCATATGATGTAGAGGAATGAATGGATTTTTTCAAGATCATTTTCAAGTTAGACCAAACTCTAGAGGAGGGGCTATTGATCTAGAAAACCTTTAGGATTCAATGTCCCTCTTGGACATAGTGGACTTCCATGAATTATTCTGGTAGGTGATAGGGTCTTATATGGGTAGCCTTCATAGAAATTTTCCTTTAGAATTATGTACAAGGCATGATGAATCTATACCATGACTAAGAGTTCATAGAGGTAAAAAAGAGTTATATGACTACCTATACATAATCTACCTTATTTATAGAGTGACATTACTTTACAACATTGGTAGATAGTAATGATGTATAAAAGGACTAGATGTTCCAGTTATGAATCTACCTAAAGCTCAAATGTAATGTTAAGGACTCTAACCAAATTAATTACACACATGTACTTAGCAATGCCCTGAAATTTGAGAAGTATCTAGATAAGGATAGGCTAGAAGGTCTACTTCTAATCCTTAACATGATAGTGACTAAGTATTCTCTCACTTCTATGGGAGTCAATTTTGTAATTAGTAATACGAAGGTTGATGAATCACATTGGATCAGTGGGAAGCATGACAAGAAGTGTATAACTTCATCAGTTAGCTCAATGGGGTTCCCATAGTGAATTAATTGTGGAAATACCAAATGATATCATAGGTTATATAAAAAACCTTTGAGAAAATGTCGACATTGTGGAACCCTGGGGAATCTTTTTCAGTTTTTTTCCTATAGTTTGAGGATGAATTTCCATAATTGTGGGGCCAGAAATGTTCTTCAAATATAGGATCCGACCAGAGAGCACAATAGACAATCTGAACGATTGAAACACTGGGACATATTTGTGGAGCTTGGGTAAGATAGGATTATTCAATGAACCAAACTCTAGTAGATGGAGGTGTGAGACTATATACAATTTGAGGTTCATTTTTTATTATATGTTCTCTGTTTCTTTTTTCCATTCTAACTCATTGTATTCATTCATATCTAAAAAATTAGTTTTATAACTTGATTTAATAACTTTTTCATCTCTGAGTAAGTCTCCCTTGATACACTATTCATAATGAATGTGGAACATCTCCAATGATTACCATTGTTTCATATAGGTGACACTGAATATGTATATCTATGGTTGTTCATGATTCTTCCAAAGAAAACCATCATTGGGATTCTCAACAAGGATTAAATGACCAACATCTGATCTCCCAGGGAATGGAATCATAGAGGGGTTCCATTTACATCATCATCATAATATATATATATATATATATATATATATATATTTATCTATTTATATATATGACCGAATAATGTGAAATGGGATTTCTAAGGGTTGTACCGGTCTCATGTTAGCTTATAACGATCATAATGTATATAGAAGGCTTGGATCTTTCAACGGGTTTAGTGAAAACCTAATTAACTCTACATCCAACATGGATCTCTATCAAGATGTATTTTCATATGACTTCACACAACTACCTCCAATTTGGGGGATTTAAATTTAAATTCATCACATGAACTATGTGCAACCCATCTCTATACCCCGATATCATATGTCACCAATCGAGATAAGGGAGCTTAAGGTGAAGTAGGGTGACACGTAATAGAAAGGATTTTTCATACTGAGTAAACCACCCATGGGATCATATATTCTTCTAGAAGAAGGAAGTTAGTATTCATTGACATTGTGTTGCTTACCACAAGTTAAACTAGGTCGTAGTGAATAAAATACATCCATTACACTTAATTGATGATCTTTTTAATTAGTTATGAGGATCCAGATGGTTATTTAATATTGATCTTCAATTGGGTAATCACCAGATATGGGTAACATGGGAGGACATGAATAAGATGGTGTTTCAGAGAAACTATAGATTATTTAAGTACATAGTGATGTTTTTAGAATCATTAACATGTCATTATTGTTCGTATCCCCCATGAACATGATCATACACCCATATATAAACTTGATCATTATGGTGTTCATCAGAGACATCCTCTTCTATGAAACAACACCAGAGCAGTATACTATGAACATTGACATAGTACTAAGTATGCATAGATCATATTGGATTTTTTTAAAATATATTGAAGTGAGAATAATTTTTTTGAGGTGAATTATCTAGGACATGTGGGGAAAAATGTTGTTATATTCTGGGACATAGAGAGATTAGCAGCAATCATGTCTTGGAAACATTATTATAATGTGTTCAACACTAAAAGATTGTAGGGTTTAGCAGGATATTATCGATGGATTTTCAAGGACTTCATCTGAAAACTAGAGTCCCCTAATAGCTGTAGAGATGGATAAAGATACATTAATATGGATAGACTTATATGAAGGGGAATTTATTAAGTTGAATAGAAGGATGATTACAGCTATATTACTTTCAATACCTGATCTTGGGATTGGTTATGAAGTATATTGTTAGGCCTAAACTGTTATTTTGGGACTCATGTTGCTGTAGGGAGATTCAGGAGTAGTATATGGTTCACTTAACTGAAGACCCCAACAATATAACTAACCTACGTATTACTTGGATCTAGACATTTCGATTCACAATATGATGTTTTTATGAAACCATATCTTCTCTGATATAGTAATTATAAACACATACCACAAGAGAATACACTATATCACTAAATTGTGGGACATGAATCTTACACAGAGGAGATGGGTTGAGTATCTGATGATGTTTGGCATAAATATGTATTATTCATCAGAGAAAGGAAATGTTTCTATGCATTATCTTAACTATAATACATAGGTTAAGTATAAAAATTTTGGGTGACCTTATAGGAGCAGTAATTCTTGATGAGTCTATCGAATGACTATAGGATTAATGCTTTTAAGGGATAGAGATCAATTAATTGTGCTACCTTGGTGGCCATGTCTTCTACTATAGATCATTTTCTGGATAGATAAGCATCATATCTAGATTTTTATGTTATGCATGAACAGCTATCTGGAAGTGAACTGATACCCCTATGATTGATGGATGATGAAAATGCGATAATAGAACATGGGATAGTAGTATACCATTGTTTTATAAAAGAGGAAAAGATGAATGATTTCCATAAATATACATGGGTGGTACATCTTTATGTGATGAATATTTACCATAAATTATGGAATCAGTTCTAGTGTACATGAATGTAGAGGGAAATAGTTCAGTTTTTATCCTGATTCCTTACCTTTTAAAAAGTAAAGGGGAAGAACCAACATCTAGGAGGTTTTCTATAGACACATAAAGTAGTCATGTGGAAATGGTAGGATTTCATGATGGACATTGTGACTGGGTTCCCTGGGAACCCAAAGAGTCATGACACTATCTGGTTGATTATCAATTCGATGTAAAATATTTCACACTTTTTATAGATCCTAGAGTCTCACTTATTGGATGGGTTAGAATAACCATAAATCTATGAAATTTTATACTTATATGGAGTTCCCTTCATAATTGATTCAAAAAGGGACATATGTTTTACATCACGGTTATGGAAGGTCTTCCATAAATCCCTAGATACATAGATATGACTTAGAATAATGAACCATCCTCAAATAAATGGAAGGATCAATAAGATGTTACATATAACAAAGGATATTTCTAGATCATTCATTCTAGACTTTGTTGGAGCATGAGATGATCACTTAGATTTGGTTGATCTCACTTATAATAATTTTTACAAGGCTTCAATTCAGATGGATCCTTACAAGGCTCTTTATTAGAGGCTATATTTTTCACTGCTATACTAGAATGAGGGGGGGGGTGAGGTTGTTGTTTTGGAAAATCGTTTCGATCATGATAACTTCAAGAGAGTGAAATTGAATCAGAGGAATTTTATCATCACCCAAAATATTATGTGATTGTATATCGACCATAGGAGGAGACATTTGGAGTTCATATTTGGTGTTTGAGTTTTCTTAAGAGTCGAACCTTTGTTAGGACACAGATGTTTTAGGAATAAAGAAAATCTAGAACCATATTTTTTTGGACCCTTAGAGGTTATCTAGTGTGTGAGAAATGTTTTTCTAGGTGGATCTCCTTTATCTATACTGAAGTGTTCATGACATGTTTCATGTGTCATATATTCATACGTACATGTCCAATCAAGAACATTTCATCGACTATGAAGATTTTGAGTTATATCCACATGAACCTTTAGGGGAGCATCCATCATGGATTGTAGAGTAGAGCAAGAAAGTCCTTTGGGGGAAGATTATTTAACTTATTTTGATCTTTTAATGCTATAATGATCGACTATGAGACTTGGGTGGGGTAGTCTGAAAATCATGATTAGTTTATTGAATTTTTTGGACAAGGCAGAACCAGGAGGAAACATTGGAGTAAGAGGTTGAGATTCAAGCATAGTGGATTGTGTTTCTGAAGTAGGAATCCAAGATATGCTTCTTTGGGATGGGAAATCTGTAGAGGTTGGGGGTTGTAAAACCTTTTAGGATTTATTAGTTAATGAAAATACTTTATTCTATTTCTTATAGTCCTTATTTAGTATATGTTATGAATTCGAATCGTGATATTTTAGAAGATTATGGATCCTTATGAGTGTTTTTGTGACTTTTCTAGCCAAAACATGTGGAACCATGCCAAAACATGGGTTTCGTCATCATATTGTGTTGTGTTAACAAGACCAGGACATAAAGGAAGGGGATGTGTTCTATTGATGTAGGTTTTCACCACAACATTCACTATGTAATACTATTATGGAATGTTGTTCCATGGTGACTTATACCACACCACAAATCCTCCTCCATGACATTTATAGATGGTGGGTTGATAGGTATAGTCTTTAAGAGTTATGTGTTTAAAAAATTTATTTTTGAATTGAATAGGGTTAATTCATTTCAGAAACATAAATGGTTATTATGAAGAATTGTCAAGAATATTATACCTTAGATGATCCCTTTAAAATAAATATATTCTTCCCTCTTCATTCAACATCATACCATGAATCTTATGGGGATACTGAAGTAAGTCCACACTAAAAGGTTTTCCCCTAGTCCATTATTATTTATAACGCAATGGAATTCCACAAAATTTTAATCCATGATATGATATGGAGGTCATTTTTTGATACTCTCACTCACTATTGTACAACATTCTGCACCATCATGGATCTATGATAGTGTGTCTACATCATATCCAAAAGTTTTTCACCACGATGGTCTTCTTCCAGCGCATCCATATATCGTGGTATACCACTAAGTGTCGTGGTTTCTATTTCAAGAAAAAATTCTACACTATAGTTCCCTGCATATACTGTGGAACCTTCCAAAATTCTAGGAATTCTTGTCCCATTATAATTTACTATCTCCTCATGCAAACTAGATGTGAATAATTCAATTGATAATGATCAATGTTGTGTTAGAATTGGTTCTAAATTATAGCTTGTTTCTATTTTTCCTAATAAAGTACCCTTTTCATGTTATCTTAGAATTATTTATTTGAGTTCTTAGTATGAGAGGGATTAATATTATGTGTGAGAAAGATTTTGAGATTACACCACTGAAAAACGCAGATGTTGATATTGAAATCGTTGATGTAGGTAGTACTTTCTTTTTTGGGATCTCATATTCATTTTTTTGTGGTTGATTCAAGTGTTACCATGATTTCTATATTTCATTGATTGATTTTTTTTCGGTGTGTGAATTCACATGATACTAACATATGATCCTTATTTACAAGAAATTTTTTAGATATATTTATTCAATATATGGTGAAATTAATTATCTCAAGATACCATGTTGTTTTTGTTTATCATGAAATATATTTTCATGTATTCTATTTAATTTGTTTCATTAGTGTATGGCACATGTGACAAGTGATCATAATGGTATGGTTATCTATTAGAGGGTGAGTGTTCATGATGTGTGAAGATGAAAATGGAGAAGAGTGACAGCCTTATGGCTAGATATAGCTTGATTCCATGTGGATTTTGAGTAGCATGAAGAAATGGATTTCAAGTTAAATTATAAATCAATGTATTTTGAATTAAAAGTAACATGTCCACATGATTCCTTAAAGATTCCAAATGACATGCTAGTAGCCTCGAGTCTCTTCCCAGAGTAATATTTTGACTCGATGCCTAGTGGATTCTGAGTGAAAATCCAATAACCATGAGTATGGTATTGGTCATTTATTGGAATCAGTTTCATCCTATGACATAGAGATGAACCTGGTATGGATGGGGGTTTGTGGAAGCATGGTTACCACATGACCACTCGGTTTCGGAATGTGTGATATTATTCATGTTACACATTTATTATATTGATTCACTACATAGGTTGTTGTTGATCACACTTGGTTAAAAATACATTAGTGGTGTCCTACTAAGTCTTTTACTCACACCCTAATTTTGAATTTTAGTGTGATAGTAAATTTCCTGAATAGAGAAATCTAGAAGGGAAATTACCTTATAGCGGACAATATAGTAAATGATCATAGAGTTTTTAGCAAGAAACAATGGACTTCAGTGGACTCATAGTTCTATTCTTATATAATTATATGAATTTATTATCTATAGTAATATTTCCTCTTTAGGATCCCTTTTTAAGACATGTGTGACATATATTCCATCCTTCTAAATTTTCTGATGTCATTTTATTATTTTTTAAATTATTCCTTATATTGGTATTTGTGATTTTTTCTGTTCTATGATATGATACTGAGGGTATAGTATCCACTCTAATAGACACAAACACTTGCTATGATTCTGCAACCTCATGCATATGGGTAGGTTCAGATGAGGTCATGTGCCCTCTAGCTTGGACATAGTGTAATTGATTGGGGTGTTTCAATAATATTTATACATTTTTAGAGTGGTTTTACTTCTGGGATTTCACTATTATTCCTCAGATTTAGGAGATTGTTTCTCGTAATTCCTTTTGTACCACAGTTATGCAAAATTGATATTTAGACCTACAGTTTTTTTAACATAGAATTAGAATTTGGAATTTTTTCTATTATAGTTTTAATCTAACATCATAAAATATATTTTTGTATAACATTATATGTTTCGTCACTATCTTCCATAAAAGTTTTATAGCATTCCATATTGTTTTCAAAAATATTATTATCTACATGAAATATGGATGTTAACGTTATCATTTCCTCATCTATTATATATGATTATTTTCCAAGAACCTTTATGATCTTCTATTTCTCAACTAAAATCTTCTTGTATTTCTTGAGCTCATCCATAAGATCAATATCATTTTTGAGTGATGCTTAATTGGGCTCTAAATTTATTTCATTTCATTTCTTCTCCATTTTAAGCTCTTTATTAATCTTTATATTCATCCCAAAGAAAATAAAAATAAAAATCTATGAGTATGATCAATACAGTTTTCATAAACTCCATCCACTAAACTACTAAACAAAAATTCATATTTATCATCATGCACCATACAATTTTAGAACATTTTAGAAGCTTCAACTATAGATTTTCTTATTAATCATACATATTATTCTTTTTTATGCAATAAATTTCTTCATTACCATCTTGGAGAATGTTTCTCAAACCCACTTTTTTATTCTCTACATTTAATTTATTCACCCAAATCTCTTATGGAGGTTTTTTATTCTTGATCATCATCCTCAAACTTATTAATCGACTTTTTTTGACAGTTTATGGAAAATTCTTCATCACCTCTAAATATGATGCTTTTAAGGTCTTGTTTTCCTTTATACATCCATTTCCCATTCTTGGAGTTTCTAGTTTCATGAAACATAAATCTATTTCAATATTCTATCATAACATCTTCATTATCAAATTAACCAAAAACATTAGCATCATATTATTTCAAATTTTGAAAAATCATGGATGAAAAATCCATACCATAAATAAAATTTTTATTGAATGAATGAATTATTATCATTTCATTATAAATTAGGATATTTTTTCAGCTCATATAATATAAGATTCTATCCACCTTCTTGAAGTTGGATTTTAGGATCGAACATGTTTGAGAACTTTTTCATGAGTTTTTTTCATTACATTGGGGTCTCTAAGTAATTCTCCATAACCTATATTATTTCCCACTATATCCTTGAATATATTTAAGTAATCATAAATTGTTTATTTTTTTTATGAATTATGGAATTCTTAAACATAATTCCCTATATTTTTATGTTTGATTATTTAATATTAACATTTCTGTCTTAGATTCTCTCATGTTTTGCTATGGTTATTTTGAACATTAAATTCCAATGAAATATTTGAAAACATTTTCAGAAAGAGATATATGAATTTATTTTATATCCCTTACATCAACTTCAATATTTAATTTATTTACAAAATTAATATGATATTTTCATTAAATTTATGAAAATAATTTATTTTCTATGTCAGTCACTTATAAACAAAGTTGTTGAATTTAAGGGTGAATTTTGTAATTCAACTAATGAATATTAATTTTATCTCTGGAAAAATTTACCCTCTATTTACTATGATTAAATTATCATTGATACATAAATATAGGATATAATAGTTGTAACCTGTTGCTCGGATTGAAGTCAAGGTGCCTTAGGAGGGGTGTACTTCTTGAGAGGGGGTGATGAATAGGTTTTTTATTTAAAATTTAATTGTTTTTCTTTAAATAAATAATTTATGTTTTTTATGAAGTAATCCAGTCTGAAAAATATAAATTAATATCATGGAATGATATAATCCGAAATTGAAAAACACAAGGAAAATACTATTTCAACATGATTTAAACTCCATGTGAGACCCAACTCATTAAGACATCTATTTTCTATCACTAACTTATATTTTACACTATAATCACAAAACTAAATTATTGTGGGTAGGTTGGATTCATTCATAAACTATGTTTTCAAAATATTCCAACTAGTATAATATTATTACTTCTATTCTCTACAATGATAAATGATAACACACAAAGATAAGATAAATATGATATTGATAATTATTGATCCAACAAGAAGTTGTTAATACTTCCCTTAGTACAACATGTATATCGAATGTCAATATTTCCCGCCCTTTTAGAAACTCTTCCACTATATAATTTTTTTTGATAATAAAGGAATATATTCTATTTCCTTCTTAAAATTCATCTTGAATGCATTTCTCAATCTGATATTTTGACCTCACATGAATATCTAGCTTCATATTTATATATTCTTCTTCTTTCCTATGATAAAAATAAACTTTCTTCATAGTTCATTCTAGAAATATACTATGTCATATAGTGAAAATCTCACTCAAAATATTTATTATATCGAGTAGTTCACAAAATTTCAATATTAAAATATTATTATCAATATGTTCTAGATTATCATTCTAGATGATTATCCCAACTAAATCAGTATACATAGAGATTTAGTGAATTTGATCAAATAATTTTCTTATGCCATAATACAACAAAAAAATGCATTCCATTCATTTGTTAAATACTGTCTCTAGTGTATTCACAAAAATTCACTTTTATTTATTTTCTACTCATGGTTATGAAACATAAAAATCAATCACCATCACAATAAAAATATATATATATATGTGTATTTTAATTAAAAAAAATTCTCAATTAGATACGTCTTCTATGAGATTAATTTATTCATCTTCGGTTATTATATTCAATAAACTTCAAACAACAATATAAAATGATTCAAAGTGAAGAAAATGATTAACTAGAAACATCAAGATCTAGATAATTATAAACATTTATTGAATAACCACCTAAAAAACTATCAATTATTTATTTATACATTAAATCCACACTGAATTATTAAAAATTTACTGAACACATTTTCTCTAAATTTTCCATTCATAGATACATAATGGAAAATATTGAAATTTTGCAGAAAAATATATTTGGATGCTTCAAATAATTCATACAATTGTAACACATATTTATTTTTATGAAAAATAATTTTAATATCATAATAAATCTTAATTTTTAATCATTTTAAACTTTATTTAAAACTACATGATTTATTTTTATTCAATATATACTATTCTCTAAATTCCTAATATTCTCAAATATTTTCAATTTATAAAATCATACATGGTTATATAGTCAAATGTAGTCATTATTATGTCAAACACACACATAGAGACTCACGTGAGATTTATTATACACTCACATAGAAGTCATACGATAAATGTAAAATGTATAACTATTAAATGAAAAGTATTATGACATAAAACAATTATACAAAAAGTGATGTTTTACATGATTCCATCCCAATTCATATATGGACAACAATGTCTTACAAAATCATGAAAAAACCTAACAGTAAAAAAGAATGTCATAAATATTTTTCATCAAATCTTTCGATGAATGAATTGTAAATATTTCAGCACACACAAACATCTTACACATAGCTTCATGTCTTATGAGATAAGTCTGATCAATTATTTTTATGTTCCATAAATCTTTATTCACACCCAATAGGCATAAACCCCATCTATTTATATTTTTAATTCTTATAAAATTTCAAAATACATTCTTTATATGCATGTTTTAGATGAATTAAATTCATTCAACAATCCCATATAATTCTTCTAGATATAGAATACCCATTCAAATGGATATTATAGTAGTATGAATCTATATTACCCTTCTCATAGCCCATAATATGGGCCTAAAATTTACACAATGATATTTAGGTAGGAATTATTTCCAACTACATCAATTTTCAGTTCCTTTATTTTTTTTAGTGAACTACAAAATCCTAAAATAAGAAACATAGATTAACAATCTCTAGCGACCAAAATTTATAATTAGACTATGGCCATTACCGTTAATAATAAATTTTATGTTTTGAAAAAAAATATTTTTTTAGTAATCATTAAAAATGAAAAGAGTCCTTGGTTATGTATTGAAAAACACATTAATTATTTTTATATCTATATATAATAGATAAATGGATATATTAAACATAAAATTTCTATTGAGAGATTTTTTTGTTTCATTTTTCTCATTCTAAAATATTCTTTTTTTGTCCTCCTTTATGTTTTTTTTATTTTGTGGATTTTCATAATTAGTTAACCATTTATGATAAAGTAAATTATACATAATAATTTTATTTAAATTCACATGTAATTTATGTTATTTTTTTTATCATTTTTATCCTCAAATATATAGTAGTCACATATATAAATAACCATTCATTGATATATAAAATAAATATTTGATATGATCATGACAACTCTACTACTGGTTGGTTTATCATGTTGTGGATAAATTAATACTAACCACTAGGGATAAACTCATTGAGCCAAAATATGTCTTTAGTTGTAAAAATCCTATATGAATTTTTTCCATATGGAAATATGTTTGGCTTAGGAATCATTATTTCTGAATTCTTTTGATGCATTTTTTTTATAGTACCTGAAACACCCAACAGTTCTGTATCCATGGGGACCAATATTCCAAAGGCATATACCCATAAAAAAAATTGACAACGATTCTTAAGAACTCACATTGGTTGAGATGATGGGAGTTAGGGATTATCATGCCATTTTGTGGGAAATTATTACCCACTCTAGGGATGACTTATAGATTTGAGATATATTAAAAAATCCTTTAATTATTCCCATGTATGATGTGGGTCCTCATAAAATTAACAACCAATTATTAGCATATATGGAATTTAGAATCATCTATATGTATCTGAGGTTCTCAATTGATGGTTTCCACTTATATAAACATTGAACATTCATTGGTCATTATTATGATGATTCAGGTTTTCTAGCCACACAGTGGGTACTCTAGATTGTATCATCATCCAGAGATGTGAGAGTTATTATTAAATTGGGATCAGAACCTAGATTTGGGATTCCTACATATCCTTGTGATAGGGATATGAACACATGTAGTTCGATGTCTTTAAAATGGAAACATCATATCCTTTTAAGATCATTTGATAAGGACCTAGACATACAATTTTACGTCACGTGGGAAGGATGTCTAGATGGTATGTTCCTAGTCAATGTTTTGTGTGTGACCAATTTGAAAGCTATTCAAGGAACATGGAAGGAATATAAACCTCCATGATAAATTAGACCCTACTATGAATGTGACTCAGAGTGAATAGGGTTGATTGGGGGTTTTGGGTTTGGACCTTAGAAAGGATTCCAACATATACCATTTCGATGGTAATCAAATCCCACATAGCTCAATTGTGTGGATCTAAGGCTATGGAGGACCTCAAGATTGTCTCATAGGGAAGTATATCCCTTTGAGAGTATTAAATTGGGTCTTAATACTAAAGATAATTACCTATAAAAATATGTTGGAGGGATGTATCAACTCATGGTGATATAGAGGCTTGTTTAAATGCTTACTCTATAAGAGGATGCTAGAATTAAGGGGATTGTGATTGGTGATTTCTTCTACTTTCCCATTGACCTCAGGCCCTAGGAAAGAATCCTACATATCACATTTCAAGCAGGAATCAGAGTTCTCTTATTTAAATTACATAGAGATTAAGTAGTGAGGATTCCCTTGTAAATTGGCTGATAACCGGTGCTTACACTTGAGTTGGATTCCAGGAAGGTTTTTGAATAGGTGGATGATTTTACCACCGTCAAACTCTAATCCAAATTGATTCATGGTTAGTCTGAGAATCAAGAAGAAATAGAAGTTCTAGGAAATCACCTTATCCACATCCCTCAACAAGGGTACATGAACTTAAGGAATCCCACCTACGAGGGGACTCTAAATGAAGGTGAGGGGGAGATTCAAAATAATGGTCCTCTACCAAAACATGCATCCAAGTCTTTGGGTGTTGTGATCGTAGTTGGCCTCTATGTACACATGATACGGGATGAGTCATGCTTTAATGTGATGGGTATGGTGGAAGCAAAAGATTTGCCATGCGACAGTTTTCTCCTCCTCCTATGGTAGATGTGGCGGGGTTATTTCGCTTACCACACTTCACATAACCCTATAATGGGTACAGGGTATGAGTAATAAGGAGGGAATGAAGTAAGAGAGGTCGTATAAGAATGTATAGGGTATTACTCTTGGAGGGATTCCTTGATATTGGTTCCATAGAGAGGGAGGAGGATCTCATTCCATGTTTAATAAAAATGAATGAATAATCCAAACCCTCCCCACAAATAACTAGAGGATTTGGGTCTTAGAAAGGAAAAGGCTAGGACATGGTCCTATACCTTGTATCAAAGATTGGGAAATCCCAAAAACTATTCCTGTGGTGGGGGTCCTTGTGACTGTGGGAATACACACTCATGTTCACCCTAAGGACCCTGACTTCCTGACTAGACAAGTGCCAAAACCCTCTGACTGTGGAATACACACCCAAATGGGGGATACACAGGTGTTCCACATTCCATATATGTGAATTTCTGGTGGATTTAGTGGAGGTTTAAACATGGTCACTTTCAGAAAAGAGAGACTAAAGATGATGAGTCTTACCATTGGTGGCTTAGAAGAGGACTCATGGGGTGACTCACACAGGTCCTTGGTGTAGGTTCTATAAGCTGGAACATGGAACAGGGTATAGTATGAAATAAAAATGCTACAAACAGGGGGAAGTAGGCCTACATGTGCGGAATATGTTTCGAGTGATCTACCATCTAGTAAGAGAAACATGTGTAATGATTTATCCTAAGTACTACGAGTCTCCTTAGGAGTCCTTGAAAGGATCTCACATAGGTCCCTTTTTAGGGATATGGTCCTCACGTAGGTGGTTGTTCAATAGGGGAGAATGAGTCCCTGTGTAGGTATCTTGTGTTTGGGGCCTTGAAGGGACTTTTATCTCACTTATTCTATTAAAATATAACTTCTTTCGCGTTATGAAGATCTTTCTATGAGATTGTTGGAGACCTAGGCGAAGGGGATATGTGGCTAGAGCTTTGGAATTCTTCCAATTTTTTAGCTGCTCAAATGTGGAGCCCAAGGTCCCTATTTATAGGTGAATATACAACCCTAGTTGAAGTAGGTTCATATAAAAAGTGTCTGGAATAGGTTCTTAGAATAGGTACCTGGTGTAGGGGTGGAATTTCCTTTGGTGGCACAAAAGGGAGATACTTCGGCCTTCTAATGCGTAGGGGTATGCATGAACATGTCAATTTGGGAAAGTCCCTGTGATCCTGATTTGGGTTCTACGGTACATGAACATCCCTAAAGTACACTTGATAACATTTTTGGTTCACTTGAAAAATAGAGTGACAACCCCCCCCCCCCCCCACTCACGATTGGATCTGATTGATAGAGGAGGGTCTAGTACAGAGGTAGAACATGGAAACGATTATGAAGGGTGATTTGTAAAATTACACTGGTCTTCAGTATAGGGTTGTGGAATGTGTATTGTGCATAGGTCCATGGCTCTGCATTGGCATGAAAGATCCCAATGTAGGCTAGTGACATCTAAATATACTACTATAAATTTTGGAATTTCTGTGGTTTCCATGATTTTGATTTTCGATATCACCGGGCAGATCTTACACTCAGTTATTCTAAGTTTCTACTCTCATGAAGGCCTTCTGACAAGATTCCCAATGGATCAATACTTTTGGATATAGTTCTGCATGGGATAGACCTCATCGGGGATACTTTTCAATGGAACTGATCGAGGAACTTATGACTAACACATTGTCAAAGGGGGTGCGCGTGGCACCTAGTTGATGGGGCTGTGATAATTTCTTCATTTTTGTAATTTGAAAGCCTCTTAATTAATAAAATTTACTTTTCAAAGTCAATATTTTAGATAAATGGGAGAATTTTTACCTTATTTCAGGTTTTCAATGGATTCCTTAAAGACTACTAATGGGAAAGTAACTATATGTTCCACTAAGAAGATAAAAGATGTCAGGTTATACTATTATGTCATTGTTTATTCTGATCTTTCGGTTTTGGTGAACAATTTTTAAAAACAAAAACATGATTATCTGTGATGTTATTACCCACCCTTATATGGTCACAGACATTTGAGGGATGACTTCATCCCTACGGTTAAGATTTATTTCCTGGCATCTTGGTTTGTGAATCCTATCAACTTACCTTCTTCCAACATCTCACCCAAGGGAGTTGTTATCAATGAAGGAATGGTCCCTATTTCTTATATCATTCATCACATCAGTTGCACTGAAGATATGAAGCCATATATCCAAGATTTGAGGCCTCATTTTTATGAGTCAACCTCCCGTGCTTCGTGCAAATATTAAACACATGGATGCAAGGAGGACTGGGACTTCTGCTCTGGTGGGGGAGTCTGGAACAAGTGTATGTGTTCATTCTGGGTGTGCCAAAAAAGTAAATAATTCAAGAAGAAACTATAATAAATTTATATATTTGAGTCTATTTGTGTAGCACAAACCAACTTCTATATAATCCTAGATATCATCCCCAATCTTATGAGACGATGGAGTCTACAAAGAAATTTCTTCCACCAGATGCATGGTGAATTTGGTTGTGGCCTGTGGTATTTAAATCAATTTTTTTGGGCCTCTATACATGGTGTGATGTATGATGAATTTGTCCCCCCAAATACAATGTGGGATGATGTTGAGAAGAGAACACTAATACCCCATGAGATTTTAAATATAGTGAGAAATTAAAAAAAATCCTTGCCCTAGGGCTAACATGCATCTGAGAATATAGATGAGGGGTTTTTTATAACTAGAAAGAGATGGTCAAACTTGTTGGCTCCCTACCATATGTCTGATTGTAGAGAATTAGAGTGCACCAAGCAAATTATGAACTATTATGGAGAAGTTACAATATTCCCATTTGGTTTACAAGGTCAATCCCAAGACTAATGAAAATGGTCACTTGGATGGCTTCCTTTCCATAAGACTGAGAACTTATATGCTCTAGGTCCATGAGTCTGGTGGCGGTTTGTGGTCAATGAATTTTTTTATAGTTTCTAAACTAGCGTAGAGGAATTACATATGGGTGGATACACCTGTTCTAGCAATAAGTTAACATTGTTTACTGCATTCATACAATTTTGAGGGTCCATTTATAATTTTAGTGTCATTTCAAATGATTTGGGGGTGGATCACAGTGCACTTTAGTTCATATGCAGTGATGAGCCCAGTTAAAATCCTTGACAACCAATTCCACCAATTCGTTCTATCTATCTCTGGAATATACCGTCTAAACATGATGTTTGAAGTATTGAATATGATGATGGTATTAGTGGAATTTATCTTCTTTCCCCATGGTAATCCACCAACATGATAATTTACTGATGATGTAAAGTAGAATAACTACAAGATGAGGCCATATATGATAGAATTTAGAGACAATGTACTTGTGGCCCTCATTTATAGAGAGATAATATGTGAGGATTATGCTCATTATCAATTTGAAAACTAGTGTAAATTTATTCAATAGTTAAGCATTTGTGCCCCTATATATGTTTCAAAGGGGAAACATTTGATGGTATCACGATAGCTTTGGATCTTGACAACCATAGATTTTTCCAATATTTTAATCATGATGACTCCATTAGATGCATCAATCCGGTTAGAGGATGGTTATTCCAAGGAAAGGATCTATTATTTCCCTTATGGGGTATTGAATAAGGTAATTTACCAGGTTATGGACACAAAAACTAATGGCCATGGTATGCATGAAAAAAAGGCTTGAGGTGAAGATGATGATGTTGAACCTCTAGTGCCTTCGAAGTGATCTTAGGCAAAGAAATCTCGGAAAACGAAAGTTTGAAAGACCACACCTTCCATTCCAAGGCTGTATAGTAACAATCATCGATTGGAGGTTTGTGTTGTTTCCCATCATCCTCCTATGAAAGAAAATAGGCCAGATGATGCTTCTGGGTCGAAAGGCATCAGGTCTTCCTCGTAGCACGCCACATAAGATTAAAATTACATGAGACCCTTAGTGATATGAGTTTGGGAGAGCATAAATTGAAATGTTAGAGTTTTCTAGAAATTTATCCAAGATAGAATGTGAATCCCAGAGATGGGAGATATCATATCATTATCATATCTGTACCTTGATAGTGATTTAGCTGAGCTTAAAATTGTATCTTAAGGAGTTGGAGGCCTTGATATACGTAACTAATGACTAGAACGGGGCCACAAAGTGAGTGTGTGAAATGATGAAATAAGGAGTGATTGATGGGGTAGTGGTTCATTCGGAGTATTAATGGGAAATCTACCTCTATCTTAATGATGTATTAATCATTTATCTTTTCCCCTTTATGCTCTTTCCTCTTCTATAATTAATCTAGAAGGGATATTATTTTGATGTTCATAAGGAGGGAAGAGGAACCACCTATTAGAGATGTAAAATTAGTAGAGGGGTATGGGTCACTGAAGTATGTGCCCATGGGTACCCCCATTGATGCATCAAACGAGACCCTTGATTCCCTAGGACAATCATTGGGTCAAAGGACCATGATGGAGGAGATGATGGTGGGAACCCCTCAAGCATCACCTCAATACTCTGCTACTAAGAGGAATAAGATGGTTTCTTCACCATATCAAGACTGGAAGTGAAGGTAGTCATTAAAGTTGTACCAATGCACATGACTCAGTAATTGTTTGGTTCTATCATTTTATATCAGGAAAATCTTGACACACTTTCTCTGACAATACTTACCTTTTGTAGAATCTACGTCACCTTACTCCCTTAAGTGGACTGGCACTGATCCTTTAAGATTCATGGGGGATGACCCACGGGGGGCATAGATCTTATCAGGACCATCCCTTGTTGCCCATGCCATGACTATCCCATTCCCGCCTCCCAAAGTCTAGGGGATATAGACTAGAACCAAGGGAATTATCCTACAAATGGAAGTAATTTTACATGTACCTATACACACTCATACTCACAACGCTATCCCACAATGATGAAAAGTAAACACTAAGTAAATGAAGCATTCAGTCACTCAGTAAACCACAACCAGAGTATAATAGAATGTAATGTACAAGGTGGAAAAATAGGCCAATATACAAGACCACCAAAAGAAAGACCAAACACAAGTAAGACCCCAAGTATCTAAAAATCATCCACCGAGAACCCTACCTGAAGGGTAGGAGGATAGTGGCTTCCGGAATCCATAGGAGTACACCTCGTCTATCTTCTTTCACTAAACATTACCTAGCCCTAGTCCTCCCTGGACCCTGTCAAATCATCAGTCATATGCACAAAACACGGCATATGCGGTAAAATCCCATGTAGGGTTGCGTAAAACAATACTCAGTAGGGGATCCTGAAACCACAATGATAAATCATAAGTGAAAACCACGAAGAAATTCACAATCATCTCTACTCAAGTATATTCCCATACATATACCATGAACATGTAGATATGATTGTCTTAGCCACTAAAAAACATAAGGTCCCATCCATATAACCAATATCAGTATTCTCATAGAAGATTAGAAAGGTAAGAAATAAACCAGGAGGACATGCTCCACAAGCCTAGCCATCCCTTATGGAACCATCTGAGAGATACAATCCATCAAGTAAAAATCTATCATTCCTAATGGTATGTATGAGAGAACATGATCCATTGGGAACATTCTACTAGGTTTAGCTGTAGTGCCCGAAACTATAGGTCCACTCATGATTGTCTTGCATCCTATGCAAGACTACGGAACCCATGTGAAGAGGACCACCCCTCACCACTGCGTAGAGTTAAAGGAGCACTACTCCGAACTATCCTTCGATACCCCAGTCTCTCCTGTAAGGAGTGACCCAAAGCACAGTCTCGTCGAAGGAGAAATAGCTCCTACTTAGTTATTGATCTCTTCAAGTGGAGGGACATGCCCCTCATAGATATATCCCACAGTCGAGGGAGCTCCAACTCTAATGGGGGACCCTCTCCCCGATACTACTAGGAGATGATGCAGTACTAATCCATAAGTGAGGACCCACGCCCCGGTTCCAACATGGGAGTACTACTAATAAAGGACCCGCCCCCAGTTACGACAAGGGAGTACTACTTAGTATATTGAGGACCCACACCCTACCCTATAGTGGAGTACTAATCAATGAATATAGGAACCAAAACATGGTACTATGGGAGTACTAACTCTATTGGTGTATTCCCTATGGGGGACCTGCACCCTAGTACGTTAGGGGAGTAATAACCCCAGGATAGAGAATAAGCACCATAGCATGACAGGGGAGTACCAACTCTGCCAGATCAATGAGTATAGAGGAACTCACCCTAGAATGTAAGGGGAGTAAAAACTCCAAAGTTAGGGTACCTGCTACATGGTCCAACAGGGGAGTATCTACTCTTCCTTCAAGAACATCTCTAAGAACCCATGTCCTAGTCATTTAGGGGAGTAAGATCCCAAAACGAAAACTACTAGATGGAATCCTACCCACACCCTTGACGTGGGGATTCCCATATAAACCTATTCATAGGGATAAAAAGTACATGTTTCCTTATTTTTCAAGTGTTTAACCATTATAGCACCTCTTAAAAAGAACTACACAGTCTCTGTTGAAAGTCTTCTTGTATCGAGAGGGCCTATTATTCACACCAATATTTCATAATCATGCTACATCGAAAACTCATATAGCTAATCTCAAATGGACTGTCTCATCACAAGTGTCCCAATTCCACAGACGAATCATCAAATGGATGCTCCGTTTGAATGTTACGAGAGTTTTAGCGAAATCGGGTCCAGTTGGGTCTTGGTCTAGACTGACATGAGCCACTGGGCCTGACCCACTGGGTAATTGGTCTGGCCTGCTGTTGGCCTATACCCCTTTCTTGGGAGTGGCCTGCCTGAACCTTCCCCACCTGACTTTGTGTGGGCCGACTCCTCAAACCCAGATGCGGCCGAGCCGCATCCTTCTCACACTACACTGCCCCAGCTGACACCGCCACCTGGTCAACTGGTCTGATCACACAAAGCGGGATTTCTGGTGTGACTCGTGGCTTTCCGTGGGTCTAGGTCAATCTCTGGTCGGAGCTGCAGCTCCTTTATTTGGGCAGCCGCGACGCATGGCTGCTGGCGCCACCACACACCGACACATAGTCCAACACATGGCCTCCGCTGCCACATGCCACACCTGCATCCGGCATGCCGCTATCACCGTGACATGCCGCCACACTGGAAGAACCTATGTGGACTACTAGACACTCTCCAGGGGTTCGTTCATCAATTTAGAGGGTGTTCCAGAGCCCTCATTCCACGTTTTTCATCGTAGAGGATTCAAATATCCATTATGACCCCTTATGCCAGAAAACATTAGATCAATGGTATATCCCACACCACTTTGATATGTCTTTTGTCAACGTTTTCTTTCCTCCATCAAGTCGTATCCATTTCAGATACTAGATGTTAGATCATTGTGCAAAGAACTGTTGAACAATGTTCGACCGTTCATCAACAAGAGAAGAACGTGAAGAAGTATACTTAAATGGGAGAGGAAAACCAAAAAATATTCAAGGAACGAACCTCCACCATCTTTCGTCATAGAATCAATCTTCACCCATTTAGAGGATTTAGTAGATCAATAAAACAACAATTCATTTCATCAAACCATCCCATAGTCAAGAACCTCACTCAATAATGATCGAGTTGTGGGTAAACTTGTTCGTGGGTTGATCCATGTTCATCAGTTTAAAACCAAGAGCATTGAAAGAACAGAATCATATAACATCCCCTAACAGGAGATAAAGTTCAATTAATGTGTGGATTTTTTATTGATGGTGATCTGTCTATAGAAGCACTCGATCCGACGTCAAATAATGGGTCTCTCTAAGAGGATGGGGAAGTTCTCAACATCGTTGTAGATCGTCACTCATCGTTTGGAATTCTTCATTCGTCAATGGAGATCCTTCATTGATTCATATCTTTTATCCCACACTAATGGAACACCCCCTTGTATAAAACATTAAAGGATGGAACACCTTTACATTACCACTACATTGAAAGATCATTATATTGATTCATTAATGAGGTTCAGCATGGAGATTCAGTTTCTCCTCGTCACTTCATCGCAGTGCTGACGTGCCACTGGTTAATGGTGAAGAAAAATATAAAATATATTTTTATGTTATTTTATTTTCCTTTTGAAAAGTCTAAAAACTATCTTTTCTAGTCGACCCTCACTGGCCGATGATAGATCCTTTATAGGCGAATCCTGATATTCTGATTTCAACGGTGCATTTAGGTTTTTGATCTAAGAATCTGTTTAAAAGATAAATAAACTTTCTCACACGTTTATTTAAATAAAGGTTAAAATAGTTTGAAAATTAATTTTTCCCTCAACCTGCAAAAGCCTAGGTTATGTCCTGATAATGAAGAACATCTCATTAAAAACTCAAAAGTGGTCTCATATTTTTAGTCCGAGTTGCCATTTTTGAGTTATGAGGATTCAAAAAATAAAATAGCATTTATTGAAATTATTTTATTTATGGATACATCCCAAAAACCAAATTCAATAGCCAGCCTACACCAGTGGATGATAAGATCATCCTAAGGGTATAATACCCTCATGAGCTCAATGGGGGTCTCAAATTTTCAATCTAATTCACCTTTCATGAGTTATGTGGAGTCAAAAATAAAATAACTTTTATTTAATTATTTTTTTTATAGCTATGCCATTTTCATGTTTTCTCATTAGAGGCCTACACCAACTAAAAATAAGTCACATCTAGGGTAAACCTTCCAGCCTAAATTTAGAGGATCCCCCATGTTTTTTTGATTCGGGCACGTGTTTGAGAGTTATTCCACTTTTTTAGTAAAATTGCACATACAGTCTATTTAAAAACATAACATTTTTTGGATTATTAATCCAAGCACACCAGTCCTCAGAATCACATGTTTTCTTAACATCTATTCTCGAAATAAACCCATTTTAATTTTTTAATAAAAATACGGAATTTAGAGTTATTAAATTACTCCCTATTTAGGGATTTACATCTTTGTAAGCCAAAACAAGGGCTAATCATATAGAAAGGGGGTACATAGCATGAATCTGAGCCTCAAACTCCCACATAGTCTCCTAGAGATCCTGATGTTGCCAATGAACAAGCACCAGAGGAATCAACCATCTATAAAGGATCCCATTCTAATGATCCTATATCTTCAACAGGTACACCGCGAATATCGCCCCAAAAAAAATCTCCATCGCCAATCAACATAGGACTTCTATCAGCTCTGTGCAGTCTGCATCTGCTCTCAGATGACCTGCACCTTATCAGTGGTAGCCTATACCTTCTCTGGACAATGGAGTACTAACTCCCCAATGTCTGTCCACCATAATGGTGTCCTGCATGGTCATCCGTACAATACCTCAAATGGTTCCATACCAACGACTGCATGTAGTTTTCCTCACCCATATACTCCAACTCCCTAAGCCAGGCGTGGACCACCTATTTTGCTTCCAACTCCTCTTCCTTTCCCACCATCTTAATGAACTCCTTCTTCCAAGCACTGTCTCTACTAAGGCACCATGTCAATCGACTCTCTCTTAGCGTTATGGTCGGTTAGACAATATATAGTTAGATTCCCTAACCATTGAAAGCATAACAACACCTCTCCTACAGCTAATCATTTCCTCGGCACTGCTCCTCCACCACATCCCCATGCATCTGAGTTCGGGTATGGGTATGCCTCCTACACTGGGATTTTGTCACCTGTCATTTTCTAACTTCTGTAGGTGCCTCAGTCGTGTAAGCTCTGTTGTGGGTCACATCCATCTGTTCCTCTTATAGAAAACTCTCAACCACCAGGGCTCGCTCCAGCACCCCAGCATAGGTGGGAATATTCAGAAGAACAATCGACGGCCTGATCTCTTGGCGTAAGCCCTATTCGAAGGTTCGAGCTATGAGAAACAGGTCTCGTACCATGTATCGGGAGTACTGCGACAAGTTGGTGAACCTCACTGAAAACTGCACCCTTATCATACTTCCCTATCAATGTTGCAGAAGATCCTAAATACGTACTGACCACAGTGTGGCTGGGTAAAAATCATCCCTGAATATTTGTTTGAACTCTTTCTAAGGGAGCTTCACCAAATCATGTGATTGTATTACCAATCTCCACCATCGTCCTGGAGATCCCTGAAGATGGATTGCAGTTAGGACCACCATTTGATTGGGAGGTGTCCTCACTAAGAAAAAAACATGAGTGAATGACTCGAGCAAACCATCTGCCTCCTGGGGTTCTGGATCATCCTAGTATTTCAAAGGTCGTTTCCCATGGAACTAGTGTAGCACACTCAACCTATGATCATCCTCAGCCCGAACATCTGGGAAAATGGGATGCTCTGTGAGTGGGGGCACTACTATTAAACCGCATGGGTGAAACTCCTCAGAACTAGTGTGATGCATTAAAGCCTCATCATAAGGTATATCTTCATCACGGTCACACTGAAAAATCCTATCTTGTTGTCATCATGGAGGAATCTTTAAATGGATCAAGATGGACGATGGTTAATAAAGTATATGTGGATATCTGGCTCAAGGACATGGAAAACACAAACCATTACTATATGATACATGTACAATTTATTTCCCAGTGACCAGTGTCCTAATGTATCGAGTCGAAAAGAAGGTTATTAGAGTCCCTGTGAATATATATGTCAGTTGTCCCACCAACACAAGAACCTATGTCCCGAGTTCCGAACTCAAAACATATTAGCACTACCGCTATGAAACCCAAACCAAGATCAGAAAATTTTTGTCCTAAGGTATAATCGACCCATCTAATACCACTCTGTCAAGAATTAACCCCTGGGGGCCATACCGTGACTACCCCAGTCCTGAATCCCAAAGGGCAGGGGCTGGTGACTAGCACCAAAGGCATTATACTGCAAATGGGAGGTATTTTCCATGTACCTTTACACAGGTACACTCACTACCCCAGTCCACAATGCTGAAAATTAAACAACAAGTAAATGATGCATGCAATCACTAATTAAACAACAACTAGAGTACAAAAGCATGTAATGTAAAAGGCAGAAACTATTACATTATACACGCCCATCATAATAAATATATAACACAAGTAGGACCCCAAGTCACTAAAAGTATTACTCCGAGAACCATACCTGAAGGGTAGGTGGAGGGAAGCTCCCTGAAGCTGTAGGAGTATGCCTCATCTGTCCACACTAACTGAACACCACCTAGTCCGGGTCCTCCCTGGACTCCATCAATGTGTTTATCATCTACAGAAGACACCACATGTGAAGGAAATGCCCGTGCATGGGTTAGTTAAACAATACTCATTAGGGGATCCCAAAACAAAAAAGATAAATCACAATGGAAAAACCACCAAGAAATTCACAGTCATCTATACTCAGTTATTTGAACATACATATACCATGAACATCCAAATATACTCATCTCAACCACTAATAATCATAAGGACCTAGCCATATAACCAACATCAGGATTCTTAACGAATATTCCAAAGGTAAAACATAAACTACAAGAACATTCTCCGCGAGCTTAGCCATCCCTAATGGCACCATCCAAGAGATATGCTCTATCATGTACAACTCTAGAAATCCTAATGGTACCTCCAAGAGAACATTATCCATTGGGAAAATTCTACTAGGTTCATCTCTTTTTCCCAGCACTAGAGGTCCATTCATCACCATCTAGCACCCAATAAAGACTACAGAAACCCAAGTGAAGAGGCATGCCCCTCAACACCGCATATAGTTGAGGGAGAACCACTCTAGACTATCGTGAGATACCCTATTCACTCTCGTAAGGAGTGGCCCACACCTCAATCTGATCGAGGGAGAAGTTTCTCCTACATAGTTATCGATCTCCTAATGTAGAGGGGCTTTCTTATCATAGTAGTGTCCCTTAGTCAAGGGAGCTCCAACTTGTATGGAGGACCCACTCCATATTTCTTCTAGGATATAGGGAAACACTACTCCGTAAGTGAGGTCTCGTTCCCTGGTTCTAATAGAGGAGTATTACCCATTATGTATATGCACCCTATTATGACTAGGGAGTAGTACTTCGTATATCGAGGACCCGAACCCTACCCAGTTGGGGAGTACTACTCAGTGATTAGATGAACCACACCCTGGTACTAGGGGAGTACCGACCCTGCCAGTTTATTCGACATGGAGAACCCACACACTAGTACATTAGGGGAGTACTGACCCTAGGCTACATGACCTGCTCCCTGGCATGATAGGGGAGTACCGACCGGTCAAAAAATGCGTATGGAGGACCTGCACCATGGAACGATAGGGGAGTAATGACCCCTAAGTTATGGAACCTGCTCCTTGGTCCCATAGTGGAGTATCTACTCTTCCTTCATGAGCATCTACAAGAATCCACACCCAAGCCCTTTAAGGGAGTAACAACCCCAGAGGAAACAAACCGAATGAAATGGACCCACACCCATGAAGTGGGGAATCTCGTCTCTACCTAAACATAGGAATAATAAGTAATCATTCTTTAAGTCATCAAGGGAGTAATCATTCTAGCATCTATTCCTGATAACTACCATGACTCTGCTCAATGAATGAGTGTATCGGGAGGGAATACTCTACAAATCAATGGGTCATCCTCCAACTTCTTTAAAAACTAACTTATAGTATCACAAAAGGACCGTCTCATTGTAAGGGTCCCAACAATGTAGACATATCGTGAAACATACACTCCCTTGAAAGTCACATGAATTTTAGTGAAACGTTGGATGGTTGGGTCTGGGTCCAGTCCATCCGGTCCTATTGGGATCAACCTAGGATGATGGGACCATATCAGCCTTCTTGGATGGGTGCAACCCACCCGAACTAGCCCGACCAACCTTTGAGCAGCTCGGATCCTCCATCCTGGACGCGGCATAACCGCATCCATCTCGCACCACGCGGCACTAGCTGGTGTTGCCCCTGGTCAACCTGTCCACCCACACAGACCAGGTTTATATGTGTGACCTAGCACATTCCATGAGTCTAGGTCATACCACCACCAGATCCGCATCTCCTTCATACAAGAAGTTGCGTACCATGGCTACTGCCGCCACCTCTATAAATTGTCCAATCAGTGGTATCTCTCGCACCACCTTGATCTATCTGTCATCAACACCGTCACACCTCTATCACGTCATAACGATTATCGATCGTAGATGGAAGATCGTTGCACCAGGAATGGTTGCGCAACATCCAACCATTCGTCAACTTGCATAGAATTACAAGAACACACATTAAAGGGGATATGAAAACCAAATAACAAATCGAGGAATGAACCTACCCCATCATACGTCACAATCTCAATCTTCTCTCATTAAAAGGATTCAGCAGATCAATTAAAAAAGAGTTCATTTCCCCGATAACCACCTTACAACCAAGAACCTCCTGCAATAACGATTGAACTGCGGGTCAACCTGTTCATGGTTTGATCTGCATTTATCATTTTGAAACCATTAACGGGGAAAGAACATATTCAAATAACAACCCCTAAATAGAGAGCAAGTTCAATCAAAGGGTGGTATTTTCAATATTTGGTGATCCATCCGCAGAAGCATTCATTTAGATGTCAAAGGTGGGTTCTCTTAACGAGGAGGGGTTAGTTCTCAATGTCATTAGAGATCGTCACTTGTTATTTGTCATTATTCATTCGTCAATGGCAATCCACCAGAGATTCTGAACTTTTCTCCCACATAAATGACACCCCCCGGTTAAAACATTAAAGGAGGGAACGCCATTCCATAATCTCTGCATTGGAACATCATTATGTTGATTCATTAATGAGGTTCATTAATGAGATTTAGTGTTGCCTCATATTTGTACCGCAGTGCTAACATTCCAATTATTAACAGCGAAGAAAAAAAAGAAAATAATTTTTTATGTTATAAATATTTTTCTTCTGAAAATTAAAAAAAACTATTTATTCTGGGTAACCCTCATCGGTCGATGTCAGGTCCTTTCATGGAGGATCCCAATGTTCTGAGTTCAATGGTGCCATTGTATTTTCGATCTGAGCACCAGATTGAATGTTGAAAATGACCCACTCTCACATTTATTTAAATGAACATTAAAATAGTTTACAAATTTACTTTTTCCCTCGACCCTCATAAGTTATGGTTAAGTCCTTCATAAAAATAACATCTAATTAGGAACACAACGGTGGTCTCAGATTTTTAATCTGAGTTACCTTTTGTATGTTATGAGGATTTGAAAAAAATTTCCTTTTATTGAAAATATTTTATTTGCGGTTGACATCGCAAAAAATAACTTCCATAGTCAGCCTGTGTCGGTTGAAGTTAGGCTTCCTCAAAGGGAAGAATGCACTCATGAGTTGAATGGTGGTATCAGATTTAAAAATCAAAGTCATCATTCATGAGTTACGAGGATTTGAAAATAAAATAAGTTTTATCTAATTATTTTATTTACGGTTATGCCATTTTTTGGGGTTTCTCACTAGAGGCCTGCATCAACTAAACATAAGTCACATCTAGGGTAAACCCTTCATCCAAAACATAATAGTTCCCTTAGATTTTATGATCTGGGCACTCATTTGAGATTTATTCCACATTTTCATGAAAACCACTCACATGCACTATTTAATAACATATCATTTTTCAACGGACCATTTCGGTCACACCATACCTCGGGATCTCACACTTCCTTAGTTCCTAGTCTCAGAATAATCACATTTCATTTTCAAAAAAAATCATGTAATTATGGGGTATTACATAACTCCCACCATTTAGGGGTTTACGTCCTAGTAAGCCCAAAAAATGGATAATCAAACAAAAAGTGGTACTAAGAACAAATCTGAGCCTATCATTCCCACATGCTATCCTGGAGATCCCCATGCATCCAATGAACACGCTCCTAAGGAATCAACTATCCAAGAAGGATTCTCTCTTGCTGGTCCTATAACTCCATCAGGTACTCTGCGAATGTCACCCTAGCCAAATATCCATCTCTTATCACCATTGGCCTTTTGTCGGCTCTATGAAAATTTCATCTGCTCTCAGATGACCTGGACCTTCTCTATGATAACATGTACCATCTCTAGACCAATGAGTGATGACTTCCCTGGGTCTGTCCAGCATAATAGTGACCTGCATGGTCGTCCGTACAGTACCTAAAACGGTGCCATACTGATGAGTGCATGCAGTTGTCCTCGTCCATGTCATCTAACTCCATGAGCCTAGAGTGCACCACATGTTTCTCTTACAACACCTCTGCATCGCCCTCTATTTGTGGAACTCCTTGTTATAAGCGATGTCTCTACCAAGGTGGCTGATCAACCGGATCCCTCTCAATGGCATTGTAGGTCAGACAATCTCAAGTGATATTCCCCTTAACATTGCAATGATAACACCACCTCCACTACAAAAAATATGTCCCTCGACACTTACCCTGCACCATAGTCCCATGAATCAGAGTTTGGGAATGGGTATTCCTCCTACACTACAATCCCTTCACATATCGCCTGCTAACTCCAGCAGATGCCTCTTCCCCGTGACCTCGGTTGTGGATCACATCCATCTATTCCTCTGCCAGAAAACAACCGACCACTAGGGATCACTCTAGCACCCGAACATAGGTGGGAATATTCTTCAGAACCACTGATGCCCTGATCTCTCAAAGTTTTACTTGGCCGATGTTTTGATCTGTGAAACATTGGTCTTGTACCGTGTATAGGGAGTACCTGGACAAGTCAGTGAACCTTGCCAAAAACTTCTCCACTATCGTGATTCCATTTCGAAGATGAAAAAGCTACTGGATATATATTTACTTTATCATGGAGGGGTAAAAATCATCTATGAAGAGTTTTTCGAACTCCTCCCATGTGAGTTTCACCTAATCAGGCGGCTGTATTACCAAACTCCACCATCATCCCGACGTGTCCTGAAGAAGGCATGTACTTTGGAACACCATCTGATCAGGAGGTGTCCTCACTAAGTAGAAAACTCAAGTAACCATCTTGATCCATTCATCTACTATCTGGGGGTCTAGATAACCCTGGTATTTTAAATTTCATTTCCACTGGAGATCGTTTAGCGCAATCAGCCTATGTGCATCCTTGGCCCGAATGGCCGGTAAAATGTGCGGCTTTGAGGGTAGTGGCACTGCCTATAGACCACTTAGGGGAAATCCTCAGAACCTGTTCCCCGTACTGAAGCCTCATCACGAGGAGTATCATATTCATGACCACACAGAAGAATCCTATTAGACATTCACCATGGAGGCATCCTATGATGGATCAGGATGAACCACGATTAAGAGAGTATATCGGAAGAGCTGACTCAAGAAGGACCTGGAAGAAAACCATTTCCGATATAATGATTGTACCATTTATTTCTCAATGACCAGTGTCCTAATTTACCATGTCGAAATGAAGGAAATCAAAGTCATAGTGAATGGATACATTGGTCACTGCACCAACATTAGATTCTAAGGCGTAAGAGCCGAAATCAAAACATCTTAACACTGACACTATGCAACCCAAACCAAGACCACGAAACTATGGTACTAAGTTATAATCGACCCCTCTGATACCACTCTATCATGACCTGTCCCACATGGCTCATGCCATGAGTACCCCAAGACCATTCCCAAAGGCCAGTCTTAGCGACTAGTACCGAAGGAATTATCATGCAAATGGGAGGTATTTTCCATGTACCTAGACACACACACACACACACACACACACACTCACAACCCCGTCCCACAAAGCAGAAAAGTAAACACTATGTAAATGATGCATGAGATCCCAAAGTAAACCACAACAAGGGTAAAATAGAAAGTAATGTACAAGGTGGATAAATGGGCCAATATACAATACTAAAAAAAGAAATACATAACAAAAGTAAGACCCCATGTCTCTGAAACTCGTCTACTGAGAACCCTACCTAAAGGGTAGGTGGAGGGTAGTATCTTGAATCCATTGGAGTAGTCCTAATATTAATTCACTCACTAAACCACACCTAGTCTTAGTCCTCCCTGGACTCTGTCAAATCATAGATCACCTGTAAAAGACATGACACGTGCGGGAAAAGCCCGTGCAGGGTTTAGTAAAACAATACTAAGTAGGGGATCCCGAAACCACAAAGATAAATAATAAGGGAAAAGCACAAATAAATGAACATTCATCTCTACTCAGGTATATTCCCTATAAATATACCACAAACATCTTGATATACTCTTCTTAACCACTATGAAACATAAGGTCCTAGCTTTAGAACTAGCATCATGATTCTTACTGAAGATTGTAATGGTTACCCATAAACTGTGAGAACACACTCCCTGAGCTTACCCACCCCTGATGGAACCATCTGAGAGATACACTTCATCAGGTACAACTCTATAATTACTAACGAGACATCCAAGATAATGTTCTCTATCAGAAAAATTATCCTATTTTCAACTCATGTGCCTGACATTAGAGGTACAATAATCACAGTCTTGTTCCCAATGTAAAACTACAGAAAACCAATTGAAGTGTACCGCCCATCATCACTATGCAGAGTTGAGGGGGAACTTCTTCAGACTATCCTATGATACCCCAATCACTCCTATATGGATTGCCCCACACCTCAGTCTCATCGAGGAAGCACTTGTTATATAAAGTTATATATCTATTCCAGTGGAGGGGCCCTCACCTTGTTGCTATGTCCCATAGTCGATAGAGTTCCAACTCATATGGAGGACCAACTACGTATTACTACTCATATATGGGGGAGTAATACTCTGTAAGTGAGGACCCGCAGCCTGGTTCCAATAGGCTAGAACTACTCATGAAGGACCCACCCCCTTTTACGAAAGGGGTGTTCTACATCATATATCGAGGACCCAAACCCTAACCTATAGGTGAGTTCTACTCAATGACTAGAGGACCCACACCCTAGTAGTAGGGTATTACCGACTCTGTCTGCTTATTCTCAATGGGGGACCCACACCCTAGAATGTTAGGGGAGTATGGACCACAAGCTAGAGGACCCTCTCTTTGGAATGACAGGGGAGTACCAACTCTGCCTGAATAATGTGTAAGGAGGACCCACACCCATGAATGGGAGGGGAGTAAATACTCTAATGTTAGGGAACCATATACCTGGTCGCACAAGGGTGTATCTACACTTCCTTCTGGAAATTCAAACTCGGTTTTTTTTCATTTGATGGTTTTGATCAGGTTTATTGGAAAGGTTATGGGTGAGTTGAAATTTGGGGTTTTAACTACAATATATGTTTAATAATCCTTCTATGGGGTCCCCATATATTATTTTGGAGTTTTTGATGAAAAGGGTGGTTCCTTTAAGATTTGGATCAACCGTGATCCGATTTCCAAATTAAAAAACAAAATATGTTTATTTTATAAATCTTTAGTTTTTCAACATTTTTCACTCATTACACTTCCCACATGGCCTCTAAGGACCTATTCCAAACACCATATCCTTTTTACCCCCTTTGGAATTCATAATCATGGTGGATTTGGGTTATTTATTCTGGTATTGGGCCAACAAGTGAGCCCATTTCTAGTTAAAAAAATAATATTTTAATTATTTTATAAATGATTCATTTTTAAACATTTGTTAGTGATTACTCCTCTTAATAGAGCCCAATAATATTAGGTGAAACCACATGGTCCATGTTTCCTCTTTGGAGCTGATTTTTGTCACTTATTATGGATAAATGTTATCAAGTCTTCTCAAATAATCCAGATTTGGTAAGGTAATTTCTTTCTTTGATTAATTATTAATTTTTTTGTCTTTTCCTTCCAAATATTATTTCTGTGGTTCTTCCAAACATAATTAGCCACTCTATGATGTTCCCTTCCATTCCCTCTCCTCTAATGGTGTAGATCTAAGGGAAGATGAAGAGTTCTCCAGTTTCCAAGGTTAGATTCCTTCACTTTTCTCCTCCCTCTTCCTACTACTTCCATCTTCTATTGGATTCCTCTTCTTCCATGGTGATGAAAGTCCTAAGGTTATATTATAACATTATTTTTATGGGATTTTGGTTCATTTAGGTCTTGATTTCAAAGATCTATAGTGGGGGGGATCACAACGGGTGATATTGGGTGTGCGGTTCCTTTCGGATATGGTTTTGTGGTAGGATATCCCTTGCACATTCCATTATCATTTAAGTTTCCTCATTTTATTTCTATAAAAACCTCATATATATGTTTATTACTTTTTTTAGCCTTTTTATACTTTTCATGGTGTGAAATGGTTGTTTAAGCCTTGTTTTGTGAAAAGTAGTGTTGTTTTGTTAGAAACGTATATACCACTTGCTTACATAAATGTTTTGTTATCTAAAACACCAGTTTTATCTTATTTTTCACATGTTTAGGTATCTTGAATAAATTTATTTCATGAAAATATTATTTTATCTCTTTTCATGTTCTTAAAATAATTTTTTTGTTTAAAAGTGTATTCCACGTGCTCGGTAAATTTCCGGGTAGAATTTTTTGTGCTTAGTGATATTTAAAATGATTTTTTGGATTTATAAATACATTTTAAGCATGAAAAATGGCATTTTTTTGCTTCTTTTATGGATTTAAATTTTTTTTTGTTTTTATAAACAAAAGGTTTTTTTGGTAAACATGTTTTGGCCTGAGTTTCCGGAAAATGGCTCGTTTGGAATCTATATAAAAATGGCCTTGCATTGGATGTGAATCTTGAATTTTTAAGGCATCTATGAAAGTGGTTTTATAATTTAAATGGTGTATATACACGTATTTTTAAAATTGATGATTTTACATTTTTAAAATGTTAGTGTTGACTAATTCTTAAAGTCATGTTTTTAATTTTTCCTGTAAAAAATGGTTTCCATGTGTATTTTGTGTTTTATAATTTGGTTCCATATTATTGTAAATGAAATCGATTTATTAATTGGTTTTGGGGATTTAAAATATGATTTTTTATGGTATTTGTGGGTGTTTGGCCTTAAAGGATAGTTTTTAATAGATTTAATTGGAAATGACTCGTTATACTTCTTGAAATTGTTTTATGAATATTTACGTGGTTTATTGATCCGTGAAAGAAATGTGGAAAATGTGTTTGGGTTGTTTTATTTTTGTATGATTTCTAAATGAAATCCTCATGAAAAAATTGGTATTATAGAGATGTTTAATTTATTTTAGCACAAAATGGGAAACCCCAGGTATCTCGGTGGGCAGATGTGTACTATTATACGAGTGATCCAGAGGGGTTTTGTCCCTATTTCACGTAGCAAGGTTGACCATGAAAACACTAACTAAGATATGATGATGATGATGTTGGGGACCACTAGGTTATTAATGATTCTCCTACTAGTGGATCATGTGCACCAGAATGAATAATTCTTATGGTTACTTTTACACCGAGATATGAGGAATATGGGGATCACAATGAACTTCTGCCAAGTGGTGTTCCTGTGACTTGTGCTCATTGGCTATTTTGTACTCACTGTCAGCATAAAGTGTGTTTGGAAAATTATGCATATTTTGTGTTTTATTTATGTTTTTACATTATTTAAAGAATCCCCCTTGAAAACTATAATCATTTTGAAGGTGTACCTCTTTGTAAAATTGTTACTAGCATTCTTGTTTATAAAACTTTCTTGATCTTGAATGGTAATTTTCACAGAATGGAACCTCTTTTGAAAAACATAATTTTATATATTATATTTCAAACATGGAATTTATGTTTATATTATTGTAAAGGATGTGAATTGGGAATAGATTATCGGGGTAGCCAACTGAGTTTTAATACTCACGCCTATAGTTTTCTTCTGGTTTTATACATTGTGCAGGTTTGAGCTTAAGTTCAATCGCCTTGGGTGACATGTGATCAATGTGTTAGAGAGATACCAGTGGGGTCACATGGAGTTATCTAGTTTTTAGGGTTGTTCAATTGAGTTTTTGGTTTAGTTTTATTTTTACTTTCATGTACAAATAATGTTAAATTAATTTTTTTATGAATGTAGATTGGGTTTTTCGTTCTTTCTACTGTTTGTTTTATTTGTTATATTTTCAAGAAATTGTTCCCGTGTGTACTATGTTGATGTCCAACACTAGTTTATAGCCCATGGGTATCAGTAATGCCCTTCAAGCCATGCCACTGATCGGTTTAGGTTCCTGGTTTGGGGTCGACCTAGGATGGTTCTTGACAAAATTATATCAAAGGAGGTTGGCTCAAAGAAGGAAATTATTTTTAGAGCACCCTTTGTCATTTGGGGATATCATGGTAGATGGAGTAGGATTTTCATGACTTTATGGGTAGGTTTGGGAACAGTACCACAAACTCTTGCTCGTTTTGACCCTTAGGTGTCTATGGGAAGTCTGGTTTTTATTATTATCTTTGGTTCTTATTGATTGTTTGGTGTTGGGATATGATAAGGGAAGTCCGACTAATGGTCTTTGTGGGCTCTCAGGGCATGGAAAGTCATGTGGATCCAGGGCATAGTCCTAGGATGGCTCTCTGTGTTGGTGGAGTGTTTGACATATGGGCGCTAACCATATGGGAAATTCACCCAATGACACTAGTTCCCTTTTGTAGGTCTCCTGGACTTTTCTTGAATTATGAATTATGTTATGAAAAAACGTGTGTGAGAATTGAGAAAATAAGTTTTAAAGAAATGGTTGGTTGTTGAAAAGTGGAAAATGGTTTTTCAGAATTTAATATGATTTTTTTGGAATGTTGGGTTTTGTGAAAAACATATTGGGGATACATAGGAAATTATTTAAAGGGATTGAATGTCCTTTATGTAAAATTATGGTTGTTTGAAATAAAATGTTGGGAAAGATTTTTTTTAAAGTGATTCTGAACATTGTTTTAAAATGGTTGTTTGGGGAAGTTTTAAATTGGTTGAATATGATGAATTGGTTTTGGAAATTTGTTTTTGAGCAGCTAGTATTTTTATGGAAATGGGTTCTGGCCTTTGTGGTTGTCAGATTATGAAAAGAGACCTTGTTAAAATTTTGAAAATGGGAAAGATATTTTTGGAATATAATGGTAGTTTTGGTAGTTATATTAAATGAAATGGATTGGGTTTTTCATAAAATGGTTCTTGATGATCTGTGGTTTGCTTTCTGAAAATCTAGAAATGGTTTATGATTTAGTGGTTAATGTGCCTTTGAAATTTACATGATTATTTTTGGAGAGATGATTGTTTTATTTTATCCTTGGTGTTTTCATGGGTTCCCACATTCATGGTTTTATGGATATATGGATGAATGGATGGTATGGAATAGTGGTTGGGTGTCTAGGGTGGCACATAAACTTGTATATGAGTGAGACTTGGTGAAACACCCTTAGTGAATGCAAAAATCCACCAAGTTGGTTTGTTTTTAAAATGTGATTTAAGATGAAAAATTGTTGTGTTTTTATAAAAAAATGGTTATGTGGTTGGTTTTTCCTATATCTTAGATGTTTTGTTTATTTGTTATGCTTCATTGCGATATGGAAGGAATACTCTAGTTGGGTCTTAATATGGGATCTTGTTGGTGGTTTGATTGTGGAGAAAAGTTCAATGGGTTTCTAAAGATGACAAACCTAAGGATTCATTTGAAATTCTAAATCCACTACTTCTAATGATGCCTCAACCTATTTTTTAGTGTAGAGAGATTTTCGAGCTCGATTTAATGTGCCTTTACATTATGGTTCCCCTCTTGGTTGGGGTAGTTGTTCTTAGTGAGGTTCATGTGTTTCTCCATGTACCTTGTCTATTCTTCTCCTTATTCTGAGTGTGGGAAAATGGTTTTGTGTATCTCCATGTTCTTGTTTCGGTGAAATTGTGTTGTTTGAGGAAGAGAGTTTCAAGATGTCCCTTGATATGTTGTTTCAGCTAGGGAGTGTGATGTGTCATCATATAGAACTAAGGGGAAGAGTTAAACATAGGGATTATCAAAGACTAACAGAGAGGTATGAGATTCTTCATCCATCAGATCTCTAGCCATAAGTCTTAGAGTGAAGTTGGTGCATAGTTAGGAGACCCAGGACTATGGGTAGTATTTCTAAGCTCATGCCTCTACCATTGCAATGAGGTAGTTATTTTATTTATTTTTTTGTTTTATTGGCCCAATGATTGGGCACCCTTCCCTCCCTGCCCCAGGTGGTGGGGGTTTGGATCCGTGAAGAGTGTGTTGGCCTAGTTCTTGTCCCCTGTGTTTGGGAGTGGGGGTTTGAATATTCCTGTTGTGTTACTTTTAACATGGGTTGGTAGGTTGTTGTGGGAGATTTTCGGTGGGCCATTGTGGTAGAGACCTATTCCTAGTTCTTGTTGAATTATCAATTTTTCATTGATCATTGGTTCTTAATGGTGGGGAGAACCACCACAGGTCTCGAAGAGTTTCCTCCAAATAATTTGTAGAGTGTTAGTTGTTTCCTAGAAGTGGGGATTCCATTTTTTGACTTTCATAGATCTTTGTTTTTCAAGAGTTCCGTTTGGATTCGGTGATCGTTGTGTTCATTGGGAGAAGTTCCAACAATCTGGTTCTTGGATTGGTTGAGGAGGCGGTGACTCGATATTTCAGTTGATTCTTTAGAAGTGGCTGGGAGTTGGTGTTTTGGATAAAGTAAGAGGCTTGAGATATGTTAATGGTGGATGATGTGTAAATGGGTTCATAGGATGGACCATATTGATAATTAATCTTTAGGTGTTTATCAATCAGATGGAATGTGTTGTGGCATTATGGGGAGGAAAGCTTTAATGGTGGGGAGAATTGTCACACCCGGGTTTTTTTTTCATGTATTGGTTTTGATCCGGTTCATCGGGTATACCGATCATTTTTTTGGTTATGGGTGAGATTAATATTTATTTCTGAACTTTCATATATGTCTAATCATCCTATCATGGGTTCCACATAGCTTGTATGGGAGGTCTTGAAGAAAAGGGATCGAAGGGTGGATTTGTTGCTGATGGCGATCTGTTCGTGGAAGTGCTCAATCTGACATCGAAGGGGGGATCACTCAAAGCAGAGGGGGAAGTGCTCAATATTGATGGAGATCATTACTTTTCATTTTTCATTATTCATTTTTCAATGACAGTCCACCAGATGTTCAGATCGTTTCTCTGACATTAATGACACAGTCCTTGGTTAAGACATTACATGATGGAATTCCTTTCCGTTACTGCTGTGTTGCAACATCATTACGTTGATTCATTAATGAGGTTTATTCGTGAGATTTAGTGTCACCTCATTGCTTTACCATAGTGCTAATGTGCCACTACTTAACAGTGAAGAAAAAAATAAAATAACTTCTTATGTTATTTTATTTTTCTTCCGAACAGTCCGAAAACTATCTTTTCTAGTCAACCCAAGCCGGTCGATGTTAGTTCATTTCTAGGTGAATCCCGATGTTTTGAGTTCAATGGTTTCCTTGTATTTTTGATCAAAGCACTGGTTTAATAGTTAAAAATCCCCACTCACATGTTTATTTAAATTAACATTAAAATAATTCGAAAATTAACTTTTTCCCTCGACCGGCCTTCGTCGAAGGTAAGTCCTTCTTAAGAAGAACATATCATTAATAATTCAATGATGGTCTCTGATTTTTAGTCCAAGTTACCCTTTGTGTGTTATGAGGATTCTAAAATAAAATTAATTTTATTTAAATTATTTTATTTACGGTTACATACTAAAAACCAACATCCACAGCCAGCCCGCACTGTCCGATGTTAGGCTCCACCAAAGGGAAACATACCCTCATGAGATCAACGGTGGACTCTGTTTTTCAATCTGAGTCATCGTTATTGATTTGTGTGGATTAAAATATAAAATAATTTTTATTTTATTTTTTTTATTTATGGTTTTTCCATTTTTGGGTTTTCTCACTTGAGGCCCACGTCGACTAAAATGATGCTGATCCTAGTATAAACCGGTCATCCTTAACATAATAGTGCCCTCGTATTTTTTCATCCAGGCACCCATTTGAGAGTTATTTCACTTTTTTAGGAAAATTTATAACTTGTTCTTTTAAAAAATGTAACATTTTTCCATGGACCATTAGGGGCACACCAGGCTTCAGAATCGCACACTGCCTCAATGCCTGGTCTTTAATTAATCCCATTTAATTTTCAAAAGAAGCATGGAATTATATGGTGTTATAGATCTGGGGGGATGAATCCATTAATCAAACCACGGAAGCATCCATAGATGCAGTCACGTCATCCCCTATTCCTAGAAAGAGGGGATATTTTCGTGGTAGTGTCAACCATAGTTTTTCAAGTGTTATGTTTTGTATCTAACATATCTCTTGATCATGATATTTTTTGCCAATCTCCCACACCAGAGGAACCAGTGGTTGTTAGTGTGGATCCCCATACTTCCTCGGGAGTGGCCAACATGGATCCCAGATAGTCTGGAGAATGTGTTAATTCTAACCCTAGCTTCATAGCAGCTAATGATTTTGTACCTACTAAGAACATAGTACATGGGATCATTGGAGAATCCAATTAGTTCTTGAGAAACACATCTCAGATACCCTTAATGGTGAAGATTTAGAGAGACTTGAGGCTATATATCATAAATAGGGGACCTAATCTATCCCTACATTGGTATTCCAGGTTCCTTGATGGATTTTGATGATTTAAAAATTGAATTGGAAGGATGCAAGTTTCATTATTATTTCATTTTTTAAAAGTAATTGAATTTATTCCACCTGATGTTTCACATTAGATAACAAATTATACATATTCAAAAATAGATAATGTTTCCAAGTAACATCAATAATTAGATAACCATGACCACTATACTCTCATTTTTTAGGGAGTGCAAACTGAGAATCCTAAAGTAAGAGATTCTCAAGAGCCACTGATTTTAGTTGCTGAGTAGACTCAAGCTGATACTCCACATTTAGAGGTCCATTAATCAATAGTTGAGGTTAGGGGAACCAAGAAGGTTTCAATATCAATGATTAACTCAAAATGGGTGAGTTTCATCAAATGTTTAGGTCATTTCAGTTCATTTTTTACAATTGACCTTCTTGTGTTGATGAAAACTATCACTTGTTATCCAGTGCCATCAACTTCAGAAACTAGGGATAAGATAGGGACTTCCATGCCAGTTCTACCAACATGAAAGGGTGGAACTAAGATAATTTTTGAGGGTGAGGAACAATTAGTCTCATTTAGTGCATGGATACATGATTATGTCTCTCCTTCCGAAGTGTCTCTGGCCCTAACCTTGAGATACAGGAGGATTCTCTCCCTACAAGCCTTCTTTTCTGGTGAGATATCAAAAAGATAGTAGAGGACAAAGCTCTTTAGGATAGTCCATTTGGACCTTGAAAAATTATATTAATGCTTTCCATGTTGGGATATGAAGGATTTAATTATCTTGAGATCCATGGTATGGTGATGTTGATCATCTGATAAAGGGAAGAGGAGCATAGTTTGCCGTGGGCTGAGGTGCAGTTAGTGGGCCAGTTTGAGGAACTTAGAGCTTCTACACTTAATGCTTTGTTCAGCCACTCTACGATGGTGGAGGAGTATCAGGTCAACCTTGATGAGAAGTTCCTATATATATTACACCTTGAGGAAGAGTTAAACTATACAAGGGAATAGGTATCCTATGTTCAGTAATCCTTGGAAGAGGATTTGACACAAATGAGGGATGCTATCAGTGCTGAGTAGGAGAATATTCATTAAGTTGAAGGGGTTTCTTCTACCCAAAATGATAATCTTCAGAAAGATGTGTTTCTTGCATGGGGTTTCGTTCAACTTCTCAAATCCTATATTGTAGAAAAATTGTAAAATATAGAAGAGAGGATCTAATATGTTGAAGTTCCCCTACATTTCCAAAAACTAAATAAAATGAATTTTTTATTCCCAATCACTTGTTTCTTCATCCCTATTTTTATTCTGCGATTATAATATGAAATTAAAGGTGACATGCATAGAGAGACATTTTTTCATCAGCTAGCCATAACCACAATTACATGATCAAGAAATGCTCTTATTTTTGTCAAATAAATGGGGCCTAGAGAGCATAGTTTGATAATTTCTAGTGTCATATGGAAAACCCTATAAACATTATGTCATTTTTTTCATTGACCTGATGTTTTACTAAACTCAATATGGAGGAGACTTTGTAGGTGATACTAGGATTTTTCTTAGGCTTTCATTTTTAGATTTTTAGCCTTAAAAGTTTTTTGACTATTTCTTTTCATTGTTCTATTTATTCGATAACCATAAAAAGTACGGGTCTTGTGAGATGAGACTCAACTTTCTTCTAGACTTCCCATTGTAGGTTTTCAATCTAATGAGTATTTTGTCTCTTTATATAGGCAGTTTAAGGTCATTATTGTCGGAATAATGAGGATTGTGTTTTAGTACGAACAAAATTGACTATATAATTTGAAATAATGACCCCCCAACATGGCTTGTGGGCCTATAATATTCGAAAATTCTTCAAATATAAGTTGGAGAATATTGATCCGTTATTTTGATGTTTCTGAATTCAAATCATGATATTAGGGAATATTCATGGTCTCACCTAAGGATGATGTTACCATCAATTGAAAACCCCTTTTTTGGTTTGTCTAACTCAGGGATTACTAGGGTACATGCTTCATAGTAAAATAGAGGTATCCTTTGGCTGGAAGGCCTTGGAATTTGTGGGTGACTTATCAAAATCTAAATGGGGCATGTTATAGAAATTTTAGGAAAAGGTGTTCCCATGAATTCTAACAGAGATACCATTTTCATTATTTATCATATGTAATTAATTTATTTAAACAATGAAAAATTATCAATTTCTATCATTTAGGTCAATTTGGGATTTAAATGGTGTTTTGAGAAAAAATTGGAAACTTTCTAAATTCTAGAAATTTTAAAAAAAATTAATCACTTTAGAAATTCATTCATATCCTTTACAATATAGACCTAATTTATGTTAGTATTTTTTTTATGATACATGGATTTATGGGATACAACATTTCGTTCTGATACATTATATAATTTGACCATCTAGAGACCTGAAAAAATCAATCAATTTGGAGAATGATTCTAGACGACCATGTGGAACCACCAAACAAAATAAATCATAACTCGGTCCACACACCTCCAATTGGTTTAATTCAAATTTTATTTAAAATAATATTAAATGGAGAGTTCTAATATTGAATATCATGGAGATATTAATTCCTTAAGGTGGCCCATGGATGCTCAATGTCTGAGGAAATTATAGGAAACATTCATGTAGAATAAAAACTCAAAATTAATTGGCCTTATCTCTTACTAAAAAGTGCAGATCAAGATGGAATTTTGGAGAGAATCCTAAATTATATAATGGAATATCATTCATGAAGACACCATTCCTATTTTCAACCATTAAATTATCCTACCCCGATGAATCATTCGGTGGACAGAATATGCAGGAAATCTTAAATAGAGATTTTGAAGATATGAAATTTAAAGTTGGAAGGACAAAAAACCAAGGCCTATATAATTAAGAGTTCACACATGATGAAAGAGGATTCCAACGAATCCATTATAGAGGAGGCATAGGGACATGTTTCTGATTTATTAATTTTCTTTTATTTTATTTTTTATTAATTTTCTTTTCTCATGTAATGCATTTGAATATTTTTAATTACAGTGTTTCCATATTTTCCCATATCTCTTTCTCTTACATCATTAAATTAATAATTCTATTTCATTATCATTCCACTGTGACCTATTACCCTCAAAAATTGAGGGGTTAACCCGAGGCTTGGTCTGAGGTTGGTATGTAGAAAATTCATTTATTCTGTGCTCTAATTATTACATTTTATTATGTTTGTGAAAAGGAAGAGAAATGTGAACGGGGGAAATGATCAGCCACCATGACACTGAACTTGAAATCATTTCTATTATTTTATTAAAAAAATTAACTCCCTAATAATGGATTCATGATCTTCATATGATGGAGTTGACCCATTCAGTAGATGAAATGGAATACGATGAAGCCAGGTCCTGGGAGATGCCACACACTCGATCGAGGTGTTCTATCAACATTGATTCTAGCAGGAGGTGTAATTGAGATTGGTATATGAATTCAAGATTTTACATCACTAAATAATAGAATATTAATTCTTGAATGAGACCTTAGAATTTAATTATCAAACTTAATTAAACACAAAAAATGTTAATAATGGAACCCACATACCAAACCATAACGGGAAAGTTCTTCCTTCACTAATTACTTTCAGTTAGCATTGTATGTTAATATAATATTAGAAATTTTTTATATTTCATGTATTTTCAATTAATTTAATTTATAATAGTCAAAACAACAAAAATAATTAGTTTAGGTGATATAGAATAAGTCAATGAACAACTGATAGAGCACTTCAAGTGACATAACCATGGTAATCCACTGTGTTTTACTAGGAAAACATAGAAATTTTCTTTTTCCACACCCTACAAAAGGTGTTCCTCATATTATGACATTCTATCACTCACTACATGAGGTTAAAATTAAGATATCTAAAGAACACGATGGGTGGTTTTTCTAAAGGGATGTGTCTGAGAATAAAAGGTATATCTATATTGGTACTAAGGATGAATGCGAAAATGAGAATACAAAAATTTGGATCGAGTAAAGAAGGGTACATTTTGTTTTTAGATGGTCAATGGTAAGGAAAGGCCCCCTTCGGACATGGTTTAATGTATCAGGTAGTTAAATATTGTGCGACCCAGACATTGACAGTGTCGTTTAATGTCTTTCAAAGAGAAAATTATGATATACTATTTAATGTCATACAACAAGGAAGTTAGGGGTATATAACATATGGTCTTTACGTTCGAATGAATGGTTGATGGCCCTATAGTTCTTTTTAATTTCTCAAAAAATGTGAAACCATTTTCATGTTTTCCAGGAATATGATATAAACTGGGATTTGGTGAATCTTGATTCCAATGAGTGGTTTGGGAAAAGGGATTATAATGTTATAGGATCTCTCTCTGGATGATGAAGTCACCACTGGTTGAAAACCCCATTTTGTGGGTAGTTTTATGAACGGACAATCAGGGATCATTCTACATAGTCAATATTGGCATCGTTTAGATTTAATGGACTGAAATTTGAGAGAAAATTATAAAAATCCAATTGTGGCATGTTATAGTATCTTAAAAAAATGAATTTCCCAAGAATTCTGACATTTTATTGTTAAAATCCTATATATGTTTTAGAGATTCTTATTTCCCTGGGCAAAAACTTTGGATTGCGGGAAGAAATTACCTAAACCCCGAATTGTTATTTTGTGTATGTATTTTCCTTGAATGGGGAAATTAGGTTTCCTAATCAGTTTTGATTAAACTCAGGGAATTTTTTTCTATAGTTTTAGGTCATACAACTAGGACCATGATATTATTGAAGTGGCAGATGATTTGTGACTAATCAAGATAAGGTCACCCCTTCATACTTTGATCATAAAGGAGGATGTTTTAAACCATAGTGTTGGATCTCTTTTAGAACAGTAGAGAGGATATAGGACAAATATTTAAGGGATGACCAGAGACTAATTTGAATCATGGGCCCCAATATAATGTCTCTAAGGCTTGTGGGGAAAGAAATTGATTCCCCCAATGGTGAAGTTACTGTTGGTTGAAAAAACCCATTTTTGGACTTTTTTATGAAAAAACAAGTGGTGCGTGTGATTGTATAGTCATGTAATGGTATCCTTTAGCTAACATACCTATTATTTTATGTGAATTATGATAAGAGAACTAGGGTTTGTTACAAAAATGTTTTTCAAAGAGGATCTCATGTATTAGACATTCTTCCCTCAAAAGTTGATGAACAATTATGACAATCTGAAAGTGTTTAGGATTATTAGTATGACATGCCGAAGGGATATATCTAAACACAAAGAAAGTGTTTGGACTGAAATTTTTCTTGAGTTTGCAGTCTATCCAATGATCTGAATCGTTTGTAGAAGGGATAAATCTCTGTTTCATTGGAGGACCCTTGGATGAGGGGATACCAAATAAGATATCATACAACGTCGTTTGTTTGTATGTAAAAGAAGGGGAATTTTTCTTTAACCCATAGTTGGGAATAAGACTTAAGTCCTATGAGACACTACATATCTCAATGGGATGAGAATCAAGCAAAACTTAGTTCAATAAATAAAGGTACCCTCACTAATTAAATTCATATTTGGCGAACAGGTGAGGGTTTTGATACAGGATCATTCATAGGATGAGAACTCACATTATATCACCTTATATAGATCAAATGCTTATATGGGAGGGTGGGGGAATTTCTAATATTATGTTGCAGTTGGGACCATGATAGTGGATTTTAATGTTACTACTCATCTCATTGGAATGAGAATAAGTCCACACATATTTCATGAGGTGATCTTGTAGTTTAATGTCAAGTGGTGAGGGCATATGGTGTGTCTTTTTAGGCCTTTAAACCTAGACCATGGCTACCCCAATGTGAATTGATATGCCTTACTTATGTAGGGATTATTTTTTTTACCAAATATCCTAATGCCTCGTGATCTATGCTCCATGAGAGAATCAAGGAGTTGAAAAAGATTCATCCACAACACAATGGTATAGTAAGTGAAGGATATGTGCATTTTGATTATGTGGTTGTGGGGATATGAGATCTGATCCCGATATTTCTATGTTTCTCAGCAGAATGAGAATCAAGCCACTCAAAAATCAGGGGAGGTTCCCTCTATAGGTCTGATCCATACACATAGAGTGTGGGATTTTTTATGATTGTAGCTAGACCCAAGATTAGGGACCTTAGAATAACTATGTATCTTTCCAGAGAATTAATCAAGACCCATGTATTTCATAAAAAACCATGAAGTTTAGAATCAAGCTGAAATGATATGGCTCACCTATTGTGAAAGAAATATTATGACTGGACTAGGGGATAAGACTCCGGTATGACTACGTATCTTACTAGAGAAAGAATCTAGCCACATATAGTTCTTGAAAAGATTTTGTAGTTCACCATAATGCAATGAACACATTGACTTAAAAATATATCATATTGTAGTTGGGATGTGATAAATAAAGGGAGTATGCCCATAAAGGAGGCCTTAGTGCCATTATAGAGTGGTAATGATGTATTTGGGGCTTATTCGCTGGATATTCCCATATTTTCTTCGTCATTCACTACAAAGAGAGAATCTCGGCCCACTAAGGTGTTAGAGGGATTTCATAGGGACATAAACATGAGATGGAGGCCCATTTATAGGGGACCGTGAAGAGTATATCGATTCCTAGTAATGTTTTTGTTTATTAACTTTGAAAAATAGGGACATTAACCATACAGTTAAATGTCATGTGGTGAGGATGAAGGGTGTCTTGTAGTTTTATGTCATGTGACTTGGACCTTGTGTTGTATAGTTTATCATCACATGACAAGGATGATGATGCTATGCCGTTTAATTTCATGCAACATGATGTTATGTCATTCCTTTCATGTTCATGTGACACCGACCAACTACACAGTTTAATGTCCCATATCTATGATGAATGTTGTGTGATTACACTAAATTGTTTTTTAGAAACCTTGCATTGGTTGGAGTCATAATGACCTCTCCATCCATTGAGATCAAAGTGTAATATCCATTTGAGTGAACCTTGTGTATGGACTAAGGTCTCTCCCACATTGGAATAGGATTTAAAGGTTATTTCCTTGTATCATTGGATTCTTAATGACCATTGAAAAATTTCCATTGTAGAATGAATGGAGGAAGACTTTTTTTAAATAATCGTGTATAAAATTATGGTAAACCGATATGTGATTCATGGTAATCAATATTTCTTCATCATGTTTCTCTAATTCATCTAGTCATTTCTTGGATTTCTCATATGTGGATAACTGATCCCATATGCTAAAATAAAGTGATGAAAACTGAACATCAATGAGCAGAACTACTTATTTGTTAAATACCAATGAATATGGGGTCACCAGGGTGTTAGTACTGGTCATTGTCTGGTAAGCCCAAAATTCATTCATGATCTTATTAGAATAATAATTTTGTCTTTATCCACCTTCTTTTGGATTATGTTCATCTGGTTCTTTTTTAGGGCCTTTATTTATTCATTAGTTGCTGCATGATAGTGGGATAAATGGTTGAAATTAATATTTTATTCTTTATATAGATTTTACACCTCACTATAAAAAAAATAAGTTCCATTACCCATAAATATTGTATGAGGGAAACCAAATATAGAAATGATTTTGGATTTTACAAAGATGACAATGCATTTGTTTCAGAATTCATTGAGAGGTATTTTCCCAGTTTGTTTAGAGAATAAATCATTAGCTCTTAGGATAAAATTGAATTGCTTGGATATAGCCAGAGGGAATGGCCCTACAATAACCATACCCAATATGTGAAATGGACCAAAATATTTAGATGTATGTAGAAACTTTAGGGGTTGATGGATAAAGGTGGCATGCACTTGGAAGGATTGAAGTTTCATAGTGAATTCAATGTAATCTTTTTTCATCAATTACATGAAGTATCCAAGACTATGGATTTGATCATAATTTTTATAAACAGATATGTGGGAACCACATGCTCCCACACGTACTTCTTCCATAATAGCTATATTCTCTTCTCTATCAACACATCTAAGATGGACTCTATAAATGCCACATTTATAGCGACTTTTTAGTGAGTTGGGAAATTATAAATTTTGATGTTAACTTATTGTCGTCAGATTTACTCTTTCAAAACTCTATCAAGTGGGAGAAATCAATCAAGAATCTAGTCTGTTATTGACATAATCCACTTAGTGGTAGGTACATATGGACTAGTGAAGGTACTAATTTCATTATTCTGTTATGTTTTGATATGAACAAATGGTGATACTATTTTTGGTTAATAATGCTGAGGATTGTTTCTTCCTGGTTTATGTAAGCCAAAGCTATAACTAGATTTCCAATGAATCTTCTTAGAAGTTCTATAATCACAATATGTGAGTCAATGTTGTATCTAAAGAGAATTCTTTCATCTACCATGAAACACAATAAATCGTGGGGATTATTTCTTCAATTATGATTGAATAATACATGTTGATATGTTTTATTACCATGTATGAGCCACCTATCAACTCTAGGTGGTTCACTAGTATTTGGAGTGATAGGAATATACCTATAACGAGTTATTGGTATTCCATCTCATTTTTAGTACACCCTTATGAAAATAAAATGGAGTACGGTAAGACTGCCATTACATGGGAAATGATCACAATCCCTAAACCAACTTTCCTGAACATAGGATCTAATGTTATCTTCCTTGTTCATCTCATGCACACATCGTCAAAATATGTTTCCCAATTTTAGGGGCCATCCAGAAAAGAGAATATTTCATCACCTTTTAATTTAGTATTTAAGGATTTTGTTCCTATATATGGGTATTCTGCAAGGAAATCTACAAAATTCTAGCCATTCACTATGTTCAAAGGTAGAAATTGTTTATCAAAATATTATAGAATAACCACCCACCATGCCAAAAAATCATGTCCTTAAAGGATGGATGATGATATATTTGACCAGTTATTTATAGAGACCTATTGGAACTCATGGTGTTGTAGATAGTGCCACTTCTTCTGGGCTACAAATATTAATGTCAGGTAGATATTATCGATATCTCAATTTTGAGTCTCCGTGTTGAGCATGGTTCTACTAAGATAATAGAGGGTGTTCTCATTTATCACATTATTCTTTTTCATGAGGAAGGCCCCCAAATATCACTCCAAGGCCATCACATATAATATGAGTGTCCTTACCTCAATAGTTTCCATTAATACTGATGGACTCAAGAGGTATTTCTTGAGGATTTCAATGCTTCTTGATTGTTGATGGTCTACTAATATTTGACTCCTTTCTTCTTCTACTTGGGGACTGGAAAACACTTTCTTGCAAGGTTGGATATGATGCTCCAAATGTAGGACAAGTATCATTTTATTCCTCTCAACTCATTAAGTATTATTGGTGCTGAAATTTTATGGATATATTTTGTTTTCTCAGGGTCAACATAGATGTCGTGATGGCGAACAAAAAAGGTGGGAAACACCCTCAAGGATGTCACAGAATAACATTTTAAGGGGTTCATCAGGTTATATTGTTGTATCTTGATGAATTTAGTATCAAGGTTAGGATTGTGGTCACAATAGTTCCAATACATTAACAATAGACCATAAATGTATCATTCAACAAACTTTACAAGAAAGGGTTTGAAGATGTGGTGCATGGGACGTTGGTATGTGGAACCAGTTTTTTTCAAGCCAAAGGGGATTACTAGATAGTCAACTAATCCTTAGGAGGATATGGATATTCTTGATTCTTTATATTATTGGGATATCTACATTTATTTTTACAATGAATATCCATCCATTATAGAGAGATCTTGGTAACCATCCATTCCATCAATCAAGTGTTTTTTGATTGGAACCAGGAAGTCATATTTTAGACAATGCTAGTTGAGATCTCCAAAGACGATGAAAACCACGATTTTACCATTTTTTTTCTTTTTTCGGACTATGTTGGTTATCCATTTGGGATATTATACCCCTCAAACGAAGTCTACCTTGATGATATTATCATATTTAGACTATATTTTGGAAGTTTGAGTCGGGTGTGTCCTTCGAAATACCTTTTAGTATCATGGATGCTCTTCTAGAAAACCCATATGATGGGTTGAAACCTCAGGATCAAGAACTAGTATCTTTGTATAATTCTAGGAAAACACATACCAATGTTTCCTCAGGAAGGAATTGTATATCTATTGTTCTTTGGAATCCATGGATGTACTAATTATAGTGGGTCATGGATCTTCCTATGTACCTAGATTTACCACTCTGAGTTCTTACAAATTGGTGGAGGAGCCTCCTTTATATAGAATAGGTGCATCTTAGAGTCCTTACTCTTATTACTCTACCTCACTCTTTACTTCATTAGCGTCTTCTTTGAGTGTAGGTGATGATGCAAGAATCTCATTGTTGGGGGAGATTCGTCATTTGGAAGTCCATAATATGAGGCACTCATTTCTGACATAATAAACAATGTGAGGAATTTTTGGAGTTCCAAAGGGAAGATGAGAGATTGATAATGAAAATGTATTTCTTCTCCCATTGAAGTGACAAATTATTCTAGCCTATGTCATGAAACATAATTTTTTTTGAAGATTATGTATGGAATGAGGATATTTAAAACTAGGATTTAGTCACTACATAGTGATTTGATCACATATCTTGTGCTCTCAGGTTCACTTGTCGTGACTGACATTATGGATGTCGCCAAATGAATGCTTTAATTTCAACCCACCCCTTAAATTTGATTTATTGGTAGAACATTTTCTTCACTAAAATTCTTGAATGGATTATAAAGGATCATATGCAGACCATTTGGGTCATCGATTCGAGCGACATCATCATCCATGGACTATTTTCCTCCCTTGTGGTATAATCCTGTGCTTATGTACTACGAATCACAAGATTTGAATGGGGCCTTATCACCATGAAATGTCCCAATTTTTCCATTGATACAATATTTGAGGCATTGGTGTTTTTATGAAGGAATGACCATGTGTTGATGTAGCCAGGGTCTCCCCATCAGAACATTGAAGATTGTATCATATATAACAACCTTGAATTCTTAGTTGGACATGTGATCCCAAAATTGAGTTTGGCGTGTGATCATGACAAGAGGCTAATCATGACCCATCCCCTGGGGCCCATTCTGTGACATCCCCAAGACCACCTCTCAAAGGACAAGGGTTGGCAACTAACATTGAAGGTGTCAACCTGCAAATGGGAGGCATTTGACTATGTACCTCTACGAATGCACACAAAACAACGTCCCAAAAAACTATAAAGGTAAACATGCATGCCACTAAACAACCCTTGAGTAAAGGAACAATATGTATGTTAAATGGGACAGAATACAATCCCAATAAAATAAAAACATAAAATACGATAATACAAGGATCTCAGGAAACCCACCCATTGAAAACCCCACTTGCAGGTAAGTGTATAGTTGCTACTGGAAGCTGTAGAAGTATGTCATGCCTGCCTAATCTCACTGAGAACCACCATGTCCTAAGCCACCAAGCCCTATATATAGGCTTTAGTCTTCTGTAGATGACACGAAATGTACAGGTGAATCCTGTGCATGGGTGAGTAACACAAAACTCAGTTGGGATCTCAAAACACAAAGGAAAGATCACAATGGAATGTTTACAAAAGGGAATGTTACCTCACACATGTATAATCTAGAGTATAGAAAGCATGATCATCAGTCACAATAATGAACACCTTATACTGCTGGGGTACTCATACCTGATGAGTATCATGGGTATGTTGGGTCAAACAGATCCACTCCACACCATGGGCTTGTTGGGTCACGCAAAACTGCTTCCCACCTTGGCCATCGTACCGAGGTACTCATCCCTGATGAGTACCATGAGTCTGTTAGGTCACATAGAGTCTCTCTCCATTGTGGGAATGTTGGTTCATACATAGCCGCTTCCCACTGGGCCATCATAGATGATCCACATAGGGTCGGTTGTAGCTGATTCACACAAGGTCGTTTGTTAGTAGTCTTTAGGTCTCAGTCAGCCATAGGATTCCCACATGCAGCGTGCTTGATTCTCGTAGAAACTACTCCTTAATCCATTTAGGACATTTCAACTACAATTAAAATATCCTAATATTATTTCCAAAGAAACATCTCATTGAAAGGGTTCTAGTGACATAAACAGCTCAATAATCAGACGTCCATTCTGAAAACTATTGATATTTTAGTGACCGAGGTCCGGTCGTGTCTTAGAAAAATATGACACGATCGAACCGACCCAACCAAGTGGGACAGGGGTCCCCGCTTGTCATGGCTAGGTTCGACCAATTCGAACCGACCCAGTCTGTGTCTATTCCAGCCCAAGCCAACCTAGCCAATAGTCCATGCCCACCCTGCCTTGCTGGACCCGACCCGGTTCAACTGGGGGTCCAACCCACCGGGTCACCTAACAATCTGGTTCCAACCAGCCCGGCCCCCAACTGGTGGGCTGGTTCAATCCCTCCACTGGATGCCCAGTGCCCTGGTTTTATCCTGCTGTCCCAGCCGAAAATAGAGGGCCTGCTTTATTTCCATCCCGAGGTGTGTAACGACCCGATTTGCGCACCCTGGTTAGGCCCACCCGATGGGCTGGTCCCCTCCATCCTAGATGCCATGTTGCTTTCGGTTCGGTTCCTCGTGGCCGACTGAACTACGTGCACTTTTTGGTGCCCAAACCAGTCACTAGATCGCATGAGGCATCATTATCCTCCAGACACCGACCTACTACTTTCGGATCCTACCACACCACCACATCTCGAGTTGGCCATGGTGCTTCCTTCAGCATGCCGCCGCCAACCAGCAGCCACGGGAGCAACGGGAGTGCCTTCATCAGACCACCAGGTCCGCTCCGTTGTTCCGTTCCTCATATTTTATGCACCTCCGACCTCCATGTGGTGCCACATTATTTGGTAAGACCTTGAAACTGCTTTTCCATCAACATGGATGTTTGACCACGAATAACGCACAAGGTTAAAAGGATATAGCCTTGATTATGTCGGCCCACTCCCTTCACATTTGATTTTTAAACAAGGGGGTTTTAAGATTACGATTCCATTAGTCAATAAATAATCTTTTTGAAAACCCCTAGAAAAAGCAACCTCATTCTAGAACAATAGATCCACAGATCATCCTATTCGTGGGTTGTCCTATGTTCATTGTTTTAGAATAAAGAACGGAGAAAATCATACAAAAAAATAACCCATACCCAGGATTGTTTCACGTCAGAGGTAAATTAGTAGTTAGTGGCGATCCATCAGTGGAGATTCAAGAGTTCTAAGATGTCTTCATTCTTCGCTCACTGGTCCCATTCATTGAGGGGTGTCAATGTTGCTAGTGATTCATTGACATTCAATGGAAAGGATTCCTTGTTGTTGATTTATCAGAGGATTTTCATGTTTTTGATCTTGTTTCTCCAGCACTATTAATACATTAAAAGAGAAATGTGCCGCAATGTTTTCGTTACACTGCATTGTCGTATCATTGCGTTTTTTCATTTATGAAACGGCATATCAGTTACACTTTATTTAATGAGTCATTACGCTGAACATTAACAAGCCGTTAAAGGGGTTCATTAATGCAACTCATCGTTTCCTCTTCACCGCATAGCAGTGTGGACATGTCAGTGCTCAACGATGAAAGAAAAAACAATATGTTTTTATGTGTTTTTTATTTTTCTCCCGAAAATTTTGAAGACTAACTTTTCTGATCGACCCATGTTGGTCGAAGTTAGTTCCTTTATAAGTGAATACTGACATTTTGAGTTCAACGGTGAACTCATAATTTTTATTTGAGAACCAGTTTAAAATATATAAAAAAAAGATCACATGCTTATTTAAATGAACTAATTTTTAAAAAAATATATTCCGAGCTCACTGGGCCACAAAATAAAGTGCTGTCTGAGTGTCTGGTCATGAAATAATCCAATATAATTTAACAAAAATGCACATAAAATTTATGAGACATTACATTAAACCCAGAATTAGGTCATTATGTCTTCGTAAGACAAAACATGGATAAACAAAAAAATGCGGTTACTGAACACGAATATGAGCCTCCCACTCTTATGTGCTCTCCTGGTGATTCCTGTGTAGCCACTAAATGTGGACTAGAGGAATCGACCATCCACAAAGGACCTGATCTTCTCAATCCTCTATATCCATCAGGAACTCCGAAAACGTCGCCCAATCATCAATGTACAGCTCACCCTAGACGATGATGTGCGAGGGATCATTCATATACCTTTTCAATTGCTACATATTGAAAACATCATGCACCCAATGCATCTGTTGGGGGAGAGCTAGTCGGAACACCTCCCCTCCAACTCTACTCATAATCTGGAATGGTCTGATGAATCTCAGAGATAACATTCCCCCTGGAAAAATATCTACAATCTCCATCGGGGTGAGACTCGAAGGAACACATGGTCACCCTTCTCAAACTCCAAGGGCCCCCGTATCCTTTTTGTATAAGATTTGGGTCTACTCTGTGTAATCTTTATCCACTCCAGGATGATTTTTACCTTCATAGTGGTTGCCCATACCAACTCTGGGCCAATAATTGCTGACTCCCCTGGGTCTGTCTAGTACAGAGGAGATCTACAAGGCCGACTGTACAAATCCTCAAACAGTGCCATGCCAATGGAGGATTAATAACTTTTATTTCATGAAAACTCTACTAGTGGAAGGTGTTCCAACCAACTACGACCAAAATCAAGGATTCTATCATGAATAATGTTTTCCATGGTCTGTATGTTCCGCTCTGTCTGACCATATGTCATTGGGTGAAAAGGTGTGTCGAAGAACAAATGAGTCTTGAATGCCTCCTGTAATCCCTTCCATAGCCAAGATGTGAAGCGAGCATCCTGGTTTTAGACGATCATTGAGGTCACCCCATGAAGCCACATTATCTCTTGGATATAGAGGCATCCCACACCCTCTACTGATCCCTACATCTGGATGGGTAGGAAGTGAGCTGATGTGGTGAGTTTTTCAATGATCACCCTGATAGAATCCTGGTCCTTTGACGTTCATGGTAATCCCATCACAAGTCCATCGAGATACCATATCACTTCCACTATGGTACCTCAAGTGGATGTGCCAAGCCTAATGGAACCTGATGCTCAGCCTTCATCCCTAGCCTCCAGTATTGATGTCATAGATCCTGGTACATCTTCTCCACTATAAGATGTACCACTAATGGCGAGGTATGGAACTGCCTAAAAATCTCCATTCACAATGTAACTGGTACCACTTTCAATCCTCTAAAACGGAACATGTGCTCCCCACCTATCGAAAATATATCGGGATCCTATCCTGAGGATAACTGAGCATGTCATTCCTTATAGTCCCCATCCACAAGTTGTGAATCCATAACTCATTGTAAGAGTGGGGGATTGACAGTCATCTACTGATGGTGAGATTCTCCATCACCATCCATCAAGGATATCTACATCGTAGCTAGGTGCTCTGTCACCTAAGTCAGCATCTACAATCTAGATCTCTTGATTAGCGCATTTTCCACCATGTTCCCCTTCCCAAGAGTATAGACTATCTCAAAGTCATTGTCCTGTATGAACTCTATCCATTTCCATTTTATCATGTTCAGTTACTTCAAGTAAAATATATACCTAAGACTCTTGCGATTGGATTAGATAGTAAACTATTCACCCATCATGTAGTGCCAAAATTTTTTTAGAGAAAAGTCCATTGCTACTAACTCCCGGTCATGGGTTGCATAGTTATGATCATGCTACCTCAACTACTGTGAACCGTAGGAACTCAATTCTCTCTCTTTTATCAGAACACAAACCCATCTGGTCCTTGAAGGGTCACAAAAAATGGCATACAAAATTCACTCCTCTTGTAGTCTCAAGATAAGGGCAGTCGTCAGTTTCTGCCTCAGCTCCGGGAAACTCTGCTGGCACTTCCCCATCCACACAAAGGTTTTTCCATTCTCTATGAAACCTAATAAGGGTGCTACTACTCTGGAAATGTTAGGCAAAAACTCATGGTAGTATCCGAAAAACTAACAGAAACTTCTCACCTTAATCACGCTCATGGGTGACTCCCAAGAAAGATATGCCTCTATCTTCACCAAATACAATGCAACTCTAGCCTCCAATATGACATGTTCTAGAAAGTGGACCTCCTGAATACAGAACTAAAACTTTGATATCTTCCAAAAAAGATGGTTCTCTTGGAATGTATACAGGACTATCCCCTTGTGTATAGTGTTCTCCCATTCTCATGCCATGTACACCAAGATGACATCAATAAAGACCACCACGAAATGATCAAGGTAAGGACAGAAGATCATGTTCATTAGTCCCATGAGAACTTCGTGGAAATATTTCATGATTAATGGAACCCCCAAGAACATGTAGTTCCCATATCAGCATCTGAAGGTTGTCTTTGGTACATCATCATATTGTACCTGAAGCTGGTGATAGCTTAATTCGAGAGCTATCTTTTAGAGCCACCTTGCTCCCTTCTGCTGGTCGAAGAGGTTATAAATTCTTGGAAGAGGGTATCTGTTCTTCCTATTCACCTAGTTTAGGTGATGATATTCCATGAAAATCCTCAATATTCTGTCTACCTTCCTGAAAAAAAACTAGGGATTCCTATGGTGAAGCACTTAGCCTCATGAATCCCTTCTCTTGCATGTCCTCTAGATAAACCCTCAACTCGCAAATCTCCATGGGAGCCATCTGATATGTTGGACTGGATATTATTCCCTTCATTGGGTAATGATTGATGAAAAATTCTAACTCTCTAGGAAGAGTTAGTCACAAAATATAATCAGGGAAGACATTATCGTACTCATCCAACATTACTGGAAATCCTGATCTCCTTTCTTCCACCACATCACGGGTGAGGCTAGCCAACTAGTGAGTTATTGGATGCACCCTCCTCTGAGAAAGTCCATCCATTTCTGTAAGAGATCCCCTCTCGCTAGTGAAGGAAAAATTGGTCCCATCCTCGTAGAAACATCGTACTCTTCATTTAGGAAAGTCGATTTTAGAATGAACTGTGGATAACCAGTTCATACCAAAGATGACATCATTGGGACTTGACGCCACTACTAGGAGATCCCAATCGAAGCTCTCCCCTCCTAGTGTATTTTCAAACTACTAAAACAAGTGTGTAATAATCGAATCCCATCTCATAGTATTCCCTAATCTCAAAGATCATGCCAAAGGTTCCATTGGAATCTCTGAGATCTAAACAAGAAATGTGGAAAAGAAAGGGTGACTGGAACCTATGTATATAAGAATGGAATCTAAGGTTTATAAGATAATGATCATAACTATAATCATATCTGGAGTGTCTTGGTAATATGTATAAACTTCTTGAAGCTGAGCCTACCCATGTCCACAATCTCTCTAAGGCCGAGGTTGTCCATCTTGGGGTGGTGGTGGTAGTACATTAAACAGTCACTTACCACCTAATGCACGACCTTCTCCTATAACATGTTCTCCGCCCTGTAGAACTCTACGATTGATCCTTTGTATCTTCCTTGGTTGTCCCTTGACCATTATCTGATCTATTGTGTAGTGGGTCGGGCAACCACGATCCATGTGTCCCTACCCGCCGCACATAAAGCACAACATGGCTCATTGTTGACTCCCTCAGCTCTAGGATCCACACACTACTGACCCTGAGTCGTTGGGTCTCCCCTGAATGATCTGACCCACTTGGGTTCTCATGTATACTACCTTCTTCCCACAAATGATGACTCTACCACCTGGTGTCTACTTGTGGCTGCTTATATTGATGCCTTCTCTACCAGGAAGCTCTTCACAAGAAGGTCTTGGTCCTGAACCCCAACCTGAGCAGGGATGCTGAGAGATAACATAGATGCCATTATATCCCAACATAATCCCTACTCAATGTATCAAGCCCTGAATAATGGGTATTTCACCATGTCAAAAGAGTAGAGAGAAAGATCGATGAACCATTCCAAGTACACTGCTACTATAATGCTACCCTATTGTAGGTGTAGTAGCTCCAGTATAAGCCTAGAGAGCAACGTTATCGAGATGAAATCCTCCCAAAAAAGGTACTCAATGTTTATTCATGAGAGGGTCACCTCATCATGATTCTGAATCGTTAAGCTCCAACATCTATCTTGTGAGCCCTGATGATGGCTCATGGTTAAGATCTCCATTTGGTCAAGGTTGATCTTCACTAAGTGAAACACTCACATCACCACCTCCAGCCAGTCCCTAGCAAACTAAGGATCTATCCCTCCCATGAACCTGTGAGGTCTCTATCTCTGAAACACATGCAAGGAACTGAGTCTATGTACTTGATTTATAGGTAATTCCAGTAGTAACTACTGATCAACAGGTGGTTGTAACATAGGTGATCCACCAGGTAGGGCTATCTCTAGAACAAGTCCACGAACCGATGACTCATCACTAGGTGAGATCTCTTCATGATCATGAATTTTAATATTATCTGAAGATCATCATAGAGGAATCTTAAAAGATATCAATATGTACCATGGTCAATATATTATACCTGGTTAGTAGACCATATTTCATGAAGAACATGAGGAAAAACTCAGTTCATACATGATGCATGAAACTGATGTTTTTATGTATAGAGAAAAAAAGAAAAATTAAAGGCCCTGGTGTATGAATACGTCAACCACCGCACCAATACTAGACTCCCTGAATATGAAATCCTAACTCAAAACATTTTACACTATTTTCCAAAATCAAAACAATAGACTCCCTGTCTTTGAGGTAAAACAGACCACCTCTGATACCACTTTTTCATGACCCTTCCCCAGGGCCCATGACATGACTTCCCCAAACCCACCTCCCAAAGACTAGGGGATGGAGACTAGCCCCAAACGTATTTACCTTCATGTTAGAGGTATTTTCATACCTACAATTAGGCACGCAAAAACAATCACATCCAAAAAAACTGGAAAGGTAAACATGTATGCCATAGAATAACCACTATGTAAAGGTACATGATGTAAGTCAAATGGTATAGAATACAGACACATTAAAAGAAAAAACTGAATACTGGAAAGTAAAAGGGTTTTGGGAAAGATGTTTTCTGAAATCCCCACATGATGGTATGTGTTGAGTAGCTGTTTGAACCTATATATGTACTTCCTGCCTACCCGATCTCAATCGGCCCCTCCTAGTCCTAGCCTACAAAGCCCTCCATCTAGGATTCTATTGTCTGCACAAGACATGACACATGCAGGCGATGCCTATGGAGGGGTGAGTAACACAATAATCAACAGGGATCCAAAAACACAAATTAAGGACTACAAAGCAAAGTTTACACATGGTACAATCTGCTAGCACATGTATAATCTAGAGTATATAATGCAAGACCGTTAGTCAAAATACTGAACACCTTGATCTATTGGATTACTCATCCTTGATGAGAACCAAGGGTATATTGGTCCGCACAGAGCCGATCCCAACTATAGGCCTACCAGGTCTCACATATCAGCTTCTGACCTTGGCCATCATACTGAGGTACCCATCCCTAATGAGTACCATGGGTTAAACTGGTCACATAGAGCTGCTCCCCACTGTGGTCCTACCAGGTTACACAGAACCACTTCCCACTAGGACATTGTAGCTTATCCACATAGAATATCATGTAGCTGATCCACATAGGGTCACTTGTCAGCAGTCTTCGGGCCTTAGTTAGCCACATGATTCCCGTACGTAGTGTGATTGATTATTAAATAAACCGCTAATCAAGCCATTAGTCACATTTAAACATCCATGAAAACCTCCTTAGAGTATACCAAAATAACCACCAAGTCTCAGGGGTTCCAATTCCACAAAAGACCCATCCATCAGATGCCATGTCTTATAGATATTGGTGTTTTAGTGACTAGGTGTTGGTCGTGTCTGGACCCATTCTGACCTGGTTGGACCAAACTGACCAACCCATCTCGGGACCCCTGCATGCCTCAACCCAGTTTGACTGATCTAAACCGACCCTGTTTGAGTCTGGGCCGGCCCGGTCTGTCCGAGCCACTGGTCCAGGACAATTAGTACTTTCTAGATAGTGCCTAGTTCGGCTAGGGGTCCAGCCCGCTGGGTTGCCCAATGATTTGGTTCCATCCGGACCGGCCTACAACCGGTGGGCCTGTTCATTCTTACCCATTCCTGCAACCGGAGGTCCTATTTGTTCCCACCTCAGGTCGCCCAACAACTCAGTTTTTCCCACTGGCCTAGACCACCATAGTGGGCCAACCTTATATCCAACTTGGTCATATAATAGCCATGTTTTCACGTCCCAGTCAGGCCCTATGGGTGGGCCAGTCACCTCTAGCATGGATTCAATGTGGTGTCTGGCTTGGCACCCTACGAACAGCTTAGCCAGCCACTCCTGTTGGTCTTGAATAGGGTTACTGGACTCCATTCCAGTAGAAAACCTCAACCCACGCTACATGGGTTGCTCCACCGACACAGTCAGAATGCCGCGTCCTTGCCCCCTGTATTCGGCCCACTGCCTATGGCTCTTTCCACACCGCAACGGCCCTAAATGACAATGATGCCTCCTTAGTCACACTGCCACTTAACCAAATCCTATACAGTGGTCCACCAATGACGATCACCAAAGGTGCCTTCAGCAGACCAATGAGTACACTACGATGGTGAGTTCCTCATGTTGTATGCCCCTTCATCCCATATGGGTTGATTACTTCTCTATTAAGGCCTTGGAACCGCTTCACCATCAACATGGAGGTTCATCTATGAAGAATTGACTAGGTTTAGAAGCATTATCCTTTTTCGTGCTGTCATAAACCCACAGAATTAGAGTTTAAAAATGGGGGGGGGGGGTTATGATTACAATTCCCTTGGAAAATAAATAATCCCAGTGAAAAACCCTAAAAAGCACCCTTCCACCAGAACAAGTGACTAGGTAGATCAATATGTTCATGGGTTGAGATGTGTTCATTGTTTTAGAATGAATAATATGGAAAATAAAACCAATAAGTAACCCAGACATGGGATAGATTCGTTCTGGAGGAAAACGTTGTTGTGGTGGTGATTCGTCCGCCGAGATTCAAGAGTTCAAAGCCATAAGTGTTCGTTACTCATTGGTCCCGTTCATTGAGGTGTGTCAATGTCGCTATGAATTCTCCAGCATTTGTTTAAGAGGATCCCTCAACATCAATTCATTATAGGAGTTCCATGTTTTTCATCCCATTTCTCTAACCCCATTAATCCAATGAAAGAGAAACACGTTGTAGCATTTATGTTACGTTGTGTCATCGCGCCATTACACTATTTGATTTCTGAAATAGAATATTATTTACACTTCATTTAATGGTTCATTATACATTAAATTAACATGAAATTAAAGGGGTTCATTTAATCTGAATCCTCCTCACATTGTCCTCGCACTGCAGTGCAGATGTGTCAACACTCAAAGGGGTAGGAACAAAAAAATCATCTCTTTATGTTATTTTTATATTTCTCCCAAAATATTTGAAAACTAACTCTTTCGGTTGACCCTCACCGATCAAAATAAGGTTCATTATACATGAATCCCGATGTTCTGAGTTCAATGATGCTCTCATATTTTTGATCTGAGCACCAATTTAAATGATTGAACAACCCGATCTCACATTTATTTAAATGAACTAAAAAAATATCATAAAAATATTTTGGGCTCATTGGGCCTCAGAATCATGTGCTTTATGAGTGTTTGGTCTCGAAATAATCCCATATAATTTAAAAAATATTACATCGAATTTATGGGACATTACAAGGCTCTTTTTCAGTCTTATCATAACCTTGTAACATTAGAGTGGTCAAGACAATTGGGATACATTGAGACCTTGTTGGTGATGTGTCTAGATTGAAATGAGGCTCAAACCTAATCCATTTTCAATGAAGGCACATAGGAAATCATTGTCATTTATCTTTAAAGAGATTTAAAAGGGTCTAATGTGTCCTTGTATGACAGAAACCACATATTGGTCTGTAAAATAGATGACCACATTGAATTATTCTACATCATTCAATACATGATAAACATTATAACTAGTAAACTATAATTCAAACTCTTAAGGGTTTGACAAGGCCTCTATGATCTCTTCCTAAAGGTATTTTGACAAACACATAGAATCCAGGATTGTATCTTGGCTCGAACATGATCCTGTTACTTCAAAATATCATAATTCGGATCCAATGGTTTGTGCATCCCAGTATGGGGATGTTCTTTAATATTTTTTTTGGGAGATGATGTTCTTAATGTAGATGGATTGTTCCTTGGAATATGAGTGGAAAGTTCTTCCACTTCTGGTGGGTTAGGTTCGCTCGGTCTTCCTACACAACAAGGATGATTAGGTGATGAGATATCCTTTAATAAATCTTCTAGAATGATTGTGTTAGGGAATACCCTATCATGCATGGGGGAATTCCCTTATTACTACTAATCATGTTGGAGAGCTCTCCCATGAGATTCGGCCTCATAGATGGTTAAGACAGGGGTGTGGTTAATGTAGTGACTCATAGAATTATCACCTCCTACCCTATATCCTCGACTCTAATGACCCCTCCCCCCAGTTCCCAAATCATGAATAGAGAATTTGGGTTTATAATCAGAGTCATTGTCTATGAAGGGATCTATTAAGTGAATAATAATAATGGAACCAAACATCAAGTCCTCATCCGATGAAGATTCTATCTTGTGGAAGGATCCATGTTGTACCATATGGTAGGGTGGTGCCTGTTCTTTTGAGACCATCAGTACAAATTACTCTATGTTATGTTGAATTTTACCTTTGACACAAGATCATATTTTTACATTTTCTTCTTACCCTTCTAGCCATGTAACTTTTTGGAGGAATGGATTTCAATGTTTTATTTAATCGATGAAGTTGGATTCATCATAGCGGAAGCATCCAGAGGCACAGTTGGATACTGAAACTATGTCTGGACGATATCATAAGAATGGTTGATCATTTTCCTGGTCATATAGTCCCAAACTTCTTGAAACTCTTTATATTTACTTCTTTCCATTAATTTTTCTCCTCTGGATTAGTGGAAAAAACACAAGAAACCTGAGAATGTAAAATTTATAGGTTCACTTTCCCAGATTCAACCATATTTTGTAGGAGGTATTTGAAAAAAACCAAATTACATGTTGTTCCTCACCGCTTTATAGTAGGGAAAATAGTTTGGGAGGTCTTCATCACCTTCATTCCTGGGCTTCTTGGGATTTTTAAACTTCAACAAGTGGTTTTCCATTTCTGAGATGAAGTAGATGGGGAATTGGTAATTTGAAAAATAATAGACCATGTTTTTATTCTACTCAAACTATTTTCACATTTTATCTCTCTGATTATCTTGATTAGGTATGCATTTTCACAAATTCATAGGACATGGATCCATACGATATGGTTTGGGCTTTGAATTAAGGGAGGGTATAAGGTCCTACTTATGTGTAATAGTATAAGCCTCTTCTTTTCCTATTATCCATCCATGAGTCAATGGAATTAATCTGCACTTTTCCTTAGTCCTTGTAATGTATTATTGTACATTTTGAGAAATCACAACAAGGTCTTGAAACCCTCTTGTATATTTCACAAGAATCAACAAGATGATTTTTTTTGAAGATTCTCTATTCATAAGGGAAAAAATACTTCTTGAGTGAGCAGTTGGTTTAAGAATCATTTCAAACCTTTCTACTAATCAATGAAGTCTGGGACCCTTTCATTCTCCTTTTATTTATAGTTCTTGAGAGTGAATATTGATGTATTAGAACATGCTAAGATAAACTGAAATAGAAACTTTTGAGAGAGGTAATCCCTATATAGTGATCGAATGAGAGTGAAAAATCATGTACCACTCTAAGACTGTCCGCTATGGTGATTTACTAAAGAACCCTAGTTTCACCGCTTCCTATTGTGAAGGGGTCGCCATCATGGGATTAGATTGATAGACGAAATGAATCAAGTGATTCTCTGGGAATCCCAAGCCATTGAACATTTGAAATATATAATTCCCAATGATTAGTGTTGTAAGAGTCAGATCTACCCATTCAGGGTAAAGATTATTTTCCAGAATTATCAGTGCAATCTATTATTCTAAGGCTTGAAATCAAGCCGTTAGTGACTACATAGTGTTCATAAGAACTCTATGAATATCTGGCTGAGACGGGACCTAAAAAGGTGTTGTGGCTTGAGCCGACATCTGGTGGAGCCATTGGTGGTGGCACTACTAGTATCTATCGTGGGTAACCTATATGGGATGACCTATAAGGATGTTTCTAACCCTTATCCGGTTTCACACCCAACTAAGGTATTTCTTGGCATTCCATTGTGGGATCCAAAACAATTGGGGATTTGTATCCCACATTTAGTGGATGTTCCATGTCTAATACAGTTTTCATGGAACACCCTCTTAGTTCAGGTGCTCCAGCTGAAATTGAGAGTTTAAGATCTTCTGGTAAAACATATATAGTAGGAAGTTTGCCTCAATGTTGTTTTTCACTGATTATTGTCAATTATATCATCTATTCTTCTTACTGAGGAACTATTTCCTCCATAGAATGTGAATTATCCCCTCCAAAAGGAAGGTGAGCTAAAATTTGACCCTTTCCCTTTTCTTTTTGGGTTCCTTTCAAAGAGTTAATGATGGACTATTCAAGGGAGTTCCCAAATTAATGGAAAACCTCTGGATTCAGGTAAGAACACAAGTTTCATTCGTTTCGGTGTATACTTAATTATGAACCAATAAATCCTATTATGTCTCTTTTGAATTGGACTCATATCTTAAATAATCAACGAGGGAGGTATTGATGACATTAACTGATGTGAAATTTATTGCATGATTTCTATTAGTGTCTTAGTGAGACTGTCTTCTTTTACACTATTGATAAGGATTTCTCTTCGATTTTTCTATTTATCTAGGATATGCATGGTAGATAGTGATATGAAGGGTATATCAAGATATTTTGGTCATGCATGTCCCAAATGAGTATACAAGATCATTGGATGGTGTGAACTATGAGGATACATTCTACATAATTTCCCCTAATCTATAGAAGACTAATTCCCACTAAATAGGGGATTGTTGAGGTGAAAAATATTCCATCCTTTAGGGTTGAATACATTCCTCACAACCCTCCGGGTCTGGTTTTCTAACCTCAAGGGTTGGGTAAAAACATCCCCCATAGCAATGGGATGGGGTTGCTCCTGAATCACTATGGTTACTATTTATGCGGTCATCCTTCTGATTATATGGAGATTTTTCTAAACATGGGATAAGTACATAATTCAGTATGGACTTTCACCAACCATTTCCGGTGATCATTGAGATATTTATGACATTTGTGCTATCTAGACGATGATATCCTCTAACCAAGATGATTGGTTGATATTATCAGATGCTTGATGCAACAATATCTCAATAGAATTCTCTCATATGTCTGGTTGTTAATGAGAGTCAGTTAGGGCCTATTTTTTAGCATATCTTCATTCATAGAAAAGGTCATTTTTTTTGATCTAGCCGGAGGCTTTGATGCTACATGATACAACCTTTGGTGGGATACGCTGGTTAGGGGGCGCTATGAAATGCATTGCTCTGTGTGCACTGCATCCTTTGATACGAACACCAGATAGGGCATGAGAGATCATATGTTGGAACCACATTAATGTACTGAGGCTTGAATGCTGAATAGATCCTTACTATTTATCGATCGTTATACATCATGATTCTAGGAGAGCTACCAATTCAATTTGGAATTTTAGCCCTTATATTAGCTTTAAATGAATTTGATACTCATCATAGGGTATTACCTTTTCATTCAAGTGAAAAATTGTTTTCCATATGTTGAGGTGGACGTCCTGTAAACAATCTTCCAAAAACACCTCTGAAATGTTGTATTGAGTGGTAGCTAAATGCAAGAACATGAAGGGTACATCATCTTCATCCAACTATTTCCACATGTTTAGTATTTATTTTTTATCATTAGATAGAGGTTCCTCCACCTTTTTTAATTAGAGTGGATTATTCCAAACTTCTTTATCATAATATGTGAGGTTGGTTTGGATTTTATCTACAATTAAATAAGGAAAGCATTCCAAAGGAGGTTTGGAGAATGATCGTCATCTTGGGATATCTTCTGGCTGAGAAAAGATTTCACCATGCAATGATAAGGAAACAATCATGATTGGCCTTTTGTTCACAAGTGCCTCATGATTGGATGTCTTTATCGTACCTATATTTCCAATTAAAATATTTTCTTAAAAACATGTACTACTATTGAAGAGATACCATTCACAATGAATTCCATAATGGGGAGGAAAACCAATATATATTACAATATGGGTAATACCTTCTTGATCCATGATCTTTAAGCCACATGGTGGGGATTCACTTCTCTCATGAGAAGATGTGCTCTCAAGATCGATCAAATTTTTATCATGAAGCAATCCTTCATGATGAAGGGTCTGACAAGGTACTTTAAAAATACTAATACTTTTCACATAATTTTGTAATGGGAGATTAGGATCTTGAGATACCATAGATAAGTGGATAAGGGCTTCAAAAATAACCACATTAAAAAGATCCAGATCATAGATCAGCTCTTGATTTTTCAATCTTGTTTGAGAATAATTCTTCATGTATTCCTTCTTTTGAGAGATTGGGGATACTTTATAAGAGAAGTTGTTGACATGAAAAAGTGTTTGTGCCTTCCTTGAGTGTTCATTGGGATATGACGATTATATCCAGTTAGAGTGGGCATGTATTCCTGACCCCATAGTCTATATAATATGGGTGTGTTTTCCACATGAACCTTGTGGATTGGAGAAGAAGTGTGTATCTGCTTTGAGGTGACATACTGATGAGCCACCCCATATATGGGGAAAATGTTGTGTGTCCATCCCTTGGGAACTACTGTCATCATCATTATGACGTCCTGGAAAGTCTGTTTGATGTGGGAAGGGATTTCAAACTTCCCTTTAACCTTTTTATAGATATACTTGGTGCCTTCAGTTATTGGAACAAGGATATATGTCCATTATGTATCTAGGTTAGGATAAATTACCTACTCATGTCTTCAAATTCATGTCGGTGTATAATGACATTAATCATGTGTGGTGGCTTAGAGTTTAGTCTTCCCCTTCGTTCTGTCGAGAATTTTTGACTGAATTCTCTGGGTGTTGCAAGAAGATGTTGCCAGTAGGATTGATGAATGCAGGCAGGTGAGTGTGCCTAATTGTGGCTTTCCTCTATACATGGTTAGAGGGATTATTTTTTTAAATTAAAGAGAGACTGCTGGTAGGCTTGGTGGGTGGAGGTTGGGTTCTGCTTCTTCTCGTGGTATTCTGCTGGATATGAATATTGAGATTCTTTGAATCCCACCAGATGATTCTTGTGACGGGCTAAATTTAGGAGACATGTGTTTATTCCCATTCTCAATTTTCCACTAAATTGGTTTGGTGGGCTTCTCTAGAGGCGGTAGAGGTGTAAACCTACTCCCTATTTAACAATAGTTTCCCATGGGGGGCTAGGTAGTGTGCGATGATCTTGATGACTTGGGAAGGTTAGGAAAAGACAACACCCCCATCATGTTGAGGGATAACTACCATGTGTTATTGGAAGTGATGATAATTGGATTGATCTATTGACAAGGACTCATGTGTTTTCGTGATGAGTCCATATGAACATCATGATCCACCTTCCTACGTTTAGGGAGGGACTAGTTGTTCTGTTCTGGGGAGAAGCTTCTGAAAGGGATTAAGATGGAGATGAGAACCATATATTTAAGGACCACAAGTAGCTGCTGTCTAGATGATCAATGGGGCTTGGTGAGATGAAGGGATTTTTGGGTGGCCTCCTGGGTCAGGATAGTTCCATAATCATGGTACTCCCGGACCGATGCATTAGAGACCCAACGTTGAAGATACTTAGTTTGTGATGGAATTTTGTGTGTGTATAAAGAACCAACCTGAGCAGTATCTTGGGTATTCATTGGTGAAATCTAGGAGGACATCATTGGACTGAAAGGAGTACTTGGAATGAAGTTCCTGAGAAATTTGAAAAAACATACAATAAATTATATTAATGAAGTATCACATTTGATTGAATACATGCTTGATTGATTGTCTTGTCAAGAACTATTTTATTTTTAGAATTAAAGAGACATGATAGGGGTTGATACTATAATTTTGGTTAAGGATTCACATTTGATTCACGAATTTTTATCCCCACAGATATATGTTTAGCTCAAGAATCATTATTTATTAACAATTTTGAATGGGTTTGTTCATAGAACCGAAAACACCCAACGATTTTTTATCGATGGGGGACATTCTTTCCAAAGGCAGGTTCTCATTAGTATTCGTTTCTAATGATGCTTATGAACTCACATTATTCATGATGATAGGAGGATGGTAACATCACTTAATTTTTTGTGGGATTATTCCATATTGTAGGACTCTCTTATAGATTTAAGATATTATTATGAATCCCTTATTTATTCCCATTTATGATGTGGGTAACCCTAAAATTAAGAATCAATGAAAAGAATATATGGAATTTAGAATCATCTGTATGTATCCTAGGTTCTCCATCGATGGTTTCTTATTATATAATTATTATTTATTTTTTTTCATTATTACGATGGTGCTAGTTTTTTAGCCACATAGTAGGGTGATCTAGAGTGTATCATCATCCCTTGAGATGGGAGTTGTTTTGATGTTCAGATCAGAAATAGGAAATCGGATTTCTATTTATCATCATGAGAGGGATCCGAACCCATGCGATTCATATTCTCTTAATGGGATACATCATACCATTTAAGGTCATGTGATAAGGACCTAACTGTACAGTTTAACGTCATGTATCAAGAAAATCTAGGCGGTAGGTGCCTAGTCAATGTTTGGGGTGAGACTTACTCCGAAGCAGAGTAAGGAACCATGAATGAATATGGGTTTCTATGCTGAATTAAACCCTATTTGGAATGTGGCCCAATGAAAATAAGGTTGATTTTGGGTGTTGGGTTTTCACCACTACTAGGCTTCTTACATGTCATGTTTGGAGGTGATTCAAAGCCCATGTAGTTTAGTTGTGATGATCTGTACTGATTGAGGTCCTTGAGTTTGCCTCATAGGTATGTATGAACCTTTAAGAGGATTAAATAAGGGAATACTCCTAAAGAGTATTCTTGGTAAAAGTAACCATGAGGGATGTCTCACATCAGTGTAATTTGGAGGCATGTTTCAGAGATTACTCTTTTAGAGGATACCGGGGTTAAGGGGATTTTGATTGGTGATTTCTCCAGAGAAGGGTTACCATCTAGATTGGGACCTAGGTGGGCGTCCTACTTTTCCCATTTTTAGAAAGAATCATAGTTCTTATAGTTAAATTACATGGGGAATATGCACTAAGGCTTTCCTTTTGAATGGTGTGAGAATTGGGGCTTTCCCCTTAGGAGGATTCCTATATGGTTGTGGATATTGTAGATGTCATGTACACCATTAACCTATATTAGCACGTAATTCCAGATTAGTGTGTAAAATAAGAGGGAACAAAAGGTCTTAGAAATCACATGATATACATTTCCCTGATTTGGGTATCAGAACATGGGGACTCATGCCTATGAGATCACTCTAAACGAAGGAGAGAAGAAGATTCAAAGGATAGTCCTATGCCAAAACATGCATCAAAGTGTGTGGGTTATGTGATCATGGACAACCTCTATTTCCATAAGAGTCAAGATGAGGCACACATTAATGTGATGGATAAAAGGGAAGCTGAAGATATTTCATGAAACACAATTATCAGCCTCTACAGGTGGAAGTGGTTGGGGCTACGAAACATCACACACTTCACTTTTCCCTAGAATTGGTCTTGGGTATGGATACTATGGAGGGAAGGAAGAAGGAGAGGTCCTTAAAGAATTAATAAGGGATTAATCCAAGAGAGATTTCATGAAATTGGTCCCATGGAGAGGGAGGAGGATCTCATTCCATGTTCAATGGAAAATAAATCATAATCCTTACCCTCCTCACTGGGAATTGGAGAATCTTGGTTATAGGGATGACAAGGGTAGGACATGATCCTAGCCTAAGTATTTGATACCAGGAATTACATGAAAAAATCATTGGGGTACAAATACTTATGAATTTTGGAATACACATTGAAGTGCACCCTGAGGACCCTGAATGCCAAACCAAGAATGTATGTGAGACCTCTAAACATAGGAAAACACAAAAATATGGGGGACATACTGGTATGACACTCACCACGGTTGTGAAATTCTTTAGGCTTCTATGGATGTTTCAAATTATTACCTTTTAAAAACGTGACACAAATAAGGACGAGTCATACCCCTAGTGGTTTGGACGAGGACTAAATGAGTGACTTGTGAAGGTCCTTCGTGCAGGTTCTATGTGTGGGTGCTCAATGTAGGGTCTGAGAGAAATTGGAAATGATTCTCAAAGGGGGAGTAGGCCTACCTGATTTGAATTTTATTTTCATGATGGACTACCCAGGCATAGAAATATGGGTATATGTTTAACCTAGGAACTATAGGGGTCATCAAGGGTCTATATAAGGGTTTCATACAGGTCCCTTATTTTGGGGAGGGTACTTACGAAGGTGGTTTCTATTTATGTTAGAATGGGTCCTTGTGTAGGTATCTTGTTTTTGGGACCCTGAACGGGATTTGATCTCACTTATCCCCTTAAATTCAATATTCATCTAGGTTTTAGAGAGCTACCTGATAGATTGTTGGACGCCTGGGCAAAGGGGTTGTGAAGCCATAGCTTCAGGACTCATTAAATATTTTTTTTAATTTATTCAAACGAGAAACCCAAAGGTCCTATTTATAGGTGGATATAGAACCATGTTCGAAAACGTTTACTCATGATGGTGTCAGGAATAGGTGATTGATATTGAAACCCAAAATAGTGGTGGCTTATCCTTTGGTGGTGCACAAGTCAGCTGCACCGACCTTCTAATTCACAAGGGTATTCACACACATGCCAATTTGGGCATGTCCCATTGATCATGATCAGGGTTCTTTAGTACACGAACATGCCTAATGAGGAATTATAATATTTTCCCTTAAATTGAAAAAATAGATTGTCAAAAAATGTGTGTCCACCTTGGATTTATTTTCCATAGCTTGATCTTAATCCATCTCCACACTATTATATTTCTCTCCCTTATTATATTTATACTCACTATCATGTGAGTGAAATGAAGGGTCTATGGTTATATAAATAAAACCTGGTTACACTTGACCATACATAATATATGTGTACGGTATGATTAGAAGATAATATGTTTTACAAAAATAATAAAACATTTCCAAAAACACATGTAATTAAATGATAAATAAATTAATAACACTACACTAGAATAGTTGGGTAAATCTCATGATCATTCACAATGTTAAACAACTATAAGAAAATATGTATTTGAATTCATTAAATTTGAATAAAAAACTACAAAAATAAAAAATAATTTATTATATTAATTAATTTAATCATTATCTAAATTATCTATCCAAAAATACATGGTATTCCTATCCATGGAAATTTTAATTAAATTAACTACAAAAATAATTAAAAAACCATTTTCAAAAATCATATATGGAATGGATACATAGAATTTACCCTCATGGCGGGGCAAAATTTTGTTTAAAATTTAATCAATACATATTGTGTAAGGGAGGGAACATAATCTATCATCTTATGAATCTAATTAAACTAATCTATTATATTTAAAACATAGACTGTGTGTATTTTCACACAAAATATCCTATGATTTAAGATGGTCATTTTAAGGTTTTCAATAGTTATAAGAAATGTATTTCTATACAACATGTTGTGATATTACCCAAAATGTTGTCACATTGGTTATTGTGTGTAACATGTATGTATTGTAAAATTACACAACATGACATGAATACGAATGGTGTATACCATAGGAGTCTACCATGGCATACATTTCGTATAAGAAGATCATAAACCTAATGTATTGTTAGAATAATGTAGAAACATATTATTTAAGAATTAAATTTTGTAGGACTCATCGAATATCACTTGGCATATACCTAGTTTATAAAACCCCCACTCATATCATGTACAACCATCTACAAACCTTGTATATTTGTTTTGATTTATTTAGTTAATTTTTCTCATTAGTTTTAATTGTGATCCATGCTTTCGTCAGTGTAGACTTTTAATGAGTTTTGCAAAGTTAAATGAAATTTAAAACTTGTTAAATGACACATAATTTATTACTATCCACCATCACTACACACCTTTGGGCATAATGTGTATGTTTCATAGGTTATCATGTGATATATTTCCTGTACAACTTACTATAGGTAGTGTAATTTCTCTATTGTAGAATCCATCAACTAGAAGTCAATATATGATTTCTATTAATTGTACATCACATATTTTAATGACATGAATTTCACGATTTACATGGGGTTAAAACCATGTGGGGGTTACAAGGTGTGTACACCATATACATGATTTATACCCCACTTCCAGCCTTGTATAATAAGTCAGTCAATAAATGGTAAGAAATAAAGTTTCATACTATTCCCCACACAATGTGTTGTAATATCTATGACCCAAACATGTGTTGATTCCCTAGGGTACATGGATTCTAATTTCAATTAAATCCCATGTGATCATGTCTTATAGATGGAATTATTGACACCTCTAAATGGGGACTTTGAGTGTTCTTAATTAATTCTATTCCTCTTATTTGTTAGATGAATATGGATAGACAATTTACCTTTACTTATGGAAATATAGAATGAAAAACTAAAAATAAAAATCTTGATAAAAAATGGAATTTGATAAACAAGTTAATAAAAAATTATAAAGTATAGGGTGTCCAGAATGATACCACTACAATGTTATAGGGTGCAGCGAAGCCATTGAAATGGAGGATTAATTTTTATTCATTGGATTCATTGGGTACAACATATCGAATGAGATAAATGATGTTATAATTATGTATAGAGAGGAAATTTTCACATTTATTTTATAATAATTTTTTAAAAATAATTTCCATGGATTGATAATTATATCAGTATTGTGTATCAATTTAGTATACACACTAATATTATCAGTTAGGTGAATAATCCAATGAATAACTCATATATAAATTTCCCAAAGTCTTCCATGAAACCGAGAAAATCTCAATTATTATTCCACATGATACCACTGAGGAATTAATCACCTTTCACCATTCCTCATTAATCTTAATAGTAATTTAATCTAGATGTAGAGGGGTGAGGATGGTTATATATTATTCTTAAGATGATTTCTATAGGTCATTAAGGGAATTTATATAGGATATTCCATTCAATACAAACCATAGTCTATAAAAAATAATATAAATCAGAATATATGCCATGATTTAAAAAAATTAATAATTTCAAAGATGACCTTAACTAATTATTTATTCTATGTATTTACCATATCAGATAGTTCTAAAAATATTTTTATTAAATTACATGACATGTGATAATCCACATATCATTATATAAAATTTTCTAATAAATTAATTAATATTTATTTAAATGATATTAAAAATGTATATATCATTTCATTGGGATCGTAACATAGCACACCTCCTCGGTATTTATTATTACTTGAGAAAATACAGAATTGTTTTAATAAATTAATTACTTTATATTAATCATCTAATATGTAAATAAACATAATATTTCCTAAAACATAGATGAATATTAATTCCTTATTCATGTAAAATATTTTATAAAACTCATGTAACTGGTTATTGAATTTATAAAATTTTCATAACATGAATAATTATCATAAACTTGTTATGAATAATATTTATTGTTAATATTAATTCATATAAAATTTATCTACGATTTTGGATACACATAATGTTTGATCACGTGGTCTTATTTCTATATGGAATTAACCGAAAATTCCTAATGTCGAAGAGCAATGTCAAGGGAAAGATCGAGAGAACCTTAGAGAAAAAACAAAATTTCCTAATAGAAACATCCCCATAAACATATTTACAATATAATATGATCCATTTGTGTAGATATCTCATCAATAAGTTTTTATAGTTTTATCATTATCCTATATTCTTAATTAACTTATATAGATTTCAGAAAATGAACTCATCAATGGACTTCCATGAACATGGATTTAAAAAAAAATTTGTTTCAATCAAAGGGAAAAATAAAATTTCTTTAGTAACATATAAATGTAATATTCTTTATAGACTTATTCAACTAATATCATTTAACTTATGATGCACCTAAACTGTGATTTGTATTGAAATGATTATGTCATCATGGTTTTCATAGATAAATTAATATATATGATTAATAATATCAATTAATAATATTATCATTTGTAAGGGATATTGACCAGGGCCATCGATAGTAATATCTAATAACATATATATCATGATAGATTCCATTTGGGGAGTATTTCCCCAAAATCATCCTTTTTAAATATTAATAATAAATAAATTCATGAGGTTATTTCTTCTTTGATTAGAAGAATCAAACACATAATAGATAACAATCATCTATGTTCATTCAGACAAATATTATTTTTTACAATATGGAACATTTTTATTAATATTAGCACAAAACATCATGGTTCTCATTATAGGTGTGTAATGTTATACACATTAAATGGAACAAATAATATAAGGAGATTATTACATTAATGATATGGAGAATAACACTCATCATGTGATACTATATTAATTAATATTATTAATTTTCAAATAAATACAATAATTTAAGTTAGTTTAATGGAAATAATTTTGACACATTATTCTAGTATAGGATAATAAGAACATAGAGCCCCATGAGGTTTGCAATATTGGAAGATATATAGCCTGCATCTTGTTATCACATGGTCATTTGATATGATGAAGAGTTATGCCCATATAGATAGGTGATTATCTATTAAGTGGTAGAGATATTATTATATGATGTTACATTATAATTAATTTAGATCCCTTGCAACAAGATGAATCCTTTCCACATCATTCCATAGATTTTTTGAGTTAACTCACTGTATATACTATATAGAATTAGATACTCATTACCTTGTGCACATTTGAATAGGCTACCTCAACATCTCAATGTATTAAATGAAACATGTTTTATCTTGGATCAATTGACTGATTATAATAAAAAATTTATCCTTATTTTCATAAGAGAGTGATTATAAAACCTACACAACATCATATATTTCTGCCACTCTATAATCCTCTTCAAACTCCAGACATCTTTGGAAAACCAATAATATCTATCCCTTGTAAATCCCGCATCCATACCTAGGCTTTCAATAATGTATGGATAGTCGTGGAACATATTATGAAGGATGGGTAGCTATATAACTCTATTTATATAGTATGAGGTCCAATTTTTAGATTCAGAAGTGTGTAACAACAAATATAACTATATGAAAATTTGGCCACTTTTTCAAGTATCTTACCACAATGAATTTTTTACAAGCTATATCATAGCTATGGGTGATCAAATTACATGGATGGAGTTTATTTGATAGTGTTTTAGGGTTCAACATTCCACTTAGTATCCCAAAACCATATAGGGTAATCCTATATGACGTCCTAAATTTTAATATATCGAACCCCCTTAACTCTAAGGGAAGTAAATGTATTTGATAGGAATTTTGATATTAGATATCGTCAATAATATTTATCTTATCTATACACCTTACAATGGTAGATAATGTAACTAGTTCTAGAGTCATTAATATTGGGAAATAAAGGAAGGGGCATCCATATTGTCACAGTTCAAATGAAGGGATCAAACTATAGAGAGTCCTGAAAAATTATCAATTTCCATATTTTAATATAAAAATTATATGGAGTATAAATCACCTAGAAAATATGTTATTGAAAATTCACTACAAAAATAGTTTGCAATGTATTGACATTAACATTAGTTTTACACAATTACATCGATGTTTTAAATAATAAATATATTTATATTGGGAGTTATTATATAGTGGTGTATATGAAAATCCTATAGTTAAATATTAATGTTTAAAATTTTAAATACACTCACCATGTAATGAGTATGGAACCGTCTGACATATATATAGAGGAAATGCCTAATTTTCATCTATACATATTATGAAATCCATGTAAAATTGGAGCAAATTTTCTATATAATTTTATGCTTTTCATTTTGATCTAATATAATTGTAACAAGGTGGTTTTTATGACAAAATAATGAGATGATAAACACATTATTGAGATTATTTAATGGCATGTAATTGAAAATTGTAACCTAGAAAAATAAAATTTGATCTTCCAAAGTGAAAATAAATCACTGTATAGAAATTAATTTTTTACATAAGAATTATATAACAATTTTGAGTTTATGATCGAGTGGAATTATCTCTTTGTGGATGAAAAATTATTATACTTTAGGTTTTCAATAAAATTAGGGTGTAACACCTTTACAGTCAAATGTCAAAGAATCAATGGTTCATCATAATTAAATCCCATCAGTAGAATGAAGGTCTCAAACCTAACATATACAATGGTCATCAATGTGAGGGGGAATAATGTAAAGTGGGTTTAACAAAGAAGTGTTTCATAAATTATTCATTATCAAACAATTGTCACCAATCATGAAAACTATTATAGGTGAACCCTCTAAAATATTTGATTTATAATCTGGTAGGCTCCTAAAAATAAAGGCTCTCCTTATTCATATAAGTAGTAACATTTAAGAAATTAACCCTTTAACATTTTGAAGAGTTATATTTACCCCCAACAAACTATTGCTAAATTTCCATTTTGTTGCCCATACATCTCAACCCAAGCCATACCACTACACTTATGACTGGGTTCATTTTTTGAAACTAATGTAACAGGTATGCCCCTCTGGCAACCTAGTTGCACCTAAAACATTTTTTCCCTCCCCGGGGCTTACCAACATGACTGAATGGGTAATGAGACTAAATAATTTCCACATAGTCCATCACATGTCTTATCCCGTGTGATTTTCCCTCAAACGCACAAACCCTAGGAAGCTTCTCTATGAGTCACCCATTTAGATCACTTCTTTAGGACAAACCTTTTTAACAGTGGGGTTATAATTAGGCATGCACTTGAAAATAATGGATCAACTTATTGACATGGGTAGGAACATTTATCTCATTAAATAATTTAAAATCATTGGGTGTTACAAATAGTTTTATTGATATGATATATAGGGCCCCATATGAGGTATTGTATAACCATCTATCCTACTCTATGCATTATTGGGTAGAGGTTGTGGAAATATTACTCATTGGACCAACCATCATATCAATAATTACTAATAAAGATCCCATGATCAATAAAGGGATGGAAACATCCATGATCCTTCAAAAATACTATAAATATCCATTAAAATCCATTTTATCTTCTAATATTGGTGATATTTTATTCTTTCAATACTCCAAGGGGTTGGGTAATCATTGTTTTAGTATTTAAGAGAAATAGTTTCCCCAGTAAATTAGTTAATTTGATATTATTGAGAGTACTAGATAGGTTTATTATCGATTAGACCATCCTAAAATATTTTTCTCATTTCATAACCTCTTTCACATATATTTACTATTTATGTATCACCCATGTTATGGACTTGTGATTATTTGGTATTAAGTTACTCTTGATATGGATTCCACATTAGTTAACACCCTAGTTCATATTATTCAAATGTTAAAAAATCATAAATGATAGAAATATAAATTATTTGTAGATATTTTAGAAATATAGTATAATTTAGATGGAACATGGGAGTTGGAGAAGAATTTGAAAGGGAAATGATTATAGACATTCCCAGATATCTCTAACCTCTAACACTCAACGGAAGGAATCCCAGTTGTATAAAAAATTTTACACCATTGATTTGAGATATTGTATTCTTTTATGGAGTTATTATAGCTTATGAAATATTAAATAAAAAGTTGATTATTTTTTAGGTATTTAAGTGGAATTTTACGGTTCTTGGATGGCCCAATGTTGGTGCATAATTAGGGAAAGTGGTGTGGAATTATAATGGAACACTGTAATCTTAAAGTGGCCATTTGAGAAGGTACACATTTAGTGCACTAGTTTGTAATATTTTTTTGATACCATGTGAATTTTAATATTGTCATATTGTTTATATTTTTACCTTTTATGAATTATTTAACAATATATGTTTCCAAACTATGAATCTCTGACTATTTTACAGTGACAACCACACAGTTGGTGGATGTTTAAAAAAATGATGAGGCCAGACCATCAATATTGTTATATATTTATGTAAATTATATTTTTAACAAGATTACATTCATGAAAACCACATTATTTTCCTCTTGTATAGATATCTTGAAACATGGGTATATATTGAATTTTATTTTGTGATTCTCCTCACTTCAGAAATTGATCTCTACAAATCATAATGTGTTGGAGCTAGGAATAAAATGTATGATTTTTTTGTTATAATTCATTATCCGATAATTATAAATTGGGGTAGCACTATAATGAAGCTATGATGACTAGATCATTTGTCTAGGTTGGTTTTTATAGCTAATTAAATGGGATATTTTATTAGATGGTGACAAGAATATAGACATGTGAGACTATCATTCAATTCTTTTAGACAAGAGTATTGTAGGGAAGTGGATCATCTCTCTCTCTAATCCCTCCTAGAACTATAAGGATTGTGTTTTTAATGATATAATACTTGTATTAATGACATAAATCCTTGTATAACTATATTTTTGTGAAATATATCATTGTGGTTAGTTTTAAAAAACATGGGTTATGATTTATGGACACAAAAGGTTTGATAAAATGAATAAACTAAGCTTTGTTTTCAATTTATTTTTTCCATTTGTATACATGTAATGGGAATTAGTGGTATGTGTTCATGATGTATATAATAGGTCCTTTGTTGTTCTGAATTGTTTATTATACCAAATTAGTAGCATAATAGATTTTACCAACAATTAATGACTTATGTATAGATAGATGAGATCCACTTGTGAGTTTGGACTATTTAGATAACATATTTGACGGGGAAGGAATTCTTTGGGTAACATTACTCCCATATGGAAGGGTTGGGATCTTCCATGGGTGTATGTATTCTTGATATGTGTGGGAATTTATATTTATTTTAATTTTACTACTTCCACATGTATATCCTTTTCACTAATTTTAAAATTCTCTATTTATTCATATAATTACTAGTATGTTTTAACCGATTCTTGTTTTGGTGGTATGGATTGGAACTGATTGGGGGATTTCCGATAGGGTTTTATACCCGACCCATGTAGATGTGGTCTACGAGAGATAGATAATAGAGATGGTTTAGGAGAGGATTTTGGGTTGGTTAGACTATGGAAACACGATGTCTTTTCTGAGTTATTTTTTTATTGAATTAGGTGGTTTTCTAATCACCTTTGTGAATCTAATATTGGTATAGTTATGTTTATTGACTTTGGTTAGTTTTATATCATGAATTATATTTATTTAATATCTTTATGGATTTTATGTTGTAGATATTATTCTTTATGAGGGTAAATCATCAATCAAATATGTTATATTATCTTAGAATTTATTTTCAACCTTTGGTGTAAAGGAGATGAACCTATAGTTGGTGGAATTTGGGTCATTCCAAAACAAGTGGGTCGGGATTATAATGTTACACAAGGAATTTCCACTACATAAAATTTCTCAGTTAATAACATTATTTATTTTAAAATACATTCTCTCCAAAATTTATTATTTAAATAAAAAATTAATTTTTATATATTTAATCAATTACTTACACTATTTGGAAATTCCTAAAATCATAAAAATTTACAAACATACTACCCATTGGTAAACACATCATCCAAATTACAAAAGTTCACTCAAATTTTCATTATGAGACCACAAAAACACCATTCTACAAATAATATATAAAAATCCTAAAATTTCTGCAAACATCAAAACTTCTAATTTGTAGGTCCCTATATATATAAAGGGTATTAAGTGGAAATATGAAAATTATGATGGTAAAGTTGACATTTAAAATATGGTGATTATAATAGTAACCTAACCATTTAAATATTATATTGATAGATTGGGATAGCTATTTAAATAAATATATTATAAATACATATCACTAATATAATATCAAGTGACCATAAATTAATATTATTTTTCTCAATTATTTATTCCATTAAACTCAAAGAATTATAATTGCAGAACTCATTTTCTTTGTTTTGGATCAGAACATTTGAATCCTGGTAGTTTTTATGATGCATTTAAATGTAAACTTTACCTCATGAATAATATTTCATTAATAAAATGTATTAAGAAATTAAAAATTTTCCCGTTAAATCAGGGAAGTTTAATATTTATATTTTTCTGAAATAGTTCAATTTTCATTAGAATAATAAAACAAGGAATTAAATATATGTAATATTTTTTCATAAAATAAAAATATGATTTTTTATATACATAATTTCATTGAAAATGATAAATTTAATTTCTAGTTCTTATAAAGAAATTTTATAAATGTAAAATAATTTTTTTTTAATTGCTGTGAAATTTTTCTCATCATTTAATTATTTTCTTTAAATTATTATGATTTTTAAAAATTTGAACATATAAAATTTAGAGATTTATTTTCAAAAAATAAATATTTTTAATCTAGAAATATTTATTTCATTTGGGTTTATTTTTATGAATATTAAAACTATTATGACTTTGGAAAAATGTGATGTAAAAAAATATAATGATGAAATCATCATAAAAAAGTGTATTTTAACATTAATAATGTCATTGGTTCAGTCTATGGGTTTTAAATAGTAGTAAATTTTACATATTTGACAACTATTTCATGTATTGGTTACAAAATTACATTCTATTCATTAATTAATTAAAAACTATTCATTACTACTACCTATAAATACCACCATGTCACCCCCATTTCAAATCCAAATAAAATGACACTTTATACTCCCCATCGTTTCCCATACACACCTCTCAAAACCTCACCCCATGATTTTTAGTATTTTTTCACATGGATGAATAATCATCAATTCATATAATGGTCCTATAAAAAATCTAGGTTTTCTACAACCAAGAGCTAGTCAGGTATTTCCTATAAAATTTTCTATACTATTTTTAACCATCATTATTAACACAATAGACAACTATATTAACAAATTAAAAGTGATATACTATTTTAAAAACTGAATAAAAACTCTAAATAGTAAATATATTATATTCAAATCTCCCTTCTCTATTTCATTTATATAGTTGTTCTTACCAACTATAAGGATGAATAACTTTTATCAATTATCCATTAAATTATGTGTTTTTATGAAATATATTTATAATATACATATATTATTTTATTTATGTTTGAAATTCTTTAAAAAAGCTTTAAATATTCATAAAATATATTTAAATAATCTATTTATAGTTAGATAAATTGCTTAAAACCAGAAATTCCTAAATCAATAATATTATAAAAATGATCAAATCATAAAAAAGATTGATAATGGGAATTTACAAAACATTAATAATTATTGTAGATAATAAATGACTATCATATATATATTTGTTGATATATATGGAACACAATCAATGAATAAATCTTAGATCCATAATTTAAATTCCATTATATTTTTTGGAGAACATTTTAATCGTCAATTATACCAATAATAATAGGCTAATGAATGATTAAAAATTTAAGTTCCTTATATAATGAAATATAATATAATAAATAAAATTATTTAAATTTCTTAATAATTAAAACATTCATATACTGGTGGTTAAATCTATTTTAGTATACAAAGAGTAAAGGTAAGTGATTATCCAATTATTTTTCCTTTTTGGTTTAATTTACCTTTTATTAATCATATTTTTTATGCCTTATATTATATCAAATAGATTTATCCCTACAATTTTATTTTTCTTTTGGTATTTGTATTCATTTTTAATAGTCACTTTTCATTTTCTATGATGTGGTATATCTCTTCTCAATCTTTTTTTTTATTTTTTTTATAATTTATTCCAATTGAATTATAGGAATGTTTCTATTTCACTTATCATATATATGTAATATTAAATTTTCAATAGAAATTAACATGTAATATTTTATTAACCCTTATGTTTGTTTCCTCCTTCATAACTTATTAATTTTTTTATAGGGTGTCTTCTCAATCCCACCCAATAGTTTATTGAAATTATTATTTTTTATCTGTTAATTTTTATGATAGTATAGCCCATTTATAAATTTATTTTATCTAAATATTATTCTATCCTAGAAATATTTAAAGACCATAAGGATTAATCAATTTTTTACTCATATTTATTTATATTTATTACATCTATATCGATGAATGATATGATATACTATATTTTTATCCCATATGTCTATATTTCATCATAGGGAATAAACATGTTTCTTGAAAAATTTTGTATGGTTTAGTGCATCCCATTTTTGAGAGATGATTATAAAAATATTATTATGTAATAGTTGGTATCGAAATGATACATCAGTCCAATACAATGGGAAACCATATATCTCATAGAATACAATGTGTAGGACATGGAAATATTACATAGACCAATTACAGTTTGTTTTCATTATAGCTGACCTTAATCTAATCATGTAATATTTCTTAAATATGGATGTGTTAAATTTTATAAAAACATCATCATACCTAATATAAAAAAATTATATTCATGTTTTTGATAGAAAGTATTTATCTATATATAATTCATAATAACCATTCTCTTTATATTTTTCATTACCTTCAACTTTATATTTTTTACCTCACACATATATTCATGTATATTCCCAAATGAATATATAAACTAACAACATTATGAACAAATTAACGGAGGCCTTTGATGAGTAATTTAATGTAATTTTATGGTCTTATTTGTGATTTTGTTTTAAAATGATATTAATTTTCCAAGATACTATTCTGATTAATTTTGATACCAAAAAATTGAATGTATTTTAATTTAGAAATGATGGAAAAATCATTTGTGCAATGTATATGTCTCTATACTAGTACCATATTAGAACAAAGGGAAGATAATGGAATTGAAATTAAAATATAAAAACATATAGGTTTCATTATAATGTAAAATATGGACATGAATTATGAATAAGAAAAATATAATTATGTTAATGATATCTTTTTCTCTCTACTTACATGGAATGTGAAACCAGAAATGGGCCAATTTTAATGTAAAATACCCTGTGAGTATTTATTTCGTGTAAATATTTGTTACATTTCTATAACATATCTAAGAGTATCATAGGGAAAAGGTATTGTGGTCGATTCTGTAGTGAACCAAGCTTCTCATATATGGATATTACATTTTTTAGATTAATATTCATTAAATTACACAAACACTTGCTTGTAGACTGTAATAGTTTTATTCCTTCGGAAACATGGAACACATTTTTCTTATTTCAAGAATGATATTCAATTTATCTCATTAAGATATTCCATAATAGTAATCATACTTAAAGCCTTTCTTTATAACTTGGGGAAAAGATACATACGAAAGGATAAGCTTAGATGATCAATAATGATACAAAATAGCGATACGTAAGCATAATACGAGCAAAAATTAATGAGAACATGGGTATAGAATTTTAAAACCATACCATGTGAATTAAAGATGATAATATATAGTAGTGGAGTAATTATCATAACATCATAAGATATAAATTATAATGACATAAAATAAAATTATCTATGAGAGAATGAAATTAACATAAGACAATGAATTGAGGCATACACATAAATATAGAAAATTTTCGTCAAAGGATATCTACAAAGACATTCGTAACATGTTAGGTATGGGGAAATCACCGATGTACCTAGTTTGATATTGGGAAACCTCTAGTAAACCCTTTTATTTCAAGCTTAGGATGACCACTTTAATATTCTTTTGTTTTTGGATTGGTATAAACTATAATGTACAATATTGTTTTGGGCTTGGGATAACCTTGTGGTTACCATGCTGTTTCAAATTTGGGACAACCTCCCATGTACATGATTTCATTGATATTGGGATAACCTACCATGTACCCTCCAATTGAGGGCTAGGGACAACCTTCCATGTACGCTCTTATTTCAGGGTTGGAACAACATCCTCTTTACCCTATTGTTTTTGGCTGGGGACAACCTATCATGTACCATTGGAGCCCAGATGACATTAATAATTAACTAATTATTTTGATGGAAATATAGGTACCATCCATCATAAAATCCACTAATTAGTTTAACATAAGATCCTAGAACCTCATTTTATCAGAACCTATGAAAATAAATAGGTTTGATAAAACAATTTATCATAAAACAACCCTTGGAAAAGAAACAGGTTTTAGAATAATTTCATCATCTCATGATAACATAACCATTGGAAATTATATGGGTTATATAAATATATTATCATTATAAAAATAATCCATATAGGGAAAGAATAATAATTATATCATTTGTTTATATCCCTAACAAAGAATAAGTGACATCAAAGTATGTCATCATAAATGGATAATGATTTTGAATGATCACAAGGAAAATTTCATGAGGAAAATAACATTCCTTAGAAAATCAAATTTTAAAAATAAAAATTCATAAATAATTATGGAAATCATTTCATTTGAAAATAAATGATTAAGGTTATAAATTATGCATTGAATAATACTTTAAAACATTTTTAATGAAAATATCCTTTCAACATATAAATCAATTTTTATGACATATTTTTTTGAAATATATTTAATTGAAGATAATTAGGAAAAAATATAAACAGATATTCCAATAAAATAAAGTTCATTATGGTAGGAAATTTTGTTCATGTCATACATGTTAAAACAAAGATTAATTTCACATTTTAATAAAAAAATACAAATGAGATTTTTTAGAAAAAGGTAGGATTATTCTATTCAAAAAAATTTCAAAAAAGAAAAACATGGTTAAAAATTTATTTAATAAATATTTTAATGAATTTTAATACCATTTTTAAAAACATTTTCAGAAAATATGGATTTTAAAGAAAAAGGGGTTTTGACCAAAGAGAGAAATCAAGACAATATTTTTAAAAATATTATTATGAACACTTGAGTAGATAAATAAAGGAAAAAAGAAAGGAAAACATTTATTATACAGAAATAAACTTCTGAAAAAACATATTTATGAGTTTATTGGGAGATATATTACAATATATCATCATTAGAAGCATAATAATAAATAATCATAATTAAAGATGGGATTGTAACTTAAACCTCTTCCCTATTTAGTAACCTTGAATCATAATCCCTATGAATGAAAAAACATAAATGAGTCTTAGTTTTTCATGATAAGAGGTATATTAATCATATAAAACGTCCAATGGTCTATATACCCACCTAATAGTATTAAAAAGGTGCATAACATAACTTATTTCCCAAAGAAGGAATATTGAAAAAAAATCCCTTACTGATTTGATGACTCATTAACCATAACCCCCATGAAAAATAGATCATAAAATGGATATATAAATCCTCATACCTTTATTTATAATAATCATAAAATATATTTATGTGTATTACATAAACAACATAAAATAAATACGTGGTGAATACGACTTGTGTCTCATAGAAAATAAAAGTGAGATTGAAATCTATAATCTTAAGTATCAACTTCCTTCATACACATTGAAACCTAATGTATAATAAATTAATGTTTATTATAAATATATTAAATAACCATGATTATATATATATATATCATTACATATATTTTTTTCTTATTAAATTATAATACCCATTTGTTAAAAATTCATTATTAAAATCCCATTTTGGGTAATAACCGTATTATTTTTCGTATATGTTTTCCTTTTTTATTATTGATTATCTTAGAATTATAATGATTATATTTTATAAATAATATTAATAATGAAATAATTCTCATATTTATACATCAATGATACTTTTACAAGCAATCGTGAAATTTGTTTTTGAGAAATGAAATATTTTTCGATCATGAAGATGGTAGGTCGTAACGTATGTATAGTTAATGATTTAATTTTTTAAAGATCATTATAGAAATAAGATGAGTAATATATTATAATTAAATAGCGATAAGAAAAAATAATTTTAATATAAATTAATTTAATATAATTACACATATCATCCATTTGATGGGGTGATGAAAAAAGAGTCACATCACTTTATAAAGGCAGTTTTCCAAATGCACACGAACGACACTATCATTTTTTAATGAGTGAAATTTAAAGAATGAAAATGATGTAATATACATTAATAATGATACATATATCCTTAATGTAATAATTATTCCATTATTATCATATATATTCATTAAATTAAAACACATTATCTTTTTTGTAAAGAGTTATTGAAAATAAATCACATTATTTCGTGAATTGGTAGTTCTCTGTAAACACGAGCGAGGTTATCGTATCCCATATGGTATGAAAATTAGAAAATTAATATATTATATAATGACTCTATAGGTATATAAATGTTATAAATATAATATATATTCATTATATAATTCATCATACCCAACTGTGAGAGGTGGTAAGGGAAAACAAATGACATCAGTTCGCTAGGCGGTAGTCCATTGTACACGCAAACAATGATTTCATAACCCATTAGATGGAACTAGGGAAGGATGTGTTTAACTAACATAACATTATAAAACTCAGTGTATTTAATATAAATATTTTATTATATCATCATGGTTTAATAATAATTTAATGGGTTGGAGGTTCAAATTATATAAACGCACTCGTTGAGGACCATTACCATTTTTTCATGTAACCTCCTTAGGTTTGTACCAAAACAAAAAATAGATTGGATTTATGCCCAAAATAATTCTTAATGGATTATAGGAGTGAATTTTGGAAGTGAATTTCATAGGTAATGTATGATGCAAAAGGTATTCAAGGTGTGGAGATGAGTGGATAATGGGTGGCCATTTAAAATCTAAGGTGAGTGGCGCACTTGTAATTTTTGAAACAAAAATGGTGTACCTATGTTTTCCTCATAAAACAGACTTTGAAATAGATTATTAGAAATACATATACATTATAGTGTCTTCATATGTCCATAAAATATATTTTAGGAATTTTTTATACCATTTTAACTCTTATATGTTTTGTTTAACCCCTATAAACCCATTTTTACCTTAACCGGGACAATACATTGTTACCATTTTCACTATTAGTTCTATTCTAAAAATAAGTAAACATTATTATATAATATAAATTATTATAATAAAAATTTTCGAATACTTTTTTCAAGATTAAATTCATAAATTTGTAAAAATTTTATTTCAATTTAATTTCGCAAATGCGATAAGAAATCAGGTTTTGGAAGAGAAAATCTTCAAAACCTTACAATGGTTTTATATAAAATTTAAATATTAAATTTGATCTAATGGAATACATTAGAATAATATTTTTTCAATTTAACTAAGGTTACAATAAATTTGATTAATATATAAATCCCCTTTATAAATAATTTAAACGAAATGGAAAATTGCGATTAAAATTCAGTATTTTTCACTATTCATCAAAAAAATTATTATTTTCAGAAAACTATCAAAACATAACCATAAGATAATTTTAATATGCTCATAAAAAAATTATTTTATTTTTTAAAATAAATAAATTAAAATTTTGTTAAAGTTTTTTTACAATAAGTGTGCAAAATGCAACAAAACACTTTTTTAGAAAAATAAATTTTTTTAATCATAAGTTTGGATATATTAATATATCTTATCTAGAAAGAACATAAGATGACTGAAAATACTTTTATTGGATATAAAATATTCAAATTTTATTAAAATAATTAACCTATAGTAAATTTTGTAATTTATTGTGGTAAAATACTTTTTTGTGTGCATAAATAGAGCTTTTAAAATAATTATTTTCTTTATTAGCATATAGTGTTTATTTTAATTTCTAATAAATTAGTCACCAATGAAAAATTTTTTATACATGTTTGGACTATATATATTAATAATTTAGATAATACCTTTCAAACCCACCATTCCAATGGCTGGGGGATAACTATCATATTAAATAATAATATTTTAATTGTATCTTAGGATTTGTTTATCTTAGTTTTGTGTCTAATAAAAGCTATACTCAATGATGCATGTAATGAAATATAAACTCAATTTTCCTTGTTATTAATGTTAAAATCAATGTTTCATGAAACATAAACTATCAAAAATTTGAAATTAATATGAAAAAATATAATTCATAAAATCTCAGGGTGTTACATTTTACCCAATTTAAAATGAGTTTCTCCCTTGAAATTTCTCTCTACCATGAGTGGTTAAAATTTTAAAAACATTATTCATTGAAACCCACAATGTAAAAATTAATAATAAACCTTCCCTTAAAATTATAATGATTGAAACATAATGGTTACCTAAATTAACTTATAACCAGGTTTCTACATAAGAGAACATAGGTAAGAAGTAGAGATTTATACATAGAAGAAAAGTGTAAATAAATAAAAATTGTGAGAGAGATCATTGTTCATAAGAAATTAGGTGATCTAGGGAAGGTTAATGGATAAATATCCAAATACCAAAGTGGCATGAAATATGTCATTTATATAATCAAAAATAGTGAGAATAGGACAAAAATTTATTTCAAGAACCCTTGATTAATTTTTTCGAATTTTAACAAGAAGATATACTCACTTGATTTCATTCCATTTCATATGCACAATCACAGCATTTGGTTATTCCATGATAAATTTACAATTCATATCATACTCTAGTAATGAAGGATAATTTTTCATTCTCAAAGAACCAATAGATCATAAGAACCATATATATAATGATAATTCATTCCATATATATTTACTTTTCCTGACAATAAAATGGTTAACATTAGTTATCCAATATACACGAATCATTATATAGTGAATTGATATAATAATCTCAAATGACTTTTCCGATGTTCGAATTAAATTTTTTTGTAAATGGTAACCCTTATGAACATTTGTAAAATATGAAAATAAAAAACATTAGAAATAAGATTACTAAATTTCCAAAACGAACCTATCATTAATCACCCAAGAAACATAAAGTATCTCTATATTGTAAAACAATGAACATGATAATACCATCATCATGTATTCTCTTTAAACATTGTAATAACCTGAATTAAAAAAACAATAATGATTATATATAAGATTATTTATTCATTACATAAATCATATAATTGGATATGTTCCTTAAATCCAAAAATGATGTAAAATCCATCAGTTATATCATGGTGAAATTTTTTAAAATAATTTTATCTCTTACCAGGTACTTACTATTATAAAATTTAATTTATTTATATCAAAAATTTCTTTATCCCAACATCATTCTCTCAAAATCAATAACATATTAGGGGATATCATTCCCTTAATCACATGTTTCCATAAAATATAACCATTCTATTTAATCAAATTCCATGGCCCTAATCATAATTTATTATATTATTACAAATAATTGACAAAAAAAATAATGAATAGTATATATTTATTTCATAATTGTTGAATTACAATACATAAATACTATTAGCATCCCACTTACTTCTTAAATAATTAACTGTAATTAATTATCTTATTCCTTAATACATTCTACCTTTCATATTTCATTTATAGTCTCTTAATCATCAAAAATCGAACCATTTATCATACAAGATTACTAATTATCATCCCATGAATTCCTATTAGTATTTTTTTCATAATGTTCATACTATCCCACTTGAAAAATTCCACTATCAATGTTATCATCGGGAGACCAATATTCTTATCCATTGCATTAAATAAAATTTTCCTTTTCCCCATAAATTATGTCCCATGTGTCCTTATTTTCCTCACTCAAAATATATTCCAATTATTCTGAGACATTTACATGGGCACTTCATCCTACATTCTTGAAATAGAGTATATTTAATCTTCTTTCATCCATGGTCTCTATTACCCAAACAATCAGTGAGCACTATCCTTCACTTATTTAGCGATTACAATAGTTTGTTGATGTACGAGTTGCTAATCATATTCTCTGATAACTAATTACGAATAATCCCAATGTTATTGGAGATTCTTATGGATATTATAATATGTATGTCAATGTTAATTCTATTTAATGGTGTTGATTATGAGACAAAATTGTTGGGATAAAGATTGTGGGGTTTTAAGGGTGTCTTCTGTCTCTTCTTGGTGGTTGTAGAGTGGTGTTGATTATCTCCAGCAACATTGTTCTCCAGTATCAAGTGTGGTAATGGATGGTGATAGTGATGGCTATGTTAGGTTGGTGTTGATAGAATGTGTGAATCATGGTGCCGAATTCATATATCCATCTAATGCAGATCCTCGTGGATCGAGGATATATTGGGTTATGTGTTGTTGATGTGTTTTAAATTTTGAATATTGAATCTATTATGATAGTTTTCTTATACACACACAATATTTTCGTTTTCGCTCATCCTCAATGTTGTTTTTTGAAAATAAATAAATAATATGATTTGGAGACTCTATAAAAATAATATCCATCAATCGAGTCATATTCCCATTTTACTTTTCATCAAAAAATTATTCATCACATTCAGTTTTAACCCAATTTATTCAGGTTAAATCCATTGACTAAAACAAAAAGTCATAGTGTGATAAAAAATAATTATATTTTAAAACTACATAATCATGGAAAATCACACAAAGGATTTATCAATCACGATATATTATTTTTAACCTGTGTCACCTAATGTTTATCCTATGTAACTCATAGCCATCGTCTATTTAAATCCTTCAAATTATTTTATAAAAGGAAAATTTATTTCTGAATAATATACCACATGAGTGTTAAACTATGTGTATAACAAGTCCCATATTCATGCACCTAGTGAAGATTGAGTCGAGTTCAATGTTCCCTTTTTTGAGTTGTAACCCATAGGCACTGATGTGCTACATCCACATCCACTATTATTATCTGGACATGGATTTATTTTCTTGAAAGACACTTTCTCTATCCTTTCACAAAAGTATACAAATGTTTTCTATACTTTTAATCATCATTAGAATTATCCTTAGATACATATCTAGAAATATCCTTAGAAATAACCCTAGGAAACTCATTAATGTCTTCCCATCCAAGATTCGAATGGTTAAATAATCATTTCCTTTGATACTAGAAATAGTGACTAAGGCTTCGCATACATGGATATTACATATTTTTAGATGAATAATCATTACCTTACCAAAAAACATGTCTGAGTACTGTAAGAGTTCAGTACCTTCAAAATTTTGGAAAATAATTTTCTTAATTCATTAAAGATATTTAATATTAACAATAATGATCTTTCCCTTTAGTAATCCAACATAAAACATTTATTCATAAACTATAGAAAGGAAACATAAGAAAGGATGAGATCTGATGATCAATATGGGTAAAAGGGTGTATAAGTAATCATAAAAAGATCATAAATGCATGAGAGAATGAGCATAAAATTTTCAGACCCATACCCTAGAAATCAATGATCCTAATCTTGATTAATGGAATAAACAATATTAGTTTAAAAGACATGGATCATAAACTAATTAATCTTCATGATCTATGAGATAATATCATTTCCATAAGAATTATAATTGTGGCATAAACATGATAATAGAAAATATTATGTCAAGGATATCTATCAAGACATTCATAACATGTTAGGCTTAAGATATTAACTTGTGTTCCTACTTCGGTCTTGGTATGATCTCCCATATACTCTCTTTTTCCGATATTGGAATAACCTCCTATGTACCACCTTGTTTCGTGCATGGGATAAACTCACATGTAAACAATTGTTTCAAGCTATGGATCACATTATGTGAACACACTTGTTTTGACATTGGGACAACCTCCCCATGTATCATCTTGTTTCATTCTTAGGATAACCTCCCATGTATTATAAGGAAACTTCCTTAAACATAACATATTATAGTGTCTTTATATAGAATTATTAGTCTTAAAATCATGAGTATCATTTCATGCTTAGAGTTTTAGAGAAATATATCATTACACATACATAAGAAAACTAGAAATTAAAAATTGGATAGTTCGAGTTAGTATTAATTTTTATCATAATAGAAAAAATTTCAAATGATTCATGTTTTCTTTTGATATCACATCCCCAAAAAAGTGATCTAGATCTCTTTCTAGTCCATATTCATGCATAAAATCCCATGAAAAATACCATTTACACAAATATTTTCATAAATAATTTAATAAGAAAACTTACGGGAAAATAAAAAACCTAAAGGTTTCTTTGAATAAAAGATCAACCGATGAAAATTTTATCATAAAATAAAAAATGTTACATTTATGAAGTACTAAATGCTTTCCTTTGAAAATAAGCTAATTTCATAAACGTTTTTCAATCATAATAAATCCATAAAACTAATATCAATAATATATGGAACATAAATGTATATTTTAAAATAAATACTCTTTTCATTAATTAAAATAGAATTAAAATGTGGTTTAATTCCATACATTCAATGGTTACAAATGGAATAACAATACAATCAACTTCCATACCCAATAATGTAGACGGGTATATTGGACCCACATGTCGTTTGTTTATTATAGAACCAACCATAATTGATTTATAATTTTACCACCCATCATAATTTCAAAGAACCATAACAAAATCATAACACATAAATCTTTATATTTTCAACACTTCACTCATAAAATTTTATTTTCACTTATAAAAAAACACTTCAAGTTATTTAAATAATTAGTCCATTTTCAAAACCCATTTTCAATAATAAAATAACTTGAAAAATGGAAATATGGGTATTTTATTTTAAAAAAATTATGCCTTATAGGAGAATCCAAATTTAAAATAATAAGCATTTCAGCGGAGAATTTTTAGTTGTTGTATAAATTTTAGGGATCAATCCCTTTGTCTTCTATAACAAAATTCAAACATTTATCATAGAAAACATAAAAAATATTCCTATTTTAATAATATTGATTAAAATTAAAAATAAACATAAAATTTCCTTTATATCATAGAAAATAATATGAAGAATATTATTGTGGAGGAAATTATTTTGATATCAAATATTTAAACATTTAAAAAGATATTTTTAAATCAATGTTTCCCATACCACATTGCAACAATTGAATGATAATCCCCATGAAAGAATATCATTTAACAAAACATTATATAACACAAGAATAAATAAATTCATCAAATATTATGTCAAAGGTTCTTTGTATACACCAAATAAAATAAGGGGTGTATAACTTCAAAATACTCCGTAATTAATGGAGATTGAGATGAAATTTATTACTTTGAGTCTTACTTGACACATGTGAATTTATCTTCATCTTCTTCATGTAACTGCATTTGGATTGTACCAAAATCATTCCTCATAATTCTTTATGTCTAAACCAAAGCATCTAGAATTATGGGAGGGGCATTGTGAGTTTATTTTGGTGGGGTTTGGATGAGACAAAAGGCTTAAGAGGTGTGTATAATGGGGAAGACTGAATGCCCTTTTATAATTGAGGAGTAAAAGTATTGTAAATTTCAAAAACAAAACACTAGTGGGTGGTCTTCCAGATATTTAGTACTTTAAATAATTAACCTTGTTAGATAAAATAGTTGATATGGTCTAAGTATGGCTATAAAATGGGTTTTGGACATTGTTTAGGTCATTTGGACCCTTAAGACTAACGTTTAAATACTATGTAATGTCTTTTTGACCATAATAACCGTAATTAATTTTAATTACTTTCACTTTTATTTTTGGTAAAAAACAAAAATTACAATAATAGACATTATAAATTATTATGATTCTGTATATGATATCCATTTTGAAAAATTAAATTCATAGAAGTGGGATAAATTAATTTAAAACTAATCATGTAGATGATAGGAAACTACGGGTTTTTAATGTAAAAAGGGTCAAACGTTTTATTTGTTTTTATATTAAATTTCATTGTGAAATTAATTTAACAGAACTAATTTGTATTGATTGATGTATAATTGAACTACTTATACATTAGTAACAATTTCAAGTATAATTTAACTATATAAATAAATTAAATGAAAATATATTTTTTTATTTAAAATCAGTATTTTACAATACATCATAAATGACACTTCCCAAAAAATAAAAAATAAAATCACCCATGTCAGATTTTTATATTCATCATTCAAAATTAAAGTTTATTTTTTCAAATAATTTTTATAAATGTGTCAGAATTTAGTTTTAAAACTTGTTTCCCATTAAAATGGGGTAAAAAAATTTTTTTAGAAAAAATAAATTTTGACAATAGAACTCGATTTATTCTTATACTATTCTTATAAAATATATTGGATGAATGTAAAAGAAACTTTTAAACTTATGTAAACTTAATATATTTTTTCCTATTCATTACTAATAATATAAATCCTATGAGATAACTTCCATATTAAATGATAATATTAACTATATATTATTATTCGGTATAACTCAATATTATATGGAACACAATATTTCAAATAAACTCAATTTTGAGTGTCACATATGATATTGCATAGAGAATCTATTTTAATTTAAAATTACTATCTAGTTAATAAATATTAATAAATATTAAATGTATTTATTTTATCATTACCTAAGTTGTTATATTTTCCAAGCTGTTGGATATTTTGTCCTCATAACTATATTCACTTATTAAAAAGATGGGGTATCTTTCCATCATTGATGCTTATATTATAATGCTTCTTCTTGAACCATATGGTTTTTATATAAAACAATAAAATTTTTATTTACATTGTTTTGTAATAGATAAACTCTCTGGTAATGAATCTGAACTGGTTGTTCCTCATAAGAATGGTTATCCTCCAACAAAACTACTTCAAGGATCAAAACTGGAGACAAATTCTGTATATACATTAACATTGAAACATGAAATACATGTTTTACCTAAGATAAACTTGGACACAAATCCACTCAGTAAGTAACTGATCCTACATTCATTGGTATATTTTGATCCCAACTTCCTGGGAAATTCATTTACAATGAACGAATCATATATTACAACGTATAAATCGTCTACTTAGACTATAAATTAGATTGAGGACGAAAATATGTATTGGAATTTAATTCGATACCTAAGGACGGTTGAAGTCATTTCCAAAAATGAGATGTTTACCTGATATCCCAGTCTAATACAATGTATAAGGTACTTAATGTAACTTAACTATCTTCTTTACATAGAGTTGAGAAATATAATATAAATTTATTTGATCTTGAATGGGAAATAAATTATCAGATTTAGTAAATATATGACTAATAACCCAAATCAAATTATTACAATGAGAATTATTTTAAAATTCTACAATGAAACACATTGATATATTATCTCATTTGCACTTTGGTATTGGAGAAGGTTGAAGCATACCCTTAAATTAATTTTGTTATTCTTTAACCTACTTATAATTCATTCACATCACACTAATTTCTATAATATCTATTTTCATTCCATCCCACCAGTAATACTCTTGATGGTCCCTCAAAATCATAAGCATGTTTGGATGAATGGAAAACAAAGAACTGTGAGCTTTAGTAAACAACTATTTCCTCAACTGAAAATCAAAAGGCACACATAATCTTTTTACAAATTATAAAACAAATTCATCATGAATATTAAAATTAGGAAACTTACCCTTCTTAATAAATTTTAACTTTTCCTAAAAATATTTATCCTCTTACAAATCATTCTTAATTATTTTTGAAAAATATAACTACATTAAAACCTAAAATAATATAGAGGATGTCAATGCATCCATAATATCAAGGAAAGAACTTATCAAATCACTAACCATAGGGTCATATTCCAACCCTAAAATAGTTATAATTTCATTATTTCTTCTCTCAATACAACATCCACCATGATTCCGTTTCTAGAATGATAATGAATCATGAAATCATAATACTTGATTAGTTCTATCCATATTCTCTACATTACGTTCAATCCTTTCGGAGTGAATATATACTTTAAACTTTTTTAATTAGTGTATATATTTCAAACATCCCTCCATGAAAATGATTCCTCCAAATTTTCAAGGAAAAAACAATAGCTACTAATTCCATATCATGTGTAGTATAATTTAACTCCCGATTCATCAACTAATATGAATCATAAGTGATTACATTGTCATTATACACAAGAAGATGACCATTTCCTTTAAATGAAGCATTATTATAGATGAAAAAATAATCATTTCTAGAAGGACGGTCCAAAATTATATAATTATACCATCTCTATTTTGTTTCCTGAAAATAAAAACATCACATTATTCAATCCATATGATCCTATCTCCAATTCATGTTATCCAATTAAGTTTTCAAGATAATAGATAAATGTTTTCAAAAGACTATTATCAATAACATGATATTCCAAAAAAAACTACGGATCTATTTAACATAGTTTGGTCTTGGCCACTCTTCAAAAAAAATTGTTTTTTAAGAGTTAATTGATATTCTATTTTTAGAAAAAATATTATAAAGGAATGAAATTTTATACAACCAAAATTATCTCATACTAAAAATTCCATATAGTTTCTTCCCTTTTAAGGGTTTTAAAAACACCACCTTATGTTCCATTCATGTTCTTCCTAGATTTTCTAATATTCCAAAATATCATCTATAATCATAAAAATAAACTAATACAAAAACTTATAGAACTCTCTATTCATAATATTAAAAAAATACTATAGGTGTATTAGAAAACCCAAAGGGCATAAATACAAACTCATAATGTCCATATATCATCTGAAACACTATCTTCTGAATGACATCCTCCCTCATATTTATCTTAGGGGACATGAATATCAAATCAATATTTGAAAAATAGTGACCTCCCGGGAGCTTATAAAACAACATTGATATAATGGAAATGATACATTTTCTTAATTGTGATGTTATTCACGGATCAATAATAAATGAAATGGCTCATGGGAAAAAGATTATTTTCAAAAATAAAATAAGATCACCCCATGGTGAAATTCTATGTAAAATGAAACCTCTATTGAGAAATTACTGATTCTCATTTTTAAACATAACAAGTTCTACATTAACCATTTGATAAGGGGGTTTTAAAATTTTCATATAATCTAGAACTAAATAAACATTAAATTCAAATTCCCAATCCCGAATAACATCATGAAATTAACATAAAGATTCGAGCATGAGTTGGTTTCCCAACCCATACCCCAAAAATTTATTAAAAGAAAAGGCAATAACAAGGTGAATACATGAGGTGCAGTGTATTTTCACCAACTGGGAATCAAAAGATTAAAAAATGATAGTTAGAGAAGAATTTGCACTTGCCATCCATTTTGGTTTTGTTCATCATCATCCACACATTTATAGATCCAAGGAATCACTCCCTTCTTCAAGGTCATCAAAAGAGAGACATGCCATAGTCATCCTTCCACCGCTTATGTTACAGCCGCTGCTTCACTAGAGGAAATCAATCCTGAATTTTCTGTGCAAAGAACTGCTATTGTAGCTGTTGATACTCAGTTTTCTGCTCTGCACTAGGCTTGTCCCTACTGCTAGTGCATCTGCAATGACCTCCCAAAATTCCAAACATTCAACAGCCCCATCATCTTCTGAGATGAACCTCCAAATCATTCCTGCAATGAAATGGGACAAGCCCCAAAATCTAGAAAAATGATGTGCTAGACCAATAAGAAGACCATGAATGAAAAAGCGTTATTCCCACCGAAGCTGGAGATAATCAAAATCAGGGTTCCGATCAAGCTCAAATTCCACCCTATCAAACATACACTCCCTGATAATGAGATAGTCATCAACAGATATTTCTTTATTACAATATCTTCTATAAGACAACCTTGCTTGCTCCTCAATCCAAGTGTAGAAATCCTCCTCGTATCCTTCCTTAATAACCCGAGTGCAATTTCTAAGCTTAATTCTATCCGCCCGATCCTCAATCCAAGAGTAGGAGTCCTCTTCATCTGTGGAGGAGTCCCCTTCGTTAAAGGATTCCGATGCAGAAGCACTCTTACTGACAACCGGCTATGTAGGGATGTTAGTTTCCTCCACACGAGGCCCATAAGATCTAGTGACAATGGTCCTCTCTAACTTAGAATAATCAATTCTCTTTCGAGTATTCTTAGGGTGCGGAGCGATAAAACCATCAGGATCAATAAATGATTTCTTACCATTTTTGGAACTCGAGCATAGGTATTCCTCCTCAATTTTATCTGCTTGCTCACTAACATCATGACTGGAATCACCTGAAACAGAGTGAGTCTCTTGTGCTAGCTCATTAGAGGTTGGAACAACCCCAGGGTTGTCAGTGCAAAGCGTAGAATTATTGACTGCATCCAAAAAATCAGAAAGAACAGAATCCTTATCACAAGTAGGTTGTGCTAAGCAGGAAACCGGAACAGATGAGGACACCAGTGGGTCCTTAGAATTAGAAGGTTCATTCTGTTCAACATGAGGCCTTCGATCCTTCTCAATCCAGACTAATTTCCCTTCATTTAGCAAAGGATTCCCAAGCTTCTGACTGTTCATGGGGTCCTTCCCAGAACCACAATATCCAAGGGATTGGCCAATATGCAAACAATTAGAGCAGTAAGTCGGTAAGGATTCATAAACCACTTCCTGAAAAAAAAACTCATCGCCATTCTGGATCCAAATAATGGAAGGCAGTTGCTGCGAAAGATCAACCTCAACACACACACGCTTAACCGAAGGCCTTGAGAGCTTCCGAGTCACGGAATCTAGCTTAATGGGATTACCGATCAGCTTAACAATAGGGAAAAGAGCAATTTTCTTGAAGAGGTGTATCGGCAGACCTGGAAGCCCAAACAAAATAGGTGCAATCGGTGATTCAGAAAAGCAATCAAACGAAGGGTACCACTTTAGGAATTTCATCGTGCAGCCCCCAAAACTCCAAGAACCCCTAGACCAAAGCCGATAGTAATCGTTTGCAGAGGAAAGTCGAATCGCTATATGCATTGAGTTGAGTAGGCCGATTTCAAAATCAACAAATCCAATGGATTCAAATGATTTCCGTAGGATGATCAGAGAGGGACGAAATTTAAAAAATTTACCAACAAGAACAAATCGAAAATCAAAAGCAAGAAACTGAACCTCCGCCTGCGAGAAAGAAATGGCCGCGTGACCCCTATGCCGGAACTGCTTCGGGTGAAAAGAATCAGCAGGAGGCGGAGATTCCTCCACTTCGAGAGATCGAATATGATCTTTCCCTGCGAACACATCTACGAAGCTTCGTGAATCTCTTCTGCGTTCATCTCCCTCGTTTCGCGTTCGGTGCCCTCGTTCATCGCCCTCTCTCGGCCGCTCCATCCATAACATCATGAAATTCATTTATAAAAACATCTGTAAATTCATTTACTATTGGGATGTCACTAATTAGAAATATTTCTTTATTTTTAACCACATGAGAAAGATATATTTCCATTCCATCATTAATAAATTTCTCAGCTACATGGTCTGTTATCAATGGAATAAAATATTTAAATAGGGAATTCTTGGAACTTCAATAGATTTTATCATGATAAACTGAAATCCAATCCATAAATAAAAGAATATCAAACTCTACTATTGGTATCTCAAAACGATTTACAAGAAAGAACATCCCACTAATCACAATCAGAAGATTCATATAAATCATGATTTCTTTAATAATTCCTCTTAGATTATTTATCAAAAGTTATATATCACATTCCTAAGGTGATACTCCCAATTTACTTGAACATTTTTAGAAATCAAATAATGTGAATATCCATAGATAAAAATAATATTGAAAAAATTTGAATAAACTAGCCACATTTTTTTAACACTTAATTTGATGGACAAACATCAACTGCAGTAGTAGAAAAAATATTTTTTGTATAGTTTTTATCATTATATATGTTGGTTTCCACCTTGGATAATCCACCTTAGACACACGTTGGTATAATGACCTAACTCATTATAATAAAAACATCTTACTGTTAGATTTTCATTTATTGCCTAATCATCTCCCTTACAATCACCATCCATATAACCAAACATACAACATCAGAAGAATTTATGAACCATTGAAATACATTATCCAAGATTCTTTTTACCACACTTCTCAGAAGATGGTAATTTGGTTTTCGTAACTTGATACTTTTTTATGAATGTTTTCACATTTCCTACCAACATGACCTCTTATTTTTCTTATTTTTATGGGACACACGATCATAAAAAAACACCACTTATACAAAATTAGAATATCTAAAAAGTTTCTAATAGATTTTGAACTAATTCTATGTCAATTACCTTAGATATCATGACTTCAATACTAAGTAAATCTAATTTATCCTTCTATCAATATATCTTATAAAATTTAGGATGTACCTCAATAATTGAGTGATTTTTTATTTATATATTTCCATCACATATTCCACCTTTTTATTAATTCCAAGTATTGTTTTTCCATCATATGTGAAATAGAATTAGGAAACTATTTCTCATGAAATATATTCTTAAATTCATCCAATTATAAGGAATCATTATCTTTACTTTTTTAGATATTCTTATCTATTAAAAACAACTAGCCAGTTTCACATTCAAAAAGATAAATTGAAAGAGTTAACTTTTGGTGACATAAACAACCAATGGCATCAAAAATATTTTATATGGTTTTAATCCATCCTTCAGATAGAATAGAGTTTGGTGATTCATTGAGTGACGGGCGATGTTGTCTCATAAAAAGACCCACTATCATCATGTTCCCATGTATTAGAACCAGTTTTTCTATTTCATAGACACTAACACCATTTATATTATATGTTGATTGATTCATTACTATAAAAAACATCCCATTATCAGTTTCGGACATCTTAAGATATTGATTTTGAAGGATATTTTCCCTTTAGTGACTTCTTACTAGAGATTAATTATTCGAAATATAGAAAACCATTTTGAAAAAATATACTTTAGATGAAGCAACATGGTAATTTTTAAATGATATATCAATTAAAATTAACCATAAAGTTAAATACTTCAAGGGAGTGCTACTAATATTAACTAAAACTACAATTTTATCTAAACCTTTCTATTGATACAAACTATAATGAACAATTCGTAAACATAAAATATTCTAGTGTATTTAGACATAATTATCATTCTGAAAATCCTGAGGATCATTTTAGGTTTATAGTTTTCGATAATTAGTTCATAAACCATACATAAAAAATTCATTTATTATAATTTGGGAACTTCCAATTATTATCCAATTTTCCCATAATAGAAAACTATTAAAAAGTTCCATGTTTAAATTTCATTTCACTTCTCCATAATTTTGATCTTGATATTATCTTTTTCTTTATTCATGATTAAAACCCCAATAAAATTACATTCTTTTCACAAATATTTTCATAAGAAAACATACGGAAAAATAAAACACATAATGGTTTCTATGAAAAAAGTACGTAAACATGAACACATAATCATAATGTAATACTTTTCACCCTTATTTAGAAGTAAATTAATTCCATTGAAAATAAAATAATTGCTTACCCTTTTTGTAATGACATGAATACCATAAATCCTATAACATGCATAGATAACACATAACAACATATTGAGACCTCATTATACATGTCATTATTATACATGTAATAAGAATGTGGTAATATTATATACATTCCAAACTTAAAAATATATTAACCATATGGTCAAATTACATACCCAACGCATTAAAGGGCTATCATGGACCCACCCATCATTGTTTTATCATGTAACTACCCATGATTGATTGATAATGTAACCACAGTTGAAAATTTCAATGAAACATATCATAATAATAACATATAAAATCATTAAATTTTAATCATGTCAGTCATAAAATTTCTTTTTTCACATCTTGGAAAACATTTCAAGTTATTGAAAAAATCAATCCATTTTAAAAACCAATTTTCAATAACAAAATACCTAGAAATGGGAAACATGAGTTTATTTTTCTTTTAAAAATCGGTTGGATTATAGAGGAAACAAAATCTAAAAAATGGTCACAATGGAGGAGAAATTTATGATACATTATACACTAAAAGAACATTACATTTTTCATTTGTAATGAAAACAATCATTTTATAGAGAAAATTTAAAAAATTTCCTTATTTATAACCATTAAATGAAATTAAAAATAGACATAAAATATCCATTACAAAATATAAATTAATATCATGAATATTAATGCGGGGGAAAATATTTTGAAATAAAATCTCTACTTATTTAAAATGATAATTTTATATGAATTTTTCTTATACCACTTTGAAACAATTGATTTATAATCCTCATAAAATAATAACATTTACAAAAACATTAAATAAAATGAGATTAATTAAATTTATCATATAATACATCAAATGGGATTTATATACATGTAAAAATAGATTTTGGGTGGATAACAGAAAAACATTTCTCAATGAAAGGATATTGAGATGAAGTCTCATACCTTGAGTCTAACTTGTCATGTGTGTCTTTATCTTTCTCTTCTTCAGGTAACTCCTTTTAGTAAGTACCAAAAGACTTCCTTGGTTTTATTTCTATCCAAAAAAATCTTATTGGATTTGGGGAGGGATTTTGGGAGTTTATTTTGGTAGATCTCTATAATCTAAATTACTTTAGAGGTGTGTAGAATACTAGAGAGTGACTTCTCTTGTATAATTGTGGAAAATAGGTATTCTTGAAAATGCAAAAAATAAAACACTATTTGGAGATATCCCTTATATCATGTGGCTAAAATAAGGAAACATTTTCTATCCTAGAGGTTATCTGGTAAAAATATATCCATAAAATGGATTTTTTACAAGTTTATATATAATTTTGTCTCTTACAATTAATACTTAACTACTAAGCAATGTCATTTTTACCTTAATTGTTGTAATTAATTTTAATTTCATGCACTAATATTTTTTGTCAAAAAATAGGATGAACAAAGAAGAAATTATAAATTATTATAATTAATAATATAGAATCAATTTTGAAAAATTCAATCCACATATGTTTTCAAAATTAATATAAAACCAATCCCATAGACATGATTGAACAACAATTTTTTAAAATAAAAATGTTCAATAGTTTGAGGAGTTTTTATATCAAATTTATTGTAAAATTGACTCTAATGTCCTAAAATGGATTTATTGATTTATTATTTAAATTATTATAATTTAATACCAATTTAAAATATAATTTAACTATATAAAAAACCATCCAAAAATAAAATTTTCAATTAATATTTAGTGTTTTCACTATTCAAAAAAATGAAACTTCTTAGGAAAATATGAAAAATTCACCCATTCTAAAGTTTAATATTATAATTTAAATAATTAAGTTTATATTATTAAATAAAATTTAAAAAAATTTCAGAATTTAATTTAAAACAGGTACGCCGATAAAAGGAAATAAAAAATGTTTTTGAAAAAATCATTTTAAAGCATAAAACTAGATTTGTTATTATTTTATGAATATTAGATCTTTTGGATGAGTGTAAAATAATTTTACCAATTTTAGAAAAAAATATAGTTAGACATATTCAAACATTCCAATATAATTTCTAGAAGATAACTACCATATTATATAATAATTTTAACTATATATTTGTGTTTGTTAAAAATCATTCATTGAAGCAAGAGAAGATTTCAAAGAAACCCATTGTTTCATGTGTTATACTCTATTGAACATAGAATAAATTTTAATTTAAAATTAATATCTCATTCATAAATATTAATAAATAGGAAAGTACTTATTCTTTCATTACCTAGTTTGTTATAACTACCAACTTGTTTTGAACTTGGGACAACCTCCCATGTACTCTCTTGTTTCAGGATTGGGACAACTTTCCATGTACCCTCTTATTTTGGGCTTGGAAAAAACTCATGTTCACCCATTTATCTCATATAATACTAATCCTTATCCAGTAAATTAGATATTAATATAGGTACACCTATTATATAGTCAATAAATATTTTCAGCCATAAGATCATAGAACATTTATTACATTATAACCCATGAGAAGAATTGGTTTTTATAAAACCATTCATCCTAAAATAACCCATGTGAAAGAAATGGATTTCATAATAATTTTACCATTTCAGAATAACATAACCCATGGTTAAGATAAAGGGTTTCATAAATATATTTTCATCAGAAACATAAACCCTTCAGGTAAAGAATAAGAATTGTATCCCTAGTTTATGTCCCCAAAAAAGTATATGTTATATCAAATATGTCATCTTATATAGATAATGATTTTAGAAGATCTCAGGGATTATTTTATGAATAAAATAAGTATTCTTTAAAAAACATTAAACAAAAATTTATAAAACATTTTGGAAATCCATTTCATTGATAATAAATTTTTAAACACGTAAATGAAGATTTAAAAAATCATTTAAAACATTTCTTAAGGAAAATATACTTCTTTAATTTTATTTTTTAAAACATTAAATATTTTAAAAATAATTTACATTTAAAACATCCTTGAAATCTTATAAAGTAATATTCAATGAAAATAATGGTCTTAATGATGTGAAATTCTATTCATGCCATACATGTAAAAGAAATACGTCTTTAACATTTTCGGTAATAATGAAATAGGAAGTGATTGGAAAAAGACATAAAGAATCCTTTTAAAAAAATTAAAAATTTAAAAAATGGGTAAAAGTTTCTTTAAAGAATTATTATAATAATTTTAAAAACATATTTAGATAACATATTTTTGGAATAAAAACTATTTTTGACTAAAGTGAGAAATAAAATCATTTTTATTCAAAACATCTTTATTATATTTAAGATCATAAACAGAGTAAAATGAGGGTGAAACAAGTATTCTATTAAATATACATAGTATATGAATATTAATGAGTTTATTTATATATTTATAATAATATTTCATCATTTAATAATAATCCCAAATCACCCCTTTAATGATGAGATTGTAACGTAAAACACATACCAGTTTACTAGTATTGAATCTTATTACCCATGAAAGAATAAAAATAAATAAATATTAGAATATAATTAAAATAAGGATATTGATGATAGAAATTTTCAATGGGGTAGTATACACACCTCATAGAATAATATAGGTACATAACATAACATAGGTCCCAAGGAAGGTAAATTGAGATAAAATCATTTAACTGTATGTTAACTCTATAACCATAATACCCATGAAATATAGATCCTAAAATGGATATTTAAATCAAATTATTATTAATTATACTCATTATATAATACATTAATGTGTAGTATATTCACCCCCAAAATGAAACATGTGGTGAATCTGGCTTTTGTTTTATAGAAAATTAAAGTGAGATGGAAATCTCGTACATTATGTCTCGACATCATTCATACACATTTGATCCTCATATATAATAAATAAAAGTTTATTATACATAAATTAAATAAAAAAATTATATATATATCATACAATATAATTTTTAATTGTGAACTTTTATTACTCATTTACTAACAATTCCATTTTAAAATCACGTTTCGGGTAATAATTGCTATGTTTTCCGTATGAATTTTGATTTTTTATTTTTGATAATAGAACTTCATTTATAGTTAAATTTTCTCAAGAATAATATTAAATACATAATTATCATAATTTTAAATCAATTATAATTTTTAGACCAATCATGAAGGATAGTTTTGGTAAATAAAGTATGTTATGATCCATGAGATATTAGGTCATGCATAGGCATGAGTAACATTTACAGTTTTCAATGATCATTAAGGAAATAATTTTAGTAATATATTATATTTATAAATAATAATAATATAATAAATACCATTTTATTTCTATAGAGAAACTTATACATATCATCCATGTGGTGTGGTGATGAATAGAGAGTCACATTGTTTCAGGATGGCAGTAGCCCAAACACAGACCAACAATGTTATCATCTTAAAATGAGTGAAAAGGTAAGAAATAAAATTATATATTATACTTTAATAATGATAAAAATGTCATTAATATCATAATTATATAATTTTTCTCACATGTATTAATTAACATTTTCTTTATTAGATTCTATGTAAATCATTAGTGAAAAAGAATCACGTCAATTTTTGAGGTGGTAGTCCTTCATACACACGAGGGATGTTATTGTATCCCCTACAGAATGAAAACTAAAAAATTTATATATTATATAATGACTCTAGAGGTATAATTATGTTATAAATATAATATATATAATTTAGATACATCATTATACCTAACCATGAGATGTGGTAATGTAAATACAAATGACAATGGTTTGCAATGTGGTGGTCTGTCGTACATTGAAATGAGGCATTTATAACACATTTTATGGAATTATAGATGGTTTTGAGTAATAAAATTAATATATAAAAATTTAATTATATGGAATATAATTATTTTATTATATAAATTTTTTTAATGGTAATATTAATGGTTGTGTGAAGAAATAAAATAAAAAATTTCATTGATGAAAATTACCTCTTATTCCAGTAACCTCCGAATGTTTGCATCAAAAGTCACCCTAGGATTAATTTATGAAAACCCCAAGGAAAGTAGTGTTATATAATATAATTTGGGAAGTTATTTTTAGGTATTTCCTAATCCAAAATATTTTTTAGGTGTAAATATGATAGGCGAGTGGGTGACCTTTTATAAGTGAGGTGAGTGCCACACATGTAATTTTATAAAATAAAATAATATACAGACATTTTATCAAGACCCATGTATAAAAAATGGATAATTATAGATTAATATAAATTATAGGGTTTAAATATTTCATGAAAATTGATCTTCTACAAGTTTATAGGTCATTTTAGCTCTTATCTATTTTGTTTAACCGCTGGAAAAGTCCATTTTTACCTTAACTATGATAATTATTTTTTACTATTTTTACTTTCCATTTTTCTCAAAAAGTATGTTGAAAATATTTGATAATATTAATTAATAAGATTAAAAATATGGATAGATATCTATAAATATAATTCACATAGTTGGGAAGAAATTATTTCAAATTAATTCTGCAAACACAATGAGAAAGCATGGTTTCATCGAGAAAATGTCAAAAATTTACAATGTTTCTATATCCAATTATAACATTAAATTGATTCCAATGTACTCAATTTAATTAATAGTTATATAATTGAACAAAATTTACTTTAAAATAAATTTAAAATATAAATTTACATTATAAATAACTGAAATAAATTGTGTGTATTCAATTCAATGTTATTATTTTTCATTCATTATTCATCAGAAAAATAATCATTATGAAAAAATATAAAAATTCTCCATATGATTTTTTATGTGATGATTTAATAAATTAATTTTTTACCAAATAAATTTTCTACTATTTTGAAACAATATTTTTCAATTAAGGACGCAAAAATGGTTCCAAACCTACTTTTTAGAAAAATACTGTTTTTATTATGAAAATAGATATTTTTCATATATCCAATCTATAAAACATATAATAATAATGTTAATAATTTGATTAAATATATACTATATAAATTAGATTAAACTTATTTCTCAAAATGTATTTCCTTAAATTATTATTGTAAAACATGATTTTCTACAAACAAAAGGTTTTTCAAAAAAAGATAACCTGTATTACTAATAGTTTTTATTTTTATTTTAAATAAATTAGTCAACAAAGAATTATTTTTATATACAGGAATACCAATTATTTTAATAATTTATTAAACCCAATTTAAACCCTCCAATCCAAAATATATGAAATAACTATCCTATTAAATAATTATACTTTAATATTCTTTTATGTTTTTTAACTCAGTGTAGTGTGTACCACAAGATAAGATCAGTGTCTCATGCAACGCAAGACAAACACAATTTTTTGTGAAACAAAATATAAAAATAAAATTTCAATTAATTAATAATATTGAGAAGAAAAAATTATTTTGAAAACATATATTTCATAAAATCTCATGTTGTTACAGACTTCATAAGGAAAAAATACTATATAAGTTTTTCCTACAAATAATCATTATGTTTTTATTGGAATATCATTTTGAAAGTAACAAAACTGGAATACCATTTTTATGAAAGATTATTATTTTGAAGAATTATCTTACTCAAATAAAAAATTGAGATAAAATTTAACTAATTATATTTTCTAGTTATTGTTTTAGATTGAACACAATAAAATGTTAAAAAATGTAATAAAAAATAGTATAGTTGTTATAAATTATGACATATGGTAACATGGAAGAACATTATTTTCAATTAAATAAAAATTCAATTTTTATTAAATTATTTAAATAATATACTATATATGGTGATGAGACCAGAACTGATATTTTTATACTTGAACAATTTTTATAATCAATATAATTGATTTATGGAAAATCAGACGAATTTTGTTGCTTTTATATCTAAAGTAAATCATAAACATAGATTATTAATGATATTATTGCATGAATTGAACAAACATGAAGGATTATTAAAACTATTGAGAAATAAAAGGTAAATCTAAAGAATCATTTTCTATTTTTTCTCAATCGAGATTAAGTCTAAATCCTAACCATTTCTCTAGATAAACTAGGTCGGTAAACTATATGAAGAGGTTAAATTTTAGTCTAAAAATTGACTTAAAATTTATGTATTGATGAAACATTGTCACACATAAATATTACATCTTATTAGATGTATATTCATTGTATTTGATTACGATTCACACTATATTGGTATAGGATTTCTTGTCTCTGGAGGCATGTATAAATCAAAAAATGGTACATGGAATATATATATCATCTCTCACTTAGTTATTCAAAACAAATATCTTGCTTATACATATCATAATAAAAAAATCTGCATATACTGGGGAAAAGGGAACATATTAAATGGTGATATCAGATGTTCAGTAGGTGAAAACATGGGAGATACTAATCAATGATCATATATGTGAATATCATAAACATAAGGGTGTGAGAACATGAACATATAATTTTAAATTAATACCTAATAGTCTATATAATCATACGTCATAGAAAAAATACTCTTATTTTATAATACATGAATGATAAATGAATCCAAGAACATTAGCTATGAGTGCATAATATTGGCACAATATCATGTCATAATAGTGTATACTAATTTGAGTTATAATCATGACAATAAAAATCATATGTAAAGGATACCCACTATAACAATCATTAGATTCTTGTATTTAACTAACCACATATGTATTAGTTTTGGGAATGGGGTAAAATTTTATTTACCATCCTTTGGGATTTGGAAAACCTCCAGTGTTCCTTAACTTTCACTTGGTATAGCCCCCGTATAATCTATTTTCGGATTGGGATATCCTCCAGTGTACCCTATGAGATAATTTTTTTTAATATTTACCCAAATAATTGGTGGGACATAACATACCCACCTATCAAATAATCAAAATCCATTTATATATATATCACACAATCATGAAAACATTTATCATTACATCATATCTTGTGTTGAGGAATAGAAAATGTTTTTGATAAATATTTCATCATCATAATCATAGAACATACTAAAAAACAATAGATATAATAAAATTTTATCATATCCCCAAAAATCATAACAAATAATAAATTGTGTTTAATAGTTGAATACACCATTAAAATATAACCAGAACATTTCATGAAGAAAATACCCATTTCATTTGAAATCACGTATTTGAAATATAAAAAATTATATAATAATATAGAAGAAATTTTATTTTTAGGAAATTATATAAACATTTATAAGATTATTCAAATAAAATTGAATTCATGATGGTAGGAAAATGCATTTATGCATGGTACATTAAATAAATTTCTATTATATTTCATTAAATAGTAAAAAGTAACATTATTTGCAAAAATTCAAGAATATTCCATTATTTTTTTTATAAAAAATATATACATGGTTGAAAATTACTTGAAAAAATCATTATTTATTATTAAAAACATTGCTGAATAATTTAAAATATAATATAAAATGGTAAAAGAGGATTCCCAACCGAAAAGAGAAATAAAGTATGTTTTCCTTAAAAATATTCCTTTAGTATATTATATACTTAAAAATAGAAAAATTAAAAGAAACAATTTATTATTTATAAATAACAACATTAGAATAATTAAATAATATTTTAGAGAGATAAATCAGGTAAATTCATCATAAATGTTTTTAGGCAAAACAAATCATAGTAAAAAATGATATTGTATTATAAAATCCTTACAATTATGGTTACTTTTGATTCATAACTCCGACGAATGAAATAAAATAAAATAAAATGATAAATATGAAAAACAAAAAAAATATTCATGAAAAAATATTTCAACATGTAAATATATAAATCTATAAAAGAAATGTTTGGTGTATTACATAATTTAGGTCTTAAAGAAGACAATTTGAGAAGATAAACTCTTACCTCAAGTCTGTATTTATTCATACATTTTATAACCCAACATGTAATCAATTTTATTTTCTTATCATTATATAATAATACATATTCATACAACTTCATACCATATATAAAACACCTATATCATTTTAATACACATTTATCAATAAATCTTTATAAAATTATTCATTTTTTTTGTGTTAAAAAATTCCTTTTCTTGTATATTTCTATTTTGTAGTTATGGTCTTCATAATTTGATCATGATTACTTAATATAAATAATATTTATAAGGTCAGAGTATCATATTTAATAACATTATACACTTTTATATCTATTCAATTAATTATGTGATAAAAATTGAGTTAAAAACTATAGGGAGACAATAATATGTATGTATAAATGAGAGATATTTCATGTTTTAGATGGATAAAATGAAATAATTTTAAATGATAGTTTAAACACACAAAATAATTATTATATCATAAATATCTAAAATATATATATATATTCACTAAATTTGTAATAAAACCATACAACTAAAATGGTAATGGAAAATGAATCATAGACCATTGTGGGTGTGTTAATACAAATGTACACCTGATAGATATATTCAATAAAATGAATATAATATTTTTAATAAAAAAGAAAAAATAGAAGTTTTCCTTTTCTATAATATTAATAAGTATATATAGGTACAAAACTAAGTTCAATGGTCAAAAATTCTATGAAGAAAAAAATTTCTAGAAGTTATCTTCTAATAAATATAGATGATCTTATTTTTAAATGGTCTAGTGAATATTAAAATTGATGCTTTTTATCTTATATATCATTAATAATAGACCAATGTTGAAAAATATATCATCAACAAGGATTAAAGACTATAGAGAATTAAATTCATGAATGTGTTAAAAAAATATGAAATTAAAACATTATAGGTTCTTTTTTACAAAAAACCCTAATCATAAGGGAATTAGTATGTGGTATTAGTAAATTTCAGTTAAGCTAAACATTTAATATAAGATTTTTAGGTGTATGTGTTTTGAGAGAAATATTTATCTTACCTTAATCATTGGAAATATTATTTTTTATAAATGTGTAAATCAAATATAATTTAATAATTTCCCTCCCGTTTTTTCAAGTTTTTATGATGTTAGTACATAGGCTAAATAGAATATCAATTGAATATTAAATTATGACGATTATTTCCAACATCTCTTTAATGTATTCAAATATATATGAATTTAATGCATTTGTCAATATATAAGAATGCTAATTATTTTTCTAATTAAATTAGGAATAATATACCATTTTTATATATCATGTCATATTTAATGGGGTCTTACATCTACAAAAAATTATTATGAGTAATGTGATAGGATAATAGACAATGAAATTGAACTTTTGATATCTCAATGTTTTAGAGTATCAATGAAACTCAAAACCAAATCTGTTAGTTTGTACTAATTAAACAAAAAATGAGCTCAATAACATTCAACTACCAGATATTTCAACATCAATAGTCGATAGTGGAACAACATGTTTCTTTAAACTAGACAATGAAACTAATAAAATTCATAAAAATTGAATATTAAAGAAGTATTCATTATAGATGACCTAAATCCTCTAAAGTCAGCCATAAAGTAACTCTTTTGTATAATATCAATTTTGAAGGATTAAAGAAATCCATGTTCCAAAGTACCCTATAAATAACAAATAATATATTTTAACACTATAAATGTCACATATTAAATATTTCTGGGAATATATCACACAAACCTACATCAAACCTAATTTTCGGTTAACTAGCCCTTAAAAATAATAATATTAAGATCATTGCTATATAATGTTTTGACCATCTCTTTTCCTAGTTTTATAAAGATCATGTTTTTCATTGGTTCTTAATAGAGTTGATAATCTTGAGGCATAATCAAAACCAAAAAATTTTATTTGTGGTAAAATATATCTATAATTAGTTAAAAATATTTTGTTCATCTTTGTATGTAATTTGAAACCCAATTGAACTGTTATTATCACCCATCATGCTCATATAAAATTCACATTTTCACCACAAGAAAAACCAACATAAATAGATTTTTTAATTTAATCCAAAGAAGATATTATCAATATAAATGTGAATAATCATGGTTTCTTTAAATAAATTCTTGATAAAATAGTTTGGATCAACATTTCCCTTATCCTAATAATTTAAAAAAAATATTATAACCAATCATGCCAATATCTTGGGAATTTTCCTAGGATTTTGATATATTTTTTAGGTAAATATAAATGTTTAGGAAATTTAACATCTTTAAAACTTTTTTTTGATCATCATAAAATTCCATATGAACATATTCTTTAATAAAATAACTTTTAACATATATTTGGAATAAAGTAATTTTAAAATTTTATATAAATTATGATTGATTTATGATTAAATAGAGCCTACATACATTCTATAATGTATCACAATAATCAATTTATAGTAATAATAAGTAATCCTTAGTAAAAATTCTTATACCTTACAAAAATACCATTTTTGAAACATTTACTTTGAGAAACACTGATTCTTATCACATAACAAAAATTATGTCACTAAATGATGGAAGAAACATTATTTATTTCAAATTGATTAACCCCCTCAATAGAATTACAAATTGAAAATCCATCATACAAGGAATCATATACTCTTTTAGGTTAAAATAATGAAATGATTATATAATTCTCACACTAATTTATCCAATGATATCGTTATCAGGATGATTCTTTAAACACTATTTTTATCTAGGTATGAAGGAATATTTTTCCAGAACCCTTGGTTTCTATTCTACAATTAATGTGGTTTCAATAAAAAATCCATTAATTATAATTTCAATGTATTTAGTATTTTTTATTTTCGTTCAGTTTTTGGTAAATGATTAGATTTTATTTTGTAAGCACCATATAAGGGATGAACTTACGGATGTATTACATAAACCAAATTATCGGTATCATTAACAATATAATATAATATTTCCCCAGTAATATTAAATTTTTTTAAAATAAAATATTAATTACTACTTATATAATGTACTAGAATAATTCCATAATGTAAATATGGAATAAATGTATGAAGTAGACCATTAGGTTTTAAAATGAATTATTTAAACATAGAAACTTTGAAATGTTTTTTTGGATTTATATTATCCCATAACTCATACGATGTTATATTTATAAATTTAAATAATAAAAAATGATTTATAGTCTTAGAAGAAGAACACAATGCATCAGTGGAAGAATTTCGAAAGAAAGAATATTCACTAAATAATGTTCCAGTAACATCATGATGAATTCTATTTCTTGTTTCAACTACACCATTTATTATGGTTCCCTAATGGTGGATATATTTCAAGAAATACTTTTATCCATATAAACTTATTATATACATATGAATAAAAAAATTAAACCGTAATCAATCTATAAAATAATCAAATGAATTTTTTTAATATTTTTAACAAATGAATTAAAAATTCGAAACAATATAATATTTCTTATTTTTAGGAGTGAAATAGTTACAATTAACTCTACATTATTCGTCAACCAATACAAAACAATCATTTCAACTAATAAATACAAATTGTATGGGACCAAATATGTTTACATGCACTAACTATATATTTTTGGATTATGAAACCTCATTAAAAAGATTAATGATTAACTTATGTTTCATACATATTTGACATGGTATAAAATATCTAGGGGAGTAAAACTTATGTTCTGGTAAACTTCTAACATGAACATTCTTATTATTTTTAGATAATTTATTTAAGTAATTGTGACAAAAATTTATATTCCAAATCCATGGAAATGATTAGTTTAATTGAATAATGTTGTGTTCTAATTTATATGTTCTTTTAATTCTACTGTATAAATATTTTCATGTCTATCAACATATATAGGTAATATTTCTTTTTAATATGTAGCAGTAGATATACTATTCCAAATATACATGTAACATCCTGACCCATATCACCACTAAATCGGAGGCCGGACCGGTCGCCACATGACCTTAAGCGCGCTTCCCCATATGCCAGATGCCGCCGACTAGCCGTGAGGGTCTAAGGATAGTCAGTGGGGAGACTATACCCTCATTTTAGTGTTATAAAATAGACAAAGGCAATAAATAGTGGTATTGATATAATAAATGAATATTCAAGGGAAAGTATATTTTATAAAACTTTTACAAAACAAATGGCCAATGACAAAGTATACAACAGATGCATGCATGACATGCTAATGATAAAAAAGTAGAAAACATTGAACAAAACAGTATGCTTTACATTTCATTGCATAAATAAATAAATAATGACACAAAGACCCACGAGCGATCTCCTCATGCATCCCGAGCCTCTGCTCGGTCCTGTACTCCTAACTCCCAAGTAAATGCAAACAACATAGTCCTGCAACCAAATAGAATCTACTCAGGTACCCAGTGCAATGGCGGCCCGAGTAGGGTGTGAGATATAAATCTCAATAGGTCGGGACCACCGATGTCTACCCCAAACCAGACATTTAATAAATAACTTATAACATGTGAAAGCATGCATAAATTAAGTAAACAGTAAAATGTAATTATAAACTCAAGTACCTTCTTCAGCCCTCAACTGGTGTCTGAACCTGCATTATACATTTGTCATAAATACTCAATATTCATTACACAATCATTTATCGGTTATTAATTATTCCAATCATTATAAATTATGAAGGTCTTGAGATTCGGCCTACGCCCAACATCTCCGGTATAAATCACTGACCAAAGATGTCTCTAAAGACCATATATGTAATCAAATTAAAGACTAATTCCAAGATTGTGCTTTGTCTTGGATAGCGTGTCATAAGTTATTTAATTCAACCTTTCATATACTAAGTCTGAGCCCTCATAATAAAATTGGTTCACCCAATACATAAATAAATTCACAAAACATCATGTCTCTACATCCTTCATTAACCTTGAACTCATTTCATGGACGAAAAATTAGACCCACAGTCCAATGTTAATTAATGGGTGTAGAACATCATGTCTATCACCCTCGTGAGTATTTGGAGCATCATTCCTTGTCTCACAAACTGTGGTTATTTCGAAAATCAGTCCCTAAACCATAAAAGAATATTTTCTTTCATGTTGGGTGTATAACACCATTTATAGCACCCCGTGAGTATTGGGAGCTTCAGTCCTTGTCTCACAACCCAATTATCAATCATACATATATATTTATCGTTGGTGTAGAACACCATGTCTATCACCCCATGAGTATTTGGAGCTTCAGTCCTTGTCTCACAACAAATTTATCAATCATACATATATATTTATCATTGGTGTAGAACAACATGTCTAACACCCCAAAACTATCCATTAATTAATTCATAATTTAATTAATCCAATCCTTTAATTAATTCAATAATTAATTAACAATATAAATCACCTGTCAAAAGTCAACCATTAATTAACCATTCAACATCTTAATAGTAAAAATTAATTAACAATTAATTGTTCTGAGCAATCCACATAAATAATTAACTCAACATTTAATTATCCAAATTCGTTAACAAGTCTGAACCCGTCTACACAAACAGTGATTCTTCCAGGACTTTAACAATTTACATGCACAACATAATCATCACAAAACATGCAGAACAAGCCCAAAAATTTGCAACCATCTCACATATCATCTCATAATATAGAACAACTCCATCCCAGACAATTTAATGCATGGAAATCTAATAAGTATCAAAAAGTACCCTTGGCCAACAATCGTAACAAAAAATCAATTCACAATCTTAATTTATTGCATACTAATTAATTAATTCAAAAATAATTAATTAAATATTATCTCTTAAACCAATCATAAATTAATTAACCATTTAACATTTAACATGTAATAATTAATCCATATATTAATTATTACCAATTTCCAATTTATAATTTTAAACATGTCAACTATTCAATATTCCCAGTCATCATTAAAAGCCACACATTTTTTTCCAACTCCTGACTTGATAATTAATTCTATAATTAATTACCATATTATACATTCTTCCAATTCAAATCATTTAACTATTTAATCATATCACTTTAACCAAATTATAAAAACATGCTTAAAAACAACACAAGTTCAAGCCTTCATTTATCTCACATGGGCGACATCATTTAATAACATCAAAAGTGTCATGGATAGACATATCATTATCATGGAAACTTACAGTCTCAATTTCTTTAAAGAAGATATAATTCTTAAAATATAGTTTTAAGGATTTGAGACCCTACCTCGGGGTGACACCATTTTAAATCCAAAGCACTTTAATATACATGGCGGAAAACAGTCCATAGCTAGTCCACAATCTCACGTGCGCAAACCTTTATTTATATATATCTGTGTTTGTGTGTGTGTGCGTTCATGTGTGTGTGTTGCCGCATCGTCTACATTGATCGACAAAAATTAAATGTATTAAACGGGTAACCAGAATCAATGTTTTAATGAAAAACACACCCCTAACATGGTACTAGGAACTCATAAACAGTTAACAAGACTTAATATAACCAGTGAAAAACCAAATAGCGGGTTTAGAAGCTTACCCATACCAATAACGGCAAGACAATTTGAAACCATCCAATTCGCCCATGGCGGCGGATGCCGGATTATGGACCAATGGGTCCTGAATCAACATTTGCATATCCTCAAAATAGAGGAACACAACGATCGGATTAAACCCAAACCACTGTGTTTTAGCTGAGAAAACAAGGTGAGAGGTAGGAGTCAAATGATTGATGTGAATCACCATTTATACACAGCCAAACTCACATTGACAAGGCAGACAAGTTTCGTGAAGAGTCCATGGGGAATCTCCATGTGAAAAGTGGTGTCCATGAGAGGGGTTGTGCACCTCTAGGTATTTCCCGGAGGGGGGTTGCGCCATGGAGGTCGCACGCTACAGGAGCTCTACCCGGGTGTCGCGCTGCTGCAGGGAGGGTCGCTCGGGGGTTCACATACCTCTTGGTCGCACAGCAGGAAGGATCTCACACTGAGGAGGGAGCTCGAAGGAGGGAGGGAGGGGCCACGTCATGGCGTGCGTTGTTGCGTGCGTGTTGCACCTTGTGCATAGGGAGGAAGAAGAGGGGAATTCGGTTCTGTATATTTTCTTTTTCAAACCCTTAAATTAATTTCCGATAATAATAGTTATTATTAAACTCTTAAAACAGAATAATAATACTACCATTAATGTGATAATAACACTAATAAAAGACAATAATAATACTCATATTAATATTATTATTATACACGTAAAAAACTGATCTAAAAAAAATTCCCCAATTAATCCTTCTTAATTGAAAAGTTTCATTTGAGAAATCAAACTCCCCTTTACTCCTCAATTAAATTAAAAACTCTTTGACTTCAAAGTAATAAATAAATAATTCCTTTCCCACAATTAATAAAATTCGGTTTTCCTTGAATTTAATTAATTAACAAAATAAAAATAAAAATAATTAAATCATCATAATTATTATTATTACAACTTTAATTTTTTCTAAATTCCAACCAAAACACCACAATTCATTACTATTAATATTTATAATAATAATACCCGTAATGATCAATAATCATGACACTCGTAAAACCATATTAATAAAAATTTAATTATTATTACCCAACACATTGATATAACCCAACAAATCTATTAAATAACCACACTCCTTAGTTAAATTCAAAACTGCTTATATAATTAAGCGTTACATCGAGATGCCCAACAGCCTCATTAAATGTACCGAAATATTACACCCCATTAAATAAAAACAAAATTTTGACAAAACCCGAAATTAAATTTTATTAAAACAAATAATAAACGCCCATTTTAATTATGTCCAACCTCCCCATTTAAATCCACATTAATTATCCAATTAGTTTTTAATCATCATTTATTATTCGTGTAATAAATGTTTCGTAATTAATTATAAAACACCATATTGATCATTAAATTCATTTAAAATTTATTTAACCAAGTAACAACAAAAATAATAATGACATCATTATTATTATTATTCAAATGTTCATTTATTTGAAAACCCATACCCCCAATATATTATAATATCATTAATATGATAAAAACTCCAACCCATAACCCCTCATTTAATTAAAAGTTTCATTGAGAAGCTCAAAAGAAGAATTTAATTCTCATAAATGATACACACCTTTAACATGAAATTAAAATCTCAAAGTATCAAAATAATTTATGACTCCGTAATAATAACAATGACATTATTATTATTATCACATTCCTCCATTTAATAAAAAATGGTCCATTAATAATTCTGAAACTATTCATTTAAATAAAATGGTTCGTTGATAAACCCAAAAGTCTCGTAAATACCTACAAATTCCATTTAATTAATTCTTTAACATTCAATAAATTTAACAACCACAATAATAGTAATAATAAAATTATTATTATTATTAATAAAACATTATTTTAATTAATCCAAAACTCTCATATAATCATATTTAATTAAAATAATAATAATTTATTAAAAAAGATAAACTGCATAGGTTGGACCGCAACCATGCGCTTCCCATGCCGATCAATTAAAGTGGATTTTTTGGATCCGGTACACCCGAGACTCATCGGGGCACCCGCTAAAATTTATCGGGTAATTACGCAATTCCAGAAACAACACCATTCAGTGTTTCAACACTCAGAATAAAATTCCAGAGCACGGTTTAAAGAAAAGAACCATTGATAAATCGAAAACAATTCAAAAATATTCTTATTTTAACTCGGTTCAAAAATACAGGACATTACAATATACCCACCTTATAAAAATCTCGTCCCCAAGAAGCCATCTAGAACCACTACTAAATCAACCAACCTACCAAGGTCATCTAAGAAGATCAGTTAAAATATTAGCAGACAACTCTGTTCTAAAAGTTCGACATCACCTACTGACACATTTATCAAAAATGATGCAACCATACCCACCTTAAGATTTTCCTTGACGTCTCATGATAAGATTAGCCACTCACCAGTGCGTGTTTTTAGAATACATTAATTCATGTGTGTGAAATTCCTCGAACCATGTTCACCACGTCAAACATTGATCATAAAAATCCATAACATAAACTTATCGGCGTGCCAAAACAACCGAGTCCCAAGATGTCCTCCCGAGTAATGGGGAGAATGTACTTTAATAGCCTAGAACATTATATGGGTACTACCTACCATGGGTTATCCCCTTTCGAAACATAAACATTGACCCTCTCTCTTGGTCACGTAAAAATGAAATCACAAGCTGCAAAAAAACCTTTTTCTTTTAGGAATTTTAATTAATTCTTTTCAACCTTTAACATTTGAATGAATTTCAGCGTATACACAAGTACATATTCAAAACAAGTCACTTGGTTTTCAAAACAAAAACCTACGGAAAAAAATAATAGGAATTTTATCACAAACATCCTCTTTAATCATCATTCAAAGTTATTCAAATATAAACATGCAATTTAGCATCTAAATTCCTTTTACAGAAAAGGCGACTTCCAAAGTTCTCATTTCTTCAATCTGGGTTCATCCAAAAGAAAACCAACAACAGTTCATTATAATCAAAACTCAGCAGTTTTACATTTGTAACCATTTTCAAACATATTATGGTTGTATAGGGTTCAAACACATGGGTGGCAATCTGCCAATCGATAAGGCGACCATACACCTTATCGCTAGAATTTGGATCCCATTTATCACAATCAACATTTATTTAACAGTCTATCTTTAGCACCCCTTTCACATATCCAAAACATCTCTAACAAGTTAGCATAAGCAGTAACACAACCACATGCTATAACACAGAATCATGGCACAACAACAAAACATGCTAATAACTGAAACAGTATGGAATATAATCACTCAATCATGTTTAATATATTACTGGAGCAAGCTATCTAGAGAGTCATGCTAAAGCATATTAAAACATGGCATTGCACCTAAGGAACACAATCCAAATTAGAAGGCATCCTACTAATGCAACTACATGGAGTGATATATGCATTAAATTTTAATCTCTAAGTGTCTAATATGGTGCATGTACGAAACTTCCTTGCCATTTCAGGCCAAGACAATTATTTTTCAAAATTCTCAAAATCAATAAACAACAGAAAATACACCAGTCACTCAAGGTGAAATCATATCAACTCTAACCTCTAATAGTATAGACATCAATTCCCATCCCTGGCCACTCAGTCATTTCCCGTACATGAGGGGATCAGTCCCAAGAATTGCTATTAACCCAAGCGCTAACACATTCCTAGTCTCTTGTCTACATACCCCAAAACAGAAAGACAAAGGAAATGAAAGAAAACCTAAACCTCTGATACCACTTTGTAACATCCCGACCAAGCTCACCACTAAACTGGAGAACGGACCAGTCACTACATGACCTCAAGCGCACCTCCCAATATGCTAGAGGCTGCCGACTAGCAGCGAGGGTCTAAGGATAGTCAGTGGGGAGACTATACCATCATTTTAGTGTTCAAAAATAGACGAAGGCAATAAATAGTGGTAACGTACAATAAATGAATAATCAGTGGAAAGTATATTTTATAAAACTTGTACAAAACAAATGTCCAACTCCAAAGTACATAACGGATGCATGCATGACATTCTAATGATACAAAAGTAGAAAACAGTGAACAAAATAGCATGATTTACCTTTCAATTCATAAATAAATAAATAATGACTCAATGCCCCACCGGCGATCTCCTCGAGCATCTCGAGCCTCCGCTCGGTCCTATTCTTTAAACTCCCAACTAAATGCAAACAGCATATTCCTGCAACCAAATAGAATCTACTCAGGTACCCAGTGCAATGGTGGCCCGAGTTGGGTGTGAGATATAAATCTTAGTAGGCCAGGACCACCGGTGTCTACCCCAAACTAGACATTTAATAAATAAATTATAACATGTGAAATCATGCATAAATTATGTAAACAGTAAAATGAAACTATATACCCAAGTACCTGATTCAGCCCTTATCGGGTGTCGGAACCTACATTATACATTTTTCATACATACTCAATATTCATTACATAATCATTCATCGGTTATTAATTATTCCAATCTTAATAAATTAGGAAGGTCTTGAGATTCAACCTATCCCAAGATCTCCTATATAAATCACTCACCAAATATGCCTCTAAAGACCATCTATGTAATCAAAGTAATGAATAATTCCAAGCTTGTGTTTTGTCTTGGATAACGTGTCATAAGTTATTCAATTCAACCATTCATATACTAAGTCTGAGCCCGCCCACTAAAAGTGGTTCACCCGATTCATAAATAAGTCTGAAACCTTCCTCATAAACAATTCCCAAAACATCATGTCTCAACAACATTCATTAACCTTTAACTCATTCCATTCACGAACAATTGGACCCACAGTCCAATGTTAATTAATGGGTGTAGAACATCATGTCTAGCACCCTCGTGAATATTTGGAGCTTCAGTCCTTGTCTCACAACCCATGGGTAATTCGAGCATTAGTCCCTAACACAAAAAAGAATATATTTCTTGCAAGCTGGGTGTAGAACGCCATGTCTAGCACCCCGTGAGTATTTGGAGCTTCAGTCCATGTCTGACAACCCATTTATCAATCATACACATATATTTATCAATGGTTTAGAACACCATGTCTATCACCCTGTGAGTATTTGGAGCTTTAGTCCTTGTCTCACAGCCCATTTATCAATGATACATATATATTTTTCGTTGGTGTAGAACACCATGTCTAACACGCCAAAACCATCCATTAATTAATTCATAAATTAATTAATCTAATCTGTTAATTAATTCAACAACTAATTAACAACATAAATTGCCCGTCAAAATTCAACCCTTAATAAACCATTCAACATCTCAATAGTTAAAATTAATTAACAATTAATTGTTCTTATCAAGACAAATAAATAATTAACTCAACATTTAATTATCCAAATTCGATAACAAGTATGAACCTGTATACTCAAATAGTGATTCATCCAGGACTTTAACAATTTACATGCATGTCATAATCATCACAAAACATGTTGAACAAGCCCATATATTTTGCAACCATCTCACACATCATCTCAAAATATAGAACAACTCCATCCAAGACAACATAATGCATGGAAATCTAATAAGTATTAAAAAGTACCCTTGGCCAACAGTCGTAACAAACAATCAATTCAGAATATTAATTTAATGCATGAAAATTAGTTAATTAAAAAATTAATTAATTAAATATTATCTCTTAAACAAATCATAAATTAAATAACCATTTTACATTTAACAAGTAATAAATAATCCATCCATTAATTATTACCAATTTCTAATTTATACTTTTGAACATGTCAAATATTCAACATTCCAAATCATCATTAAAATCCATACATTTTATTCCAACTCATGAGTTGATAATTAATTCTAAAATTAATTACCCTATTATACATTCTCCCCATTCAAATCATTTAACTGTTTAATCATATCACTTTATCCAAATTAGAATAACATGCTTAAAAACAACACAGGTTCAAGCCCTCATTTATCTCATGTGGGAGACATCATTTAATAACTTCAAAAGTGTCATGCATCGACATATCATAATCGAGGAAACTTACATTATCAATTTATTTAAAGATGATATAATTATTAAAATAAAGTGTTATAGATTTGAGACCCAACCTCAAGGTGACACCATTTTAAATCCAAACCGCTTTAATATACTTGGTGGCAATCATTCCATAGCTGGTGAACAATCACACGCGCACACACATTTATATATATATATCTCTGTGTGTGTGTGTGTGTGCGTGTTGTCTACATTGATCAAAAAAAATTCAATGTTTTAAACCGGTAACCAGAATCAAAGTTGTAATGAAAAATGAACCCCTAACATTGTATTATGAACTCATAAACATTTAACAGGCCTTAATATAAGCGGTGAAAAACAAAAACAACAGGTTTATAATCTTACCCGAACCAACGGCGGTAAGACAATTCGAAACCATCCGCTTCACCCTTGGCGGCGGATGCTGGATTATGGACCAATGGGTCCCGAATCAACATTCACATATCCTAAAAATAGAGGAACACAACGATCAGATTAAACCTGAACCTTTTTGTTTTAGCTGAGAAAACAAGGCGAGAGAGAGGAGTCAAATGATCGATACGAATCACCAGTTATACGCTGACGAACTCACAATGACAAGGCAGACAAGATTCGTGAAGAGTCCGAGGGGAATTGTCGCACACAAAGTAGAGCCCGGGAGAGTGGTGGTGCGCCTCTAGGTATTGCCTAGAGTGGGGTTACGCAATGGAGGTCGCGTGCTGTTGGACCTCCACCCGGGTGTCGCGCTGCTGCAGGGAGGGTCGCTCGGGGGATCACGTGCCTCTTGGTCGCACCACGGGAAGGAGCTCACGCCGAGGGGGGAGCTCAACGGAGGGAGGAAGGGGCCGCGTCATGGGGTACGATGTTGCGTGCGTGTTGCACCTTGTGCGTAGGGAGGAAGAAGAGGGGATTTCGATTCCCTTTATTTTCTTTTTCAATCCCCTAAAATAATTTCCATTAATAATAGTTATTATTAAACTCTTAAAACCCAATAATAATACTACCATTAATGTGATAATATTAAAAATAATAGATAATAATAATACGCATTTTATTATTATTATTATACACATTAAACACTTATCTAAAAACTAAAAAAAATCTCCCCAATTAATCATTATTAAAGGAAACATTTCATTTGAGAAATCAAACTCCCCTTTACTCCTCAAATAAATTAAAAACTCTTTGAAATCAAAGTAATAAAAAAATAATTCCTTTCCCACAATTAATAAAATTCGTTTTTCCTTGAATTTAATTAATTAAAAAATAATAATTATTATTATTATATCATCATTATCATTATTACTATAAATTTCATTTTTTAAAATTCCAACCAAAACTCCCCAATTCATTACTATTATTATTTATAATAATAATACCCATAATGATCAATAATTATGACACTCATAAAACCATAATAATAAAAATATAATTATTATTACAATAAACATTGATATAACCCAACAACTCTATTAAATAACCACACTCCTTAATTAAATTCAAAACTTCTTATTTAATTAAGCATTACATTGAGATACCCAAAAACCTCATTAAATTTACCTAAACATTACACCCCATTAAATAAAAACAAAACTTTGACAAAACACATAACTAAATTGTATTAAAAGAAATAATAAAACACCCATGTTAATTATGTCCAACCTCCCCATTTAAGTCCACATTAATTATCCAATTCGTTTTTAATCTTCATTTATTATTCGTGTAATAAATGTTTGGTAATTAATTATAAAACTCCATATTTATCATTAAATTCATTTAACAATAATTTAACTACGTAACAACTAAAATAATAATAACATCATCATTATTAATATTCAAACTTTAATTTATTTAAAAACCCAAACCCCCAATTTATTACAATATCATTAAAATGAAAAAAAATCCAACCCATAACCCCTCATTTAATTAAAAATTTCTTTGAGAAGCTCAAAATCCACATTTAATTCTCATAAATGATACACTACTTTAACATGAAATTAAGCTCTCAATGTATAAAAATAATTTATGACTTCGTAAAAAAACAGTGACATTATTATTATTATCACATTCCTCGAGTTAATAAAAAATGGCCCTTTAATAATTCTGAAACTCTTCATTTAAATAAAATGGTTCTTTGATAAACCCAAAAGCCATGTCAATACCTTCAACTTCCATTTAATTAATTCTTTAACATTCAAAAAATTTAACAACCACAATAATAGTAATAATAACTTCACTATAATTATTATTATTAAAACATTATTTGAATTTATCAAAAACTGTCATATAATCATATTTAATTAAAAAAAAATAATAATATATTAAATAAGATAAACTGCATAGGTTGGACCTCAACCATGCGTTGCACATGCAGATCCATTATGGTGGATTTTTTTGGATCCGGTGCACTCGAGACACATCAGGACACCCGCTAAAATATATCGGGTAATTACACAATTCCAGAAACGACACCATTAGGTGTTTCAACACTCAGAATAAAATTTTGGAGCCCGTTTAAAAAAAAGAACAATTGATAAATCGATAAAATTAGAAAACATTCATATTTTAACCCAGTTCAAAAACAAGGGACATTACAATAAAACAGTTGACTCTTATCTCAAAGCCGACTAATGATCATATGGTTGTTCTTATGACTAATAACATAAAAAAAGTAAATAAATTTTTACTAAGAAATGATAAATAACCGATTATGATAATTTCACACTACACATTATCTCTAAAGGTAGCTCATCTAATATACATATTTCTCAATTTTCAAATCATTGACTTGTCTTCTATAATATGATAAAAAATACCACTACCCATATGCCATTTTTGAATTCTAATGGTACTCAACCTTTTATTATTAAATTAATGATACTATGTTCTTATTAAAAAAAATACTTGTATGTGATCACGATATCTAATTAATCATTAAGAACCCACTTCATTCGAATTCATCTATGTTGAATATCTACATAGTCTTTGAATATAATATATTTATGAAATCGGAAATATTGGACATTACATAAAGGGATTTTAATTTTCCAATGATCTTATCATTGACCATTAATATAATATTTTTCAATTTTATAAACATAATAATTTTGTAAAAAATGAGATTTTATATAATTAAAACCAATTCTACTAGATGTTCTAGAATGTTTCATCATTTTTTATTTCTTATGAAAACTATCCCTTAATGATGTAAAATTATATTAAATATATTAGAAACCACTGAAATAAAATTTATGTTTAAAAACCTATGTATAGTCATCAAATTTTGAACTCAACATTGATTTAGGATCTAATTTAGATGAATTTTTTGAAATATAGGATATATTATTTGAAATTTAAATATTTTATTTATCAATATATTACTTACCATAATCATAGTCATTTTTTATTTTTTTATATTTATTTTTCCCTAAAAATTCCATATCACTTGATTTTTTCTAAATATTGTAAAAGCATCCCAATTTTTTTATGAATTAATATGTCTACTTTATGATTATTATAAAAGAAATTGTGTACCCATCACTTTTCCATAGAATACATGCTTTGATCCTTACTAACAAAAGAACAAGTTACGTATTATAGAATATAATATACATGCTCGAAGGATAAGTGACATGGTTCTTCATGTGAAATTTAACACCCCGAGCTTCCATGATACACTTCTCTTTCAATAATGCATTGTACGCATGTTCGAGATTCTAGCACACCGCGACCAATCAAAATAGCCATAATGAATAGTAATACCCACTTTTCGAAATTATATATATTTTATATTTCAAAATGAACTTCATTTTTGGATTTAGAATATATAATGTAACCTATGTTGAATTTTTGGAATTTTATTGAGAACTTCCAATTTTTTATGAATAGTGAAAAATACTTAAAAACAACTTTTTAATCAAAATAATTTATAGTGCTAAATTATACTATTTAGTGGTTTTAAAGTATTATTATAATATATATTGACCGTTTTATCCAATGGTGGTCATTATAATTAATTTCACTTTGAAATTGGACATAAACAATTATCAATCTTTTGATATATATTGTTTCTTAAAAACACGCTATTTGTTGTGACAGCGGGAATTAATTATAAAATTAATTAAAAAAACTTATACGTTTGGAATTTCGTAAAATAGAAATCATTTTTGAATTCGGAATATCAATTATAGCTTAGGGTGAAATTTTGGCATTATTCTGAAAAACGTCAATTTTTGATGAATAGTGAAACCACTAAGTGGTAGTTAAAAAACTGATTTTTTTGTTTAAATGAAACATTACCACTTCTGTGATTTGATTTTAAAAAATCCGACATACATGGTTGTAATTAAGAATTAAAATTTTGTTCAATGGGATTAAAATAATTTTTTGGTGAATAGTAACTTTTATGTTTTATTAATCACGATTAAAGGTAATTAGTGAAATTTCAGGTAAAGATAATGTTATAATAATATGAAATGACATTTACACATGTTCTACCCCTATTTCATGAGTTATGGCCGACCAAGACAATCCATGGGTCAACTTGCGGACCCCATGAAGTCGCTTGGGTAAGAAAATGACATTAATAACTTTTTATTTAAAATAAAAATAAAATTGTCACAAACATGTGTTGTTTTAATAAAACAATTATTACGTGGGGTTATATAAGTTAAATTTTAGACCATAAATATTAATTGGAAATATAAAAATATTTCCTACATCATGATATTTTTTTATAATTTTTAGAAATTAAATAAATTAAATCTTTTATGACACCATGATGATGTAGCAATTACCTCATTAATTAACGATTTAAATAAAATGGAAAGATAATGTAAAATATAAGTCTTACACTTGTCTAAAACATATTGTATGAGCATAATTTGAACCCTTATCACCGTATCCTCGAAATATATCATTTTGGGACCTTTAGAATCCTAAAATCATTTCATAATAATGTAATATTTCAATCTTTCCAAGAGTGCCCCTCCTCTCCTCTTATAAAAGGCCCCCACCACTACCACCTTATTCACACCTTCCAAGCCTTTGTCTCGGCCAAAACCTGACCATTTTTTCTCTCCAAATCCCAATATTACTCCTAGAAGCCTCACTTTGGGCAGACGTCTTCCCAAGGAAGCCTTTGAGCACAAATCTAAAAGAGTTAACCGTTTTGAAGGTTGAGTTTTCTCTTGTGTTCTTATATTTTATTTTGATTCTCCAACCCCCTAAACTCTTTTTATTCATTTCTTTTGTAACAACACCAGTATCCTAAATATACTAGGATGTTTTTATAAGATGTATTTGATCTACACTTACACACACCTACATCTAATGGTTAAAGAACATACTGTTTCTATGGATGTGGAATTTCTGCCTCATGAAACGATGATTGTTCAACACTCATATAACACCTTCAAAAGGTGGCCATTAAGATGTCACTATATTTATATATGATATATAATAAGTTTATGTTTTACTTAAGCTTCTTAATATTTCATTTATGGAATACCTTTATGGTTTCCATTATGGGTAAACGCGATATTTTCATTTTAGGAAGTGCGGACTACAGGCCCCTCAAAGTGATTTGAATCGTTAATGCCATATGTGAGATGTATAAAGGATGGAGTAAATGGTATTATACATTATATTATACTGGAATTATATTATAACTTTATATCATTATAATTTCATTCCATTAAATACGAAATAGAAATGAAAGTAGCGTTCAGGCGTACGTACAACTTACCGTCTCCGTGAACAGTGCATTTCATTTATTACCTCTAAATGTTATGTAATATTATAAATGCATGTAAATACTGGATATATATGATATATATGATATATACATTAGGAATATAATTATGGATATAATGGATATTTTACCACATGAACAAAGTGTAATTATAAGAAGTTTATTTTTGACTCAAGTACCTATGATCGACAAAATGACCGTTATTACATTAAATAATTACATAATGTTCATAACATGGTAATTAGTGATATAGAAGTAATAATGAACTTGAAAAAGGTTCTTAATCAGGAAGAGATTAACTCTAGTTTATTTTTTAGGAGGTTAAAGATCGGTCGAGTCAAGTCGGACACGAGGTAAGGGAATTTCGTAACCCAATTTCCAATCTTTGGGTTAATCTCCTACATTCAAATTATGTCATGATATTATTATGTCCTATATTTTATTTGTAATTTAGTTATGTGTACTTGTAGTAAACACTCATAATATATCTATTTTATTTTAAGAATGATCTTTGTAACGACTTCGTCTTAATCTCCTTTCATTGAGGCATATTTGGTTTTATACACAACTTTCATTTATACGGTGTAAAAACCCCTTTGACTTTTACTTTTATTCAAAAGGAATCTTTTTTTACGAAGCGTTTTTACTAAACTACAAAAGGAATGTTTTTTTTACGTATGCAGCGACAATGACTTCTCCACCACCGTGACTATTATTTGAGTTTTGGCTTCCTCTATAAGCCATATCTTTCTTTTTAATAGAAAAATAAATACCATGTTTTACTTTTCTTTTATTTTGGTATTGAAAATGGTATTGATAAAGTTTTTATTATATCAATGTGTTGTATTTATATCTTTTGATTGAAGTATGGAAATCTTATGTTTCCTTTATGCATGTTTTATGTGATACAATTATGTTATGGTTTATGATATGACCTGTTAATATGAGGAATGCATTGGACTTAATAAGTGATGGGTGGAGCCCGCTATAGCTCCTTGATGCATCGGTTGGTCTCATGAGACAAACTAGTGTCTTGGCACGAGGCCTTGACAAAATATTATTTGTAGTCTTGGCACGAGACCTTGGCTACTTGGTTACGATAGTCTGGCATTATGAATTCCATCATTATGAAAGTAGTTATTGATTTTTCATGTGATTATTAGACTAGTAGAATATCAATGTGAGTAAGTAAATGACATTATTAAATTTTATTTTTGCCATATTATGTTGAAGTTCTAGTTTAAAAAGGTTTTTGTTTTAGTTATACATTGCTTTAAATGTTAATGTTTATTTATGAAAGCTTCCACAATATTGTTATCCTTACTGAGCATCTGAACTCACCCCATTCAATGTTTTAATATTTTCCAGGATGTGAAGAAGTATTTTATGAATGACCTGTAGGGATAGTCAGAAGAAGATATGAGTGTGGACTATGGAGACTGTGTTATTTTAGTTTTTCACTTTTTGATATAATTTAAAATTTAAGAATGTATCTAGTGTTTCCAAGGCTTCTAAACTAATCGGTCTTTCGAGACTTGATCTTTTGTGATCATGCCAATGTTACGCAATAATGCATCGACTCTAGGTAACTGGGGTCGGGGCGTTATAGTTGGTATCAGAGGCAGTTTAGTACTAACCTTGGAAGCTATATTTAGATAAATCTGATTAGAGCACATAGCCCAAAGAGAGACTTTGAGGATTAGTATAAAAGAACATCTTATAATTTTGGTATTATAGAGATTTTGTGAGTTTTCCGAGGAATACATCCCAGTCTGGATACGAGCAGGTAGAGGCGGCTCTGGCACAGATGTACCTAGGGGTAAAACCCGAAAACACCGCTTTGAGCTAGACTCGAACGGGAACTGGTGCACGACAACGGTCCTTGCTGCACTATTGGTTACGACACTCCCAGGGGATATGCTTAGGATAATTCTCGTTTTCTTTACAAACCACTGTGAAGGGTTATGAGTATATACTTCAAAAAGTAAAAATTTATTATGATTATAGATTATATCCATAAATAGTTCAATTTATGTTAAGTGTTTTGCAAGTTTGTAATTATGTATTTTGATTCATAAACTAATATAGTTTATGCCATTGTTTTTAAATGGAGCCTAGTGAGAGGAATGGAAACCGTATAAATGCACGCACTCCATGTATGGATTACCCTCCCGCTCAAGATAATTGTTGTGGATCTGGAGATACAACTGGTGTTGATCAACTTATTACCATACCGGGACAACTCACTCAGGTTATGAATAATAACCTTACTCGTATGGAGCACCCTGATCCGCAACATGGAGGATCAATGTTAGACCGCTTCATGAGGAAACAAACGCCAACATTTGATAAGGGTACAAATCCATTAGTAGCTGAGAAATGGATAAACTCCTTAGAGAAAATATTCCATGCCTTGGGGAGTAGTGAAACAGAAAAGATTATCATGGAAGTTTACCGCCTCACTGGAGATGCCGATCAATGGTGGTCACTGATTCAAAACATGAAAGAAGATGAAGAAGTATCTAATATGGAATGGAGGGAGTCCAAAGAGCTTTTCATAGAAAAATACTTTCCTCGTGACCATCGAGCATATGTGGAAAGGCAATTTCTGAGTCTGAGACAAAAGGAGGATGAGAATGTCGCAAAGTATGAGGCTAACTTTACAAGGTTAGCGAGGCATGCTACAGATTATATATGTAACCCAAGAAGTAAGATCGGTAATTTCATTGATGGGTTAAAACGGTTTCTCCGTCGAGAATTAGTCTCACAAACCATCTCGTCGGACGAAGATATTGTCTCATGTGCTATCAAGACAGAAAAAGAATTTTCTAAATCATATGACAATAAAGTAAAGAAAGAGAAGAACAGAACGGTGGAACAAGAGACAGGTAAAGGGAAAAAGGGAAAGAAGGAATTTCCATTATGCGATAATTTTGGGAAGAATCACCCCGGTACTTGCCTAAAAGGAATGGGAGTTTGTTATAAATGTGGAGAAAAAGGCCACCAAGCTTGTGATTATAAGGGAAAGAAAGAGGCTATCAATGTTGAATGCTACAATTGTAGGGAAATGGGTCATTATACAAATGAATTTCCTAAGCGTCCGGGAAACTTACCTCAGAAAAGGCCTAGGGATCAAGGACAATCTTATGTTGTTACTACAGTTGAAGCAGAATAATTAATGTATTGGTGCTTTTGGACTCAAGGATTAGATTCTGGTTATAAGGATAATGTGATATATATAAGGATTGTACTGAAGTACTTGTTGTTTTCATTAAGGATTTAATATGATGAAGGTAATCATATTTTTAGTATATGATAACAAGAGAAACTTTACTTTTTTTGGGGAATCTGATGTTACAATTGATTTTGGAATTTAGAGACCTTTTAGAGAAAGTCTGGATAAAGGTATTTTGGATAACTATAAAGGTTGGAATGAATTAATTTGAACTTTGGATGGTATTTTTTAAGGTTAAAACATTTTTGAAGATTATTTTTGGAATATTATAATACTATACATTTAGGAAAAGGACAACCTGTAGGTTGGGGGATAACCCGCCACGTCGGACAAAGCTGCAGGAATCGAACCCACAACCATAGTGCGACATGCCTTTATTACCTACCACTAGCCTACAGGAAGTTCCTGGTTGTTACCAAATATTTTTCCTAATCTAAATGGAATGTGGTAATATTTGGAACCTTATACAATTAGGATAAATAGAATATTTTTGAGTTTTGTTACCATTTGGAGTGAAAGATGGGTTTGTGGTAAAAATTTATTAAAGAATGAAAGTCTACATGACAAGTAAGTATATTTCTTTACATTCATAGTAAATCTCTTAAATAAATTCCTCATCTTTATGAAAGGTAACTTAAAACAAAAATGTTGTCGGTTAATTTTTCCAACTGGGGATTCAATGTCCGTTTAACCAATCACAAGTTTGTGATTTTCTTGTGGTTAACTTTCTCCTAATCCTATTTTATAAAACTCTCCATTAGACCTTTATGGTTTGTTTTTCCTCCATATCCATATTTTCATATAATCCTAGTATGGGCTATCTCGGGTGACCTTTGTACCTCTTTTTCATTCTTTTAATGTTATATTTTTATTAACCCTATTTTCGATGTGGGTTTTCCACAAAGGTATTTTCTATTTTCATCCTTTTATTTTCAAAGAAAAATTTCAAATTGCGAGGACGAAATTTATTGAAGGAGGGGAGAATGTAACACCCCAAGCTTCCACAATACACTTCTCTTTCAATAATGTATTGTACGCATGTTCGAGATTCTAACACACCGCGACCAATCAAAATTGCCATTATGAATAGTAATACCCACTTTTTGAAATTATATATATTTTATATTTCAAAATGAACTTTATTTTTGGATTCGGAATATAGAAATTAGCCTATGTTGAATTTTTTGAATTTTTCTGAGAACTTCCAATTTTTTATGAATAGTGAAAAATACTTAAAAACAAATTTTTTAATAAAAATAATTTATAGTGATAAGTTATACTATTGAGTGGTTTTAAAGTATAATTAGAATATTTTTTTACCATTTTATCCAATGGTGGTCATTAGAATTAATTTCACTTTGGAATTGGACATAAACAATTGTCAATCTTTTGATATATATTGTTTCTTAAAAACATGTTATTTGTTGTGACAGTGAGAATTTATTATAAAATTAATTAACACAACTTATATGTTTGGAATTTTTTAAAATAGACATAATTTTTGAATTCGGAATATCAATTATAGCTTAGTGTTAAATTTTGGAATTATTCTGAAAAACTTCAATTTTTGATGAATAGTGAAACCACTAAGTGGTAGTTAAAAAACTGATTTTTTTGTTTAAATGAAATATTACCAATTCTGTGATTTTATCTTCCAAAATACGACATACATGGTTGTCATTAAGAAGTAAAATGTGGTTCAATGGGATTAAAATACTTTTTTGGTGAATAGTAACTTTTATGTTTTATTAATCACGATTAATGGTAATTAGTGAAATTTAATGTAAAGATAATGTTATAATAATATGAAATTACCTTTACACATGTCCTACCCCTATTTTATGAGTTATGTCCGACCTAGACAATCCATGGGTCAACTTGGGGACCCCATGGAGCCACTTGTGTAAGAAAATGACATTAATAACTTTTTATTTAAAGTAAAAATAAAATTGTCACAAACATATGTTGTTTTACTAAAAAAATTATTACATGTGGTTATATAAGTTAACATTTTGACTATAAATATACTTTGGAAATCTAAAAATATTTCCGACATCATGATAGTTTTTTTATAATTTTTAGACATTAAATAAATTAAATTTTTTATGACGCCATGATGATGAAGCAGTTACCTCATTAATTAACGATTTAAATAAAATAGAAAGATAATACAAAACTCTAAGGCTTAAACTTGTCAAAAACCAATTATATGAGCATATTTCGAACCCTTATCACCTTATCCTCGACATATATCATTTTGGGTCCTTTATAATCTGAAAAGCATTTCATAATAATGCAATATTTCAATCTTTCCAAGAGTGCCCCTCCTCTCCTCTTATAAACGGCCCCCACCACTACAACCTTATTCACACCTTACAAGCCTTTGTCTCAGCCAAAACCTGCCCATTTTGTCTCTCCAAATCCCACTATTACTCCTAGAAGCCTCACGTTTGGAAGAAGTCTTCCCAAGGAAGCCTTTGAGCTCAAATCTAAAAGAGTTACCCGTTTTGAAGGTAGTGTTTTCTCTTGTGTTCTTATGTTTTATTTTGCTTCTCCAACCCCCTAAACTCTTTTTATTTATTTCTTTTGTAACAACACTATTATACTCAATATAAAAGGATTTTGTTATAATAAGTATTCGATCTAGACTTACACACACCTACATCTAATGGTTAAAGAACATACTGTTTCTATGGATGGCGAATTTCTGCCTCAGGAAACGATGATTGTTCAACACTCATATAACACCTTCAAAGGTGGCCATTAAGATGACACTATATTCATATATGATATATAATCAGTATATTTTTTAATTAAGCTTCTGTATCTTTCATTTATGGCATACCTTTATGGTTTCCATTAAGGGTAAACGCGATATTTTCATTTTAGGAAGTGCGGACTACCGCCCCCTCAAAGTGGTTTGAATCGTTAATGCCATATGTGGGATGTATAAAGGATGGAGTAAATGGTATTATAAATTATATTATACTGGAATTATATTATAACTTTATATCATTATAATTTCATTCCATTAAATATGAAATAGAAATGAAAGTAGCATTCATGCGTACGTACGGCTTACCGCCTCCATGAACGGTGCATTTCAATTCATACCTCTAAATGTTATGTAATATTATAAATTCATGTAAATACTGTATATATATGATATATATGATATATATATTAGGAATATAATTATGGATATAATGGATATTTTACCACATGAATAAAGTGTAATTATAAGAAGTTTATTTTTGACTCAAGTACCTAAGATCGACAAAACGGCCGTTATTAACTTAAATAATTACATAATGTTCCTAACATGGTAATAAGTGATATAAAAGTAATAATGAACTTGAAAAAGGTTCTTAAGTAGGTAGATATTTACTCTAGTTTATTATTCAGAAGGTTAAAGAGCGGTCGAGTCAAGTCAGAAACGAGGTAAGGGAATTTCTTAACCCAATTTCCAATCTTTGGGTTAATCTCCTACTTTCAAATTATGTCATCATATTATTATCTCCTATCTTGTATTTGTACTTTATTTATGTGTAATTATATTAAATACTCATAATATATCTATTTTATTTTAAAAATGATCTTTGTAAGGAATTTTTCTTAATATCCTTTCATTGAGGCATATTTGGTTTTATACACAATTTTCATTTATACGGTGTATAAACCCCTTTGACTTTGACTTTTATTCAAAAGGAATCATTTTATACAAAGAGTTTTTACTAAATGACCTAAGAAATGTTTTTTCTTACATATGAAGTGACAACAACTTCTCCGCTATCGTGACTATTATTTGAGTTTCGGCTTCCTCTATAATCCATAACATTCTTATTAAAATAAAAATAAATACCATGTTTTACTTTTCTTTTATTTTGGTATTGAAAATGGTTTTGATAAAGTTTTTATTATATCAATGTGTTGTATTTATATCTTGTGATTGATGTGTGGAAATCTTATGTTTCCTTTATTCATGTTTTATGTGATACAATTATGTTATGGTTTATGATATGGCAAGTTCATATGAGGAATGCATTGGACTTAATAAGTGACGGGTGGAGCCCACTATAGCTCCTCGATGCATCGGTAGGTCTAATGAGACAAACTAGTGACTTTGCACGAGGCCTTGAAAAAATATTATTTGTAGTCTTGGCACGAGGCCTTGGCTACGTGGTTATGATAGTCTGGCATTATGCATTCCATCATTATGAAAGTGGTTATTGATATTGCATGTGATTATTCGACTAGTAGAATATCCATGTGAGTAAGTAAATGGAATTATTTAATTTTATTTTTTCCATATTATGATGAAGTTCATGTTTAAAAAGGGTTTTGTTTTAGTTATAAATTGCCTTAAATGTTAACGTTTCTTTATGAAAGCTTCGGAAATATTGTTATCCTTACTGAGCATCTGAGCTCACCCCTTTCAATGTTTTAATATTTTCAAGGATGTGAAGAAGTATTTTATGAATGACCTATAGGGATAGTCCGAAGAAGATATGAGTGTGGACTATGGGGACTTTGTTATTGTAGTTTTTCACTTTATGATGTAATGTAACATTTATGAATGTATCTAGTGTTTCCAAGGCTACTAAACTAATCGGTCTTTCGAGACATGATATTTTGTGATCATTCCAATGTTACGCAATAATACACTGACTCTGGGTAACTGGGGTCGGGGCGTTACATGAAACATGATTTCTATCACAAAAAGGGATGGATATTCCTCATAAACCTCACATAATATGATGTTGTAGTGCTAAGAAACTCCTTCTGGGATTAGTCTATAAACATCAAATATTCCTAACAATAAAGGGGACTAAATCTTTAATCCCATCATTTAGGGTGGTTTGGGAATTTGTTATCCTTGGAAAATAAACTTTTATGGTGTATACACATTATTAATGGGTTTAACTGTCTTCAAAAGTGTTTATTTGGATTCGTATTAAGTGAAAATTGAATTTTGTATGAAAATTAATGGACATACATTGTCAGTATTTAATTCTAATTGAATAATAATTAGCAAAGTGAAAATTCTTGTGAATTTTTTAACATTTAATGAAAGAACTTTTTTGTATTCAATATTCCCTTTTTCCCTTCATGATGCAACTCAAATGATTTATAAAAAAACTCAACATATTAATGAGTAATATTTCCTCCCATATATCATCTTTTTTTATTGTTAGAATTAAAAATCCCCCATGACTGATTGTATTCTTTTAAAATTTAAAAATAATGGAATTCCCCAAAGTATGTTAATTTCATCATGAATAAATTTGAGTTCTCATCGATGAACCCTTTTTTCATTGAAGGAAAATCATTTTTCTCTTAAGGAATTATTGTTTTGCCTCATGTGTACCAAATACAACCCTTGAATTCCATTATCTAAGAGTATTTAAACTTCCCATTATGAATATCTATGCATGAAATGTTACATGAATACACTATTTGTCAATAATTATTTGATCACCCATTTCAAGAGGTGGTTACTCACTATTTCATATAAAATTTTACATAAATTTTAATAGAGAGAAAACACATACGAACATCCAGATATAATGAATTTAACTCTCTCAAGTAATATTACTATTTTATGAACTTGTGAAGGAATTTATGAAGAAATACCAAGATATCCCGCAATGAATGAATCCCTTCATAAAAAATCCCTATATTGATATTCACATGTGGATGTGCTATGCGGCCAATTCTATGATGTGAAACCTTCATTGCATATACTTCATGTCCAGAGATATGTGGCCAATGTGATGTAGCTAGTGCTATACGTTCAACTGTACATGGCCACCACTATATAGATATCCCTATAAGTCTAATTATATATATATATATCCATATCCACAAATTAAAAAAGTCCCATTCTTTATGAGATATATATGAGATCTTGTAATTCATTTAAAATTCATATTTTTGGCCTTATCCCACTGGTCTATACCACAAGAATCTCCCCCCACTCCCTCTAATAAGATCAGTTATGGGTATCTGTACTAGTAATTTAGCCTAGAATTCTCATTTATATCACTGTCCCCCATGAAAAATTATGTGTTGAAATGTGAACATTTGAGTTCAGGTAAAACATATTTTTGGTTGGAATACATGTGATCCCAACATTCATCCAAAAAAATAAACTTAGTAAATATTATCCTCTTTGATATCACATATTTTCCTTGATTTGAGTTTCACCACCCTAATCCAACCATAGATTGAGTCGATATACTCCACATTATTTCCCAAAATCACGTTTAGATGAGATACAACTCTTAGTTATATCATATGGGACTCCTCTTAGGTGTAAGTCCCCAAAATATACCATCACTTAACATTCCTACTTGGTTAAGTTTCTCTAGGAATCATACATGTATATTCCACATACATTCACCTATAGTTGAAATACTCCTCCTCATCATCATATATGGTCCTCCCTCAAGGTGTAAGCCCTATCTCTACTAAAACAAGGAAGATCGTGTGTAATATCTTATCATCCTAATAATTTCACCCCTTTTATGAAACATGGATAATATATTTAACTAATATTTTTTGTAATCCCCAATCCATCCATCCTTCATCGAAGTCACTTTTTAGGATAGGTATCATGGGGAATAAATATTCTGTAATCCCCACTCAATCCCCTTTTATGCTCTCTAATGAGATAAAACTAATCTTCTATCTATTAATTATCCTAGTGAGTATTCCACATGTAGGATTAGAAGATTATTTTATCATTATTTTTGAATATTGTAGATAAGTTGAAGCATTTACCTTCTTTCTCGAGTTGTAAGACATTAAACGTCCAAACAAAAATTCTTACCTCATGACATTGAACATCCTGGATAATTACTCACATATAACCTTAAACTATGTCACACTCACTTTATGGTTTTTTATTCCTATTCTTAGAGGATACCTGGGATTCCACATTTAATTTAAAACCAAACAACACCAAAATACCATATCCTTAATGTGATGAGCATAAGTTGACATATTTTAACATAAGTTGAGATACTCATCATGGTTCCATCATATAAACCTTGAGTTTAAATTCTTCACCCGGCTCTTTAAAAAACATTGTTTTTAGATTCTACTTTTGATATTGAAATATTCCTAGAGTCATGATACTCCTCTTTGGTTAAATATACATTCCTCCTATTTCGTGTATTCTCAAATATTATCCAGCTTCATCCAATTTCATGAGCTTATGACCCTCAGATACTGATGAGAATAAGGTGAACAATATTTCTATGATGTTGAGCCCAAGATTCCTCTTGGGATTAGATAGCGATGACCCACACCTTATCCTACTGAGTTAACAATATGTAGAACAAATTATAATGGTATAATTATGTGTGTATCCCAAATTAACCATTTCTATCCACCCTTCACCTATTAGTCCTTATAATATGATGATAAAATCAAGGTATAGGTCTTGGTAACCCCATATTAAAAGGTATGATTATAAATTCCTGACCTTAAACCTTACTTAATATTGAGTTATTACAAGATTACACATTGAGGATTTTTTCAGTTTTGGAGTTTTAGAGAATTAGATAATAAAACTTGCATTACATTCCATATTTAAACAAAGTTGTTACATAAAGATAGTATTCATTTTTCCCATAAAAGGAAACATATTTAAAATAAAACATGGATTCTTCCTTGAAACTTCCTTGACACTATCATATCATGTACCTTTACCTTGACCTGTGAAAAACATTTCAAAAAACGTGGGATGAGAATAAAAAGCTCAGTAAGGGATATAAAAATATGGAAAGGAAACATGGGTACATATATACATAAGAATGAAATCATACTTTACCCATAAAACATAAGCACTTTAACATACCTCATCAAGTCATGAATAAATCATAGAAATCATAAGACATAAAGGTAACTTGAGGCATTCATAACATTCTTACGTAGGGAGTAACCCTCTTGGTTACGTTTGGAATACCCATCACGGTATATTCCCTAAATCTCTTCAGAGAAACCTTAACGTTTCACTCCTTCGCGTTACCCAATGCATTGGAGAGCAATACAGGCTCACCCACCCTTAGTTTATCACAGAACCACCCGTCTTCATAATAATGCCCAAGAACCATAACATAATCATATCACATAAAATATACATAAAGGAAACATAACATTTCCACATTTCAATCACAAGATATCAATAAAACATATTGATATAATAAAAACATTATGAAAACCATTTTCAGTACCAAAATAAAAGAAAAGTAAAACCGGGTATTTATTTATTTTTTTAAATGGTATGGCTTGTAGAAAAAGCTGAAACTCAAATAATGGTCATGGTGGCAGAGAAGTTGTTGTCGCTGCATACGTACGACAAAAACATTCCCTTTTGTCGTTTAGTAAATGCTTCATATAAAAAATATTCCTTTCGAATAAACGTAAAAGTCAAAGGGGTTTATACACCGAATAAAAGAAGGTTGTGTATAAAACAAAATATGCCTCAATAAAAGGAGATTGAGACGAAGTCCCATACCTCGGGTCCGACTTGACTCGGTCATTCTTTAATCTCTGGAATAATAAACATGAGTTAATTTCTACTTGTTTAAGAACCTTTTTCCAGTTCATTATTCCTTTTATATCACTTATTGCCATTTCATGAACACTATGTAATTATTTAAGTTAATAACGGTCGTTTTAACGATCATTGGTACTTGAGTAAAAAAAACTGTTTATAATTACAAGTTGTTCATGTATCTATTATATCCAGAATGGTATTAATGACATAGATATCATATATATCATATATATCCTGTAAATGCATGCATTTATAATATTACATAACATTTAGAGGTAAGAAATGAAATGCACCATTCATGGAGACGGTAAGTCGTACGTACAAATGAACACTGCTTCCATTTCTATTTCATATTTTATGAAATGGAATCATAATGATATAAAGGTATATTATAATTCCAGTGTAATATCATATATAATATCATAACTCCATCCTTTATACATCCCACATATGGTATTAACGAAACAAATCACTTTGAGGGGGCGGTAGTCCGCACTTCCTTAAATGAAGATATCGCGTTTACCCATAATGGAAACCATAAAGGTTTGCCCAAAATGAAAAATAAAGAATCTTAAGGAAATCATAAACATATTATACATCATATATAAATATAGTTTCATCTTAATGGCCACCTTTGAAGGTGTTAAAAGAATGTTGAACAATCATCATTTCGGGAGGTAGAAATTCGCCATCCACGGAAACAGTATGTTATTTAACCATTTGATGTAGGTTTGTGTAAGTGTAGCTCGAATACATATTATAACAACATCCTATTATATGGAAGAAACTGGTGTTTTTACAAAATAAATGAATAAAAAGAGTTTAGGGGGTTGGAGAAGCAAAATAAAACAAAAGAACACAAGTGAAGACATTACCTTAAAATCGGGTAACTCCCTTTGGTTTGAGCTCAAAGGCTTACTTGGGAAGACTTCTGACCAATGTGAGGATTCAAAGAGTAAGAGAGGGAAGTGTAGAGACAAAATGGTCAGGGTTTGGCCGATCCAAAGGCTTTGGAAGTGTGGGTAAGGAGGTAGAGGTGGGGGCCTTTTATAAGAGGAGAGGAGGGGAACTCTTGGAAAGTAAAGAAATGTTACTTTATTTTAAAATGCTTTTCAGATTCAAAAGGTCCCACATTGATATAATTAGATGTTAAGGTGATAAGGGTTCTAAATCCACCCATCCAATAGATTTTGGACATGTTTAGGGGATAGATTTTACATTATCCTTTCATTTTATTTAAATCTTTTATTAATGAGGTAATCGCTGCATCATCATGATGTCATAAATAATTTAATTTATTTAATGTCTAAAAATTATAAAAAATATATCATGATGTAGGAAATAGTTTTATCTTTCTAATGAATATTTATAGTCAAAAATCTGACTTGTATTACCCCATTTACTAATGGTTTTAGTAAAACAACTCTTGTTTGTGTCATTTTAATTTTAAATTTAAATAAAACGATATTAATGTCATTTTCTTACCAAAGTGGCTCAATGGGGTCCCCAAGTTGAACCATGGATTGTCTTGGTCGGCCATGAAACATCCAATAATGGTAGGACATGTGTCTAGGTATTTTCATTTTATTATAATATCATTTTTGCCTTAAATTGCACTAATTACCTCTAATCGAGATTAAAAACATAAAAGTTACTATTCACCAAAAAATTATTTTACTATCATTGAACCACATTTTACTTCTTAATGACACCATGTATGTAGGATTTTTGAAAATCAAATCACAGAAGTGGCAAAGTTTCCTTTAAACGAAAAATCAGTTTTTTTTAACTACCACTTAGTGGTTTCACGATTCATCAAAAATTGAAGTTTTTCAGAAAAATACCAAAACATTACCCTAAGCTATATTTGTTATTCTGAATTCAAAAATGATGTCTATTTTACAAAATTCAAATCATATAAGTTACATTAATTAATTTAATAATTAATTCCCACTGTCATTACAAATAGCGTGTTTTTATGAAACAATAAGTATCAAAAGATTGATACCAGTTTAAGTCCAATTTCAAAGTGAAATTGATTCCAATGACCACCATTGGATTAAATGGTAAAAATATATTCTAATTTAACTTAAAAACAATTCAAAAGATAATCTAATAATATAAATAAATTAGATTAAATAGAGGTTTTGAATTAAAATACAACATTTTCACCATTCATTAAAAAATGAACTTTATCGGAAAAATACCAAAAATTCACACAAAGTAAATTTTGATGTCACAATCATAAAGAATATGTTTATTTTGACAAACATAGCTTATAAAGTTTTCTAAAGATATATTTAAAAATGGTTTGTCATCAAAAGGAAGTAAAACAATCTTTAAAAATATTAGTGTCTTCCATGCTTAAGATTGGATTTATTCTCATTTTAAGCCTCTAAAACACTATCTAATTCACTAATAGACATAGATAAAAATTTCTATTATTCATTACTTACTTGGGATATTACATCCTTCCCCCCTTTATAAAATTGCGTCCCCGCAATTTATTTACTTATCGAGTAAGTGGGGCTATTTATCTCTCATTGCATTTTTATATTCCAATGTTGCCTCTTCAATCATGTGGTTTTTCCACAAATCATTTACCTGATGAATCACCTTATTCAGTAACACTTTCTCCCTGTGGTCAAGAATCTGGACCGGTTGTTCCTCATAAGATTGGTTCTCTTCCTGCTGAACTACCTCTGGACTCAAAACATGAGATGGATCTGGCATGTACTTTCTCAACATCGAAACATGAAAAACATTGTGCACCTAAGATAAACTCCGAGGTAAAGCCACTCGGTAAGCAACTGATCCAAGTCTCTCTAGAATTTCATATGGTCTAATGAACCTTGTACTCAGCTTTCCTTCCTTACCAAATCGCATCACACTTTTCCATGTTGAGAATTTGAGAAAAACATGATCACCTACCTCAAAAGATAGATCCTTCCTCCTGTTGTCCGCATAACTCTTCTGCCTTCTCTGAGCTATTATCATGTGTTTCTGTATCAGCTGAACTTTTTCTGCTAACTCTTCTACCAATTCTGGTCCCATCAACTTCCTTTCACCCACATCATCCAGGAAAGCTGGAGATCGACACCGCTTCCCATATAATGCCTGAAATGGTGCCATATGTATACTGGAATGAAAACTGTTATTATAAGAAAATTAAACAAAAGAAAGATGTTGGTCCCAACTTCCCTGAAAATCCATAGAACAATCACGTATCATATCCTCCAAAGTCTGAATTGTTCATTCTGACTGCCCATCTGATTGAGGATGAAAAGCTGTACTAAAATTTAATTCAGTACCCAACGACGTCTGAAGGCATTTCCAAAAGTTAAAAGTGAACCTGGGATCAGGGTTAGATACAATAGAGAGGGGAACTCCATGTAACCTGACTATCTCCATTAGATACAAACGGGAAAGTTGATCTAGGGAAAAAGTATCTCATATAGCAAGGAAATGAGCAGATTTAGTCAAGCGATCAACAATAACCATGATTGCATTATTACCTCGAGGGGTCTTCGGCAATCCCACAACAAAGTCCATGGATATATTCTCCCATTAACACTCTGGAACTGGTAAAGGATGAAGCATCCCATTCGGTAACTGCCGCTCTGCTTTAACCTATTGACATGTCAAACACTTCATAGTAAAATCAGCAATATCTCTTTTCATTCCATCCCACCAGTAATAATCCCGCAGATCTCTGTACATCTTAGTACTGCCAGGATAAACTGAAAATGGAGAACTATGAGATTCTAATAACAACTCTCCCTTTAATTGTGAATCACAAGGCACACACAGTCTCTTCCCAAATCTCAAAACGCAATCATTATCAATGTTGAATTCACGCAACTTACCTTTCTGAACCAGCTCTACCTTTTTCTGCAACTCACTGTCTTGCTTCTGTGCTTTCTTGATTCTGTCTGATAGAGAAGATTTCACTGATACCTGAAACAAAACAGAAGAATATCCTTCACTAACAAATTCTATGCCAAAGTTCATCAAATCCTTAACCAAAGGATCACGTTCCAAATGCAACATTGCTAATGAAGCATTACTTTTTTGACTCAAAGAATCAACCACTTTATTTGCTTTTCCCGGATGGTAATGAATTGTACAATAATAATCCTTGGTTTATTCTAGCCATCTCCTCTGTCTCATGTTCAATTATTTATGAGTGAATATATACTTTAAACTTTTGTGATCGGTATATATTTCACACTTTACTCCATACAAATGATGCCTCCAAATTTTTAAAGCGAAAACAACAGCAGCTAATTCCAAATCATGTGTAGGGTAATTTACCTCATGATTTTTCAACTGTCATGAAGCAGAAGCAATTACTTGATCATTCTGCATTAGGACACAACCAAGTCCTTTCAATGAAGCATCACTATAGATAACAAACACCCCATTCCTGGAAGGTAGTTCCAAAACTGGAGCATTCACCAATATTCTGTTTAATTCCTGAAAACAATCATCACATTATTTTGTCCTGATAAACTTAACACCCTTCCGAGTTAGATTAGTCATTGGACTAGATAACCATGAAAAATTTCTAACAAACCTTCAGTAATAGCCTGCCAAATCAAGGAAACTATGAATATCTGTTACATTTGTGGGTATTGGCCATTCTTCAACAACCTTTGTTTTTGCAGGATCAACGGTTATCCAATCTTTAGAAACAATGTGACCAAGGAATGAAATTTGTTGCAACCAAAACTCACACTTTCTGAATTTCCCATACAATGTCTTTTCTTTTAAGGTTTGAAAAATAACCCTTAAATTTATTTCATGCTCCTCTTTAATTTTAGAAAACCACAAAATATCATCAATGAAAACCACCACAAACTTATCCATGAACTCATGGAAAATTCTATTCATTAAGTCCATGAATACAGCAGGTGCATTGGTTAGCCCGAAATGCATTACTACAAATTCATAATGGCCATATCTTGTATGAAACGCAGTCTTCAGAACATCTTCTTCCTTTACCTTCAGCTGATGGTACCCTGATCTCAGGTCAATATTTGAAACAATCTGAGCTCCCTAAAGCTGATCAAACAAATCATCGATATGAGGCAAAGGATATTTTTTTCTTAATATTGATGTTATTTAAGGCTCTATAATCAATGAAATGTCTCATAGAACCATCTTTCTTTTTAAAAAATAAAACAGGAGCACCCCATGGTGATGTGATAGGTCGAATGAAACCTTTCTCTAATAAATATTGCAATCTCTCCTTCAAATCTAAAAGTTCAATTTGAGCCATTCGATAAGGGGGTTTTGAAATTGTCTTAGCATCAGGTACTAAGTCAACAGTAAATTTAACTTCCTGATCTGGTATTATTCTAGGAAACTCATTAGGAAAAACATCAGGATACTCATTTACCACTGGCACATCATTAATCTGAACAATTCCCTTTTTTTCAACAATATGTGCAAGGTAACATTCATTTCCATCTTTTACAAGTTTCTCGGCCTCTTGATAAGTTATCAACAGTAAGGGCTCATTCTTGTACAAAAACTGAAAGTCTTTCTGAAATGAAACTTCTTTAGCTCTATAGTCAATCTTATCATGGTAAATAGAGAGCCAATCCATACCCAGGATAACATTAAACTCTACAAGAGGTAGAACAATAAGGTTTGTAAGTATGTTTTTTCCACAGATAAGGATAGGAAGATTCTTATAAATTTTTTTACCTCAACATTTCCCCCAGGTGTTTTTACCACAAGTTCAGAAGTCATTTCTTGAGATGGTATTCCCATTTTACTAGAAAATGATTCAGAGATGAAATAATGTGTGGACCTCGAATCAAACAACACACTGGCATAATTTGAAAAAACAAGCAATGTACCTGATACAACTTCATTTGATGGCCCGACATCTACTGAAGTAGTTTCAAAGGATTTCACCACCCCTTTCTACTTGTAGTCTAACTTCTTCCCATCACTCAAGCTCTTTGTCAGACACTCGTTTGCATAGTGACCCATCTCATTGCACTTAAAAAATTTCACTAACTGTAAATCAAATTTTGACTTACCATCACCTTTATCTTTTTCAGTCCAATCACGAGCCTTTTGTCCCATATTACCACATCGGTAGCACTTTCCAGAATTTAGAAGGCATTCCCCAGCATGCCTTTTACCAAATTTATCACAAACTGGAAACTTAGTTTTCTTACCATCAGACTTTTTTGAAGATTTATTCCCTTTCTCCTGCCACCTCGGTCTCTTCTTCTGCTGGTTGTTATAGACCACTTGATCATCGGAAAACTCTATTTCCACCTTCTCAGCACATCGACCAAGCTTTTCATAACTTTTAAACTCACGAGAAGCTAATTCCCTTAGATATTTTGGTTTTAATCATGAGTAAAAATGATTGATTTTACTATCAAGGTCTCGGATAAAATTTGGAGCATACCTTGCCAATCGAGGGAACCTCTCTTCATAGGCAGCCATTGAGTCTTCCTCTTGCCTCAATTCCAAGAATTGTTTTTCCATCCTAAGTCAAACAACCTTAGGAAAATACTTTTCAAGAAAATACCTTTAAATTCATCCCAGTCGAGAGCATCAATCTCATCAGCATCCCTGATATTTTTAACCATCGACCACCATTGATCTGCTTCAGCCTCCAAACGGTAAATAGCATGACTAACCTTTTGATTTTCTGAACACCCCATGACATCGAAAATCTTTTCCAGTGCGTTAATCCAACCTTCATCTAGCACAGGGTCAGATGATCCTCTGAATGACGGGGGATGTTGCCTCATGAAATGTTCCACCACTGATATGTTCCTCTGTGGTTGATCTGGCTGATCTCGTACATGGATACCACCGCCATTTATCGATTGATTCAACTATGCCATTACTGCCACAAACTATTCAGTTCTAATTCCGACCATCTCAGGATGCTGATTCAGAAGGTTATTTCCTTTTGTATGCCTTCCTAGCACTGCTTCCCTGTTTCCTCTGCGGAAAACCCTTCTGAACAAACATGTCTTAGATGAAGCTACATGGTAATCTTCAAATGCTATATCATTTCAAAAAAAAATACTTTTAGATAATCATTTAATATAATTATAACTCCTAAAGTTATCTAAACCGACCTTTGATACCAACTATAAAGCATCAGTCTTAAACCTTACTTAATCTTGAGTTATTACATGATTACACATTGAGGATCTTTTTAGGTTTAGATATTTAGAGAATTAGATCATAAAACTTGCATTACATTACACATTTAAAAAAAGTGGTAACATAAAGATAGTATTCATATTTCCCATCAACAGAAACATATTTAAAATAAAACAAGGATTCTTTCTTGACACTTCCTTGAAACTATCATATCATGAACCATTCCCTTGACCTGTGAAAAACATTTCAAAAAACATGGGATGAGAATAAAAAGATCAGTAAGGGATATAAAAATATGAAAAGGAAACATGAGTACATATATACATAAGAATGAAATCATACTTTACCCATAAAACATAAGCACTTTAACATACCTCAACAAATCATGAATAAATCATAGAAATCATAAGACCTAAAGGTAACTTGAGGCATTCATAACATTCTTACGTAGGGAGTAACCCTCCTGGTTACGTTTGGAATACCCATCACAGTATATTCCCTAAATCTCTTCGGAGAAACCTTTACGTTTCACTCCTTCGCGTTACCCAATGCATTGGAGAGCTATATCAGGCTCACCCACCCTTAGTTTATCACAAAACCACCCGTCTTCCTAATAATGCGCAAGGACCATAACATAATCGTATCACATAAAACATACATAAAGGAAACATAAAATTTCCACATTTCAATCACAAGATATCAAGAAAACACATTGATATAATAAAAACATTATGAAAAACATTTTCAATAACAAAATAAAAGAAAAGTAAAATAGGGTATTTATTTTTATTTAAAAAAAACGGTATGGCTTGTAGAGGAAGCCGAAACTCAAATAATGGTCACAGCGGTAGAGAAGTCGTTGCCGCCGCATACGTACGACAAAAACATTCCATTTTTTCATTTAGTAAACGCTTCATATAAAAAATATTCCTTTCAAATAAATGTAAATGTCAAAGGGGTTTATACACCGTATAAAATAAGGTTGTGTATAAAACAAAATATGCCTCAATGAAAGAAGATTGAGACGGAGTCCCATACCTCGGGTCCGACTTGACTCGGTCGTTCTTTAATCTCCTGAATAATAAAATTGAGTTAATTTCTAATTCTTTAAGAACCTTTTTCAAGTTCATTATTCCTTTTATATCACTTATTGCCATGTCATGAACACAATGTAATTATTTAAGTTAATAATGGTCGTTTTAACGATCATTGGTACTTGAGTAAAAAAATAAACCCTTTATAATTACAAGTTGTTCATGTATCCATTATATCCAGAATGGTATTCATGATGTAGATATCATATATATAATATATATTCAGTACATGCATGCATTTATAATATTACATAAGATTTAGAGGTAAGAAATGAATTGCACCGTTCATGGAGACGGTAAGTCGTACGTACGCATGAACGCTGCTTCCATTTCTATTTCGTATTTTATGAAATGGAATCATAATGATATAAAGGTATATTATAATTCAAGTGTAATATCATATGTAATATCATAACTCCATCCTTTATACGTCTCACATATGGTATCAACGAATCAAATCACTTTGAGGGGGAAGTAGTCCGCACTTCCTTAAATGAAGATATTGTGTTTACCCATAATGGAAACCATAAAAGTATGCCCAAAATGAAAAATACAGAAGCTTAAGGAAATAATAAACATATTATACATCATATATAAATATATTTTCATCTTAATGGACACCTTTGAATGTTTTAAAAGAATGTTGAACAATTATCGTTTCGGGAGGCAGAAATTCGCCATCCACGGAAACAGTATGTTCTTTAACCATTAGATGTAGGTCTATGTATGTGTAGCTCGAATCCATCTTATAACAACATACTAGTATATGTAATATACTGGTGTTGTTATAAAATAAATGAATAAAAAGAGTTTAGGGGGTTGGAGAAGCAAAATAAAACAAAAGAACACAAGTGAAGACATTACCTTAAAATCGGGTAACTCCCTTTGGTTTGAGCTCAAAGGCTTCCTTGGGAAGACTTCTGCCCAAAGTGAGGCTTTAACGAGTAAGCGAGGGAAGTGCAGAGACAAAATGGGTAGGGGTTGGCCGAGCGAAAGGATTTGGAAGTGTGGTTAAGGAGGTAGAGGTTGGGGCCTTTTATAAGAGGAGAGGAGGGGCACTCTTGGAAAGTAATGAAATGTTACTTTATTTTAAAATGAGTTTCGAATTCAAAAGTTCCCACATTGCTATAATTCGAGGGTAAGGTGATAAGGGTTCTAAATCCACCCATCCAATAGGTTTTGGACATGTGTAGGTCATAGAATATATATTATCTTTTCATTTTATTTAAATCCTTTATTAATGAGGTAATCGCTGCATCATCATGATGTCATAAATAATTTAATTCATTTAATGTCTAAAAATTATAAAACAAATATCATGATGTAGGAAATATTTGTAGCTTTCTAATTATTATTTATAGTCAAAAATCTGTCTTGTGTAACCCCATTGAAAAATTGTTTTAGTAAAACAACTCATGTTTGTGTCATTTTAATATTAACATTAAATAAAAAGATAATAATGTCATTTTCCTACCAATGTGGCACCATGGGGTCCCCAAGATGACCCATGGCTTATCGTGGTCGGCCATGACACATCAAATAAGGGTAGGACATGTGTCTAGGTATTTTCATTTAATTATAATATCATTTTTTCCTTAAATTGCAATAATTACCTCTAATCGCGATTAAAAACTTAAAAGTTACTATTCACCAAAAAAATTATTTTAATCTCATTGAACCACATTTTACTTCTTAATGAAAACCATGTATGTCCGATTTTTGAAAATCAAATCACAGAAGTGGCAATGTTTCATTTAAACGAAAAATCAGTTTCTTTAACTACCACTTAGTGGTTTCACTATTTATCAAAAATTGAAGTTTTTCAGAATAATACCAAAACTAAACCCTAAGCTATATTTGATATTCTGAATTCAAAAATTATGTCTATTTTACAAAATTCAAATCATATAAGTTACATTAATTAATTTAATAATTAATTCCCACTGTCATGAAAAATAGCGTGTTTTTATGAAACAATAAGTATCAAAAGATTGACCCCAGTTTAAGTCCAATTTCAAAGTGAAATTGATTCCAATGACCACCATTGGATTAAATGGTAAAAATATATTCTAATTTAACTTCAAAATCAATTCAAAATATAATATAATCATATAAATAAATTAGATTAAAAAGAGGTTTTGAATTAAAATAAAACATTTTTCACTATTCATTAAAAAAATGGACTTTATCGTAAAAATACAAAAAAATAACAAAAAGTAAATTTTGATGTCCCAATCATAAATAATAAGTTTATTTTGACAAACATAGCTTATAAAATTGCCAAAAGATATATTTAAAAATTGTTTGCCATCAAAAAGCAGTAAAACAATCTTTTAAAAATATTAGTGTATTCCATGCTTAAGATTGGATTTATTCTCATTTTAAGCCTCTAAAACACTATTTAATTCACTAATAGACATAGATAAAAATATCTATTATTCATTACTTACTTGGGATGTTACAATTATTGATCCCTTTTAGTGAATCTAAACTATCTGGGTTTTGATACGCTTCACATGAATATATGTGAACCCATGTCATGGGCCTAATCCCAATTCCACCACCAATGATGGCTACATGGATGAAAATAAATTAAAGAGTATCCAGTTGTTTCTATAAATAATAAAATATAAAATTAATAAATGAATGGTAGAGAACCCATAATATATTAATATATTCACCTTACACACATTGTTTTAATCAGATCTTTGGCACATGGGTACGTAGTCCCACATTGGGATTTAGAAAGGATTCATGAAAACATCATAAATCTATATGATATACCAAGAGTAGGAAATAATCCCATCAAGATTGTGTGACGAGACCAACCTCCCACAATCTCACCCAATGTGTATTATAAACAATTTCTATAAAAATCCACCCTAGTGATTACCTATATTTGTAAACTAGTTCTGTAATAACATGAATTCCAAACCATCATTGATAGAGGGTCCACATGATGTTTTTTTGTTTCAGAGAACATAATTCCAATAAGAAATTGACCAAAACATCGATGAATTATATTTTTATTATTTCATGAATTTTAATAATTATTATTTAATTTAAACTATAAATTATAATTTGATGTTAGTTTGGTGAGATATTTGAAAATTATATTATTCATAAGAGAGTTTTCATTATTATAAATATGTTTATTGAAATAAATAATCTTTTGGATTTAATTAATATCCTCTCTTAAGATATCAATCCTAGTATCTCCCCAATATTCACTCAATATATCTAAATATATATAATTTTAAATCTTATACATTTAAAATATCTATGTTATTTTCCATTATGCCTCCTCAATATTAGAAAAATCAATTATTATATAACTATTATTCTAATATTCAATACAAATAAAAAATGAAGATTATTTCTTCTCACATAGTTACCTCTTGGATTTCAGATAATTTGGCATAAAATTCTTATTTCTAATAAATTTCGACATTCTACATTAAAATTTTAAAATATAGCCTTTACTTGAAACATCATTACAATTATATGACTAATAATTTCTTTTCCCCAACAAATCATTGAAATATTAGATCCAAAATTAAAATTAATAAATGTAGCATTACATGAAGTATCATTACATGAAGTAGATGAAATATACACTCCATTTTGATTCACTCTTTTTTACATCTCAACTCAATATACTGTTTTATTTCATTATAGTATTGAAAAAATTATCAAGAAATAAAATAGATAAATTATTAGAATATATAATACAAATTTCATAAATTCTTATTCAATTGATATAAGAACAATAAATTTTTTAATAAGTGATCATCTGTTAGCACTTTCTATCCAAGTAACATTTAGTTTTCAACAATAGATATAATTTTAATATTTATTTTAGTAATAGAGTCCCTTTGATGAAAATAAAAAACATGGGGGTCGGCACAAATAATATTCCTTACTGTTTATCAAATTTAAATGTTCTGATATATGTAATAGTTAATATATTTCAAATATGATTAATAGTTTCTAATGAATTTATTTAAAATTTAATATTTACTTTCAAAAAGTATAATAATATATTATTAACTCTTTAATTAATCTTATATTCTTTTTTCTCACCTCTGGTAATCATATAAATTTTATATTTCTATATATTATAATTTATTATCACTATACAGAAAATTATCGACACAAATATTAAAAACATTATGAATATGACCTATCCAATACTCATAATTTATTTGATCAATAATAGGTGGTCTTGTAATTAAAAAATTCTCATGAGTTTCAAGGGTAATAGTTTCCATAGAATAAAAATGATTTCTCTAAAACACTGTGTGTGTGTGAGTGTGTGCATAAAAAATTATTTATTTATGATAATTCACTAGAAATAATAATATTATCATTAGTATAAAATATAGAGATGAGCTTTGATACCAAAAAATTTTAATTGATTAAAATAGTAGGTAATCTAAAAATGTGGTTGAATTGTATTCAATAACTGAAAATAAAACTTCCATCCAACTAAATGTATATATTGATAAAAAAAATTATCTTTTGATCTAATAAATCTATATCATAGTAAAAGTGTAAAAACCATGTAACCTAACTATATCCAAATAAAATACTCCCTTATTTAATCAACAATCACAATTTGAACCATTTTTTGATATAAATTTATGATGTTGGAAAAATTATCAATGTGGTAGAAGTAAAAAAACAGAATTTTCTAGAGAAGAAACCAAGAACACCTATAAATGATATTATAAAAAATAAAAACCATCAAATCACAATTGAAATATCATTAACTAAAAGTATAATGGGATTTGAATTTAGGTATACCCATTCCAATCAGCAAGAAACCTCAAATATAATCCTCAAAAATGTTGCTTTGGTCTTTATTTTAGTTAAATCCATCACCTATAGATATTTTAAAGGGTACTCTAACTTCCTCAAAAAAACTATTTATACAATAGTTTTAAGTGGTTATATATTCCACCTTGAATAACCTCAACAAAATAGTTGGAGGACATCTGTCATCATATCCCCATAACAACCAATCTCAATGGACCGTTTCAAATAATATCATAGAAAATTGAAAAGATATTTATAATGAATGCTTCACAAGATGAATTGTTTTAAAAACATGGAATTAAAATTTATAAAAATCAGAAGTGAACTTCACAATAAACCATTGTAGAATAAAAGGATATAGATCATTAGGTTGTGTAATAAATGTACATCACATTTTTTCCTTTAATATATGTTGAAATATATAAAATCCTTATTGGAAACCCCGATGATAAAATTCATTTTTATTTGGGGTTAGTTGAAACTACATCAAAAGATTCATTATCCTTTATTGATGAGAATTTAAACTCACACTATTCTGAATTGAATTTTATCTACACCTCTATAATTCTCTATCATCTAGTGAAATTAATTAATCAAGAATCCAATGTTAAATAATTGTTTTATCTGTTTTATGACAAGCTAAAAACACAGTAAATATAAATATTAGATTTTAATCTATAACACCAATGAAAACTAAATCACATAATCATGTTAATGAATTTCATAAAAATTCGATTTTTATTTTTGAAATTATGTATGTAAATGAGTCATTGACCGAACCGTTTCTTGAGTAAATTCACAATTAAAGATGAGACATAGAGTTTAAAATTCATATAACTCTTTATATATCTCATTATAGAGTTTCTTTAAATTGATTACAGGATAAAAATAGAGTTTTAGTGAATCAATCAAGAACATAAATATGAATGAAATAAACATTATCTTATGTCAGTTATACAAACATGATTGAAAAAAACCTACACAAAAATATATAATTAATAATAATGAGAAGATTTTTTTATCATAAGTTAAACCTAGATAAATAAAATATTATATAAATGATTAATCAAGGGGTATTATTTTGAATGATGAGTTAAATTAGAAATAAAAAACTAGACATGTGATCCCGTGAAGTGGAAACAGGAACAAAATATCCTTCAAAAATTCAATATGGTAGAAAATATTTTACGATCATAAAAATTTGGTGAAAAATATGAAGTTACATGTGAAAAACGTTTATACTAAAAAATGGATATTGATATGAATGAAAATTTTTTATTTCTGAAGAGACTTTAATAACATAATTTATTCATGGTGATCGTAATCCAAAGGGGATTCAAAATAATCAAAATAGTTGAAATTAATTTTTTTTTGAAGAAAGTGACCAATGATGAATTTAATATTAAAAAATGAATTATCTTCAACATCATGATTAAATTGGAATGATATTTTATATAACTAATTATTTATATTTTTTGAAATAAGAACCATTATATAAGGACCATTATTTAATTATCCCTACTATTGTGGATTCCTATTGCGCAAAGGTTCTTAAGGAAGGTCAGATGGGATTTGGGAGTCTACCAAATCAGTTTATCCATATTAATGGTCTCTACACCATAGTGGCAGGCATGGTACTGTCCTTAGTTATTCTATCAAGGGTTATGAAATTTTTCCATCTATTTTGGATGCTTGGAGTAATATTTTTGATGTTTGGTTACAACACCAACAGTGAAATGAGTTTGGTGGTTACTATTTTTCATGTGGTTACCCCTTTCTTTAACTATATTGATGAAACACAATGTTATTCTAGGAGCCAAACTCAAAGAGCCTCATGAAGAAAAACTTAGGATCTTGGAAATTCATAGGGAGACCATTTTGAAGTGCGTAGTGGATAATAGATTGGTAAATGCTGGGTTAGGTTCTCACTATGTTACCACTATTAAAAACATGTAGAACAACATTCCCTTTTTCATGGGGTATATCATGTTTCAAATATAATAAATTATAATGAGTAAACTCCTAGGGTATTACCCATGATGGTGTAAAAAGGTGGGTTAAGGATGATCATCTAAGGTGTGGAAAAAAAGGTTGGTAGTGGGTATCCACTTAGTAGTCATCAGTGAGGAAGAATGAAAAAGATAAAGGGTTTCTTATATGACGAGGTCCAAGGCCTAGTTATTTTTAATGATGTTTTGTCTAATTTTAGGGGTGAAAAATCCTCAAAGATAAAAACATTTATATATAGGATATTATTTTAGTGAGGATAACCACAACATGGAGGGAAATGACTGTACTAATGTGTAAAATTTGTTATTTTCCTATATAAATAGAGTGTCAACTTTTGTACCTCTCGTACCCCTCAAGGTTTTATTTTCATGATCACAATCACTCTTTTATTTTACTAATCTTGTTTTAAGTGTTCATATTGATAGGAAAAAGGTTGCCAAGGAATTAGGACAAGAAAAAGCCAAAAGTGGACTGAAATTCAGTCCACCGGCCAACCGGTGGAAGACCACAGGCCAGCCGATGGAGCCTGGACAGAAGGCATCCCTCTGTCCAGACCACCGGCCAACCGGTGTCACACCAGCGGCCAGCCGGTGGCACCCAGTCCAAACAGTGGAAGCTACTGCCTCAGCATCGGCCAACCGGTGGCCTCAACACCGGTCAGCCGGTGGCACCTGCACAGAAGAGGAAGCTACTGCCTCACCACCGGCCAACCGGTGGCCTCAGCACCGGCCAGCCGGTGGAGCCTGGGCCCGAAGGCCTCTCCATTTTGCACACACCGGCCAACCGATGGCTCAGCACCAGTCAGCCGGTGGAGCCAGTCAAACTAGCCGTTGGGCCTTTGACCAGGCTGGTCCACTTGCCTCCCAACGGCTCCGAAGCCCTTTCCAACGGCTCCGAAGACCTCCAAAGGCCATATGAGGGTTCCCCCTCTATAAATAAAGGACCTTGAAGCCCCGGAACCTTAACCAAGCCATACAGAAGCCAACAGACACTTTTTACATCATTTTGCTAACCTCCGGTGGATTCTTCCAAGGAACCCCAATCGCTCCAACTCAATTCCACATCCAAGGAGCATCACAAAAGAAGCTTGGGAGTGCACGTCTTCAACTCCAATCATCCATTGGCGCCCAAGGCTTCTCCAAATACGGTTATTATTGTTTTATTTATTTTGAGCATCAAATTGGGTTTGTGCCTACAAACCCCATCTCTTTCTCTCATCCTCTCTCTTGGGTTTTCACATCACCTTTATGGTGTGAAGAGGTTGGTCAAGCCTTACCTTTTAAAAGGCTTGAGACATAGGTGAGATAGCCTTCACCTGTAAGAAGGCTAGTGGGTTCTTGCTCAACCAATTAAAAAGCAAGTGGGTTCTTGCATAACCACTAAAAGCAAGCTGTAATAGGTTCTAGACTACCTGTAAAGTCTAGTGGGTTTCTTGCTAAAACCATTGAAAAGAAAGCGGTAGAATCTCTCAACGGTTGAGTTGGGAGCGGAGATGTAGGCCGGGTTTTAGGCCGAAATCCGTTATCAATTGCGTGTCTTGCCTCTTTTATTTCCGCTGCACTTTCAACTTTGATTTTAATTTGTTAATCATTTTTTAAAAGGCAATTCACCCCCCCTCTTGCCATCACTTTCTCCTTTTCTCCGCCCAACAATTGGTATCAGAGGCAAAATTTGAGTAATACCCTAACCGGTTTCAAATTCAAGATCCATTGTGATGACATCAACCTCTTTCGCCCCCGAAGGCTTTTCTTTGGATCGTGCTCCATTTTTTGATGGAACCGACTATTCTTTTTGGAAAACCCGCTTGACCACATTTCTTAAAAGCATTGATTATCCTATTTTTAAAATTGTCATGCATGGTTATTCTTTATCTACTCCCGATGAATCCAAATGGACCCCCGAAGACATTGCAAATTTTGAGCTTGATGGTAAAGCCATGAATGCTCTTCATTGTGGGTTAGCCCGTAATGAATTTTATCGTATTTCTACTTGCTCATCTTCTCATGATATTTGGAATCTTTTAGAAGTAACCCATGAAGGTACTAAATGAGATGACAAGCCCGATTGCCCATCCCGCAAGAAAAAGGCCAAGAAAAAGGAGAAGAAGAAGGCTTTCAAGGCCACATGGAGTGATAGCTCCACATCCTCCTCCTCCTCCTCGAGCGACAACGGTAACAAATGCCTAATGGCATGTCATGAGGTAACTTCTTCCGACTCCTCATCCTCTTGTTCTTCAAATTCAAATTCTTTCAATCACATGTCTTATGAGGATCTCCAACATGCTAGAGATCAATTGGAGGAAGGTTTTCACGAAAATTCTTCCAAATTTGTTTCTTTAAAAAAGAATTTCAAAAAACTCTCTTCCGAAAAAGAACAACTTCTCAAAGAGAAGGAAGAGATGTCCCTCAAAATCCAAAATCTTCCCGATGTTTATTCCATGGAATCAACTATCAAAGATCTAAGGGAGACTCTAGCCAAGTTCACCCAAGGGGAAAAAAATTTGAATAATTTGCTAGGTTCCCAACGCATATCTAGAACCACCCAAGGGCTTGGCTATTCCAAGAAAGCTTCCTCTTCCCATGCACCTACTATTTTTGTAAGGGGGAGCTCCCAATTTAAATTTTGCAATTATTGTAAAAAACCCGGGCACTTAATTTATGAGTGCAATTGTAAAAATGCCCGGTATGGCTGCCCCAGAACTATTTTCTTTAATGATGAATTTTTTAGGAGAAGACCCACCACTAGACAAGTATGGATTGAAAAATCCCTCTTAGCGAGTCTCACCGGACCGAAATTTGTCTCGGTTTCAAACACCTCTCCCCGGTGATTTGTTGTTTTATTTAGGGGGAGTTAGGTTTGTTTAAGCTTTTTGTTTTATTCAAAACTTTCTATTCAATCTTTCAATTTCAACACTTGGTATCAATTTTTTTCATTTCAAAATATTCAATTCAATGTGTTATTCATTTTTCTTTTCAAAACGTTCAATTCAAACTGTTATTCAATTTTTCATTCAAAACTTTCAATTCAAAATTTTCATTTCAAAATTCTTGATTCAAAACTTTCAATTCAAAATTTTCATTTTAAAATTCTTGATTCAAAACTATCAATTCAAACTTTTCATTTCAAAATTCTTGATTCAAAACATTCAATTCAAAATTTTCATTTCAAAATTTTCGATTCAAAACTTTGAATTCAAAATTTACTTTCAAATCTTTCAATTCAAATTTCTCAAATTTCAATTGGTTTCAATTCTCTATCTCGCTTTTCAACGTTTTCCCTCAATCAAGTTTTATGCCCCGTGCTATTTTGATAATCACAAAGGGGGAGAAATTCTTGGTTGATTGGGGGAGAAATCTTTTAAAGCATACTTTTCATTTCAGTATTTTACATTGATTGTTTTGGTGATTGTGATCATTAAAATAGGGGGAGATTGTTGTACCTCTCGTACCCCTCAAGGTTTTATTTTCATGATCACAATCACTCTTTTATTTTACTAATCTTGTTTTAAGTGTTCGTATTGATAGGCAAAAGGTTGTCAAGGAATTAGGCCAAGAAAAAGCCAAAAGTGGACTGAAATTCAGTCCACCGGCCAACCGGTGGAAGACCATCGGCCAGCCGATGGAGCCTGGACAGAAGGCATCCCTCTGTCCAGACCACCGGCCAACCGGTGTCACACCAGCGGCCAGTCGGTGGCACCCAGTCCAAACAGTGGAAGCTACTGCCTCAGCACCAGCCAACCGGTGGCCTCAGCACCGGTCAGCCGGTGGCACCTGCACAGAAGAGGAAGCTAATGCCTCACCACCGGCCAACCGGTGGCCTCAGCATCGGCCAACCGGTGGAGCCTGAGCCCGAAGGCCTCTCCATTTTGCATACACCGGCCAACCGGTGGCTCAGCACCGGTCAGCCGGTGGAGCCAGTCAAACTAGCCGTTGGGCCTTTGACCAGGCTGGTCCACTTGCCTCCCAACGGCTCCGAAGCCCTTTCCAACGGCTCCGAAGACCTCCAAAGGCCATATGAGGGTTCCCCCTATATAAATAAAGGACCTTGAAGCCCCGGAACCTTAACCAAGCCATACGGAAGCCAACAGACACATTTTACATCATTTGGCTAACCTCCGGTGGATTCTTCCAAGGAACCCCAATCGCTCCAACTCAATTCCACATCCAAGGAGCATCACCAAAGAAGCTTGGGAGTGCACGTCTTCAACTCCAATCATCCATTGGCGCCCAATGCTTCTCCAAATACGGTTTTTATTGTTTTATTTATTTTGAGCATCAAATTGGGTTTGTGCCTACAAACCCCATCTCTTTCTCTCATCCTCTCTCTTGGGTTTTCACATCACCTTTAAGGTGTGAAGAGGTTGGTCAAGCCTTACCTTTTAAAAGGCTTGAGACATAGGTGAGCTAGCCTTCACCTGTAAGAAGGCTAGTGGGTTCTTGCTCAACCAATTAAAAAGCAAGTGGGTTCTTGCATAACCACTAAAAGCAAGATGTAATAGGTTCTAGACTACCTGTAAAGTCTAGTGGGTTTCTTGCTAAAACCATTGAAAAGCAAGCGGTAGAATCTCTCAACGGTTGAGTTGGGAGCGGAGACGTAGGCCGGGTTTTAGGCCGAACTCCGTTATCAATTGCGTGTCTTGCCTCTTTTATTTCCGCTGCACTTTCAACTTTGATTTTAATTTGTTAATCATTTTTTAAAAGGCAATTCACCCCCCCTCTTGCCATCACTTTCTCCTTTTCTCCGCCCAACATCAACATCCACTTATTTTTATTTTGTAATATATTCCATAAAATCCTATCCAACCCCTATCAATATCAATTCCCTCCAGCTAACTCTTGTAAAATTATAAACCTTTCAGTTTACCCAGATTAGATTCTCATGAGTTAAGAAACTCACCCTTCCCCTTTAAACATCAATATCCATATTTTTCAACATTCTAGAAGTTCATTTTAGTGTATTTCATAAATTTCTAGATTAATATTTAGAAATACATGATGGATCCTTATTATAGTTAGGTTCTAATGATAAATCCTATGGTTTTGGTGTTGTTTCCATCAATGGTTGTTGACCTTCGATCATAATTTCTTTCTCGGATATTGGTGAATGTCATATTCAGGTATTTGATTCATTAATTCTCCCTTTAATATGAAAATATAAAATTATCATGATCTGGTTTCATTGGATAAAGATAGAACCATCCTAATTATTCTTATAATAAATAACTAAGATTGGAATATAGTGATTGGATATTTTGATTTCTTGGTAGTTATCCATATTTATTTTTCCTTCTAATTTTATTGATTGCATGTAATCCTTTTCTAGGGTGGTCATTATTTTTAATCATAATTAATATGTATGGCATATATTTGAGAACATAAATCTATAATTATTATGTTATGATTAAGTAATAATTCATATAAATTGATAAATATACTTCCTTGAAATCATATTGAAATAGATGTTATATTAAGGGCCTATTTATAATGTAATCATATCTATTGATTAGATATGATTTCTATATTTATTGTTGTTAAACATACACAAATTAAACTTGTTCATTTATGATGATAATTAAATATTTATTTTCTTTAGATATTTTTTTTGTGGTAAAGGGAGCTAGTTATAATTTTATAACGGAATGAATGCTATTAGAATGTGTCTTTAGTTTCACTCTGAGTGTTCCATGATGAAAATAGTTTTATATCATTTTATTCTTTATCAAGAATGATAAATCCTTGATTTTATTTGTAAATAACCTGGTATGATTGGTAATTTTTTCAAACATTTGGTTAGTTTTCCAAAATTTATATTAGTGGGATGATGTCAAAAATGGGATGATGAAATATGATTTGAGAAATGGTGTCATGGGTAATGCGATGGTGGTTAGAAAAAGTTGAGAGTTGGGTTTTCTCATTGGATATATGTTGGGTTTTTTCATTTTATAGATAAATTACCAAATGGTTTTTTTATTCTATATTTTTATTATAGATGAATCTACGAACATATAGTGATTCATTTCATGTGGTAGTATAAGTTGATTCATGAAGTACCCTACAATTGTTTTATTATAAATTTATTTATAAATAATCCCACGGTATGGGGTTTTATTGATTTTAGTAATTATAAACGAATTAAATAAAAATGAAATAAATGAATAGTTGAATTAAAGTATCTTAAAGGATGGGTATTAAATCTAAAAATGTAATATTTTTTATTAAAGAATATAGGATTATAATGGAATGGTTGGATTAAATCATATATTCTAAGGGAATTTAATGAATAAAATGGTTGAACAAGATTTAATGAAGGGTTAAGAAATCATTGTCAAATTGATTATATATTAATGAATAAATGATAATTATTAACTACAATGTAGAATATGAATAATTTTTTAACCTTAATACATGTTTATTTTTATGATATGTATTTTCTTAAGACATAGTGGTTGTATAGAAGTGTCATGATGGATGATAGTTGTAGTAAAGTCTAAGGAGAGTGTAAAAAATGATCACTTTCTCACCTGGGAGATCTCTCTCCATGGCGATTTAGTGTTTTTCCTGTAAATTCCATCTTACAACACCATATTTAGTGATCTTGAAGCTCAATTACACATTTGACTTCTACCACTATAATCTAACTATTCTTTATCATGTTTTGTCTCTATAAACTCATTTTCTTCATCTATTTTTATCTTGGTGATGATGGGTTGATTGTTTTTCATTATTTTTGGGGTGTGCGCTTTGTGATGTGGATCTCATCATCCACCATAATACTCTTTTTTTCCATCACATAATGTAGGAACCCATTTTTGTGATGACATGATGGAATTTAATTAATATTTTGATGTCTTATTGGAGTGACTGTAAAACAATCACAATGATTGGGTTTTTATAGTTTGTGGAATTATGGGTTCATTTCCTATAGTTCGGGCTTTATATTGAATCTTTTTTCTAATCATGTATTCTCTGTCCTTCTGAACTATAATATGCAGACCAATCAGGGTGTAACTACCCAACCCCAGAAGCCCAAAGTCGGTGCATTATTACATAAAATTTTCATCATCACAAAAGATCAAGTCTCTAAAGACCGATTAGTTTAGTAGACTTGGAAGTACTATATACATTTATACGGTTTACATTACATCCTTAAATGAAAAACTACAACAAAATTGTTTCCATAGACCACAATTATATCCCTTCAGACTCTCCCTGCAGGTAAATCATAAAATACTTTTTCATATCCTGGGAAAAATAAATCATAGAAAGGGGTGAGCTCATATTCTCAGTAAGGAAAACAATATAGAGGAAACATTCTTAAATAAACATAAACATTTAAGGCAATGTATAACTAAAACAAAAGCCTTTTAAACTTGAACTTCAGCATAATATGGAATAGATAAAATGAAATAATGCAATTTACTTATTCACATGGATATTCTACTAGTCTAATAGTTACATGCTATATCAATAACCACATTCATAATGATGGAATGCATAATTACAGTCTATCATAACAACATAGTAAAGGCGTCGTCCCAAGACTACAAATAAGATTTTTTCAAGACCTTGTTCCAAGACAGTAGTTTGCCTCAGGTGACCTACCAATGCATCTTGGAGCTATATTGGGATCCACCCGTCGCATACGAATTACAAATAATTCCTCATATGAAAAGTTAGAAACATAACATAAACATTCGTATTAAAACTAGCATACGAAATGTCAATACAATATCAAAAAACTATAAATGGTATATAAATTGCACATCCACAGTCAGACATAACTCATTCGATACAATATAGAATATTGTATTGTTTCAGATTAATTTCAGTCGATAATAATGAAGGACATTGAAATAGATGAAAATAATCATAAAAAATATTAGAGAGAAATATCCCCCTTTTTCTTGAAATCATTTAAAAGTCACACTATTTTTCAAGAAGCCATTTAAAAATAGATTTTAGAATCAAAGTGTCCCATACCACTTTGAAACTTTTAAAAGAAATTTTTATTTGAAAACTTTAATGTCCATATAGATAAATCCTTAAAACTATTTTCAAACATGGACATTAATGAAAAATATTTGGAATAATAAATCATTAAAACATTTAAAATGGTATTTTAGTTAGAGTTCCTAACCAAAAGAGAGACACATGAATACATATAACTGAGGTAACAAAAACTATGTAATATCATGATAATAAAGGGATTCATGATATACTATGTCGAAGTACATTATATACACCATATAAAAATGAATTGGTGTATAAAAACAAAGAAGTCTCAATGGAATGTAAATTGAGAAGAAATATCTTATAAAGACCATATCCTTAGGTTAAGTATAAATCAAAGAAATAATTATGTGTGAAAAATATAAATACACTCAATATGATTTTATATTCAGTGTAAATCAATTATAGGACATTAACACATATTCTTGTAAAAAAACACCAATGAATTAGATGATTAACTCAATAAATGGAGATTGAGTTAAAATTACTCTTATGAAGTTCATATCAATGACTTGAGAGTTTATCAATGGAGTGATTATGTGTATAAAAATTATATCCATAGAAATGGGAGTGTAAATTATGACATAAGAAAATAAATAATGATTCCACTCATAATCATGGATTAAAGTAATCAATGAAGTATGCGTAAATCCGAATGAGTGGAAATTGAAATTTCAAATTCCCTTATTGATTTTGTAACATTCAAAACATAAACGCATGAAATAAGGATCATACAATGATGATTCAAATATCCATAAATTAAAGCATATTACACAATTAATACAATCATGGGCTGTACACACACCACATGCAATAAATAATTGGTGAACAATGGATATCTCACGGAATTAAAAGTGGGATAAGAAACCCATTACTTTTTACTTTTTCCTTGATCAAGGGTCGTTTAACCTGATATAGAATGGTGAAATAATTTTTATTTAATTATACGAGAATCATATACATTAACATGATATCATATATGATATTTTAACATTTATTTGTTGATAATATCTTAGTACTATCTTCATTTCGGGTGTTAACAGATGCATTTTCCTTTAGATTCTTTGTTATGTGAGGCATATTTATAATGTATGAGAGGTATCTTATTCATATAAATAATGATATATTTTATCTAAACATTATTTTTAATCATCAAATGAAATTTAGTCTTGAATGGATATGATGGGGAATGAATCTCATCGTGTTCGTGGACACGGTAATCCGTACGTCCGCACGAGTGAAAATATCATTTTTTTGATGTTAAAATAATATATAATTGGGTCGTATAACATATATACAGAATCATTATCATGTTATATTTATTATTAACATGAATTACACATCATTATTGTACCCATCCAAAATAATAATATATTGAAAAACAATTACACCACGATGTCGAGACGGTAGGCCGTACGTACGCACGTATGGTGACATGTCATTCAAAGGATTGATAGAATACTGAATATGGTTGTACCATATTTATAATAAAATAACAGTATATAGAATATACTATATTTATTATTTTATAATGTAAATAACAAATAATGAATAAGTGGATGAATAAAGGAACTTGAAATAGGGTGGTGAAATCATTACCTCTTCTTCGGGTTATTCCATTTGATGTGATCAAGAGGGATCCTTAAGTTGTCTTTATAACCAAAGGAGGTCCTCTATGATGAATTGAGAGATGTTGAGAGAATATTTGGTCAGGGATTTTTCGAACTAAAAGTCTTTTAGGGTATGAATTCGAGATAAGGGGGAGTGCCCTTTTATAAGAGGGGAGAGAAGCACCTTAGGAAAATCTAGAAATATTATCTTATAATAAATTCATATTCGGTTTCTAATGGCTCCAAAGTGTATTATTTAAAGTTTAAGGTGGGGATAGGTCGCAAACCACTCAACCAATTTGTTTTAGATAGGTTCGGGTCAGTATATTAACTTTATCTTTTAGTTTTAACTCTTAGTTAATTAGTTTGACATTTACCATGTCACTTTGTATTTTTATATTATATAGTTGATAAACATACTATATAAATTAAAGAGACCCCCAAGTGGTAAATTAATGATATACCTATCATTATATAAGTCCTTTTGCAGAACCTTATATTTTTAGGAATAGAATATCGATTAATAATATAATATTTGTTTTAAAAACTCAATTATGTCAATTTTGACACTATTCAATAATTGTTTTTTCTTAATGTCATTAGAACTTTATTAATTCAATTTTTTTTAAGAAATCCTAAAATTTCATATTAAACAATAAAATTCGTGTATGTTATCAAAACATTCAAATTATATTTTATTTAACATTTATAATTCCAATTATTTGATTCTTTCATTAATAAGGAAAATACTGCATCATTATTGTGTCATAAATAAATTAAATTTATTCAATATCTAAAAATTCTAAATAAAATACCAATATGTAGGAAATCCTTTTATCATTATAATGAATTTTTATATCATAAATTATAACATAAATAACCATATGTAAAATTTATTTTGCTAAAGGATATATGTTTTTGTCATTTTTTAATTACTTTATCTTAATTAATATAAAGTGTCATTATCACTTACTAGTGGATCCATGGGGTCACAAAATCTCCCCAAAGATTCCCACGGTCGTACATGTGTCAACCAATAGGGTTAGGAAACGTTTTAGGGTAAATTATTATCATTATAATATTATTTTTTCTCTTATTTACCGGATTTACCCTTTAACCATGGTAAATATAATATTTACCGAAATAATTATTCAAATTGTCTAAAAATAAGAGTTACCTATTTACACAATTTGGAAATCCTAATTACAAATATGGAATCCATTTTTCCCAATTAAAAAAAAGAAGTGGAAGAAATTAATTTTAAATTAATTCCCGCTGTCAAAACAAGAAGCGTGTTTCTACGAAATAATAACTATCAAACGATTGGCATTTGTTTATGTCCGGTTTAAATGTGAAATTACATCCAATGACCAAAATTGTATTAAATGGTAAAAATATAGTTTAAATATACTTTAAAACCAATAAAATTCATAATTTATCACTATTAATTATTTCGATTTAAAAAGTTGTTTTTAATTAAAATTAAGTAATTTTTAGTATTCATCAAAATATGAATGTTATCAGAAATGTACCAAAAATTCACCCTAAGCTAATGTCAATATTCCGAATCCAAAATTGATGTCATTTTTTAATGATAAAATGTATAAAATTTCAAAAAGTGGGTAATACTATTCATGACGATTAGTTTGATTGGTTGTGGTGTGTTAGAATCTCGAAGTCACGTATAATGAAAGCTATTGCATTATTAAATGGGAAATGTACCGTGGAAGCTTGGGGTGTTACACAGGGTATGGTCTAAAGGATATTGTGTAGGCTTGGGAGGTGTTAATTTTTTTATAAGGGTAGATCAAGATCAATGAATTAGGCTATTTCATTCTCTATTTGGACCATATACTATATTTTGATTAGGGGTTTAACAAGCTAGGTTTTATATATTAGTTTCTCCAATGGAATTATGTAATTTTGGTAACTTATTTTCGATGATTTATATTGATTTATCAATGGTGAAGCGTTTAATTATTTTTACTGTTCTTGGATGCTTATTTGTTATGATTCTTATCGATAATGTTTTGGAAAAAAATGAAATCATGTTATGATGATGATGAAGATACGACTTTGTTATGATGCCTAATGGGGTTGTTTTATTTGGTGATTTTTTAGAGTCACTTCATCATTGTGGGATCATTTCTCTAGAGTATTAATTATGAGTATTAATTCTTATTTTGTTTATGTGATTACTGTTTTGTGAGTTATGTTTCTATATTACAGGTATTATTTTACTTGTTGTGTGGTGCCTTCCAAATTTTATCATTGGGATTTTGATGGTTCATGATTTTACCAATTAACATTTAAATAAATGTGAGTTACTTATGTCATGATTTGATTAGTTTCTTGGATTGGGGCTTGAGGTTTTAGAGATTAAATTGGACCATGGATTTAATTTTCCATGGATTCATCTATCATGGGTCATTTGAATTTTTAATTTTTAATTTTGTACTATGTTAAAATGTGTGTCTCCTCATTTTTTATATTAGTTCCCACTCATACTTTAAGAAATTATTTGGGAAATAAAAATATATAATTTGGATGAGTCAATGGTTAGTTAGTTACCCTGTGTGTGGTTGTCAATGGTATATTCATTATAATTTTATAATTTCATATGTTTTATCACCCATGTAAGTTGGGAAACTAAAACCAAAATTTTTTGGTAGGTGTTTTACCCAACGTTCTAGATTGTGAAAGGTAAAATGGAAAACTAATAATTTTCCATCACTTTACCCTCAACTATAGTATATTATGTGTCCATACTTAGACTATGAAGACATAAGGATTTGGGTGCAGACTCACATGGGATATGAGGCGTCATAGTATTTAATATATTATTGTGTAGTCTATAATAGAATATGTTTATTGAAAATATATGTATCTTATCAGGGTTTATCGATCTTCCCATAAATGTACATGCATGGGATATATTGGAATTTGGAATAATTCTTGTTATACTGGTTGTAGGGTCTTCTATAATTATACTTGATTAAGGGATGAGATGATAAATAGGTTATCTAGAGATCTATATTATGTATGATGGATATGATATGATTGGGGGGGTTACCAGAATGGTTAATTATGGGAGGGATAGGAATAGGATATGATCCATTTCGGGGTGAGAGAGATAAAAAAGCGGGGAAATAAAAGCATGATACCATCAATTACATATATAATTTTATATGGATGTGAATACTTTTAAAAATAAATTTTAGAGAAATCCATGATGAGGATTGGATGTTGTTTTACGGATCTACGTAATGAGTTGGTTTCATTATTTATTCTTTTGGCTATAGTAAACTTATTTTTTAATTTTCTTGAGTGGTTTGGGGAAGGATCCAACTCATTATACGTGTACCCTCATATTATGTATATACATAAAATTTTTATATGTGAAGGAGTTTTATTGTAATTATGTTAGGAATTACTAGATCATGAGGTTGTTTAATTTTTTGGTTGGTGCCAAGTAATATTTTGTTTTCATAGTTACTTTAAATTATATATAAATATATATTCATATATTGGGATTGAGTCATTATTTATACATGGAGTACATTTTTGGATTTTATCGTGTCTCTAATTAATTATTTTTTTTATAAAGAGTGTAATGCATCACAATTGTTATTATATATTCTTGGTTAAAATCATGAAATCATGTCCTATTTTAGGTAGACATGGGTGGGTATCCCATTATATTCAATACTATACTAGGAAGGGTAGTAATATATGGGGTAATGAATTAGTAGTATCATAGATGATGGATTAGAGATATGATGGAATTTAGAGAAATGAACCAGTCAGTATGGATGGATTGGTGGGTAAAAAATACAATCTAAGGTATTTATATGACTTAGGAATGGGAGACCATAGGGTAATTTATCTTTTAGGGCCCCATATTATCTGAAATAAGTAGATTCATATTTAATAAAAATTCTATACAATTTGATTCATCTTATAGGGATCATCCCTAGTTGTGAATTATACATCAGAATTATATTATCAAGTAATTGAATTTGGAAAAAATTGGAATTAGTGTGAATTGAAATAAATAATTAACCTTAAATATTCTATATACCCTTTTAGAAGAGTCCCTAGAATTGTTTCTGTTATGGAAATGTATTAGGGTAAATATCCCCATCATGTTAATGTTAAAGATGTTTATGAAGATGTTATAGTATATCAATTATTAGTTGTGATCGAAGATGATGACACAAATAGGAGGAAACTCTATGTGTTTTCATACAAGGGTATGCAGATGTATAAGTGATCTAGTTTATATTTGCAGATAGAGCATTTGTTGTGTGACGGGGTGATCACTTGTAGTTTTATTTTTTTCTTAGAAGGAGTTGTGGGTTTTATTATATGTGATGATGATATGTGGGGAATATTTGTAGTATTTTTTTTTTCCATGTGTATCAAGAGTATTTGACTATTTCATGGGAGAAGTCATGTGACCAGTTCTAGGAAGGGATTCAATCTTGGGATTTGAAGGTGACTTGATAGAAGTTGATTCCTATGTTTATTATAGAGAGACACAATATTTGATAGTTATGTATCCAATATTATAACGTAAATTTTATACTTATTTCCTCCTAATATTTGTATAGGCTAACAATAGTCCTTTATATGATTGATTGTTCACAGAGATCAGGCACCAGGACACCTTATTTATGTTGAAGACATATGTCATGATACTGGGGATAAAAGAGGTTATTCCTTAGATTTCCTAAATGAATAGATCATATCAGGAGATGATACATAAGGAATCTCCATATTAGAATATTTGGGTTATAGGTCCTTATTATATAGTTTGAAAGAACTTATAGATAGAAGGAATTAGGTTCTTTCACTCTTCGTCTAGTTTTTTCTGAGATTGTAGTTCATGTTGGAACCATGGCCTTCTATTCATGAATTGGACTACGGTTTGTGTTTGGAAAAAGGACTTGTGCGCCATGTACTTGAAGGAGAGGAAACATGCGCACCTAATGTTTTTCAAGATCTAAATGTCAAAATATGGCAAAGGAAAGAGGGTCGTGCATGTATTTGTTTGGTCGCGTAGGTGACCTGTGCACCGCGAAGTGACTTGCTCACCGATGCCTTGGATGATTGAGAACATGTGTGCCTGTTGTTTTTCTAGATCAAAATATCAGAATATGGAAAAGGAAAGAGGGTCACGCAAGTATTGGTTGGGTCATGCAAGTGAGAAGCGTGACCAAGGCTAGGGCGGATGAGCTACACACCAGAACCTGCACGCCGAGGGATGACTTGCGCGCCACAACGCAGTGTGTCCAGTTTACCTATAAATAGTGGACCACCCCCACTCATTTGAAACAAAGTTCAAGACATAGAGATTTTTCGAGCTCCCGTCGCACAAGTATTTAAGTCATGCAAGTGGTAGTTGGGGCGCGTCGTTATAGGTTGCTCGTCGGTTGTTGGCTGCACGCCAAAGGCGGTTTGGTTGAGAACAGAAGTGAGTCGCGCATGTTTTATGTTGATGTAAATGGTGTCATGCAGGTTGTTGGTTGATACCTGCACGCCAGTTTGAACCTGCACGCCGAATTTGTGCCGTAGAGGAGACCTGCGTACCAGGCAGTAAAGAAGCATGTCAGTGTTTTTGAGCTGCATGGAAGTAGGGAGATTTCCCGGTACCCTTGAAGGGAAGTGAGACTTGACTACAGGAGAGAGATGGACATAAATAGAGCATCTACACACAACAAAGGATGTATTATTTAGCGATGATGAAGCGAAAATCATGTATATAAACTGAGTGTTACTTCACCAAGGGCTTTGAGCTAGGGGAGTCAACAGGAGTGACCTGAGGGATGCAGTGAGCTATCCCTAATCATTTGTAAAGGTAGTGAGCCTGGGACAGAGTGACTATTATCGAACCATTTTAATCCACATCTAATGAATTTTAGTGGAATTAGGTATGACTGACAACCTATCTGCGTATGCTCCTTGGACCTAGCCCTTAGGGGTGAACCATGTAAAAAGTGATGTATTTTCTCTGTGCATGTGAATGTTTTCTTTCTGATCATATTTATCATATGTTTTCAATAATTTTCTTCCAACGTGGGAACAAGATTCATCACATTAAAAGAAAAGGTTGTCACCCTAATTCACCCTCCCCTCTCAGGGTTTCCCGGGGTCATTCAAGTTGTATCAGAGGGAGGTTGCTGGTGTTGAATTTGTCCTTTTTAATCATGGAGAATACAGTCAATGTCAAGGGAGTCCATCACTTCAATGGAAGTAATTTCCAGATCTGAAAGAACAGAATGAGATATCATCTAAAATCTCTTGGAGTGGAAGTTCTGTTTTCTACTATGCAAGGAATATAAGTCACTGATCCAATATTCCAGGCTATGACTGACACAGACAGGATAATTCTTGATGTAGATGCTATAGCACAAAATGCACTCACCACAGCCCTTTCTGATCAGGTCTACCTAATGTTGATTAATTACACCTAAGCAAAATCCATGTGGGATAAACTCGAGAATATTTATGAAGGAGATAGAAAAGTTAAGGAGGAGAAACTACACGTGCTGCATAATAGGTTCGATGATTTGAAGATGAATCCTGATGAGAATGCAGACACCTTCTTTAGTAGAATCACTGAAGTAGTTAGAGCAATTCGGGGACTAGGAAAAGAAATCAAAGATGTTGACATTGTGAAGAAAATACTGAGAATACTTCCACCCTTATAAAATGCAAAGGTATAATCCCCTGATGAAAGAGATCATTCAAAACATTCTCTGGATGACCTCATAAGAAGCTTGGTAGCATATGAAATGAGAATCAAACCAGAAGATGATACGACTCGTGTGAGTAAGGAAATGGCATTTAAGGCCATGGATAAACTAAAAATTTCAAAATATAGTAGTGGTGAAGATGATGAAGAAAAATAAATTCTTTCTCTCATTGCAAAGAAGTTCTAGAAGGGAAAAGGGAAATTCAAAGGGAAGTTACCTCTCGCCTGTTTTCATTGCGGAAAAGCTGGGCGCATTGGCTCTCAGTGCCTAAGAATGATCAATGATGAAGATAGTGAAGATGAAAGCTTCGAGAATCTTGAAGAATGTTTTTTAAAAAGGGATACATCAAACTTGTAATAAAAATGCAAAGGAAGAGTTTTGTATTTGAAGAGGAAGAAGATGATAATGAATTCAGTGATGAAGAAGAACCAGAATTCAAAATTGGGAACCATGCTTCCATGATGGCCACTGTTGAAAAGTCAGCAGATACTGGTGAAAAAAAAAGTTGAAAACTTGTGCAGATCCCGAGATGCAACTTAAGGATGTTGTTAGTAAGCTTAAGACTAAATGTAAGAGTTTCAATAAGTAGAAATCACTTATAGAAGAATCAACTTAATACGTTGATCAACTTGAAGCTGAAATTGAACTACTGGAAGAATTTGTGAAGGTATAATCTAAAATAATTGAAACCAATGATGATGTAGTGGATCTGAAGCTTAGAATTGAAGAGCAGGAAAAGGTCATCAATGACCTCACCTCTATACTAGAATAAAAACCCAAGACTGCTGAGGGTCTTGAGGAATTTTTTACTCTTAAGAGTAATCTTGAGACTGAATCAATTCCAAAAGAATCAAGGATGAAAATACAGTTTGGAAGATTATCAGATACAGAATTACTAGAAAGAGCCAAGTGTGGTTCAGATATGGTTGGAAAAATCTTGAGTGATCAAAGACCCACTTGCATGGGAAAGAGTGGAATTGGATGTGAAGCTAAGACATCAACTGCTGGACGTGAAAAGATCCAAAAGATATATAAGATGAGAGTTGAACATGTTGAAACGTTGCCTAAAGTTCTGAAAAAGGAACCCTCAATTCAAACAAAAAGGAGAACCTAAAACTATCCTCTAACATTCATAAATGACATCCAGTCTAACTATTCTCCCAAGGAAGAAGGTATGAGGAGAAATTCAAGTGAGAATAAATTTCCTCTCATGAAGTGTCAGTTATGTGGCTATCTAGGCCATACTATGTCTTATTGCGAAGAGGTGAGAAGCTATCTGAATGGAGAATTCGTAGGAGTTCAATAATGGAGAATAAATTCATATCCTAATTCTTATAGAAGAAACACGTTCTATGGATATTTTTTTCTTTGTTCTAACATTGTTCATAAGGCTACTAATTGCAGGCAGAGAAGGGACATGGACACCTCATACCGAAGCTCAAGGCAAATCATATCTCGTCTTCAAGACAATGTTTCCCTTTCAAACAGGTTTTCTCCTCTCAAATAAGATTTCGACTTTGATGAACCTGGGTACATGGAAGAGATAATTGAAAGGCCATCAGTACTCTATACTCAATCCAATGTCTCATGGAAGGAAAGGAAGAAGATTGAGAAATCCAACCATGTAGAGGTGGCCCTTAAAGCTACAAAGAACAATAGTACCTAGATTTTGGATAGTGGTTGTTCGTATAATATAACGGTTAATGCCGGCCTGTTAATGGATATCAAAATGAAGGTTTATGGTATAGTACGCTTTGGTAATGTTGGAGCTCTGAAAATCAAAGGGAGTGGAAGCACAGAATTAGCTAATGGAGAACTAAAGAAGACTGAAGTCCTTTACATGGATGGCCAACATCATAATCTTCCCAGTGTGACTCAACTCTGTGATTCGGGACTTATAGTTACTTTTAATCAGAAAGGATGAAATATCAAGGGAAAGACATACAATTCACTTGTCAAGGGATACAGGACAGAAGGCAACTTGTATCAGGTTGATAGTGATGAAAATGTCTATTACATGACTGTTGATGAAAAAAAATTGTGGCATCGGAGACTGGGACACATCAATCAAAAAGACATGGAGAAAATATAAAAATTGAGGATTGTCATGGACATTACCAACCTGAAGCATGAGCGTGAAAATACTTGTGAAGCTTGCATTTGTGGGAAGTTGGTATGCAGTTCATATCGGCCAAAGAAGAAAAGGGAATCTCACCTTCTTCATCTGATTAATACAGATGTTTGTGGGCCAATAAATGTTGCTGGAACTCATGGAGAATGGTACTTTGTCCTTTTCATAGATGATTAAAGTAGAATGGCATGTGTGATGGTCATTCACAGGAAATGAAAAGTCCTTGACTGCATAAAAACATATCGGCGAATCGCCGAGAATGATATCGGATGAACAATCAAAGTGTTGCGATCTGACAATAGAGGAGAATAAATGTTCATTTAATTTGAAAATTATATGGAGAATCATGGGTTACAACATGAGGTAACTGTTGTGAGAACTCCACAACAAAATTGAGTTGTTGAACGTAGGAATCAATAGGTGAACAACACGGAACGAACTATACTGATTGAGAGTCGTATTCCAAGGCATTACTAGAAAGTGGTTGTTCAAGCTGCAGTGTATATTCAGAATCTAACAGGACTTTATATGGGTGAGACGAAGATACCATATGAATTTTGTCATTGAAGGAAGCCCTCATTAAAATACTTTCGTGTCATTGGAAGTAAATGATTCATCAGGAACAAAGAAGGAAATAAAGGGAAGTATGTCGATAATGCAGATGAAGGAATTTTCCTCTGTTACTCAATGAACAGAAAATCCTAAAAAATGCTTCAACAAGAATTTAGGAAGGATTGTGGGAACCAGTGATGTTAAAATAATTGAAGAGAAAACCACAAATTCTTCAAGGACGTCAAATTATGATGTAATATAAAGTGATGAAGAAAGTGAACGTGGAGAAAATACAAATACAGAAATAGAGGAATTTGTACAAAACACTCAGCAGTCACATCATGATGCTGACTCAGAAGAAGAATCTGAAGAAGAAACTGTGGCTGAAGAAAATGCAACTGAACCTCGTAGGAGAAATCGAAGAGCAGAGATTGATCCATACAACATAATTGGGGACAGAAGTGCACCCACTCAAACAAGAAGAATGAGGAATAACACTCAATCTGCATTTCTGTCAGTTGTGGAGCCTTCCACATTCTAAGAAGATGCAAATGGTGAATCTTGGGTGAAATCCATGAATGAAGAATTATATCATATTGACAAGAATAATACATGTGATCTTGTCCAGAGACCCTAAGGTCACAATATGTTTGGTAACAAATGGATCTTCAAAAATAAGTTTGATGATCATGGAAGTGTCATCAGAAACAAGGCATGGCTGGTATCTAAAGAATACTCCCAGATTGAAGGAATTAATGTTGAAGAAACCTTTTCTCTAGTTTCTATACTGGAGTCAATCAGTATTTTCAATTCCATGGCACTCCAAAGATGACATAAAGTATATCAAAAGGGTGTCAAGACTTCATTATTGAATGATGTACTCGAAGAATAATTCTACATTGAACAACCAGTGGGTTTTGTTCTAGGTACTGATGAAACAAATGTCTTCAAACTGAAGAAAGGTCTATATGGTTTGAAGCTGGAACCGCGAGCGTGGTACTCATGGCTGGATTCATATCTCAAGAAACATGGAATTCAAAAGAGGAGGAGTAGATCACAATCTCTATTTGAATAATTCTCCAGAAGATAAATCCATAGTTCTAGTCTACGTTGATGATATCATATTTGGTGGCAGCAGGCAGAAATCAGTGGATGAATTTTCCAATCACATGAAATCAGAAATTGAATTATCTATGATTGGGGAGCTCAGATATTTCTTGGTGCTGCAGGTGATTCAAAAGAAGAAATACACATTCATTTCTTAGGAAAAGTATGCAAGAGAGCTACTGAAGATGTTTAATATGCAATACTCAAAACCAATGTCAACTCCGATTACAGTTGGAACTAAACATGGAAAGCATGATGATTGGGCCTCTGTTGATTCCACCATGTATAGAATGATCATTGGGAGCCTACTGTACCTGAAAGAGACACGACCATATGTTCTTTTCCACATGTCTTGCGGCCCGCATTTAGATTAATCCAAAGGAGGAACAAATGGCAGCAGTTAAAAGAATCATGAGATACATTCATGGTACACATAACATTGGGTTATTTTTTGTTGCAGGAGGAAATAGTGAATTATCAGCGTTTTCTAATGCATACTGGGCTAGTGATGTAGTAGACAGAAAGTCCACCAGTGGCAGAGCCTTCTATATTGGGAAGAAATGTGTTGGCTAGTTGAGCAAGAAACCAGAAAGTACATCTCTTAGTATTTCTGAAGCTGAGTATATATCCGCCACAAAGTCATTCACTCAACTAATATGGATGAAGAAACTACTAACTAATATTGGTGATGAGGTGAATCAACCAATGGTAATTTACTGTGATAACAATAGCATAATTGATCTCACGAAGAATAATGTTCAACATTCTCGAACAAAACATATTGAAATCAGGTATCACTTTATCTAAGAAAAAGTTGAGAAAGGGGTGATTAGAATGGATGATGTGGGAATTGAGGATCAAGTGGCTGATATCCTGACCAAGACATTGTCAGTGACAGTTTTTGAGAAGCATCAGTTGAACCTCAGTGTTCGGCCACCTCCCAATGCATAAAAAGGTTTCACAATATCCCCTCTCCCCGGTTATGATAACTATTTTTATCTATTTATGGATGTGATGAAGGTTTTTGGGGGAGATACTATCCAGGGGGAGTTTGGTTTGAGCTTCACAATGAACAAATTACCAGTCATTGGTTTTATTTTCAATCGAGGATAAAGGAATAAATTCAGGCATGTTCTGGCATGTAATGCTCATGTGAGATGTTGCGAATTTAGTGTTATTGATAGAATGACAAAGGATGAAAAGGAATACATCGGTCTTGTAATGCTTCTTGGGCGTCATTGGGAATTCCAAAACACTGGAACCCAATTCAAGCCTCCTCTCATGTTTTCTACATCGAGCATTTATCACATAGACTTAAAGTGTTGGATGATTTGATTCTTGAATTTTTGTTTTGCACATGGATAGGGATCTATTGAATTTATTTTCTGATTTCCAACAAACCCAAAGGGGGAGATTTTTGGAACCATGGTCTTATATTCATGAATTTGAGTATGGTTTGTGTTTGTTTACAATCCTCAGTGGAAGTTCAAAATGTGTACCAGCAAATTGATCATACAGTTCAAGCAGACAATAGTATTGAATGTGGCACTGTTTCCCAGTGTTTGCCAATTTTTTGGGCCTGAAAATTGACAAATGAAAGAAAAGTGGTTTTTGGAAAAAGGACTTGTGCGCCATGTACTTGAAGGAGAGGAAACTTTCACACCTAATATTTTTCAAGATACGACGGTAAAAATATGGCAATGGAAAGAGAGTCGTGCTTGTATTTATTTGGTCGCACAGGTGACCTGCGCGCCATGAAGAGACTTGTGCATCGATGACTTGGATGCTTGAGAACTTGTGTGCCTCTTTTTTTTCAAGATTAGAAGATCAAAATATGGCCAAGGAAAGAGGGTCACACAAGTATTGGTTGGGTCGCTAAAGTGAGAAGTGCGACATAGGCTAGGGCGGATGAGCTACGTGCCAGAACCTACTCACCGAGGGAAGACTTGTGCGCCACCACATAGGGTGTCCAGTTTAACTATAAATACTGGACCACCACCCTAATTTGTAATGAAGTTCAAGACTTAGAGATTTTTCGAGCTCCCGTCTTGCAAGTAGTTGAGACACGCAAGTTGTAGTTGGGCCGCGCAGGTAGAGGCTGCACGCCGGTAGTTGGATGTGCGCCCAAGGCGGTTTGGGTGAGAACGGAATTGATTTGCGCATGTTTTATGTTGAAGTAGGCGGTGACGAGAAAGTTATTGGTTGATACCTGCGCGCCAGTTTGAACTTGCGTGCTGAATTTGTGCCATGTAGGAGACATCTGCGCTAGGAAGTAAAGAATAATTCCAGTGTTTTTAAGCTGCGTGGAAGTTAGGAGATTGCCTGGTTCCCTTGAAGGGAAGTGATAATTGACTACAGTCGAGAGTTGGACTTCAACAGAGCATCTACACACAACAGAGGATGTATTCTTTTGTGATGATGATAAGACCTTCATGTCTATAAAACGAGTGTGACTTCACCATGGGCTGTGAGCAAGGGGGAGTCAACAGGAGTGACCCGAGGGATGCAGTGAGCTATCCCTGATCATTTTTAAAGGCAGTGAGCCTGGGACAGAGTGACTGTTCTTGAACCATTGTAATCCACATCTAGTGAAGTTTACTGGAATTAGGTACGACTGAAAACCTATCGGCCTATGCTCCTTGGACGCAGCCCATAGCAGTGAACGAAAATGTGTTTTGTCTTCTCTGTTCATGTGAATGTTTGCTTTCTGATCATATTTATCATATAGGTTCAACAAGTTCCTAACAACGTGGGAACATGATCCATCCCATTAAAAGAAAAAGTTTTCACCCTGATTCACCCCTCCCCTCTCTGGGTGTCCTAGGGTCCTTCGGGTCACATAACTCTATAAGAACATTAGGAGTGGTTTTATATAAATTTTAAGCTAATGACCATTATCTGAAAGAGTTTACAATATCTCTTGATATTTAGTGTGGAGATGGAATCCATTTCTTAGGATCATTCGTTGTAGTAGTATCCTCTAATGCAGTTGGAGTTGTAGGGTGCACCAACCATGGATATATAGAGAGAGGATAAGGTATAATGAGGATAGACTTATGATTCCTCTCATCCACAAGCACCATGAGCAGAGTTATTCCATATATGTGGTCCCTATTATGGATATAGTTTCTATGGAGTAGCATATGGTTCGAAGGATTCCATAGATTTGTTATCACTGAGAGTTCTTGACAGTGTCCAAGGTATTATCTACCCATTCTATACATGGTTGTATACCATGGTTGATTTGAAATCAAGACGATAAATTATTTCTCCATACACAACCATGATTTTGAATATGAGTTGGAGAGAGAAAAATATCCCACATAATTGACTATACCAGTTGGAGTTTTAACATACCTATATGATGTGTAAAAATATTATTAGCTGCTGTTGAGGAAGAAATGTTCTTTAGGAGAATTATTATGTCTCTAGATCTAGAAAAACAACATCATCATAGGAATTGATTTCTTATATTTTGTACATGATTTTATTGATTTATTTTGGATGGGAATCATATTATATGATGCTGATGGAGGACATTCTATTTTTTTCAGTGAGGTACTCTCACATTTTGGTTATATTATTATTGAGTCCTTACCTTCCTTAATGGATGGAATGGTGTTGAGTTCTATAGAGGATCATAAGATGGTGTTTCGTAATATTTTGGAAGTTTACTATGATGTAGTTTTAGTAGAGGTTTATACATTTCAAAAAAAAATGAGAGATTGAGTTTGGGAATGAGATGCAATCATATATCACTCCTACAGTGTTTTCATTGTATATTATGATCCCTTCAGTGTTATGAGATCTTTATATTAAAATTGATGTTATTCTATACGTAAGATTAATTTAACAGAGTGTTACACATTAAGGTGATCCTCTTCTTTTAGAAAAGAATATAGATGTTGGTTTTCCCTAATGAATCGATCACAACTTTTCTATTAAATTTATTGTAAATAAACATTATCCACTTTGAATAATAGGACTTTTAATCAATCATTTGATGGTATAAAGATAGTTACTGATGTTCGAGTTTGTAATAAAATATCAAATGACGGGGGGTGGAGGATTAGGATATCGTGAATGCAACTTTTTTATGTGATTATGGTTATTATGAGTTAATTTTGATGTTTTTTTGAGTAACTAATTATAAATCCTTGTTTAAGGGACAAAAGAAAGTCTTGATCCATGAGTTTATTGATTTTTTCTTAGTGGTGTTAATTTAAGACATCTCATAATCTCTATATTAGAGGAGGAGCCTGATGTATATCTAGGTTCTTTTTTAAAAGTTATTTATTGTGCGTAATTGTTTATTATGTTGTTGGAGGTTTTCTTCTTGGTGCATGAGGGTCATTTCATTGGACATGTCATTTCTACGCATTGTGTAGTCTTGGATCCTTTGATGATTGAGGTGTTTGGTTATTAGGAAACCTCTATGAACATTGTAAATCTATAGAGTTTCATTGGTCTTATATGTTTCCATAGGAGTCTCATACCCAACTCTCAAATTGATACTCCTATGATAACATTGAAATGAAATGATAAAAAATTCATTTAGACTAACCTACACTGGGTTACTTTTGAGAATATAAATGAGAAGCTAGTCAGTTCTCAGAATCATTGGTTTCCATATGAGAGTGTTGTGTTCCAGGATTATTGTAACACATAATGTCTTGTATTTGTTTTCATAAGATTCTATATAGGGAGGTTATCTCTTAATGGTATTAGTAGTAACAAGATGATATTTTAACTATTCCACCCATGATCTTGAGCATACAACCATTGTGTTTTCACTAATGTTTTGGTGAAATTACCCCACTAGTGAATGATTCATGGTTTTTACATATCATATGAGTTTGAGGTATGTATTTTCCTACCATGTCTTGAATTTGATCTATTGATGGTGGATGGAATTACATCATGAATATGAAATTGATATTTCTTCTACACATAGAATAACGAATTCTGTGGCTGATGCATTGAGCAAGAATTTACATGGTGGTGTTGTGGTAACTCTAGAGACCCATGGAGTTTGATGAATGATTTTTTGTGTGTGTTACCTTGATATTGGAGAATATGATCATAAAGTGTTTCAAATATTAGATTATAGTTAGCTAATCATTAGGGATAAAATTGGAGGACTCCAGGTTAGGGGATTCTATATTAGAGGTCTGTTTGTAGTTTTTTGGAGATTCCCAAGAGGAGATAGTCTAAGGATGGTTTGGATCAGGTTCTATATCTATGAGGGATTTTTTTATTCATCAATGCATGATGTGGCTGACCATATTATCTATAGTTCACAAATGGAATTACATCATGTTGTATACAAAATATATTATTCTATGTGAGTTCAATTCTAGTGCTCTAGCATGAAGTGATCTGTTAGAGAGTTTGACTCATGGTGTTTATTTTTTAATATGGTTATGAAAAAGCACTGGGTTCCTAATGGGTTTCTTCATCCGAATTATTTTCCCTTATGGAAATTTGAATAAATTTCAATGGGAATTGTCTCCAATTTTCCATGATATTAGGATGGTTGTTATGTGATATGTTGAACAACTTTGGTTTTTAGAATATATTTTCTATCAAAAAACTGGATGTGAATGATAGATTTTGATGCACGGAAGAATGAATATATGTTAATTATAAATTAATAAAATATAATATAATAGTTCTTCAAATGAAATTTATTTAATTATATTAATAAATTAAATTACATATATTCATGAAATAGTTCACGAATGATACATATTGTTAGTCTAGTAATTCTTGGATATATATTATTTATATAAACATTGTTTTTATTTATTTGTTTTATTTAAATGTTAATTTAATCTAATTTTTTTTATAAAATTTAGGAAAATTGTTTTTACAAATTTGTAAAACTGAGAAATTATCAATAAATGTTTTATCAATTTTTTAGAAATTATGATATCATCTTTTTAATTCAATCATATGTCATTTAGAAAATGGTTTTTATCTGTGAAGAGTATTTCCATAAAAATAAATTTATTTGATCACTATTTATTAAGGATTATAATTAAATGTGAATATAATATATTTATTTAACACTATTAACATTCATATATCAATTTTTAATAGTCATGCAATGAGGATAAAAAAATTAATGCTTAAAAAAAATTAATTTTCTAAAAAAAATCAAATTTTATTTTGAGAAATTATTAGTAAATTAATTATTTTCAACTAAATAAAATTAATAGTTTAAAATGAATTAAATATTTTTTTATTCAAAATAATAAATATTATGTAATACAATCAACTTATGTTTTGAACATATTGAATTGTTTCTATAGTGAAAGTCAATCCCTAGGGTGTGGGTTAATGAGGGGGTTAAACTATGACATAAAACATAAAATATATCTAAAAAGCATCTAACATTTATTAAATAACTATATTCCACACAAAAAGTTTCTAGTATGCATATATGTTTCCATTATTTTTCCAATTTCCAAGAAATTTAATTAATTTAATTTTAAAATACTTAATATTTCCAAGTGCGTCACTCCCCTCACTCCTAAAATGACACCCATATTCTCACTTTTATCACAAAATGAGCACTCTATCTCTTCCAATCCTGACTGAACACTCTCACCAAAATTACTCCCTAGGTTCTAGATGTATTATGTTCACTAAAAGGATATCCAATATACAATAAATGTGTAAGAAAAAGAAAGATACTAAAAAAGTGGTAACCATATTAACTGAGTTCATTCATTGTTATTTCCTCTTTTGTCACCTCCAAATAATGTTTAACCATATTAATAAAATAAAGTTATTATAATTAATAAAAATAAATAATGTTATTTTATTTTCAAAACCCATTTCTATCACCTTTACAACTAATGGAAAATGAAGGTGTTTCTCGTGTATACGTATAAACTACCATCTCGATAAAGCGACATGTTTCATTTTTCATCACCACCTCACATGGATGATTATATTAAATAAATTAGTAAATATATATATATATATATATTTATATATATATTATATATATTTGATAGATTTATTATACTGGAAAGATAATTTATTATTTCATATTATTTCATTTCATCAATAGGTAAATGAAAACATCACTCATTGGTACGTGTGGACTACTGGTTCCATGGATAGTTGTGATTCAATTTTTCTCACCCTCTTAACTAAAATATCCTAAATGATTATAAAATGGATAAAAAAGATATTTATGATTTTATTAATATTATAGTGTTAATGAAACATTAACTATGGTTCATGGGACTAAATTACATAACAGCCAATTGCAAGAAAAAAAAACAATTAACACCCAAATAATAATTTAAGTGGAGAATTATTAACAAATTGTCGATTATATATTATGAATGTATCATATTTGGTAGGATATCTCTGAATATAATACTCATATAGATTTTTAATAAATACAAATTTATAAAATATGATGTTTATTTGGTATGGAATCCTTCTGGACTTGATGTAAGGGTTTACAATATAATTTTTATTAAGATTTTTTCATAATTATATATTTTTTGGGGAAGTGATATACCCATACCCTCTATCATAAACCTAATCTATTTTATCCTCCTCGGGAAATGTATAGGGTTTTCATGTACATTTTCCATATTTAAATTCCATGGAACTCGAAATTCCGAAATAATGTTTTCATGCAAAGCTGACTGTACTCTTCTATTAGGTTAATAATATTTCTCTTCCATGTATAAATCCGTTAATTTTTTTAGATTTCATGTTTTATATTTTATAATGGTTTTAAAAAGTAATTTTTAACCATATTTTACATTCATTACAAATATTTTAAAAATATATCTTCAAATTTTTTTCCATACATGATATATTTTAATTTTTTATAAATTTCTTAGTGCCCTGAACAAATTTTTCACCCAAATAGTGGTTTGGGATGTAGTTCCACAGTACATTATGCATGCCTCCCCATAAACCAAAGCCTTCCTAATAATAGAGAGGGTTTAAAAAGGTGAGAGTGGGAAGACAATAATCTCTAGTTATGATAATAATAATGTTATATATAAATATATAGTGGAAGAATGGTAGTAAACACAAGACTGATAACTCTCCCATTATAGAAGCACAAAGAAACACGTAATAATAATAAAAAATAGGCTCAAAATAATCCAGTTGTAGAAATAACCATCACAATATACTATTTGAAACTAATCATAAATGTAATCTAGGTCATAAGAGACGATAAATAGAAAGGTTCTCCCTGGTTCTAACACATTTACAAACATATATCCATGATGATTCAAAAGGAAAGACATAAAATATAATCACCAACAAATATAGGAAAATCAAGGTCCCTTTATATCCATCCCATGCTAAAGGTCATATATAATCACTATGGTCCATCTCCTCAGCACGGTCCCTTACTTGATCGCAAGAGCATAAAGTCAACATGTGTCCCTAGGGACCCATGTAGGGTGTGGGAATAATATCAGTAGGCCCACACCAACATGTTTCTAACCTACATCAATGATAAATTTGGTGTGTATTATAAATAAATAAAACAACATGTAAACATCATATGAAATAAATTTTTCCCTTGTGCTAAATATCAACAAGGAACAATCATCCTCTTCCAAAAATGCTGGAATAACTAATGTCTAGAGAATCCTTTTCAGAAAACCCATGGATTACCCTTACGATGGATCATCCCAAGTGAACCCTCGTGTTCTAACTCCAAAATCATCACCCAATGATATATTTACTCTAAATAATAACAATATCAACTTAACATACAACATCCGGAGGAATAGAGATGACTTCCCTCCCACATAATCCCATCCCAATAGACTCAATTTATAGTGATCCTTTTCCCCCAACTGATAGTATCAACACCATAATCTGATGGATCCTCACCATCCACATGGATTTCTATGGAAATCATCTACAACTATACTAATGGTCAACACTATCATAAGATGCATCTAATAGAGGTCTCTACCCACTCGAGTAATTGACACATCCTCATTATCTGATTCCTATTTCTATACACATGACTCCAAACAAAATGTTGGCCAATCACGATGAGTAGAAGTCACTAACTATTGTATATAATCTACATCATCATGAAAACTTATTTCACTACAACTATTTCAATGAAACTATTGGTCAACACCATCAAATATTACATGATCCATGCCCATACACTGATGACCTCATCACCTCAATCTGATAACCATGTAATTCAATTGGTGGAAAACATCACCCAAATTATCTGGTCCAAGCCCAACCAGGAAACCAACAACGTCTTAAGCCAGATGGTCATCACTACCTCAATCCTAGGGCCAATCCTGTCTCATTTCCATGGAACCATCACAAGGAATATGTAAAACCCCAACATTTTCTGGAGATGAAACATGATCGTTTGTAGGTACTATTTTTTACATGTGTTGTGTAAATTTTATTTGGATTTTACCTTAGGGTGTGTTTGGCTGAAAATTTGAGAAAAACGAAAGAATGAGGGTAGGGCATGGTTGGCGCATTGTTTTCTTTAATTGTGTACCTTTTCCCAACAAACCATGTGAACCCAAACAAGAGGGATTCTCATGGCTACCACATAGTTTGCCAAATCATGCCACCTATAATGGGAAACTGTACACCCCATAGAATAGGCACATGGTAATGTTGCACGGTTTGGAAAACTGTGATCCTCTACCCAACAAACCATGAACATGTTTTTAATTAACAAAAAACATTATTTTAAAATTATTGAACCCTCCATTTTAACACGAAATAGACCCCAACTTAGAAATAATCCATATCTATCATTTTTTAAATTTATTTAATGCATTCCTTGGGATCCCAACCACTATTATTGGAAAATTGAAGGTCGGATTAACGATTTGCACCAGCCCGAGAATGTGGATTCTTACCAATTAGATCTCTCTATCTCTCTCCTTCTCCCCTTCACACATAAAAGATAAATGTTAATCCTATATTGGTTCTTGATCTAGATCTTGGATTTTTAGATCTTGATTCATTTAAATATTTTACCTAGGAATTGAATCATTAACTCTTTATGCATTGTTTTTTTGCTCGAATTCATGGATTTCTATTGCCAAGTGTTTATATGAAATATTGAGACGGGTAGTTGATATTTGAAATCCTAATATCGTGATTACAATTACATGTATTTAATTGTAGAATTTCATTTATATTTTTACAAATTGAGTTTATTAGATTGAATTAGATAATTTTGGTGAATTAATTAATTGAGGGAATTGGGAAATTGGGAAAAGATAGATTTTTAATTGTAAAAATTATTTATTTAATTAAGTATGAAGTTATTGAAATTTTTGAACTTGATAAAATAATTTTTGAATTAATTAATGAGAATGGTTGGAATTATGAAATTTATTTATTTGGAATAAGTAATTGTGGAACTAATTATGGTGAGATATAGATCATTGAATATAAATAATTAATTATTGATTTAATTATTGTAGATTTTTTTATTATGAAACTGATTAAGATGATTAATTAATTGATGAATTAATTAATAGGATTGAGATGATTAAATAATTGTTGAATTAATCAATATAATTTAGTTGATTAATTAATTATTGAATTAAACAAAATAATTTATGTGATAAATTAATTGTTGTATTAATTAATGGTATTGATGTGATTAATTAGTTTTTTAATTAATTTATGGGATGGTGTGAACCTACAATTGTCGAATTTGGTTAATAAATTGGGGAATTAATTAAAGTGTAATTTTTATACATGTAATTTTAAATGATGAATCGTAAAAATTTAATTCATATGTGAATTGAAACGACTAATTTTAAAAATTGAATTCATATATGAATTGAAAGGATTAAGGGTAGTAATGGCATTTATATGCGAATTTAAATGATGAATGGTGAGAATGGAATTCTTATGTGAATTTAATTGATGAATTGAAATATTGTAATTTATATGTGAATTGAGATTAAAGAAAGGTAATAATGGATTTATGAGTTTTGATTTGCACAGGGGTTGTTTAGACTCTGGTACGGGCCGACTAAGGTATTGAGTGTTTTAGTGTTTTTGGGAACCTCAGGGTTATTCAGTTAAATAATGTGTAAAAAATATATGAAAACTATTTACCTTATTACTTTTATTTATCAATTTTAGAACTATATAATTTTTTTGATTGAATTTTGTTTTAGACACCATTGTTCGTGGCCTACTGAGTTGTACTCACAACCTACATAGGATTCCTGATCGGTACCTGAATAGATTCCTTGTTGTAGTAAATGATAAATGAAAATGACATATGTTAGATTGATGAGTTGAGATGAAGCATGAATGATGGAAGCATACTTCGATTCAGGACCCAATTAAGATATGCCAGTATCTTTTTTGTTTTGGGATATCATCATATTAACACTAGATATATATTTTTTCATGGAATATCTATAATTTAGCTTTGAAATTATGTTATGCTTTGGTCATAATATGATATGGGTATCATTCTGTTTATGGTTATATATTTTGTAAATGGTTATTTATTTCTTCTGGTGTAGTACCCTGATAAAGAGGTTATAGTCTCCCCAAGATTTATATCAACCCTCGATGCTAGTCATCATCCTATGGCATATGGGAGGCACCCATGTGGTCACGTAGTGGTCCAGATTGGGGAACTAGTTTCTGGAACCTATGTAGGGACATTACAAAGTGTTATCATAGCCCAATTTTATTTTATTTTTAATTTTTATTTATATTAAAGAAAGGTAGATATGAGACTTGGAAGAGTCGGTCCTAGGTTATTAGATCATTCATGGGATTAGGTACCAGGGAAAACCCATGAAACAAATGTGGGATTCCTATTATTGGTATTTTCTAATACATTTGAATGTTATTTTACCTTGGGTTATGATCGTGTTGTGTGATGTGAAAATTATTTTTTATATTTGAAGATATTTGACTTGTGGACCATTATAGAACTATAGTTGAGTAAGCATACCTCATTTTAGGCACTCAAGATTATTTTTGTGACATACATCATTTTAGGCATGAATAGAAAAGAAAATTCAGGGTATGTCTTTTTACTTGAACTATTTCCTTTCTTCTGAAAGTGATATGAAAATGGAAAAAATTTAAAATTGGGAATTTTTAAATGATTCAAGTTGTGATTAAATGGGTTTATAATGATAAATATGAAATGAAAATGAGTTTACCCTTTGTTAACCATGAACAAGATGTTAGATTTTTAAGGGTAGTGGTAGTGCCTTGGTTTTGAATATGTGGAGGGAAAGGGGGAATGACCTATTATGAATTAATGTGAAAACCCTCTTGTGAAATGTTTCAAAGTTGTGTTATGTGTCTTGATATGTTTTTTTGGAATTATATAGATATTACTTCATAAAGAAGCTTAGTGAGAGGATTATAGGAGGATATGGATGGATATGATACCCCTATAGTAGATCTAGAGGCACTTATTGTGCCATGTGAGGGTGAAAGAGAGAAGTTACAAGAGAAATGTTATCTCTTCATGTAGTTTACTAAAAGAGTCCTAGAGCTAGTTGTGAGGAGTATGTATGAACATATGCAGGAGTTTTGGTTACATCACCCTTTATCTTTTACTAGAGAGGGTGGACCTGAGGTAAGAGAGTTATGGGTTGAGTCTATCCAGAAGATACATTACCATTACATAACCCTTTTAATAAGAGGGTATTGTTGGAAGCTTATAAGATATGAGGATTATAAAATTATTGGTGGGAAGTTGAGGCTTAGGTTGGATAGGATGATTGTATCTTAAAAAATGAATTCTTGGAGAAGCTTCTAGAGGACATCATCCTAGAGAAGATGAGGTAGGACAAAGCACTTGAGTTCATGAGGATGCCTCAGGGGATTATGTATGTGATGGACTGAAATGGTTTCTTTATAGATTGGTAGTTCGTAGATCTTCTTTCGGAAAGGTATGATACAATTACGACAAGTCATTTCCAGGATGGGAATAAATGTGATATTATGTCCCAAGTTATCCTATTTTAGTTACCGAATTTTGATTAGTTGGTGGATCAGACTCTCATTTCCAAAGGGATCATGAAGAAGGATTCTTGTGCCTGACACATGGTTGCGGCTTGATGGTTAGGAGGTGCGTCTTCTGAAAGCTGGAAGCCTGGATATGAGGGTGTTCTCCAAGGGAAAAATAGGAATAGTGTCCCGGGGGACGGGTAAGTTACTCATGACATTGCCCATTTTTTTCATCAATTCAATATGTAGGGCCATTATCATAGAAACAACCTCTAACCACCATCAGAGATACAATATTTTAGAAATATGGAACATCTATAATATTTATGTATGAACCCATGACATGCGGGTAACGATGGAGGAGATAGATAGAACCAGAGTGAGGAAAGGGTATATTCTTCACCATATCAATCTAAAAGATGGATTTATACTGGTTAAATTGGTAGAGAGAGTGGATGAGGTGAATTTTGGAAATATTAACAAAATTAATAGAGTAATTCACCTCATGGGACTCACACTGCATTATAAGGAATAGGGGAAGGAATGTTACAAAGAGTTTTTCCTACTATTGTTGATAGCATGGTTGGGCCGTCGATAGTGAGAGTTACTATTATTACATATTCTCTACTATCTAGTTTCTTATTGGATATTGGTGCCGCTAATTATTTTATTTCTCCATAACTTGTGAATGGTTTAATCCTAGAGGTGGATTTCTTGAGTGGGGTATTGAAGATAGATACAACGTTGGAAGTATGATTGAGATTCATCTGTTTGTGTGATGGGTTATCTCTCAAGGATGGGGAGTATCATTTTATTTGGGATCATTACATACTGGATATGTTAGGTTTTGATCAAATTATTAGTATGGACTATTTAGTAACATACTGATCCCACATAAATTGTATCAAAATAGAGTGTCATTTACATCTCTTGAGGGTGACAACTATATTCACCATGGAGAATGGAATATCAAGGCGGGATGTGCATGGACATTTCACCAAAAATTTAGGGATCATACCACCGATGTTTCAAGTTTGTTTCTAGATGATGGAGTTGTAATGAATGGTTTATTTCCAACTTTAGAGGAATGGTTTCTGAATGTTTTTTTCTAAAGATAACTTCAGGATTCCTCCTGAGAGAGATGTGGAATTTACAATTGAACTCATACCATGGGCTGAGATAGTTTCTATTCCACCTTGTAGAATCTCACCAATAAAGAATAAATAGATAATGTCCCAGTTGGATGAATTGGAGGATAATTTATTTTTTACATCTAATTACATCACATTAGCATTCTCGAGTATTTTTTGAAAATAAGGATAACCATAGTTAACACTTGTGTATCGATTACAATATGTTTAACCAGATGATAGTGAACACGTGATATCCTATTCTTCATATCGATGATCTATTAGAATATTTGAGATGATATTTTATTTTTTACAAGATCGAATTGAGTTCAGGGTATCATCGGTTGAGAGTTCGACCTTCTAATTTACTGAGGACTACATTCAAAAGTAAGTATATCCTATATGATTTTGTTTTAGTGTTGTTTGGGAGGAAGAATGCACTAGCAGTGTTTATATCCTTGATGAAATTAATATTCCATCAATATCTGGATCAGTTGGTGGTAGTGTTTGTGGATGACATCTTGGTGTACTGAAAGAATGATGACAATAATTCCCAACATCTTAACAACATCTTTAGTACATTAAGAGATCATCAGCTATATGACAAGCTATCTATGTGTCAGTTCTTCATTGATCTGTTACACGTATTAGGTCACATCATCTTAGAGAAATGATTGTTAGTGGACCCAAATAAAGTATAGGTAGTGGCTTCTTGGGAGAATCCCAATAATCATTTTTGATATTTTTATCTTTTTGGTATTAGATAGATATAATCATAGGTCCATTAATCACTTTTCCTATGTGGAGTCACCTCTTTAGAGCATGACCTAGAAGGGGGTATAATTTGAATGGTTGGAAGAATGTGAGAATGCCTTCATGTATTTGAATAAGTGGTTGAAATTGGCACCAATATTGAACCTACCTGAGCCAGGTGAGGAGTATATGGCGTTTTGTGATGCATATCTTATAATTCATGGAGTCATGTTTATGAATGGAGATTGAGACATGGTATATTGGTCCTATTATTTTATACCACATGAATAGAACCACCCTATGCATGACCTTGAGTTAGTTTTAAAGGATTATTATTTGAAGTGTTATAAACATTATCCGATAGGAAAAATGTTTATGGTGTATACAGATGATAATATCTTGAAGTATATCTTTTTGGTAGTGAAATTTGATTCTACAGAAGCAACGGTGGGTTTGAGTATATACATTAATTTTATTTTTAGCAAGAATATATGCTCAGAAAGGGGAAAAGTGTTTTTGATGCTTTAAGCATGAAGGCTATAACACATATAGTTCAGGAGTCTAGTGCTGAGTGGAATATGATGACTTTGATGGATGAGATACTTGTTGTGGTTCAAGAATGTAATGAGAAGATAACTCTCATATCCATTTCAGTGGTGTATACAATTATTTTCTATATTAGATACATGCATGATTAGTATTTGGAGTGAATGAAGACAAGGGAAATCCTTGAAGGTGGGGAGTCACCTTCCTGTTGGAGCATAGATGAGGATGTGATCACCTATGAAAGGAATCGAGTACTTAAACCCACATACATGTTGGAGGGCTTGATGAATGAGTTTCATACCGCAAAGTGGGAGGCACATCTAGGTGTGACCAAAATGTACAGTGACATACAACAAACAATTTTCGTGGCTGAGAATGAAAAATAAGGTTATAGGGTTCATGAAAGGATGTTACTCCTATCAGTAGGGGAAGGCTAAGTATCAATGACCTTGTGGTTTACTACAACCATTTCCCATTACTAGATCGAAGTGGGACATCACCTTAGAAATTATTATGGGTCTCATGATAATGAATTGGAAGAATGATGAAATTTGGGTTATTTTGAATAGACTAGAAAAGGAACCACATTTCTTACATGTATGGGAGACATTCTCAGGGGAAATGTTGGGAGAATTGTATGATCGAGAGATAGTCTACCTTCAGGGGGTGCCATAAACTATTATTTCACACCCAGACTCACAATTTACTTCATGATTCTATCAAGGATTATAGAAGGTTCTTAGTAAATATGTCTTATGGAATAATATTTTTAACAACAAAAAGATGGGAAGTAGGAGCTTACTATTTAGGTGCTTGAGGATATGATGTGAGCTTGTGTCCTTGACTTCGGTGGGTCTTTGGAGAAGCCCCTAGATGTGGTGTATTTTTCATATAAAATTAATTATCAATAATATATAAATATTTAACAATAAAAGGTTATTTATGGTAGGCCATGTAGACAACCACTTTTCTTGATAGAGGTAGGTCAGTCTAAGTTGTTGGGATAGAGTCTCATATAAGAGACACTGGAGTATGTTCAGCTGATTAGAAATTATATGGCTATATCTTAGAGTATAAATAATTTTATGTTGATAGAAATTTGTGACCCCTATATTTTATAGAGGGGGATCATGTATTCATGTAGTTGTCACCAAGATATTTTCACTATATGATATAGAGAAAGGGGAAGCAGGTTCCCATGTTTTTTGGACCGTATTATATGGTAGAGAGAATTAGGATAGTGGCATACTCAATGGATCTTCAGTTGAGATATAATTTTATCTCTGACATTTTCAATTTGTCCCAACATTGGTGGTTTCATTCTGACCCTTCCCATGTTATTGATGTGGATGATGTTGAGAGTGATATCACTATGTCCTTTGAGGAGAATCTGAAATGTGTGTTTGATCATAGTGAAAAAGTGTTGTGGGGGAAGAACATGCTGACATTTCATGTATTGTGGAAATGATTCCACGTTTAGAATAAAACATGGGGGTGATTAGAATATATGAGGAATCAATGGCCCAATCTTTTTCACTCTTCATCTTATAGATGCTTTGGTTTATAGCTCAAGGATGAGCTATTATAAGGTGTGGATATTATAAAACCTAGGAAATTTCATGAGATTTCTTGGGATCATTTATAGGTACTATTTTTACATGTGGTGATAACTATTCATTTGGGTATTATGTTGGCCTTTGTTTGTGTGAAAATTTGCGAGAAATGTAAATAATATGTAATTAAATGATTGGAACATGACTTTCCCTAATGGTGCACCCTAGCCCAAAAACCGTGCAAACCCAAACCGAAGGGATTCACATGGATATATAACATTTTGATAAATTATTCACCCTATTAGGAGAAACTGTGAATCCCCATAGAAGTGGAACATGGTTAAGGAACATGACTTGAAAAACCCTGTTCCTCTTCCATGAAAACTATTTGTGGGTTTCTAATTAACAATGTTTTTCAAAAAAATTACTTGAACCCCCCATTATGACAAAAAAATCACCACCAATGAAGAAATAATTCATTAACCTGATTTTTGGAAGTTCCCAGAAGCATTAGAAGGGTTTTCTACCTCCGTTCATATCAAATATAATGGAGGATTGAAGATCTGCACCATCATAGGTATGTGGTAGCTTCCCGATTATATGTATATATATATCTAGATCTCCTTATCAAATAAAAGAGGGATGTTTATCAAATTTTGGACCTAAATTTAGATCAATTATTTTGATTTATTTAATTTTTTTAAATCACGGATCCATGAATTGAATGAAAAACTCATTCTTTTTCATTGTTTTGCTCAAATTTGGAGATTTTCACTGGAGATCATTTATCGTTAATCTTGAGGTAGGTTTTCTGTTATTCAAATCAAAACATTTTGATTTAAATTATGTGTATATAACTGTAGAATTTATATTAGATGAATATAAATAGAGATTCATAGATTGAATTAATTATTTTTTGTGAATTAAATAATTTATGGGATTGTGAAGTTAGAAATATTGGTTTTGTGAATTGCAATAATTAATTATTAAATTAAATATGACGTTATTGATATTATTATAACTGATTAATTGATTATTGAATTAATTAATTGGAATGTTTAGAATTATGAAATTGTATTATTTCTGTTAATTAGTTATTGAATTAATTATGGTGACATTGAGATGATTAAAATCGAATAATTAATTATTGAATTAATTATTTGAGATTTTTGTGATTATGAAATTGATGGAGATGATTAATTACATGTTGAATTAATTAATAGGGTGGTGATGATTAATTAATATTTAAATTAATTAATTGAATTGAGGTGACTAAGTAATTGATGAACTAATTAAGTGGATTGATGTGATTAATTAATTATAGAATTAATTAATGAGATAGATGTGATTAATTAATTATAGAATTAATTAATGGGTTTAATAACATGCAATTATTCAATTGTTTTAATGAATTGTCGAATTAATTAATATGTTATTATGATACTTGTGAATTTAAAATATTAATGGTAATAATGGATTTCATATGGTAATTGAAATGATGAATGGTGCCAATGGATTCATATGTGAACTGAAATGATGAATAGTAATAATGGAATTCATATATGAATTGAAATGATCATTGTAATAATGGTATATATATGTGAAGTGAAATTATTAATGGTAATAATGGAATTGATATGTGAATTGAAATGAATAATGGTAAATATGAAATTCTTATAAGAATATAAATGATAAATGATAAAAATAAAATTCATATGTTAATTGAAATGATGAATGGTAACAATTTCATTCATAAGTGAATTGAAACAATGAATGGAAATAATGACATTCAGATGTGAATTGAGACAATTAATGGTAAACTTTTAATTCATATGTAAATTAAGATAAATAGTGATAAAAATGTAATTTTGATATGTCGTATCCCTCGAGGATATTTCAGATCATGACATGATTCAATGCTCGTATTGAGAGTTAGAGTGTCCTCAATAACCTGACCATTATTTGGTTAAATAAAGAGTAATCGAATAAATTTGAATAATTTAATTTATTGCTTTTATTGATTATTTATAAAACATTATATAATATTTGATTTTATGTTGTTCAAGATGATTTTAGGGGTAGCATAATAATATGTACTCATACTATATTCAGGCAACCAGATCGGTACCAAAATAAATGTAATTATTGTAGGAACGGTTAAGGGAAAAATCCATTTGTTAAATTTCTATGTTGTGATAGAGAATAGATGAGGGAACTAGAATTTAATTCAGGACCCACTTAGAAGATGTTAGTGTCATTATTATTTTGGATCTTTTTCATATATTCACTAGTAATGTACTCTGGCATGGAATATATACTGTTTTGTATTGATATTTCATTCTATTTTTTTAATCATGTGATATTGGTAGCATTATGGTTAAGGTTATATATTTTGTCAATGGTTATTTATTTACTCTTATTTATTACTGTGATAAAGCCTTCATAGTCACCACATGATTAATATTGACCCTCTCTACTATTCGGAAGCCTTTGGTGAATGGGGTAGTGCACCTGGGTTCATGTATTGGTCTTGCTTGGGGCACCTTTGTGGTGCACTAGGGTTGGGATGTTACATAATACTTATATATAAACCATTTAGTTTAATCATTGAACACCTAAAATAATATTCCCAAGTTCATAAGCCTCTCTGAATGATTTATCCACTTTTAGTCTTGAATGATAATTCCCATAGGCATATCATGGGTTCAATTAATTAATTAAATTCAAGAAGTAAATTTATAGGGTCTCTCTCAAACCACCCAATGGTACTCTCAATAAATCACCACCAAAAAAAGATCAAAATAAAATATTAATCTCAAAACCACCCACCTAAAGTTGGAAGACACTCACTTATATGGTATTATCCTCTAACTGAATCTAATTTAAAATAAAACATTGTTTTACATTAAAACCATGGAAATAGAGTAAATCTTCTCACACATATTTAGCACTCTATAAGGAAAATCTAAGTGATGAAATAGTAAAGGGGATTGAATCCTTTACTAATGTGATTATAATGATACCAACAGTGAGAATATTAGAGCTCGAATAAAGAAGATATCTCAACACCTAGAAGAGATATAATAGGGATCACATAGTGCATGGAGGATAATCTCCCACCTAGAGAAAAAATAGAGGATCTTAAAATAATGTAGTGGAAGAAGTATTTTTTCCACCTTAAGTTGCCCACATGGTAATTACCCAAGGTTTTTCCTGCCGTGAACCAACCATGTGGCTCCCATTACTTTGGAACTAAAACATCATGGTCAAGACACATAGTTTTCCAAATTGTGTGAAAACAGTGTGTGACCCTCTACTAAAAAGTGATGAATTGGCCACATAGATTGTTCCACTACCTACATGGTTTGAAAAACCATGTCTATTACTATAAGTAGGATACATAGTTTCTCCTCAGAGGCAATATAGATTGTTCAAATCGTGCACCCCAGTTAGCGTAACATGAAAATATGGGTTTTCAAAATCTAATGACCTTGAAATCCACTCAATAATTCAAGTCACATGATGATAATTAAGAATCCTCAAAAAGAAATTCCTTTTGTCAAAAGAACTCTAGGAAATATGTTACAAAGATAAAGGAGAGGGCTTTTTCAACCACAAAACTCTAAAAATTCAAAATGGGCAAGGAATTCATCTCGCTCGAGAAACCAGGAAGTTACAATATCCCCACCATATCATAGTTATCCCATATCTATAAAACATTACCCAAAGATTGTAATGAAAACAACCATCCCATTAATATCACCATTGTCTACCTAGGTTATAAAATCTCAATTAAAATATCTCAAGGGACTACCCATATTAGAAGATACTTACCCCAATAGCTTCTCAAGACAAAAAAAACTGATGGTCCACTGACCATCTCTGGACTCAAAATCCCTCCCACAATGCATCATCACTCCTGAAAATTAATAGTTTCTCACATCATTCTTGTGATTCATCTGAAACCCATCATGTATTTTATATGCTATTGAAATACCATTCTCTTTTTACCCTATGCCCTTCTAAGAGGAAGTGCTTAAAGAATCATTCTCAAATTCTTTCCAATCGAGTCCCTCATGTCTGCAATCCTAAACCTCCACATCCCACCCACACTTAGATGGTCCTCTATGAATTTTGTTTTCAAACGTCACCCTATATCAATGGGGTGTTACCAGCTAGTCGATGAAGGTCAGGAGTGACTCTATCTTGTTCTATGATGCATGTGGTCCTCCCTTACCCAAAAATATCAATGGGTGATATGACCAAAACTCATGAGTTATATATTTCATCGAAGAATCAGCTCCCTAAGATACCATTTCAACACCCTATATGACATGAACCATGATTTCCCAACAAAAACCAAAAGCTGCCAAATCATGTGGATGACCCGCTTACACTAGAGCCTGTACCCGTGGATCGTGTTTTTCTTAACCCTCTATGGCCTCATCCTGACCCTCAAAGGTCTCATCATATGGACACTCAAGTATTATCCTATCATCACACATCTGACACTCCATTAGAAACTGTCTAGGTGGAAACCCATTGAATACCAATATAATGGTCTGAAACCCATAATAAAAAATATAAAACACATATAGAGAAAGCTATATAACATTGTGCAATCTCACAACCTTTACACTCTCCCATCACAACAATATCTCATGAAATTCGACTTCATAGACCCCTACCCACCCAAATCAGATCTAGGTATCACATATAAATTTGGGTTTGATGAGTAAAATTCCACAAAATAGGATAATCAGGAAAAAAAACTATTTATCATCGTTGTTGAAATTTTAAACAACTCACCCCATGTTCCATGTGCCATGCCTATCCTGACAAACCATGTTTCCTTATTTCAATAACCAAAACACCTGATCTGGTGACCAACATCATTCCAAATCATTATTCCTATATGATCATATTAGAGCCCTACCCACACACACACATATATATATATATATATTTCATATCACATATTACATCGCATATAGATCTCAATGGAATCACATGCCTTGTTTGGATGAGTAGAATTCCCCCAAAGAGAGGCTAAGTAGGAAAAAATTGTTTATCTTAATTTTTTGACATAATAAACAACCCAAGCACTTTTAGTGAAATCCATATTCCCAATAAAAATCATATGGAATTTATCATAGGTATATTTATATATATAAGCCTATAATGTGTCTAACTGGAAAACATTAATAACCACCCCTTTCTATACTGGTCCAAGGGTCCATATCACTTTCCTTTCCATACCAATCTAAGGGCAACACATATCATAATAGAAAAAATCACTCCCAAGTGCACAAATCGAGGTGGAAATTATAACAACTGTAAAATGAGAAATGTATAACATCAATTACTACCCCAGGAAACATGGTCTATCCTCCTTGGATGCGGGTGAAGGCACCGAAATATGATTTCCTAACTGAGTTACAACAATATTCTAGTTTCCATTATACCATATACTAAATTATAAGACTAAAAAAGGTAAATTAACTACCTATAATTCCATTTATAGCACACCTAACCCGTTTCCCCACCTGAATAGTGCTTTGTGCTGGAGTGGCACTGAGACTTAACCATGCCTCCCAAAACAGTAATGGTTGCTGACTAGAAGTGAGTGTGTAAAGAGGTGACAGTGGGGAGACAATACCCTATAGTGATGGTAATACCAATGGTTTATATAAATATACATTGGAATAAATCCCATAAAAATGGACCTGTAACCCACCCATGATAGAAGCACCAAATGACCTCTGTAATAATAATGGACAATAAGAAAAAGAAATGAGTTACATAAATAAACATCATAGGATACAATTTTTAATTAAGCATGCATCCAAGACAGGACATACCATATAATAAAAATAAAGGGTATCCTATGGAAGAAAACCTATATATATATATACAATCCTACTGATAAAAAAGGAAAGACACAAAATATAATCTCTATCTAATGTAGAAACTTCAAGGTCCCTTGAGATCTAGGACAAGATAAAGGTCTGGCATAAGCACTAAGGAAAACTCTTGAGCTTTCTCCTTTACTTGATCTCAAGATCATAAAGTCTACACACATCCCTAGGGGCCCACGTAGGGTGTGAGAATAATCTCATTAGGCCACCACCAACATGTTAATAACTTAAATCAATGATAAATAAGGCTTGTACTAAGAATAAATAAAAAACAAATGCACATCATACTAAATAACCTATTTTATTTATGATCAACAAACAGAATGATGCAATCATCTTCTTTGACCAACACCAAAATAGATGAAGTGGGTAGGATCCATAGAATATCACCCATGTCATCCCTTGATAAATAGTCATCGTTAGTGAACCCTCAGGTTTCACATCTAAAAGTATCACCTGAACCTCATGCCAACAATCACATAACCTGTATCCCAAAGGCAGAACCAAGAAATAAATACCTGGTCCCTGAGACCCCATATCCAAATATTCAATCATCTCAAAGCCGAATGTTTCAGGAACATTAATTTCTATCACACGAATAATAACATTATCGGATCAACAGTCGACGTCCTAAGTAATAGTGATGTCTGTCCACCCACATCATCCCATACTAATGTCCATAATTTACGATGATCCTTAACTCCTAGATAAAGGTCTCAACTCCATCATCTGATTTTTCCTCACTATCCGCATGGATTTCAACTTCAAGCACCTCCCACCACAATGATGAAAAACACCATCCTAAACATCATCCAATAGAGGTCTCTACCAACATGAGTGGTCTAAAACCCCTCATTATCTAAGTCATATCTATGTGAACATGACTACAAATGACGTCTTTTCCAATCACCATGTTTGGAAATCACCAAAAATAGTAACTGATCCAAATGATACCAACACCACGTCCCCCTATCACCATGTAACTGAATATGATGTTCAACACTATCCAATATCACATGCTCCATACCTTAACAAAGTGACCTCATCATCTCAATTCAATGACCACATTACCCAACCGGTGATAAACATCACATAATGTATCCAGGATACACCCAACATATTGAACATCATCACCTCAATCTAGATGGTCAACACCACCACAATCCTCATGCCAATCTTGTCTCACTTCCAAAAAAAACATAAAATTAAATACATATAAATATAATAAATTTAATTTAAAAACTAATAACACTGACCTAATCTTCCTAAGGTCTAAGGCCTCTCACTAGGCTCTAACCAGTTGGAGTCTTCACTGAAAATTCCCATAGGAATCTCACAGGTACAATAATTTAATTAATGACAGTAAAATAAATTTATAGTATCCCTCTCTGATTAACCAATGGTGTTATCTTGAACAATCCATGAAAACATGCGTGAAATAAAATAGTAATTTAAGAACCACATACCTCTTGTTGTTAGATTCTTTCCCATCCTCTATTAGCCTCTAACTCAAGACTGTTGGGAATAAATCGTCATTTTAGAAGAATTACATAAAAATGGGGTAAATCGATTCACATGGATTTAGTGATCTATAAGGAGAGAGAATGGGAGAAAATAAGATAGTCAATTGAATCCCATAATGATGCGGTTATAATTAGATCGAAGATGAGAATATCAGAACTCTGATCATAGATTCATCTCAACATATATTAGAGATGGATGAGAGATCCCATGACACCAGGAGGAGAATCCCATTTGGAAAAATAAAATAGAAGAAGAAATGTAAAAGAAAGGAAGGTCAAATCCATAACATTATCATTTTAAATGGCCTGACTAGTTAGGAAGCATGGTTTGGAATACCATGAACCAAACTTGTAGCTCCAAATACTTAATAATCAAATGAGGAATGTTAGTCCATATGATTTTCCAAATGGTGTGCAGACCATGCATGAGTCTATGCTAAAAACTAAAGACTTTTGCACATGATTGTGTGCCACTCCCTTAATGTTTTGATAACCAATGTCCAGTGTTGTAGGTAGGAATCATTGTTTCTCCTCAAAGGCTATACAATTTGTTCAAACCATGTTCCCCAGTCCGCACATTCCCTAAACATGATTGTTCGGCCTCTGAAACCCCCAAAACCTATTTAAACACCTAAGGAACATTTTGAGAATTAAGACTCATCAAAATGAACGTCCATGGGTCAAGTTAACTCCAATAAATATGTTATGATGATAAATAAATTATTTGGTCCAATCCATAAACTCTAAAATTTCAAAATAAGAGATGAATTCAACATACTCGAAAATTAGGGATGTTACAAAGTGTTAAATGAATATTTTTTCTAGTGTTAAAAACATGAATGGAGTTTCCATCCATTATGGTCATTATTGGTTTTTAAGATTCCAAAACAATTATCTATGTCTCTAAATAGAAAATCATATTCCATTTTTTTTGAAAATTTTTAATTTTTAAAAGTTATCCTAAGAATGTATTTTTTCAATTATTTTTTAAAGAATATTTCAAATTCATTGAGAAAATTGTATTTTATCAATTTCATCTTCCTCTAAATATTTTTATAAATAAAAATGGATATTATGTCCTGATATTACCAACACTGTTTTTTTTAAAGGATTAGCATGATTATTTTTCAATGATGATTTTATGAAAAACATATCTTTCTCATGGGATAATTATGTTATGAGAAATTATGAATATAGTTATAATATTTTGTAACATTTAAGTGTGATATTAATTATGTGACAAGAATATCTAGAATTTAATATCTGCCTAATACACTAGCTAAATACTGATATATCATGATATAATATTTTAGGGAATGTGGATTGAACCAAATCCACAATGAGAATCAGTTCACCCCATTATGATGGTCATGGAAGTGATCCTTAATAATGAATTGATTTTTTATTCTTGTGATTATGAACCACTTCTATTCAATGTTCATATGAATATTATATGCCCTCATGGTACCTGATTTATTTTTTATGATTCCACTCTTTTATGAATCATGTATTTTTTTCTAAAAATTCCTTATCCCATTACTCGGGATTTAGGATCTATGATCAATTGTGTCTAAATTTCATAGGTGATTATCATTCTATCATTGTATTACGATTATATTATGCTCACATATTAACGGAAATTTATACATTGCATGTTTACACTTAATGAGTATTTGATCTCACACTTTCTTATGTTTCAATTTCCCCACGTTATGAAGAATGTTTTAATGTAGGATATTTTAAAAAAAGTAACTCTTTGAGAAGAACATTGTAGGATATATTAAATATCATTCATAAAATAATTTGATTATATATGCAGTCTTAAATAATAGTAAACCTTTACAGTTGTGGAGCATGTATTAATTTTATATATATTGAATATTAATCTAAAATGACGTAATATTTATGTTTTAAATGACTAGTTCTCCATAATATGGGTTTTTGTGTAATTATAAATGCAATCTTATCACTTATTAAATATTAAGGATTCGATCTCAGGGGAGGATTTTTACAAAGTAGTACATATATGTTAAAGTTAGGATTCATGGGTTTTTGAAGATAATTGTCTCTGATCATGAACCATATTTCATCTACATGTTTTAGAAAGGTCTCTATTGTGGTTTTAGCTCTTTGGTATATCATGGTAATTATTTCTATCAGAAAATATATTTTCAAACTGAGTAGACTCTGCAAAATATATAGGATATGTTATATAATTAATAGTCCTTGGTTGACCTGACCCATTACTGAAAACATATTTTCATAGGATGTAAAGAATGTTCTGAATCACCATAGGCTTATGCAATGCACCAGTGTATGATAATATCATATCTTAGGAATGGTTTCACCCTCAAAAACCAATAAAAATATAATCATTCCTCTTAAAAATCTGGCATCACCCTTATATAGTTTTAATACCCATGACATCAAAAGAAAAAAAATATCTAAATACTAAAAAAACAGAGTATAAATCCCAAAATTATAACCAAAATAAATAACATTATAAAATATTTATATTGTAGAAAATACACAACAACAAAAATGTAAAAAATAAAAAAACTAAAAAAGGATGGGCAGTCAAATAAAAGTATCCCAAAAAGCACATAGGAACCTAGTATGCTCCACATGATCCAATCACCACTTTTCACCCACCCAAACCTACATCTCTATAATGAAGAAGGATAATGAATATTAGGAAGAGACACCAAACTGAATGAAACTCTTTATCTTACCTGTGTCAAGTCTAACCATTCCTTCTTATGTCCAATGGCATATGCAGGGGGTGAGGGCAAAGCCTACAAGGATAATAAAATGAATTTATAAAATCTATATCATCATGAAATCCATTAGTTATAGTTTTAAAAATGTTCACTAAACACACATTATTTAAAAACAAGACATAATTTTTTTTATTTTATAAAATTGATCCATGATCTAGAAAAAGAGGATATACGAAACTTGTAAAATTTAAGGGAAACACATCATAGGGGATATCACATTTTTAGTCCCAAGGTAAAAAAAACACAATATACGAACTAATCCACAACCTATAGATCTATGGAAGATAGGAATAGAATTGAAATCATTGGTTAAAATGAATGAAACTAGATATCTCTTACCAAGTGCTCAATTATCTCACCAGGGTACTATTCCACCAGGTTTTCACACTTAATCTAGTCAAGATACTAACCCTAGTCAACACATAATCAATACTAGTGGTTTTAACTCTCTAATTTACCAACTCAAAAATGGTCCCCCATATGTATTCAATAATTCATACATATAAATCATTCCCATGATAACATAACCCTAGATACATCAATCTCAATGAAATTTCCATCTTAATCAATCATTGAAAATTCATTTCAAACTATTTCCATCTTAAAATCATTTCATCAAACAATTCTTAGTGAAAACAATCCTAATGAAATCCATTTAAAAATGTTTTGAATTAATCACAAAGCATGAATCACAATGAAAAATAATATTTTATCCCTCAAAAACTCATAAATATCATAATTAATTAGATTTAACAATAGTAAAATAATGAAATTAAATCCTGCAATGTCGTAGATCTAATTTTCTGAAAAAACTACAATAAATATAAATAAAAAACATTTTATCTTCTATAAATCAATATAAAATAGTAAAAGACATCCTCAGATGCCTTAAAAAATAGTAAATTTCATTAAAACACTACCCCTCACCGTAGGTTTAGTGACATGCAATTTTCAGATTCCTAAAATCCAGAGTAATTGACGAAAAAGGAAATAGGACGGGAGATAAAAAACCCCAAAGAAAATAGATCTTAACATGAAGAAATAAATAGAAAATCAATGTTATTTAATATGTATGTAAGGCATGATAATATCCATGTCATAGAGGAGAAGAGGCATGATATTTAGATGAAAAGGGGAGAAAAGGTTTATAAATCATAATGGGGAAGTTCTAAATTTCACATTTTTATAAATATGGCATATATAAAAATATGGATTCATTGATTTCTGAACCATGTGGTAATTATACTAGTCACGTTCAATTTATAATAAGGGATTCACTATTTTATTGGAGAGGCACATTTTGAAAAATAACTTGTTAACTATGAAAAACTACACCCCAACACTGATGACACATGGTTATGAACACAATTACTAATGTAAATTTTCAAATAATTCAAATTGGACTCTGTTCCCCAAAATTCCAGGTTTTTGACCCCTTAACATAAAAAAAGGTAAGAAAAAGGATAAAAAAAATTATAATTTAAATACATACTTGTGACTAGTAGAGTTCCATAATTCTCCCTATCATGCCACTTTCGACTGAATGAATGTCTTTATGGTTCTCAATCTGTAAAAATATGATTCCACTAAACCCTCACAAATATTGCATGCTATCATATCACATAGTTATATTAACCAGAGTACCATAGTAGAAAAAACCAATGGAATTGATTTACAGTGAAACACAATGTTTTTATTGTATATGATATGAATTGGTTAATCAACCATTATTATTATTGGTTCACCTTTTTAATCCTATTTTTCTGTCAAAATGGACAAGTCGGGATGGAATTTCTTTAGAAGGGAGATATAAAAAACATTTTTTATTTTAATCATATAAGAAGGAACACCCAACTGATATTCATATTTCATGGGACATCCCATGATCTCAAACATCCTGATATAATTTAGCATCAACATCCCCTACATTCCAAATAGATGATGTACTAGCCTTTGAGAAACACTTATAAACACTTTATCACCAACCAAAATCATTAATTGACTACATTGATGAAAAAATAATAATTTTGGTGAAACTTATATTCCATTAAACTCTTTCAAAATAACAAACCTTTTTCTTTCATCTCCAGAATAATGCTAGGCCCCAATAAGGAGTACATACCCAACATCAACCAATATGGAAGAGAAAAAAATTTCACCCTAACAAATACTCAAAGGGAGACATATTAATTAGTGAATTATTTGTTTTATGATAATAGAAAACATAAAAAAATTGTTACTGTCAATAACTTCCATTGTCATGGACACATGCTCATACTTTATCCGTGAAAATTTTGATGTCTCACTCGGTCATTCTATCTTCTGTGGATGATATATAAATCATAACATTAGATGAGAACCAATAACATTATAAATACTCTTATATTGGTAATATATAAATCAATGGTATTTATCCTAAATCATAGATTAATTCATTGTATGAATAAAATTGATTTATTTAGTCAACAAAGTCCCACTTCATACCATTAAAATAGGGGCTGAAAAAATTTACCATGCTTCTAATGTTAAAAATTACATATCTGTAAAGTATGGCACCAAGATTAAAATCTCATCAACTAATTCCCTTATCTTGGGAAACCAATGCTACCATCTGAATTCAAAAAAAAATATTGGACTCTCTAGGGTGAATGAACCAACTGATATTAATCCCACTTTCTATTAACTAGGTATTAATGACTATGGGAAAAAATCACCATTCAATGCTTAATGGTACCCTTAGGAGTTTGAGACCAATCTACTTTGATCACCCCACCATTTCAAATTCCACAATTAGACATTCTATTAGAATCCTTTTCCTAGAAGAGTTAAATCGATTAATCTAAGGATGATTTCAGTGACACATAATATAAAGAATATTGTTTTTCATCCTCATATTTATCCATTAATATCTTAGTAAAAAATCATATTTGGTGTCATTCCTTTATATACTCATATACTATAAGGGTTTGGTAATATATAGCTAACGATGTTAGCTAGAACATTACCATTTCAGTGTGTATTATCAATATTGAATTAAAATTGTTTTGTGACAATCCAACCACCCCGTCATCCTATGATTCAATCCCTTTGGGTAAATATATACATCATAATATTTTAGTTTTTAAAACATCATAAAATGATCTAGGAAAATGGAGTGAAAGAAAAATTTAAATAATTCCTCAAAAATGCTAACTAGAGTTCATAAGTGGGGTTATTATCTTGGGGGGACATAAATATTAAGATAATTATTCCATAGTAGGTTTAAGATGAATAGAAAAAACCTAAATACTGATCTTGAATCTTGACATTAAACATCATATCCCTGATATAGATCAAGGAGACTCATCACTTGAGTTTTAGCCAACCTTACTTCATATGCACAAAATAACTCCAATAGTTCAATGAAAAATCTAACCTAACCCTATTTTGAGTAAAGGATTTTGAGAATAATTGGAACATAGAGTTCTTAGGGAAAAAATTTGTCTCTTACCAAGAAATATATTCTCTTGATCACAAACACAATTTTGGGATTCTCCCAATATGTAACTGTTTGAATCTTCTCATGATCTATAATGAACCCCATCTCAAATATCACACATCCTTATATTATTTATTCATAAATATTGAATTAATATTTAGAGAGATTAATAAATAGGTAATTCTCATCCTATGTCTCTAAAAAATCATCTAGGTGGTCCTCTTGATTCTATTTTGGTTTGGGGTACAACCTAATTTCATCCCCAAGCACTACAATGATGAAATATAGAAATTAATGGAAAATAAAATTATTCAATTCAATGAAAACTATATGAGTATTATTGAGGAATAATTGTATAACAAAATACTCATTTTACATGTATAGACCCCATAATTGGTTTTTAGGAATATCCACTATATGAACACTCAACTGATGGTATCATGACCCCATATCAATGTTCATAAATCTCTAATCTCACCTAAGATGATTAAAGAGTTAAGAAGGGTTTGGAAGCCATGAAAGAACCATGAAACATTAAACTGGTGGAATTATAGACCAGGAAATCCATGATATATATGTTTTATTTAAATCATACACCTAAACATTTCACCTCTTAATTTACATCCCATTTCCCAAAAAACTCAAAATTTCTCAAAAAGACAACTAATTTATTCCAGAAACCAATAATAATTATTAATAAAAATCAAATAACAAAAAATTAATGTAAACTTGAGTTTAAATCAAAGGAAAAAATTACAACCACCCATCATAACTTGAGGATTAACATAAAGAAGAGTTGGACATTCAATCCCTTACCCCACATCTTGAGAACTGAGGGTTTGGTCTCTATAATACCTTCTCTCCTATAATAACAAAAGGAATTTGACAACTTTTTTAATGAATCAACCTGATTCAATATGACATGTCACCTAACTCGGCTTTCCCAAAGTTCCAATGTGAATTCCTGATCCCCATAGGTTAGAGAAAAATACCATTACATCAAAATGAAACTAACTGGGGATAGAGTAACCCTTAGAATCCAAAAAAAAGACACCTCACAGAAATCTCAAATGAACCATCCAGAGTTATGACTCCCATATGACAAAATATAATAATTCAAAATCATAGAAACAAACAAATACATCCATCATAGTAGCGAGTATATCCAAAATCATAAAGATCATTCTATAAGAATGAAAAATATTATAGATGAAAACGTATATATAAAAAATATACCAATGTATAAATCACTATAAAACATATAAAAGAAGCCTAAAATCACCGAGGAAACCAAAATTCTCCACATAATCGCAATAATATTCATGAATAAGGGTCACCCCCATCACTTGAGTGGCGATGGAAATAAATCTTAAGAAAATCCAAAATACATCATAACACCCTTTAATTTATAATTTTTATCCAAAATCAAATTTTCATAAACCCAATGGAATTTGAAGAGTTGAAGGTTAATACCTGGTATAAGACCACCATGAATCAAGAAAATGAATCTAAACATGAAAACCATTAGTTACAGTATCAAATCATTTCACTGAAAACTCCTTTATTGAAAACATGATATAAACACTTATGATTTTATAAAATAGATACATGTTATATAATAATAAGAAATAAGAAAAATGAAGAAAAAAAATTAGGGCAACATAATAATATGGATATCATGAACATAATAATGATTTGGGAAATAGTAGCACATCGCAAAAACCATGGACTCGACATATTCATATAATGAAATTAGAAATAGACTTATGAACACTAACCAATATAGAAGAACAGTTTCATCCATCCATGAGAGCCCAATTGTATCATAAGGGTATTAATCCTCCCCATTATAAAAATATATCTAATTTGGACACTAACGCCATAAAAAACTGTCTATATTAGGGGTTTCATACATTTTATTAACCAAATAACCAATACTATACAATGTAAATTCATTGATAAAAATATATTTAAATCAAGACCATCATCCATTAACCAATGAAACATCAAGTATAATGAAATTATTATTTTAAAAAACCCTTTTAAAATTCATTTCAAGTCATTTATCACTTTAAATCCTTTCATAAAAAACTTGTTATGATGTAACATTTTTCCAAATAAATCCTTTTGAAAATTACTTTATATCCACCAAACATTAGGAATAACCATGAAAAATCATATAATTTCCCTCAATAACACATAACAAACACACACACACATATATAATTAAACCAAATGAAACCATAATATAAAATTTTGACATAGGATATACCCATTTCCTAGAAACACCTACCATGAATCCAAGGAATGTGTATCACCTTAGAAAAAAATTAATAAATTCATGCATAAGATATCCTCATAAGATATTAAAAATAATAAATTTTATTAAAACTCTACCACTAACACTAGTATCAGTACCTAAGGTCTTTTGGGGTTTTGAAACGCCATTGTAATGGAGGAATAAGGTTATAGGAGAGGTGGGGAAGAATTACACATAATAAATTTGGATTTTCCTTGATGAAAAAAATCCCAAATTGAGATATCTGACAAGTATATAAGGGAGGATAGATTGTAAGGATTTAAGGGACTGAGTTATATGATTGTGAGGAAGAGGGAAGATAATAAGGTTGAAACTACAATCCAAAAGTGGACAATTTTATATTTCATAGAAATCTAACAGACTGTATAAGTTTTCTATAAAATTTTCCATAAACATTTTTCAATATTTTTAGTCACCTTCCATATATAAAAATGGAAACATGAATTTCTTTGAGATTCAAAATGGTGACAAAAACTATATTGTAACCATTGATAACTATAAGATCCACCAAAACACCCCTCTCACATGATTACTATTGACTGTGTTATAACTGTTCACATTTTCCTTCTTTTCTAAAAATTCCATGTTTTTAATCCCCAACTCTTTGAAAATTCACATTAAACAAATTATGAATAAGATATAATTTAAATAAAAATCAGTGGCTAGATATGTGTCACATTACACATGCACGTATTCTAGATTTTTTATGTTCAATTATAAGGTTCCTAAAATTGGTGCATTATTTTTATAATAATAGTTATCAAACAATTGTTCATAGGACTTAGTTTGATGTATTATATTTTTATCTATACCATCCTATGTTATGTTGGAATATGGTTAAGGAGTCAACTGTTCATGGACCATAATTAGTATATAGGATAATAGAGAATGTCAAGGTGATCCGTGTGATAGTAAACGCATAAAAAGATCATCATAACAATCTTGATAAACATTAGAGGAATCTTATAGAGCTAATGATTATATATCATAAACTTTTATACACACCTCGACATAGTGGGAGTTAAAGGATCAGTAGTTGGAATATGAGTTCTCTTATATTTTTTAGCCAATTCAATTTATTAGGTCATATTTTATCAATATCATATTAGGATTCAGTTACCCCAGAGCTAGGAAAGATTAATGATTTCATTTTTGTGTCTCAAAATCGTTGATACCATCATTACAAGTCACACAATATCAATTGGGGTGAGCTCGATATTAAAGGTCATGTGACCTTCTAGGAGTATACTTTTGAGATAGATTACTGTAGAGGAATTTTGTTTCATATGTATGTTAACCCTTCTATTTATGTCCTATGGAAACATGGAGGCTTTTAGGAGTACACATTGGAGCGGTACACATAAATTCTAGATTAATATTATGAGTGGTTTGATGTTTCATATTTTTGGAAATGGCTCATAATATATTTTATTTTCATATGAGATTAATATTTTTATTTCATGTCATTGTGATCATTCCAAAAATTTTCAATTTATGGTACAATTTAATCAATACACTTGAGTGTTAAATTATTTTGTTTTTAACCACTTTTCATTCCATTCTGGGTTTTCATTATAATTTATAAGGATAATAATTGTTAGAGAGGTATATTATTTAAGGGTCATGGTTTCTATACCCCCCATTGTGTTTTCATAATGGTAATAGTTTCAAATAGTATTTTCAATGGAGTTCTAGGAGGATAACAGTTAGTTTTTCAATATTTATGTTTAACATACAAAATATGTTGGTGTGGTTCGATCCATGGTGAATATCGTTAGAGATGAAGGTGTAAAGAAAAACATTCTGGATGGTTTTAGTATCTTTATTGATGCATAGGAGAATCAAGGGAAGTGAAATTCCATTATTATACACAACATTACAAATAGTGATACCATTTTATAAAACATATTGTTGAAACATCCATTTTGGATGAATGTGGTTCTTGTTGAAAATTCTTTTGAAAATGGGGGCTCCTAGAAACACCCAGGGAGGCCATATTGAATGGTGTGGATGCACCTGAACATGGATGGGTCAGATGATGTGTCAGTGTGTTATGTTAATTTGAAATGGGGGGGAACACCACCCTTGTTTTTCTGGGCATAGTTAATGTTGTCTGGCCTATATGGAAATGGTTCTTTAGGAAAATTCATGGTTATTGGTTGTATCAGCATGAAAGTGAATGGTGAGACTAAAAATTCGGGTGTGGTAAGTAATGGTCAGTTGAATGTCTCCACAATACGGTCTCCGTGATGGAAGAGTGAAACAACCAAGGGTATTCTACCGTTATATGGTTTAAGGAATGGTGTTAGTTAATGCAATTTAATATGATTTTAAGGGAATGTGATCATTAGATATTCAATAAAAATAAATATATGATATTATTTAACTTAGGGGAACCATGCGGTTAGGGGATATCATTACACTAAAGTGGATACTTTTAGATATTCAACTATAAAGAGATGGACTACTTATCCTTAGATCTATTATCAAATCACTTCCATCAATCCCTTACGGAACCCTTAATGTCTCACTACCATCCATAATCATATCTTAAGACTATAAATAATTTTTTTTCTTCTGGATTATAGTCCCGTGAATGAATGAACTCACTCCTTCCCTCTACCTCCAATTATACATCTTAAAATTTGATGGAATATCATTTTTTGGTATTACTAATTTTTTGGATGATAATTGAGCATGAATGGAAGGTTTTTAATTGTTTTCTACTTTTTGTGATATATATTACAATTTTTTCTTATTTCCTTTGGTAGTGTTTTATCCTTGATCCATAACTATTTGGGGGTGTTTCATCCTTGTTTTAATTAAGATTTTTGGTTTTACTAATTTTTTGTGAAATGGTTATTTACTATAGATAATTTTTTTGAGGTTGATAAAACACATGGAAAAGGATTGAATTCCTTGTGGATTAGGAAATAGGTTTTCCATATGTGTGCCATGCTGAAAATACATTTCCCTACCTTTCATTATTTTTATAGGATGTTAGATCCTTGAGGTGAATTATTAATAATAAATTATGGCTATTAAATTTTAAAATAATGGGGTTTTTTCTGGGGGTTATAGAATTGTATTGATGATGGTGATGTAAGGATGGAATGTGATGTGTGAAATGATGTTAGGGGTGATAGAAGGGATGTTGTGAAGGGTAGTGAGTTGGTTTTTGTAATTTTAAATATTCTAGGTTTCTTCTTTTGATGTATTGATTTGTAGATTTTTTATTTTTATGGTTCACCACTTCTTTTCACAGTTATCTCTATGATGGACATGTGTTTTAGTTCATGTGGTAGTTTAAGATGATTCCTAATTTACCTGAGAATTATATAATTATAAAAGATTAATAAATAATCCCATTGGATGAGTTGATATTGATGTTGGTATGGATGAATGATTTAGATCCGAATAGAATATATGTGATATTATAATTTATTTCTCAAAGAGAAGGGTTATTGAATTTGGAAATTCAATATGGTTTATGAAAGAATGTTTGATTATTTTGTAATGGATTAATAAAATTCAATATTATAATGGGGTTTACTAAATGAAAATGATTAACTAGATTAATGATGGGATAATAAATTATTTATAAATAGATAATCTATTAGATGAATTAAAGGTAATTTCTAATAACAATGTTCATAAAGATTAATGATTTAATCCTTAATTTTTGTGTAATTCTATGTGATATACCCTCATAGGCCTTAGTAGTGTCATCCATGTGTCATGTGGGATGATAGAAATTCCTTTGTATATGGAAATGTTGTCTCTATAATTTTGGTTTTGTGTGACATAATATTTATATTTTTATTATTTCAAATGCTTCAACAAATATGTTGTTAGGGAAACCAACATCCAATTTGTTTTGGGGGATGATTTCCATAATATCCATATTAGTGTGTGATAAAATGTATTTTTAACCATTCTCACCTAATATCTATTTCTTATATTATATTATGTGGGAATAAATAGGTTGAGATGAAATTAGGAATTAGGAATAGACTCATGTGGTCTGTAATGGTTAACCTTTTACTGTATATTTACGCATGAGATTTAATGTGTTAAGGTTATAATACATCCTTATATCTGTTCGTGGACAATATGGAATCAAATAGGTGTAGAAATATGGTTTATTGTCAATTGACTTATAATACATTTTATATGGGTTGTGGGGGCTTCAAAAAATCTACATGGTTATAAGATGAGATAAAACTAATTGTTAAATAAATAGAACATTTTTATGAATAAAGGAAAATGATTTTCTTTATATGAATTTCTATAGGGATAGAAATATCATACACAACATGCTTGTAATCTCATTTTAAATTTGATATGAAGGAATCAAATTTCATAACTCTGAATTGAATAATGATTTAGTTTTAAGGAAATATTTATTTATTTATTTATTTATATATAATAGAAAAAATAAAATATTAAATAATATATATAAATAAATATTTGGTTATAAATGTAGAAGATAAAAATTCACAATGTGTTTGAAGTTTTATAAATTGGAAAAAAATTATTACTTATAATATTACTAAGAAACATGAGACAAATTCTCATATAATAACTGAAGATGAATACATATTTAGTAAAAAAATCATATACCCAACTTATTTGGATGAAGAAATAATTGAAGGATAATGGTGATGAAGTGAATATTATTATAGTGACCTTGAATAATAAAATAATTTAGTCGGTATCATGAAAAATCCAACAAAATACTTATAAAAGAGTCATATTTTGATTTAATATCATTTGAGAAAAGAATAACTTGAGCAATATGTTGTTCTATTTTTTAATTTCTGTATAAATGATCAAGATATGAATTTTTCTCACAAAAATATTAATGGTTTTAAATTTTGTAGAATATTGGTTTAATCTTATATGTGAACCCCTCCCCTAACTAAAATAATTTTATAATTATCCTCCCATCTTATTTCTTTGAATATATCAAAGTAAAAACATGTTTCTAGTGGTTTTATGACATTACACTTTAGGTTTATAATGAAATGGGTATAAAAATATATTAGCCCAATGAAGGGGAAATGGAATATGTAAAGATAAAATCCATGGTGAGTATAGACAGTTTTCATGTGGTGGTAATTTGTATAATATTTCTACAAAGATATAATAATTTTCTGAAAAATATTGTTTGAAAAGAATATTTTGAATGATTGGGAATCATTTTAGTGCATTATTTTTTATTCATCAAACACTATTTCAGTAGTATTAGCATTTATATAAAAGATATAATTTTTCATATAGAATATGTGTATGAATATTCATTTAAGTTCAATTCCACTAATTGTAGAATATAAAAACAATATAATAATCACAAATAAACAAAATAGAAATGAATTTTGGAAAAATGAAAATGTTACAACCATTTATATAAAATTGAATTTGTGTTTTGTGATTATTATAAATTCAGATATTTTAATGGAGCTTCTATATGTCTAAAATTTAGTATATATTGAATGAATGTTGTATGAGATAAGGTAAAGTCTAATGAAGAAGAAATTATAGGTAATATATGATCAACACCATGGTTACAACCACATTGACGACTATGGTTTTTATTAATGTCAACACATGAATGAAAATGAGTGTTATAGATGAATTTTGATGAAATAGATTGAAGGGTATGAACAATTAAAGGGTTGATGTAATAATTTAATAGCATAAAAGAATACATATTTTCCATGAGTGTTCTGAATGAAGGATATTAGAAACATTATGTTCCCCATGATTTTATTTTTGGATTCAAACTATGATGAAAAAAGTATTTTTAGGAATTAGAAGAAATTAGTTTTTTTTGAAAATAAAAATGATGGTTTAATGAATTATTAAAAGTTAAATCGAATGTATCTCTCAATTTTATAAGAATATCTAAAAACTATATTTTTTGAGGTTAAAATCCCAAATACTAAACTATAGGAACATTCCTTGGCAACTCTATTCACAACATAGATATCATCACCTAGGGGATTTTAAAATTAAAAAATTAAAAAAAATGTGATATGACAGTTTATAAACCACATATATAGATTTTATATCAGTTTATAATGTTTTCCAGTAAAAATATATATTAATTCATGTGTACGAAATCTAATTTTATAGTATCAAGGAATATTAGTAATATATTTTATCATAATTCATGAAAAATATGTATTTCTTACACAAAATTTCCACACATCATTCCCTATTAGATATATAGTTGTTTATTAAATGTTTATGACATATATAAAAAATGAATGGTTGTGTTAACATCTTATAGTGGGAAAAAATAGGGGATTCTCATAAGAGATACAAACATGATCATTTATTAAGATACAATAGGATATTGAATACATAAGTTAATTATAATCACAAATAAAATTATAAGATAATGGATTATTCTTATTACACACATACCATACATAAATATCCCATTATTTATAAACTTTAACAATTATATTATAGGGATATATAATTCCAAACTCACATATCTTTTATACAATCTTTACATATTAGTTTAATATAAATAATAGATGTAACAATAAAATATAACATGAACAACATATGACCATGTATTAGGATATAAATAATTTAATGAGATATATGAATATTAACAGAAAGAATGTCGATATCACTGTGAACATGAATACTATCTAGATGTGATAAATGGTAATATAATTAATATTCAATGAATTAAAAATAAATTGTTATTGAATTATATTAAAAATCCATAGAGGAATAGATAATTTTATATGTGATTTAAGAAGGAGACACCATAATTTTTGGTAATTGTAAAATATTCTTCAATATTGAATGGAGTGATAAAAATAATATTTGAGAATAAATTATGTATTGTAAACATCCCTAGATGATTAGATTAATGAGATTTATAGATTGGTGATACACACTTATTTTAACTAATAATATATGATTTGTTATTAGATCCCAATTGTGATATGGGAAATATAATATTGATAATTAAAAAAAGGGTTAGAGAAAAAAGAAAAACATCTTTTTTATATGATGTTTAGTTTTGATAACTTAAACATTAAAAGAATAAAATGACTTTTTTGTTAATAAAATAAATTCACGAGTATTGGTGAAAACACAATGATATGTTTTTTAAAATACACCCAAAGAGGAGTTCCATCTATTCTTTTTTTGAGTTATCAAAAGGAATAATTTTATTCTAGTTGGAATCATGTATAGTTACCGAAGATAAAAATTGTATAACCAATCATTAGTGGACATAAAGAACTATTAATGTCTATAATTGAATGTCGTAGTAAAAAATGCTAGTATGGTCTGGATGAATCCATTAATGTTGGACCTAAAATCCTATTTGAAAATCCTCATGAATAATGAATATCTTGATATCTATGACCAACAACATCGATCATCATGTGTGGTAGAAACCATCAATCATATACCCTTATAACCCATATCATTGTGTGAGCTTATTGTCATCCCACCTCCATCAGGGAAAAATCCAAGTTGGCTGAATTCAATGATCTACCATTCCAATTGATAAACACCAACTAGGTGGTAAATTCGACCACACCAAATCTCAAATGAACATCTATGAAATATTTTTCAAGATAAACATTCACTAAAGCATACAACAAATAAAATGTCTTCAACATTCATTATTGAGACTCTAAAAAATAGAATCTAATTGAAGTCACCATATAAAACAACCCACACATTCATTTCCCATAATCCATAGAAGATTCCCATTATTAGTACATTATCAAGAACATCAAAAGGGAACATTAGAATCACCACTAATGTCAATCAAGAATATGCATGAAGCCAACACCACTGATGAATAAAATATAATGCACCACAACTCAAATCTAATAGCATGTAGTATTGGATTAAGAGAAATATATTACCAGGTAAAAAATATACGCTTATACCAATGAAATCAACTCTTACTGACCAATCCTAGTAGAACCTAAAGAATTATATGGGACTATATTGAGGAAGGAAAATGAGATAAAGATAAAATAGTCTTCATGAAAACTGCTTAGTAATTATTAAAGGAACAGATCTCACATTAAAAAAATATAAGGAAAAATGTAATATGCAATGAAAGTATTTTTAAATGATAATTTGAGGATTATACCAATAAGGAAATGGATTTTGCACTATGCTCTACAATTTGAGTACCATGTGACCACATCACCAATCATACATTCCAAATATTAGATCAAGCATATTGGGTTTTAGAAAAATAACATAGTATGAACTAATTAAGGTCGATGCAAGACATGTATAAAGAAAAAAATCATAACATGAAACACTAAATAAAATCCTCCAATGAATCCATAATATAGAAAATTCTGTAAACATACCCCATAATATAAAAAATCCACAATGTACATTATCACATCAAAATGTAAATGCATTCTTGAAATATATGTTAGATTGAAAGGGGTGAATTTAAGGGTGAATGGGGTTTTTGACTACACATAGATTAATATAACAATGAAATGAACCAAAAATAATAGGATAATGAAATCCAAATTTAGAATAAATGAAATGATAATGAGGATTAGCTCATGATAAGGGAATAGTGAAATACCGCAGAATATTAAAACATTAAACATGGAATAAAATAAATGTTAATGAAAATTAAAACCAATGTGTAGGGAAATTTCATTGAAGAAAAAGAAGAATAACAGTGAAACAAAACATCGGTACATTTCTATGAGTCGATGATGAGACATGGATGATATAAGGCCCATTAGGAAGTATATAGTGGTGAGGGAAAATGTGGGTGTGAGTGAGAGAAATTATAGAAGGAGAAAAATAAACTCACTAAGAGTATGAGAACCCATCATGGAAGGGAACCATCTATAGTTTTTGTACACATGGATAGGAAAAATTCTAATATGAGTTGAGTCATGGAGCAAAGGGATAAATAAATACCGAGGGTAACATTTTTATGTTTTCATGATGTGGTGATCACAGTATTGTGAACTACCTAATATTTTATATACATATTTCTAAGGTTAATTTATTTTTCAAATTTTTTGGTTTTCAGACTATTAAATAATTATAAAAAATAATTATTTAGGATATTATGGTGCATGATTCATTTAAAAGTGGACCATGGCGAGGGAGAAAAAATTCATTGTAAATTACCTTTTTACTATGTTGAATGGTGAACATGGTGGATGTAAAATTATGTGTGGTGTATGTAAAATATATACAAATTCTATATAATTTTACATAGATATATTTAGTGATTATGAGATGTTATATCATATAGTAATGTAATACCAGAAACTCTATTGTAGTAGGTAGACACTATATCCTAAATTATCAATCAACGAGACCATTAAAGATCAATTATATACGAATTTGTTTAATATATTAGTTTTTAATTATAAATTGATGAAAATAACTTCTTTTATTAACTCTTAAAATAAATATTATCAAATTATTAATTTATTTCTTTTTTAGAAATGTTTATTTTTATTTGAAAAATACAATTTTCATGAAAATAATAATTTTCCAGATTTTAAAAATATATAAAAATGTACTATAAATTTATAAAACGTTTTATGTAATGAGATTTTAATTTCAGGAATAGCATTATTCCTTTCAAAATATTGGTTAAACATAAACAACCTATAAAAAACATTTTTATAACGATATAAAATGTATATTTAATAGAATTGTTTTTTAGTATTTTCTCTAAATCGTGTATTTTTCTTGGGAGATAAGTTTTCTGAAATACATAGAAGCCTCATATAATTATTTGTTTTATTCAAATTCAATTTATTTCATTATAATTAGTATCAATTATAATTATACATTATATAAAAATTTATGTTTCAAAAATTCTTTTATGTGCATATGGTTTTATATTTTATATTTTTAAATTTCGTACCAATAGAAATATAATTTAATAATATAGTTTTAAAATTTTAAATAATTTGTTTCAAATGAGTTATTCTTGTCAATTTTTATTTTGTTATATGAAATTAATTACGACGATTAAAAAATATTCACCATTGAAAAATGTAAAATTGGAAATATGTATTTTACTATGGAGGAAATAAAAAACATGTTCAAACATATTCTAATTTGATGGTTGAGTTTTGGATCAACCAAACCTCACCCTCACTCCAAATGGATGGTTGATAAAGACTATAAAATGGTCGAGATACTTGAAAAAATTTTATTTTATGATTCCATTTCATCCATAATTTTCTAAGATTCTATTATATGTCCTTATTCCCATTTGGACGTGATTATGAACTTAATAATATTTTATATAATGAAAACTAAAAAAGTTAGACTCTTCTTTTTAGTAAATATGATATTTTTAACAAAAATTTAAATAGAATATGTTTTTAATGATAAAATTAAACTTTAAATATGAAGATATTATCTTCGTCATGATAATTAATTTATAATTTTTACTAAAGAAATAATTACCTTAAATGCTTACAGAATGCTAATGTCGTAATTATTTAATTAATGAAAAAATCTAATAAATTACACTTGAAATATTAAATAAATATAATTTTAGATTAATAATGTGATTAATGAGTTATCTAGAATGATATAATTGGAAAATTGGTAGTAATTGTTTTTTAAATTTCATTTTTTGTATTGATGTTAATAGATTTAATGTAATGAATTCATCAAAAAATTGACATTAATGATATTTTGGATAAAATAATATTTTATTAAATATAAAAAAATTAAAATATCTAATATTTGGACATATGATTATTATATGGTTATTAAAATCATCCATTACACATTAATCTACCTTTTTTCTACTTAAAGTAACTATAATGACCACCAATGAGTCAAAACCCTACATATTACGGTAAGTGTGAAAGTAGTTAACAAGGGTTTAAAACCAAAGATAATGTAAATAAAAAGACGAAACATGAATAAATTTAATTATATGAGATTATTGTGAATCATACTCATTATATATTTCAATATTATAAATTTTGATCCATTTTGTAATCAAAATAAATTTATGTTAATTTAATATTTTATGAAAATCCAAGAGTGCCCCTCCCCTATATTATAAAAGGGAATTTATTATTATCTATACTTAACACTTAAAATACGATTTCGTTCTACAAATATCTGGTATATTATGTTACATAAATCCTTAAAATCATTTTATAGGCCGTACTTTGGCATGATACCAATGTTATAGGTCTTAAGGTGTTAAAAAAGAATACTTTTCAAAGAATATGTGTAAATTTTAACGAGAAGTTTTAGATGTATTTATTCTTCCATATCATTCACATATTATGTATTCTTGATTATAAAATAACATAACTATATTACATTTATGGTGATTTTATTATATCAATATAATAACCTACATCCATCTCCAACCTCCATCAAATGGGAATGGAATTCATCTTTCATGTGTACGGTGGAGTACCACCTCACGAATTGATGCAATTCGTTTTCCACCACCACATATCATGGCTAGTAATAATTATGGAAATAATTTTACTAGATGATATATAAAACTGATTTTTGATTCTTATAAGGAAGTATATCTTTTAATTTCATTCAATTCCATTCCATCCACAGAAAAATGATAACTTTGTTTGTGCGTACGTATTGACTACCACCTCTATAAGGTGATGTTATTCATTTTTCAACCCCACATCACATAGATTATATATATATATATATGTATATCTAAAGAATTAATACGATATTAATGATATAATTATAAATCATGAATGATAAAATAATACTTACCTTTTTTCCAAAATGATCATTGAAAATGGAATCGTTACTCATGCGTATGTACGACCTACCATCTCTATTATTGTAACATAAATTCATTTTACATAACCATCATTCATAATTGGTTATGAAATTATAATTAATGTATAAAAATTATATTTTTTTCATGATTATTATATTCTAGATGATGGAATAATGTATTCTTTAGCCTTAGTGAACCTACAGAATTCATTTTGAATATATGAACCGAACGTCCTCGAAACAATTAATGTCGAATTAACTAAATAAGTAATCAACTATTTCATTAATATAAAAAAATAAATATTTTAAGGATAAGGGGATAAAAATATAATATTTTATTAATAAATAAATTAATTGATTTGATTTTATTATGTTGGAGTTTAAGACACACATGGAATTTATGGGCTTGATGGAAGGGATTTTGGCTCAATTTCATTTCATTATAGATTATTTTAATGTTATGACCCTATTTTATTTTATATGGGGTATAAAATAACATTTTTCATGTAATATCAAGAATTATTTATATATTATGGTATTCAATGATTAATTTTAATTATTTCAACAATGTTTATATGACTAGAAAGTTACCAAGTGATAAAGGATTTCTTAAATGAATTTGTTTCATTGGGTTATAGTTTTGTTTTTCATTGTCTTTGTTATACATTGATTATTTGATAATTTTTCAATAAATTGTTTTATTCTATATTCTTACTTGTTTTCTTATTTAAAATTGGTACACATAATCTCTTCATTGATTAATTCTAAATTGAATAATATGATCTTGCTATGGGTTATTGGCCTTAAATTCTCTTTATATGGGATATAATTTGGTGATATGAAAAAATATTCATTTATGAGGTGCATATACTACCGCTTTAATATGTTATATCATGAATATATATATTTTCAATATATATAAATATTTATTTTATTTTATCCGTTCATGGGGGTTATGATTAAAAATTTACCAATGTGTCAATGTCTTTTTGTTAAAATCTCCTTTAGTATTAGGACTATTTTTATTAATGGTTATTTTTGGAAGATATTATAATATATTATTTTGTTGAATGAAATTTCATTTATTCTCCTTTGGATAAGAATGTGGGTTATAGGTTTAATTTCCATTTTCTCCCTTATTGATAAGTGGATCATTAAGGACGTTTTCTGTCTATGATGCCAATATTTTATTTTCCTTTAGATTAGGAATCATTCTCTTCCATTTCCATATTTCATAAAAAACGTTAAGAATTATCTTTACGAAACATAATTGATTTTATAAATTTATTCCCATGTCCTTTGAACATATTATAAATTATTTTTAAATATTATTCTTCTTAACCTTTTCAAATTGGCCACTTTTGACTCCCTTTACAATATGATAGAGTAGAATTTTTATTTTAACATTTATATCATGAATTGATTTTCCCACCATCATGACCATTTTATTATTTGAATATTACTTTATAAATTTAAAGGCTATTTATAAATAAATTGTAATAAAAAATAATGTAAATTTTTAGTTTTTTAAATTTGTTTTCAAATCAAATGTTAATTTTCTTCAAATATGTTATTAATTATCCACTCTAATAACTCTTTATTATACTTATTCTCCATTGAGGATATTTTTAAATGATAAAATCCTCATTCTCTCTCTATATGAATTATGATTGTTTCAAAGTTATTTTCATAGAACCTACTTTTTTAGACTGGGTTAATCAAGTTATGAAATGAATAATGTATGTTTATATGTGTTTTAGTATATAATGAAAGAATTGTATACTTTGTTTATGTTATATTTCTTGGGAAATGTTTTTTTTGATGTTTGGATTCATTATAAATTCAGAATGGGTGATCCCGTTATTTCTCTCCAATACATTGGGTAAAGGGATAGAGTTAACTGATTACGTTTTTTCTAAGATATTATGGGGATATAATTGATTGTTACTCTAAATATGAGACGGAGTAATATAATTAGGTTTTTCTTAAGATATTACATGAATATTAAATGATGAGTTTTCCTAGTATAACATTGATGGTTATTCTATTTATAACCATGACAGTAATTTTATTTGTTAGAGTGATATGAAAATGTTCCAAGATACCGAAATGAGTTCTTTATGAACTATATGGGACTTTAAAGATTCCTTTGATCAATATTGACATCTCATGACTCATGATTATTGATTCCAATGAAACTGACCTTTGTTAAATCTTTTTTCAAGTATTTATTATACATGTATTCATGGGTTTAAAATCCAATATGATATGATCATGCACTGTGATTATGTCATCATACCCTCACTAATGAGATTCAATTGCTAATTTTTTATACATTTACTGAGCAATTGATCTCACACTTCTATTGTTTTATTTCCTCAAGCTATAAATTATTATTCTAAATGATTTTTTAATTGTTTCATATATGTGGAATATAATGGGAGATATTGAATATATAACATGGATTTTAAAATGATGGGTATTATGGGTGATTATTTTGGTCTTTATGAACTATTTATTTATGAACCTAAATTGATAAGAGTTTTTCATAATTATCTAAAACTCTAAATATAAATTGTCTTTGGGTATGTTAGTGATCCAATATTTCCATTTAATATTGTATGTTTTGGATGGAAAAAATTTGGTCACATTTTTTGGTATCAAAAAAATTATTGTTTACGTTTGATTTGCACCAGATGCGAGAGTGCATGTCCATGGATATTATGTATAGTCTATTTATAAGCCTCATCCAGGAAATAATTTGTGTAAGACGTCATTATTTTCCATTGGAAATCACATTAAAGTACACTATAAACCATTCTATGATCCAATTTTAAATGGGAATGTGTATCTTAACTCAAAAATCTAAACTACGTCTAATCAAAAACACGTTGAACTATATAACATGACATCCATGTTAGATATTGTTAAAGTGAATGACATGATACTTTAAACAAGGATCTTATATATGTCCTTCTCCTATGCGATGATCATAAGATTACTTGTATAAATGGAATATAATTCCCCATGTAACGACAAAGGGATGCCACATGTGATGAGATTTAGTTGATTCACACATCATCTTACACATGCATAAGAACCACCCAAAGAGATATCATTTTCTACTTATCACTAAAGGGGTATTTTCAATGACTCTTGCACTATGATAATCCCATATTTTAAACCCTACAATATGAATTTTTGTTAATCAATTTTAAGACTGCATATTTCTTAATACATGACGTTAAACTGTATGTATTTCTACTTTGACGTGGCCTTGAACTGTACACACAATCTTTGAGTGTTTTTATCCGTGCCCTTATGTCAGATAGGCATGAAAATTATTGGAGGTTCAATCCCAACTTCCTAATAACCATGTTTCCAATATATAATGAGATGACTCGTGTGATGAGAAAGATGTTACCATACTATATCAAAATCAAAAACCTTATAAAACTCCCCTCCCCCTCTAGAATTGGAATCTATAAAGCCTGGTCAATTTTTTTGGAGGATGAACAACATCTCACTAGTAACCAGGAAGTCTTTTTATGATGTTGAACAATAGGGTAACCCCGCTAGATGTTAAATTGTTCACTCTAGTATGTGAATAATGTACAAGGATACATTGGATTTCTACCTGACCATAAACCTATATCTATACTGCATGTGATGAGTGTATGTGGATTCGCCCCCACTAGATTAAAATATTTTGAATGTACCATATATTTCTAGCATATGTGAAATCTACCCCACTGGACGTTAATATGTGACATGAAAAATTCGTGATGAGAATATCCTTGAATTTCGACACCAGAATATAAATAATTTTCACCCATATATTTATAGTTTATGAGGAACTAACCTCACTCGGCCTTAACCATACGAATCACAACTGATGCATCATAAACACAACCATTGGTGATGAGAATGTGGTTCCTTAGGTTCTTAGACTTTGATTCCTATGTGGTGGAAATAAGATTTCTTCTCCCTAAAAAAGGTGATGAGAAAAAATTTATTCATCATCTGATGAGCATGATATTTAATATGCGATGAGTAAATAAATCATATTTGGTGATAATATGATATCCCCCTCTTAAAAAGGTGAAAATCCTATGATTCTTACTCTATTTTAAAATCATGATATTCTATATGTGAAAAGACTAGGATGCCTTATGTTACCAACATAAGTTTCCTTTTGTTAAAAATTTATTATTCCGTTTGTAAAAAAATGAGAGTCTATATATAATGGGCATGTAATGCCATTGGTGAAAAGCCTTAGATAAATTATTCATAGAATGCTAGTTTTCATGTGGCTATCATCTGATGGATCGATTTTTTTACCTGATCCACATTATTTCAAAATAATTGGATTCCCTAACCCCTTGTATTTATATTTACCCAACACACCCAATATAACCATTACATAAAACCATAGGTATCCACCATGTTATGTAAACATTTTTGGTAATTAATCTGGGTCCACTACGCAGGGTATGATATTAATGAACATGTCCTAGAATTGTTGGGGAGATCAAGACTAGGCCAAATGTTCTAAATGGAATCATTGTAAGGAAGATCCTAAATCCCATCATTCATTTCTGATCAACTAGATGACATCATCAACAATAGTGGTGAAGGAAACCTGGCATTATAAAAAATTAATTGTTGGGAAAAAGGTTTATAGCAAGTATAAGGACATTGATCCCATCATGAATATTGGAGCGGACAAAATCATCTACAAATAAACTATGGATCATGGTGTTAATCTATTCACCAAAATAAATTATGTGATAATTAATGTTTTGTTTCAATTGTTATGGAAATTATTAGTATGAATACCTTCTCATTAAATTAGTATAGGATGAATAATGATGGAAATTTTGGACACAAAATTCATATGACAAGTACAAATTGTTGGCTCAATATATTTTAGTAGTACACCAACTACCCATGATGCTTAGAATTCATCCCTAGCTAGTGGTATTCATTGGGGAAGAAGGTCTACTTTTTAATCAATCCCATAAAACTATGCTCTTATTAAAATACCCAATGCTCCTTATGATCCCATTTCCCCCACCCCATCTATTTTTCAGAGCACATACAAAAAAACATTGAACACATTCCTTGTCCAGTGGTTTAAGTTGGAAATATTTACCCTGACCTAGGTGATGGATCACAAAAACACAAAGGCTTTAGTACCATTCTGATTCCATATCCCACAAGGAGTATGTAGGGGAAATCCACACCCCCACCCCATTTACACTGCAAATTATTTCATTAGCCTTAACAAGAAACACTCTATCCACTATCTCCATAAGATAATGATGTAATGGATGCTCAGGTCATGCTAGATACATCAACCACCTAAGAGTATCCCAGGAGGGCTCACATCACAACCTAGAGTCACTATAATTTTAGGGTGTCACCACCTCCAGACGAACAAGATGATGCCATCCCTCCTCCACAAACAATAGACCAAATTGCGTAGTTCCTATTTTAGGGTTAGCCTGCTAACCCTTTCCAAAATAAAATACATATCAGGGACTCATATGGTCCTTTCCACAAATAACATAAGTTGTGTCATCATCATAACAACAATGGATTATTCTTTAAAAATGATTATATTGGGAACATAGTATCCCATTAGGTGGTTCTCATTATCTCTCACAATAACTTGCATTAGTAGATACTATCATAAAGTTCATCTCTATCCTGGAGTTCATTCTCATAATGCTATCAATGGATAAGGATGAATTCCCACTCCTAATTAAATCCAGTACCTTGAAGGCCCTCTCTGTGTAATATGGGATCCAAGCCACCATAGATGTCTTTCTCATAATTCCAATTAGATTTCACATGAAAGGGATATCTGTGACTCCTAGAATCTCATAATCAAGAAACACCCAAATTACCACTAGAGGGAAGTCAAGTAAAACCAATATTTATTTTCCCTTGACATCTTATATGTTTAGTTTAAGGTCCACTAGGTACCAAAATCTCTCTATAAGTACCATCACATGGAGGATGTGATGAAATCCATTTATTTATTTTCAATCCATTTATCTTTTCCGCCATCAAAATCCCTTATCTCCACCAATACATGAGATGAAGGCGATACATAAGTGTTTAGTTGACCACCCTATAATTTAGAGGAAACATATAGTTCAACTGTAGTTTCTTGAGAAACATCCCCAGTAACATGAGGTTGTGGATTCTATATCACACAATGATATTTATATGATACTTTCCCTAATATCAGAGAAACATACCTTACTTCTATGATTGATAGATAATGTGGATCCTCTTCTACTTTGAATCCAATGGTAGATAAAATCTTTATCACACTCCCTATTGCCCACTTTTAGGTTATCTAATTTGGTATATTTGGTTGATCAATAACTATATTAATATCCAAATATTAATTAAGAGAGGGGGATCTTGTGGGTGTATTTTTTCCGCCAAACATTTATTGGTTCTATTTTTTCCATCTCCAACCCCAAACTTTTTTACCACAATTTTTTTGAATGAGGATCACATAGCCCGACTCTATCAAATCCTATGGTAAATATTTTAGCATCTCTAGAACTGTCTCTTGACCTACATAATAATCCTTGAGAACCTTAAATGCCTCCATATTCAATTCTGAGTGGTTGACATTACATCATTCCTAATAGCTCATAATTTTTATTTTTATGGGTATTGTTAGGGATTTAAGAAAGACTATATTGGATGTCTCTTGATGCTCTATCGAATATTTTAAGAGTGATATCCACATGTGTAGATCGTTGTATTGGGGTGTTATGATACCCTTAAATTCTTCCCTAATTCCTAATGATAATAAATTTATCAAGGTTATATGTCTATATGTGACATCATCTCCTCATTGATTGTCACTACCTTTATGAACATCATCGCATTAAATCCCCCAGATGTCTAATAATTTGAGTAATTTGACAAGTCATAGGAGGAAGAGGATCCAAATCGAGATTATCAACAATCATTGAAAACCCTTTCAACTGATGCCCATAACAATCCAAAGAGGTATGTTTTCGATCATAGAAAACATATTAAACAACTAATATTTATGTTTTAGAGAAATTATAAATAAAAATACTTAACTGATTCCTCCTCCATTACTTATATACAGAATGAAGTAGAGGTCTATAAGAGTCATGTTATTAAACACATTAGCAAGATATGACCTTATAGGGAAGACATATGTAATTATATAATTATCATCCTTGAAGATCGTTGATATAAAATACACCTTGGATGATCATAGAGGGATAAATATTGTGGATTCAATCAACTAAATATGGTTGAACCCCATGAATCTATAAATATAAGGCATAGTTTGATGTTTCCCATTTAGATGTGATTGGTGATCCTACCACTATTCTTTTATCCATAGAGATGCATCGATCCTCAGTTAAACATATAAGGAATCTATATCCCTCATGGGTGGATCATACACCTCTGACCATTGATTTCATCCACACATGTTTTCTCTACATTAATGATATAGGAGACCCAAAATAATAACTTCCCACACAATGCTTCTCAATGTGTCAAGATGTTGGGAACTCCTAAACTGCTAGAGTTTTATAGGCATTGATGCATTTCTAACATTTAGAAGGAATTTCTATTGTATATTAATCTATCTAGAAGCAACATTCCTCACCTTTTGGTAGGATATCCACCATAATTTCCATAAACATATCATTGTAACTCTATATAGGATGAGTGTTACTAATCTATCCAATTTTAAATAGTGGGATAATAAACACATCATTAACCTCACAAATCGATGGATGATGCTGACATACTCCCTCAATACGGAACTCCTGTAAGAACCATCTGATGGAATTTTTGTAGAAATTATAGGGATGAATAGGTTTTTACCATCATCTCCCTATAATACCTAAGATGATTCTAGGAATTCCCCACTTGTGCACAATTCCATGAGGAAGTTATGTAGTGGACTAAAAACATTTTTCCCATTACCTCCCATGAAATCTATTACATAAAATGATGGAAGAGTGGAAACAACTATTTTTATGTAAAATCAATCCCCACAACCAATCTAGCTTAAGGTGGCCCCATATAATTGGCATTATAAGGTGATACCTTGATGAAAAAAATGTTCGCATTCCCACCTTAAAGGCTAATAACTGAGGATCCCTTACATAGAAAAAATGAATAGGGTCAAATATTTTTTAGAAAACACATTCCCAAGTTTATTCCTATACAATCTATAGAATAACCAACTCATGTTTTTGGGAATCATCGAGCCACAAGATGCCTACAGGAGGAATAGTTAATACTACTTCCACTAAAATAGATTCATTAAGAACTACATAAAGAAGTGTTTCATAATTAAGACTGGCTCTAGTAATAGGTGGACTATGGAATAGTTTGGCTGGGTGATCCTGAAATGTAGTTCACACGTCCCTGATAACGTCAAAGTGGATAAATATAATAGGTAATCAGAACATGACTCTAATCATCATGAATATATTCTCAATAATTTTATATCCCAAATGTTAGTCACCTATTCCCATATAATTATATCTTCTGGGTTTCATTATTGATAAACCCCTATAGTTCATTACTCTCCTTCAGCTACCCCATCAAAATCATATCCTTCTATGTCATGGATATGTAGTCACTAACAACATAATGAAAATAAATAACCTTATTCAATTCTAAAGAAACAGTGTGCTCTCATAGGCTTCGTTCCCCTTGTGTTGGGGGGGGGGGGGCTTCCATGAGTTGTTTGAAATTAAAGAACTCCTATGATGGATAATTGGGATATGTATCAATTAATTTCATTATATTAGTGGACTAATGTGTATATATAAACTACAAACCCTTCCAATCAGATCATCTTGAAATATTTATCCATCACCGTTGGAGAAATCAGAAACACCATTCTCATAGGCAAAATATCTAAGGCACTATTCCTCAAAGTATAGTTCATTCTACTGAGATGAGGAGACATATTTTCCAAAATGTTAAGTAGTGACACCCCTTATTGGATATATCTTCACACATTCCTCCATATCCAATTAGATTGGTTGATTGTATGGCTCATCCAAACCCATACAAGGCTCATATACCAAAATCCATGGCTCATATATATCCATCCATGGATTAGACACAACCATCTATGTCTCGGCCACAACAATATAAGGCTCATCCAAAACCATATATAATTTATAATGTTATGAAAAGAACTATTTTTCCTCTATCACCTCAACTATTTTTTCCACCATGATTTTATTACGAAAAAACCTCTTAGTGGAAGAAATATTCCATTAACTCAGAATTATGATGTGATCAAAATACTCACTGGAATACAAAAATCTCCCTCTAACCTTGATGTACTATAAAAATTAAAGGATCTATGTAAAGACCATATTTAGTTCATAATTATCCCTCTGATGTTTTAAATAAAGGTAGCAGTTGTTGAAGGATACATTGTAGAGGAAGTAGAGTAGCAGGAGTTTCTCACCACCACCTCCTCTAATGGCAGGATAAAGGTGAAATTATTATAGGTAATATAATCTAGAACTACATATAAGGATAGTTTAATGATGTTACAATCTTCAATGTTTGGTGGACATAAGATCTGAGATTAATCAAATACTGAAGGAAGTATTCCCTATGATGAAACACAATGAGGTAGATTTGACCCCTTAAAACTAGATACTAAAATTTTATAAATATTCTGAATATAAACCTCTTGGAAAGATTTCTTTGTAACCTCTAATATGATATTTGGTATCATCTATTGAATTTATGGTCATTTTACAATATACTATCTAATATTCTTTATAGAGAGGGTCATAGATACACTACCATATAGTCACCCTCTATTCATATAACCATTGAATAAAACACTTCGTCCATGATTTAGAAGGTTTAGTTCATGATGATGCCTCTCCCTTTGACTATTATTATTAATATTATCTAAATTTCAGGTAATAATAATGGGAAGGGAAACATCCCCTTGTGGATGAGGCTGACTGTTTTAATGTGCCCAATGCTATAACAACCGCCTTTGTAGACACCTGTGAGGATTTGAAGGATTTTTTTATAAATCCATTTAACCATCTAGAAGTGAGGAATGTAGATGTTGGGACCATTTTAATAAACAGGAAAAAGGAGTTCCCTCAGATCAACTCATACTCTAAAAAATGAGAAGTTCCTTTAAATCATGAGAAGCATATACGCATCACTTTATAGATTGTTTGACCTAAGATAGCCATCCAATATCAAAATTATGTGATCTAAGGGGATGTTTGAAATATTGGTATTCAACCAAGAATTATTGTTATAAAATAAATGGGTCCCCACACATAGAAAAATCCACATTAGATTTTATTCTCATCCTCTTTCAACATAGTCTATATAGATCCAGAAAGATATTATTATTCTTCTGATGATACAACTCCTAAAAAGTATAATGATGCAACCTCACATTATAATATACTTGAGAGACTATCTCACCCTATATTACTCATTATTCTAGTGATGATGAGGATTTTAGAAAGGTATTTGCTTTATTCAATCGAGGAGTCTCCACAAATCTTCATTGAGTTGACATTCGAGAACCTAGCTATAGATGAAGAACTAAGGATCACACTGATAAGTATCATTAGAAATCTTAATGAGAAACATTAGTTAATTTATTTCATGAAAGAGAATAAAAACATATAATCATTTATCTAAAATTTGATTCTATGTATTAACCCCCAAGTCATCATCCACTGACCTAGCCTTCCCCTCAACCATTTTGGATTCCAACATGCACCCATGAAAATGAGTCCCCCATATTGTGCTATTACTATGGATGAATTTCAAAATTTAATCAAGGAAAACATCATCATATGGGTTTAGTATCATATGTGGAAGGCCAAAATTATCCAAGTTTGTAAGGAGAACAAACATATCAGGGAATGAATTGACATTCTAGAATTGAATCATTATTTCTCAAAAAAACTATTCTATTTCAGTCATTGATTTTATGACTAAAAAACATCTAGGTTACATTAACTACCATTAATGGATGGGTATAAAAAATAAAGTCAATTTTATATAATACATAATGATAAATTATCCACCACCTTTTTGGAACCTTATTAACCTTTATTCTATTATGTTTTTCCCTTAAATTTCAATAATTATAGAGAAACATATCATCTTGTCATACACCACATATTCAATAATATCCTTGGAACACCTGTATAGGGAAATGTTGTTGATTTGGTGGTAAAATACCACCAATGTTTTGACCATCTCAATTATGTTGTGAATGTGTCTGGAATAAACTATTTCCATAACCCAATGATGAACCCATTGAAATGTGTATTCGAGGTCACCTTTAGGAATATTTGTGATCACATTTTCCTTTAATAAACTATGAATATTTAATGATAGTATATCATAAATATAAATTAAATTACTACATAATCAAATCCCTTGTATTTTTGGAGGAATTCGAGGGAATAGAAAAAATATTAGGTGTATTTTCTTTACCTGGTTAAAAAATATAACTATTGCTAATCATTTTTTCCCTTTTAACAAAGCCGGTTTATGGGTGGCTAGGACCCCAAAATATAACTTCAAACAAATACAAGAGAACCACAACCATAAAACAGCACAGAAAACACCAGAATACACATCATAATAGCCAAAGTATTCTCTGTATCCCAAGCAGAAGTCTGCTTCCCCGTTAGCTGATTCCCACTCCGGATGTATCCAAACCTGTTCACTTTTCACCCTACTCCTAAGATGTTCGAGTGCAGGCATATCTGGTGAATCTTTCTTGACAAAAATTACCTTTTTAAAACCCGCAACCACCTCGCCATTCTACTTAGAGGCATATCTAGTCCACATAGGATGATGAAGAAATGATCAATCTTTCCTAGGCCTCCTTCCTAGCGTAGCAGACGCTGGTCTTTTTCCTGCAGCCATCCTCTGATTCCCACTATGAACAATTTCACTAAATGACCAGCCAATTGGAGAACTCACATTTTCTATCCCTATTCCAGGGCTATATGTTCCCTTTCTGGATTTTTCTGTTTGAGAAGAAATATGACACCCATTGACCATACCTAGCCTTTGATTTGGAGTATTACACTCCATCAACGGGAGCCACATATCCTCATTAGTAGGTTCCTCCACACCCATGGAAGCAGGATTTTCTACAGACCTATAGAAATCCCCCTGACCCAAACATCCACCAAGTTTCTCTTCCCTGGATGACCCAACATCAACATCCACTCCCCATATGGCCACCCCTAAGGAATAAAATTTCAAATTGGAACTAGATCCCACACCCCTCACTACCAGATCCTGAAACATCCCTCCACCACTGTGCATCTCTATCCAATTCACCATACAATTGGAAGCTGCAAAACCTTGACCATCCTCAACCAACTCCCTGATGACATCCATCTGTTGATCAGCCACCACTGAAGGCTTAATCTCTCTACCTTTTCCTTCTGATCCCTTCTCCTCTTGAGCTGAGTCCAACCTCACACCCACCTACCGCACCTTCCTCTGTTCATCTTCATCCCTTCGAGAATGGGTAAGATCATCTAATGACACGTGCATATGCATCCCCTTACCTCCTTCTTCAGATCCAAGCTCCCCCACCCTATACCATCCCCCATAGAAACCTCTGAAATCCTTCCCCAAGCTACTCCCTTCTTTTGAGTGAGATCCTGGAAATCTGAAAAGAGAGCCTTCAAGGGGAATCCTCTTTGGAAATTCTCGACTGCATGACCCAAACGATGAAAAGCAGGACAAAAATCTTTCTAGTCCTCGTATATCACACGTTGCTTGAATCTGTACTCCTCTCCAATCGTGATCTATACATAATCAAAAGGAAACCGAGAGGCATCCGATTCCACACAAATCCGGGGATTAACTGGATGGAACACATCTTCAGTATGACTATCAGAACACAAATAACATCCGAAAATATTACCTAGAATACGAACAATGGTATGATTCTAGAATGGTAGTGGAAGATTAGGAATGTTTACCCACAGTACTGCTGATGGTGAGTCACGGTTCATGTGAAAATTAAATGGCCAACGTAAAATCAAGAATCAGCATCCATTGAAGTTACAAGGAGCCTTCTATCAAGACATAATTAGATCTTCTTCCAATTCGAAGAGAATCATCATGTTGTGTCTGTAAATCAATCCAAAAATCGCTATTTCTTGAAGATCCCATGAACTAATGATATACCTATCAAAAGCTTCAACAGAAGAATGTATATTCCTTAACTGGGCAATCAAAGTAAGATTCAAAAGAGATGGTGATTCTGAAAATTCTGAAATCGAAAGTGGAAGATTAGGGAACCCATCGAGAAAATTTGGGGCTTTGGGACTCAACAAAACTCTAGGAAAAGGGGTAAGAATATCAGGGTTTGAAAAGGGCTGCAAACCTTGTCTCCCGTCATCCGACAATTATCCCCCCCCCCAAGGAGTGGAAGGCCAACGTAGTCTCCGCCATCGTCACCTATAACCCGAGAACATCACCAGGGTTCCTCGAGATCCCCCCTCATGGTTAGAAAATATAACACCTCTTCAAACATGATTAAAGATAAATAACTAATCTATTAATGTGGCTCGGAAGGATATACCACAGTCAATGACACATTTAATTGTTTTATTTTTTCCATGGTTTTGTGGCTACCTATTTAGGGACTCCTTCAATCCATTATTATATTTATCTAGAATAGTCCTTCAACCCACAACTATCTTAGAAGAAGATTGAATACACTAGGAATCATTTTTATCTCAGGGTCATGTTTCTCAGCAATGATACCAGATATACACAGATAAAGAAGAATTACTTCAACTTTATTTTAATGGTCCAAAATCTATGAACTTATCTATAAAATAAATATATCTTATAAGGCCCCAGCCTTAAACCTTACTTAATCTTGAGTTATTACAAGATTACACATTGAGGATCTTTTCGGGTTTAGAGTTTTAGAGAATTAGATCATAAAACATGCATTACATTCCACATATAAACAAAGTGGTTACATAAAGATAGTATTCTTCATTCCCATCAATGGAAACACATTTAAAATAAAACATGGATTATTTCTTGACACATCCTTGACTCTATCATCTTATCATGTACCTTTCCCTTGACCTGTGAAAAACATTTCAAAAACATGGGATGAGCATAAAAACTCAGTGTGGGTTATATAAAAAAACATGGAAAGGAAACATGAGTTCATATATACATAAGAATGAAATCATACTTTACCCATAAAACATAGGCACTTTAACATACCTCATAAAATCATGAATAAATCATAGAAATCATAAGACATAAAGGTAACTTGAGGCATTCATAACATTCTTACGTAGGGAGTAACCCTCTTGGTTACGTTTGGAATACCCATCACAGTATATTCCCTAAAATCTCTTCGGAGAAACCTTAACGTTTCACTCCTTTGCGTTACCCAATGCATTGGAGAGCTATAAAGGGCTCACCCGCCCTTAGTTTATCACGGAACCACCCGTCTTCATAATAATGCCCATGAACCATAACATAATCATATCACATAAAACATGCATAAAGGAAACATAAAATTTCCACATTTCAATCACGAGATATCAATACAACACATTGATATAAAAACATTATGAAAACCATTTTCAATACTAAAATAAAAGAAAAGTAAAACATGGTATTTGTTTTTCTTTTAAAAAGAAGGTATGGCTTGTAGAGGAAGCCGAAACTCAAATAACGGTCACGACGGCGGAGAAGTCGTTGTCGCCGCATACGTACGACAAAACATTTCCTTTTGTCGTTTAGTAAACGCTTCGTATAAAAAAGATTCCTTTTGAATAAACGTAAAAGTCAAAGGGATTTATACACCGTATAAAAGAAAGTTGTGTATAAAATAAAATATGCCTCAACGAAAGGAGATTGAGACGAAGTCCCATACCTCGTATCCGACATGACCCGACCGTTCTTTAATCTCCTGAATAATAAACTTGAGTTAATCTCTACTTGCTTATGAATCTTTTTCAAGTTCATTATTCCTTTTATACCATGTTATAAACATCATGTAATCAGTTAAGTTAATAATGTTCATTTTGTCGGTATTTGGTTCTTAAGTCAAAAATAGACATATTACACTTACATGTTGTTAATTTGGTCAAAGGTTCATTATATCCATAATGGTATTCATGATGTAGATATCATATATGTCATATATATCCATTACATACATGCATTTATAATATTACATAATCATTTAGAGGTAAGAAATGAAATGCACCGTTCAGGGAGACGGTAAGCCGTACGTACGCATGAACGCTACTTTCATTTCTATTTCGTATTTTATAGAATGGAATCATAATGATATAAAGGTATATTATAATTCCATTATAATATCATATATAATATTATAGTTCCATCCTTTATATGTCCCACATATGGTATTTAACGAATCAAATCACTTTGAGGGGGCGGTAGTCCGCACTTCCAAAAATGAAGATATCGTGTTTACCCATAATGGAAACCATAAAGGTATGCCCAAAATGAAAACAAAATAATCTTAAGGAAAACAGAAACATATTATATATCATATATTAAAATAGTGACATCATAATGGCCACCTTTGAAGGTGTTAAATGAGATTTGAACAATCATCGTTTCGGGAGGCAGAATTTCGCCATCCACAGAAACCGTATGTTCTTTAACCATTTGATGTAGTTGTGTGAGAGTGTAGCTCAAATAAATATTATAAAAACATCCTTGTATATTGAAGATACTGGTTTTGTTACAAAATAAGTAAATAAAAAGAGTTTAGGGGGTTGGAGAAGGAAAATAAAACAAATGAACATTAGAGAATGAATTACCTTAAAAAGTGTAACTCCTTTTGATTTGAGCCTAAAGGCTTCCTTTGAAAGGATTCTGCCCAAAGGGAATCCTCTATGATGAGGAGAGGTATGTGGAGAGAGTAAATGGGCAGGGGTTGGCCGAGCCAAAGGCTTGAGGAGTGTGTGAAATGAGGTAGAGGTGGGGGCCTTTTATAAGAGGAGAGGAGGGGCACTTTTGGAAAGTAAAGAAATATTACTTTATTTGAAAATGTGTTTCGGTTTCAAAAGGTCCCACATTGATATAATTCGTGGATAAGGTGATACGGGTTCTAAATCCACTCATCCAATTGGTTTTGGACATGTGTAGTTCATAGATTTTATATTATCTTTCCATTTTATATAAATCGTCAAATAATGATTTCATCGCTGCATCATTATTATGTCATAAATAATTTAATTTATTTAATGTCCAAAAAATATAAAAAAATACTATGATGTAGGAAATCGTTTTATCTTTCCAATGACTATTTATAATCAAAAATATGATCTTTATAACCCCATGTAAAATTTTTTTTCGTAAAACATCTCTTGTTTGTGTCATTTTTACTTTAACATTTAAAAAAAAGTTATTTATGTCATTTCCAAACTAAAGTGTCTCCATGGGGTCCCCAAGTTGACCCATGGCTTGTCTCGGTCGGCCATGACACAACCAATAATTTTGGGACATGTGTCTAGGTCATTTCCTATTATTAAAGCATTATTTATACCTTAAACTACACTAATTACCACTAATCGCGATTAAAAACTTAATAAGTTACTATTCACCAAAAAATTATTTTAATCTCATTGAACCACATTTTACTCCTTAATGACAACCATGTATGTCGGATTTTTAAAATTCAATACACATTAGTGGTAAACTTTCATTTAACTGAAAAATCAGTTTGCTTGATTACCACTTAGTGGTTTCACTATTCATCAAAAATTGAAGTTTTTCAGAAAATTACCAAAAATTCACCCTAAGCTATATTTGATATTCCGAATTCAAAAATGAAGTCTATTTTACAAAATTCAAATCATATAAGTCACATTAATTAATTTAATAATTAATTCCCGCTGCCAGAGCAAATAGCGTGTTTTTACAAAACAATAAGTATCAAAATATTGACACCAGTTTAAGTCTAATTTCAAAGTGAAATTGATTCCAATGACCACAATTGGATAAAATGGTAAAAATATATTCTAATTCCACTTCAAAACCAATTCAAAACATAATATAATCATATAAATAAATTAGATTAAAAAGCAGTTTTGATGTAAAATGCAGTATTTTTCACTATTCATTAAAAAATGAACATTGTCAGAAAAATACCAAAAATTCACACAAGGTAAATTTTAATGTCCCAATCATAAAGGATAAGTTTATTTTGACAAACATAGTTTATAAAATTGTCAAAATATAGATTCAAAAATGGTTTTCTATCAAAAGGCAGTAAAACAATCTTTTAAGAATATTAGTGTATTCCATGCATAAGATTGTATTTATTTTCATTTTAAGCCTCTATAACACTATCTTAATCATTAAAAGACATAGATAAAAATATCTATTATTCATTACTTACTTGGGATGTTACATATCTAGTTGATATGTCCAATTAATCAATTGAATTAATTCCTTGTATATACATGGTTGATAAGCTAATTGGCCTTGTGGGATGTGATCAGTTAGTAGTTTGACATCAAGTTCATCTATTAGAAGGCTACAATGGAGCCAGAAATAGTAGACATTTTCACAAATCATCCAACATTCATAGAGTTAACCCTCAAATTATGAATCCCGTGTAAATATTTCATATCCATAAGTAATGTAATTCTAATTTTGGATTCACTTTTATGGTGACTCTCATATCCCAACTCTAAGAATACTCAACAATCCAAAGAAAAAAATGGGTTTCCTTTGAATTATTTTCATCAACATCACATAAGCCATTATATCATCCTCATTCATCATATCAAAACTAAGTACTTATAATGAGTTTGGTTACTAATACCTCATCACTAGCCTCGAATTAGATACAACAATAGAAGTTCAGTTGTTTCACTTAATGGGAGATTCAATTCTAGTCATAATTTAGATCATTGATGACTATATATTTAGAAAATATAATATCTTCCCAATACATGAGGACTCTTATGAATTGATATCTCAATTGTATTCTCATCAAAAAATGACCAATTACCCTCGATCTCTAATTGATTGTGAAGATTCTTTGGAAGGACTTTTTGAATCCCTTATAAAGCATGACTATGACAACATGGACATTCATATGGAATACAAAAAGGTTATCTCACCTATAATTCCTTCAGACAAGAACCTATATGTGACTCAAAAATGTTTTATAACATACCAAGAAGGGCCTATAAGATCTTCTATGATATAAGAATTATTTTAATAGAAAACTCCATTTATTGAGGACCTTCAACATGGGATTCTCTCATCAATCCAATCCTAACACGAGAAACTCTTCCGTCACATGGTGATTTTTATCCATTTGGATGACCGCAATAGATAACCCATTTTCTACAAATGTTTAATTTATTGGATCTTTAAAATATTCATATAAGGAATGTTAATTCCCCATGATTGGTGTGAGGTCAATGCCTAGTTTTTCTAGGCCAACCAGTCAGGGTTGAATCTTACACACCAGATATGAATATTGAGATACTCTTAGCCCATTATGGTTCTTAGATATGTGGAATTCAATTTTAAGTGTCATTAATTATAGATACATTCAAAAAATTTGCATCAAAATACAGATAATATCCCTTTTATTATTTACTCCTTTAACTTTGTTGTCTGGGGATTGGATATCAGGGGTCCCTACCTAATACCGACAACATAACTATGATATTTCACCCTTACCACCAATTAATTATTCTCTACGTGGGATAAATCCATCACACTAAAACAATTTAGGACCCAGTCCACGATAAACATTTTAAAATCAAAAACCATTTTTTGACTTTGGATCCCATAGAAAATTAGGAAAAATAATGACACCAACTATTGAGACACCATGTTATGGAAATCCTATTCCAAATACATCATTCATTCTAACTAGACTCACTGCCATAAATTATTGAATAGAATGAAAATATCATTATCCATTGTTATTTAAAAAACTATATAGAATATTTTACACCATAATAAGAAGTGTTTCCCCGAAAATATCTTTAAAAACATGCGGTAGAATCAATCTATTACTTTGAAATTGCACAACAAGACTCTAAATCCATTGTATATGGGAAAGAAATAATACTACCCATTAAGGTTTAATATTTTTTTAATCTTGATAGTTTTTAATAATTAGTTGAAACTAGTTTATATGACTCATAATAACCTATCTAAATTGGATTACCATGATGAGAATAGCCTATAATTACTTTTTGGAAAAAAAAATCTGCACCACGAACATTACCATATAATTCATAGTGACCCCTTAGAAAAAAATCATGACTTGGATAAATTTTTTTCCATGAAAAACTATTATGAAAATTAAATATCTTTATTCTAGAAGTAATATGGAACACCATAGGTGGAATATTCATCAAAATAATTTTCTAGTCTAATGATGTGGTGGTGAGATACTCCCTTTGAACATAGGATTTAGATTTTTATCAAAGGATGATACCATTTTTGGGGGTTTTTGAAAAACATTTTACATGGAAAACAATATTTATGTGTGGTATAAAATATATCCAATGGTGTATTATACTTTACAGGCTTGATTTAACTAGTCATAGATCCTAAATGTTCATACTAATCAAGTGGTATTCCTATTTTAAGATACGATTTATTTCATCTTTGTGGAACTAAAGTAAAGATACTATTCCAACTCATTTCCTTCATGGTTTGTAGAATTTATATATAGGACCCAAAATTCCTTCACAATTCCAATACGGATTCCCTCATGGTCACACACTTACCTCACAACTGTGAAGTCTCACTGTTAACCTTCCATTCCTTCATGGTATGTCATTTTTGGGATGGAGGTTATATAATAGTTCATATAAAAACCAAATCCCATTTCAAGAAATGTGGGTGGATAAAGAGATTGGTTGGTGATGTTGTTACTCTATGATACCCTTCATGTGATACTCTAGTGAAACTTTTATGAACCTACAACATTCAACCCATGTGATATTTCATTTAATTCACACATTATATCCTTTTGAACACATCCTAGTTAATTAAGACCCTTCTAGATGACCAAATACTTGTTATTCTCTACTCCCACATTAGGCCACTAGTCATATACTAACAAAAATTTCTATAGAACTCATTCATTATACCAACCTACAATGTGATGGTACTCGTTTGTGTTCCCCCTTCCATGTTGATTAAATTCCTTGTTCATGTCCCTTTCAAACCACCCCCAAAAAACCTACATTGAAATTGACATTTTTTTGTGCATTTATAGTGTGATCCCCTAGGTCACACAACCCGAATTTGAGGTCCTATATCATGATATTTCCAATGGTCTATGCCAAGTGGCACCCCCACATACTGGTTCATGATCTGTGATGAGATTCACTATTATGCTTTCATCCAAGTATTTTTACTAATTTTAATGACCCATATGAAAAAATATAATTCATATCCTCATATTTTCTCAATAATGGATATTTATTTTCCTTTATAATAAGTATAATCGTAGCCATATTCCTAGGAAACTACATTATACCAGAAAGTCCACATTGATTCCCAAAACACCATAAGTAAGGAATTTCATTTTGGTATATTTTCACACTTCGAACGAAGATTCTTTAATGTGGTCACAAAATAAATGAATCATGATACATTTTTTGATATTTATCATGGACATTCTCAATAGGGTATGATCGAACTCTACCTCAATGGGGAACATTCTTGTGTAATTTATAAACAATCTATTTGAGTTGAAATGCTCATACTGGTTATCATATATAGGAATCCTCCTAGGATTTATCCATAAATCTACATCAAAGGAAGGTAAAAAAAGTGTAAGTCACACACAATTACCATGTTGTCAGATACTCCCCATAGTTATCATTTATAGAGATCCTCTTAGGTGTAATACTAAACTCTACCTAAAATGGTAGAATACATGTATAATCCCGTCACATTCTTATTTACATTGGATGCTTCTCCTAGCTTGGGATTACTCGTCAATATAAGTCTTAATTGTCCCTTAAAGAGAATAATACATGAATAATCCCCCTAAAATCACCTTGAGTTGATATAATCATCCTTTTTTTCATATAGGATATTCCTTTTAGGTGTAATCCAAATCTATAACTAAAATATATGAATATATGTATAATCCTTACACAATATCCTTAAGTTGAGATTCTCCACATGGTTATTATATATGGGTCTCCTCCATGGTGTATGCCACAACTCTACCTCATAGGGTTGAACATATGTGTAAGACCCACATAATCACTACAAGTTGAGGTATTCCAAATTGTTATCATATTGGTGCCTCTTACTGGGTGTAATCACCAGTCAATCATTACTTAACCTGAGTCAATTAACGGTACAGGAAATTATGGGCTTCCCTATATGCATGATCCCCACTCAATAACTTTTTCTTCACTATCTTGAAATTTGTTTTATCTATTATCACATACTATTTTTCACATAAATTATAAATCACAAGTGTGTATAGGTATTTAGTTAATTCCATCATTAACATTATTAATGCATCGTAGTCAGATGCAATGAACAACAAGTATTAGCTACATGAATCTAAACTCCATAGTGCACATTCATACCACACATCACTAAACTGCATGTACTAGTCCTTAGATATGACCCTAATCTATGTCACTCTAACTATGTATTCTTTGATTATTATTACCCATGATACATAAGATGCACCCAAGAGGAAAAACGAGACACCCTAACATATTCCTCCTATCATATTTGATGAGAATATGATGACCCATTATACCATGATTCAATATACTTCTCTATTATTCTTAATACACCATGAACCAATATTTTCATATCGGTACCTTAATATACCTTAAGCCGATTTACACTTCTTGGTTCCTTAATAAACAACATGTTTATATGTTTCATTTGTCTCCTTAATATATCTATTATTGATATATACTTCTTGGTTCCCATTTATGGGCCTCTTATATGTTATAATACAAAATCTAATCTAGCTACATACTATGTGATGAGAATAGTAAATCCTTATAGAAATGAACATAAGGAGAACCATTGTTCTCTAGTGATGAGATTATGGAATATATAGTGATTTTCTAATAGTAACCCATACAACCATTTATTTTTTTCAACAAACATTAAAGTCTAGAAAGGGCCCCTCATGCATAAGTCCCGCATAGACTATTTCATGGAACCATTCACCTAGTAGTCCTTGCTATATGATGTTTAATATCATTGATTAGTCATTAAAAATAGATTGTGAAAGGAACTACGTTCCCTATTAAGTTAGACCAAACTAATTTGGTTATTATTCCCATAATAGGGATACATATGAAGCCCTCTCATAGGCCTGATATGCATTTTCCATTATTAATTACCCGCTATATGGTGATAGATTTCAGATTTCCCAACCATGAAACATTATAATAAATTATCACAAACCATATAAAGAATGATGATGAACCTATCATATACAAATATGTTTATATTGATGAATAGATTTTGTTAGATCACTAGTAAAAGAGTAACTAATTATTAAATGATATATGGGAATGATTCACGATAACAACATAGATTTATAAGAGAGTCTAACAGTGGTCATGAATCACCCCAAAAGGTGTGATGAGCATAATATATCATCGTCTCATACAATGTTCATTATATAACATCGCTACAAGAACACCCCATATACGACTTACCTATGGAAATAAGATAAAAAATAGTGATTCATTTCAACCCATTGGGTATATTGGATCATGTTAAATGATTCCATTAGAAACAATACTACACAACCTTGTGGTAAATCAGGATCATGTGGCCTGATAATTTTGTATGAAGGGTCACCAATGTTCATTCATCTATAGGGACATGGCCCTTTTATTATGAGAAACAATGATACCCAAAATAAATACACATTAGATGGAACTATAATTGAAAGGCCCAATCACTATAAAAATTCTTATTCAAATGGTGAATACTCATTGATCACCATGGATGGGGAATCCATCACACCTCTCATAAATTTGGGGCTTTTTAGGAATTTCATTATATAAATTCATCTGTATTAAACATCCTTGATGTAAGATATTAAAATAAATAGTTTTATGTCATTTCTTTAGGATACTAAATTGAAAAACATTCTTGTTTATCATATAATGTTTAACTATACGTCCAATATCCTATTTACGTAAATTTATGTTGAATGAAATAAATACCATGTTGTAAGTCTATAAATTACATAACTTGTATTTTCTTGTTTGGTGAGTAAACTATTGAACAAGGTTTTTACCGTCACCCAAGATGGTACCCCCTCATTATTCATGATATATTTCTATTACAGTAACCTATTATAACTACATGTTGCTTGATTCTCATTAAGGGAAATGTCAGGATCCATATATACATTATTGTAGGCTCATAAATGGACCAATTTCTCTCTAATAGAGGCCCTTACAGTGGGTCTCATGTACTCACATGATATTGGGGGTAACATCACCTATAATTTGAAAACATTTGACACTTACTCATAGATACTACCATTCAATGTTCCCAAAAAGAATATATTGTATAACCCAATATGTTCTACCATTCCTCAACATTCAATATGTTCACCCTGATACTTCAAGACATCATCTATTTAGATTCATATTATCATATACACCCAAATGGGATCCCCTATGTTTCATTTAAAATGTAACAAAATCCAACCTCACATACAAAGTGCATGTCCATAGGATTCATGGAATCATCATGATAGGTCTCATGATTCAATGAAATGGTTATTTGTTAACCATAATGTTTCATTCCCTATCTTTGATGACGATATGATGGAACCTATTCTTTGAATTTGTTAGCAGTCTGTTTCCACTCATTTTTTCCCTTGTGTGACTTAGTCATGGAAGAAACAATTTAATTGTCATCCACCCTCCTCTGTTCTAGTACGACATCAATTACCTTGTATTTTCTATACTACTCAATCATATAATTTGACAAACCAAGTAAGCCTTAAATGATGATTCCTAAGAATGAATCCATTTACCTCATTTCAAAAATGCTTATGACATGATTAGTCTCACATTATTCCTTTTTCCCACATTAAGAATGACTCATGTGGTATTAATATTCTTCGTGTCTTGTTCCCAACTCAAGAGGGAAATACCCAAGGTCAATGTTCTGTAACATAACCCTAATATTTCCCATTGATCCAATAATATATCATTAAACTATGTGCATTATGTACACATATCATTTATGTGGGATAGAAAATATTTTTACCTCTATTCCTATTGGGTTCATATTACATATAATTATTCAGAATTCCCCAACTATAATTTTTGATATAGATACTTTAACTTCAATTGAATTGAAACACATGGCTCAAGAATCCATTCATTAAGCGGTGTGCATGTTCTCCAAGAATCATGAACATAACCATTGTGAATAATAGGCATGGATTCATTCCCTTAAATGAAATATTCATATGGAAAACGCTCTATGATTTAAAAATTGTTACTAGTCTAACCTATATAGCCATAAACATCATCGGGTTAGAGAAAACAATCCCATTCCTATTGAAGTCTATCAAAGGGAGACCTATAAAAAATTCACACCTATGGTCACTAAGTATTCACTTAGTGACATGGGTAAATGTTAGAGTATAAACAAAATAGTTTCAAATCATCTAGGGTATATTATTGAGCCATAGTAAAAGATGGGTTGTCTCGCTCAACCCACTAGTTTTGAAAAATGTATGGGTATATCATTATCCCATTTCCCTAATCCCAAAAGCATTAATTTACATTTAATAACCACTTTTTCATTTTTATATCCCTTATATGGATTTTAAATCACAAAATTGATTTGGTTTCTACTTTAACATCATTGATGTATGGGATCTCTTAAGTTATGGCAAATCTATAAGAGCTTAAATCTTTGAATGACAATCATATTATCCTCACTATACACCATTAAAATAAAATGTCTTCTTACACATGTAAGAAAAATAATATCTATGAAGCTCCTCATTCATGGGATGAAATATGAATGTAATTAGATATTGGGCCCTTTGAACCCCCTTCCATTATTGGATGTATACAATCTATCTATGTAGACTCTCACACAATCACGGTCCATGCCAAATGACCATATAATATCATATATTCTATTCTCCTAATAATTAAAACCCTAATCTACATGCATACATCCTTTAGTGGGTTTATGTGCAACATAAAGAAATTTTTTCTTCTTCCACAACATGTTTGAAATAATCGTTTTTCTATATAGAATATATTTCCCTCCTATTTTTTCTTATCTTGATGATATTAAACTAGAAAAAATATGTTTTTAAGTATTAAATTTAAAACAATAGTGTATGGTTACCATATGTACTCGATAGGAAAACCCCCTCATTATGGTGACTAGTCTCCCACTACACCAGTTTTGAGATCTGAAAAAGGATTGACTCAATTCACCATGATATGTAGTAAATATCAAATCTCTTTCCATGATCATAGTCATGGTCATTATTTCAATAATAATTTCACCACCCTTGCTTTGTCTTCATGAGAAATTCCATTATATAGAGTTACTCAATGTAACTTTAAATTGGGGTAATACATGTAGTGGGTGATTGGTTTGACCCTCACATGTATTAATACACGGCATCCATGTAACCAAAATCACAATGGTTTAATACAAAGAGTGTTTACCTCTACCTGAATACCCAATTTGTTCAACATCACACATTGGGTCACACATGATTCATATCCTCATAGTCATCCACATTCAAATAGGCTAACTTGTGTTGATGGGACAACACTCCAATGTTCCACCTCTCATATAGGATATATACCCTAGAGAATTGTTAGCATCAATATGATAGATCTACTATTTTAATGATATTGTAAATGATCATCCCTAATTTTTATTTCCCTTCCATGATGGAGTGGTAATTTAATGAGAATTTCTTTTTCGGTTAATAGTCATCTTTAATACCCTTATCACTCCCCATTGCGATTTAGATCCTGGATGTAAAAAATTCAAATCCACCAACACTCTTTCATTCTGGGGGAATTTAATACCATAAGAATTACCACACTCACGATTTTTCACACATTGATAATGAATGTCAGTCATGAGAGGTAATTCCTCAACTTGTCTCCATTTTATTACATCATTCAATGTTTATGTATCATTCAATACCAAACCATTTTTTATTTGTTGTGTTCTTTCATGTGGAATTGGTTTTCTTCTTTTACACCTTATTTCCCTGATTGAGCATGGTTCATATAGGATTTGGAGTTTTACTGGATTTCTTCCCTACACGATCGAGGAACACCATAATTATATACATAGATACCCTCATTCTCTCCCCCACTTGACATTAAAATATATTACTTCTTATGAGACTCTTTATGATGGTATTGGTTCTTCCTATTCACATCGAGTATTTCCTCCACTAGATGCTACATATGATACATCGTTGATGATATTAGATCTATAATAAAAAAACAAGTACCTTAGTGTTGTCCACGATCCATTACCATAAATAGGTTACACCCCTCAGTCCAAGAATCTTATGTTGTGTCAGAATAACTATGAAAAAGACATAAGAGGGGGTGAATTGTGCCCTCTTAAAAAGAATGAAAAATTCTAAATGTACCTCTTTGAATAAAGAAATCCATTACTTATCTCTTAAATATGATTGTTAAAAATAATAAAAAAGATGAGAACAACATAGTGACCTATAGTTATTTATGGGAAAAATATCCCCTAGTTCGCTCCATAAATTCTGTATTCCACAAACACAGTGATTTTCGCTAGTAGATATTCTTTTCTAGATACCTCTATACCTATGTGCCAGATGTTAATAGAATACAACAATTATTTTAGTGGCACTTCTCGTTCTTTCTTAGGGAACCAAAATATGAAGAACCTATCATGGGAAGATGAAACTCCATTGTGATTGAATAACAGTAGTTTACATTTAAAATATATATATATATGAGATGATGTTTGTAGTGCAACAAGTTCAAATTATATTAGCAACATCAACTTATAAATGTATATTATCGTAAATAAAACCTAGAAACATAGTATTAATCAAATAAAAATGTATATATATATATATAAACAAAAAGATGATCAGACATGTATGTCAAAAATTTATAACTCTAATAAGTGATTTGGAACACAACAGTAAAATATTAATAAATAAATATATAAGAAAAAATAGTTGAGTCGATCAAACGGATAAGAATAAAATCATGTTTGTCTCTAAATTGTATATCAAGAGTTAATTACTCAATATTTCATCTCTCCCATACATTTATCCATGAATTCCACCCCATCCCCCTTTTTGAAACCAATAATAAATTAATAAACATTTTAATGTACATTAGACTTAGGGAAAAAAAATTAAAATCATACTTAAATAGAAAAAAATATATTAAAACACCTGTATTTTACAAAAAAAACTCTTTTACATTAAATAAGATACGATTTTAGAATAGAATCAATACTTTTTCAATGGTTAAATGGTTCATCTGCACTCTCCAATCATTAAACTCATTTACTTAGAGAAGTTATAACTCTAGAAAGTAGTTCTATTCAAATTTGATCATCATAAATTCTATGATATATTGAAGAAGATAAGAATTATTTGACTATTTTTTTTCCTCATTAAGATCTTACATATTAGTATCTTCACATATTAGTTACTCAAAATATACTAGTCCTAGAATCTAGAAATGAACTAATTTTATTTACCTTTTGAGAATAAAATTTATCTGAGCATGATATACTAGGTTTCATTATGCTTCTGTTACTAGATTCTTTAAAAGTATTATTGTTTGTAATTTTAAAGAAGGAGTGAAAAAGAATTGGGAGAGATTGATAAGAGGTTAAGGTTAATCAATGGAAGAATAAATTTATCATTATAATGGTTTTTAGGTGACATCTCAGATTCATCATCAAAAATACAATGTAATCATTTCATACCTTTCTATTGAAAAGATATGTTTAAATAAACTAACTATTTTGAAAAAATAAAATTACAATATTAAATAACATTTCATAGAAATGAATTTAAAAAAATATGAAATGAAATATTAAATTATGAACACAATTGTTTCTTTAATTAATACAATCATTATTAATGTGATTTTAAATTAACAGAAGTAAGTACTATATTCTCCCATTTAATTATAACTTCTCTTAGAAAAGTAGAATTAATAATATATATAAAACAATACTAATATAAAAAATAATATCATTCAAATTTTACAGATATTAGAATAATTTTTAAATTTATATACATATCATAATATGAAATTAAATAATCTTAATGAATTATGAATTATGCAATCAAAATAGTTCAATAGATTGATTCATAAAATAAAATAATAGAGTGTGAAAATATTAAATGTTCCAATATAAGGATAATTATAAATAGTGTAAAAAGGTAAATCATTTAAATTCTTTTATCCCCTAAATAAAATAGCTAAATCACTTAAATCAAATATTAATATGGAAATGAGATACTTCCTGGAATATTAGTTACAGATCTAACAAAGTATAAATTTAAAAATAATAAAAAATTTAAATATAATAAATTCCCAATATTTCCAAGAATCCACATAATGATATGACCATGATTTCCCTTAACACATACCTAAAAAATATAAAATACAATTATATTTTGTTACCAATATGATTTTGATCCTAGTAGTGTTAGAAACATCAAAATTTCATAACTAAATATATTTATTTTGAGTAGTAATTTCGAAATTAAAGTTAGGAGATTCTTTTTTGTAATAAAAACGCTTAATAAAAAAAATATGATTTCTAAAATAACTATCATTAGTAAAATTTCTATTTATACCATAGTAAAAACTTTTAATAGTAGATATTATTTTACTTTTTAAACCCAGAAAAAAAAATTCTTATATAATTTTGGATTTTCTCCATTACTACAAATACTAGGTTTTCCTTTATGAATTTTAATTTTATAGTGAGTTGGATTCAAATAATTAGCCCCTTGATAAGTATAAAAGATGATTGTTCTAAATTATGAACTTATTCTTATAGTTCATTATCCTTATTTTCATGAAATTTACATGAACATTTTCAATAATTAGATCTTAAATCTAAAATCTATTTTGATAATAACTCGTTATCAGTAGAAATAATATAATAATAATTTCTATCTTTTCAATGCTTTTTTTATATTCAATTTTTTATTCCAGAATAAAATATTATTTATTATGTTAAATATAAGAAAAGTTGTTGGAATCATAATTTTTAGAGTAAGAATATAGTACATCATCTGCATGAGTCATATGACATAAATTTAACATTTATTTTTGTGCATCGCTTTAGGTTTCATAGTAGATTCATTGCTATAATCCAAATGAATAAAATTAGAAAATTCATCCATCAAAATATCAAGTACAACATTTCACATTATGAAAAAATAATATATCCATATTCTACATGTACCTATACTTCATATATCTAAATGAACTCCAAAAACAGTAGATATGGTTCTGAAATTTTATTCCCAATGGAAACAACATCGTTGAAAACATTAGTATTTTATTGGGTCGCTAAAATGAAATTGAAATTGTCCACAACATATCATTTCCAGTAGCATAGTGTGATACATGATTGAATTAATCCGAAATATTTAAACATTGGATAACATTTAGAGCTCTATAATTTACATCATATTTAGTTTCCTTAGTAGCATCAAACATTTCTGGTTCTCCAGGGATTTCAGAAGTTTTGAAAATCACCATTTAAACATTGGAACCATGGTAATTCAAATAAATAATCATGTTTTATTACTATTACCTTAATCTTCACATTTAATATAAGTAGTGTAGATCATTGAAATATATTCTCTATGAACATCCATTTATATTTTTATTTATATAGATCTTTAACTCATGCTTAAACGATCCAAAATAAATATATTCAATAGATCCCAACCTCTGATGCACGTTTTTAATATCAGATTTAAATATGATAATATTATAGGATTTATTAAAAGAGAAATATATCTAACATATCATAAACATTGATACCAATTTTTTTGTTAGAATTACTAAGATGATGACAGAGGAGGAGGGAAATTGTTTCATTAAAAAATAATGAAATATTTAAAACTTACAGCTTGAATAAGAGTGATCCTTTCCTTATCTCTTAAAGATGAGTACATAGTGAAAAAGAATTTAAAAAATTAACACCACTATGTATAGTGTTTCATAGATGAAATATACCTTAGTCTACTCCGCCAATTTTTCACTCCATAATCCTGGTGTTTTTCACTATTAAGACCTCTTATATCATGACCTCTATAACTGAGTGTAGATATTTGATTCATTACAACTATAATTTTACACGGCCTTTTTCTTATATTAGAGTGAATGGAAATATCCAAAGATTAGTATGAGAAGCCAAAACTCCACCACAACCATGTACAACTGGTTTAAACTTCAAAAATAAATAAATGATATGTAGATTGTTTTGAAATAGGTTCAACACAAAGTTGTAGAAAAAACTGATTGTTTTATAATATCTTAAATATAACATAGTAGTAAAATATTATTCAACGTCAAATAGGATTTGTTTACATAATAGTAGAGAAAACACCAGAAGGATGATCAAACAAGTACGTGACTAGAGTATAGATATGATAAGTGATTTGACTAACTGTAATAAAATATTAGCAAAGGAATATCGCATCAACAATAGACGAGCTGATCCAACAGATAAGAATAAAACAATATATGTATCTAATGGGTAACTCTTGAGTCATTGACCTGTTATTACATTCAAATGTACATCTGTATCTTTAGAAGAAGAACATATATATATTCATTATAAGAATATCTCTATATTTAACTTGATAGTTAAATATTTGGGATCAAAGAGATACCGAAGTATCACAACATATATTGTGAATATTTGAATTGTAATAATTAAAATAATGTAATATCTGTTAGAAATTGAAATTATTTAATCTGTGGAATATGTACCATTGAATAAAGATTTAATCATATTTAAAGAGATATTTAATTCTGGTTATAATGATACAAAATAACAAAAAAATGGTACATAAATCATAACACCATATTTGACCAATTAAACGGTATAGTTAATCTAAATAGTGACAAACATCAAAATAATGGTTGACAGTTTATGGTTGATAAAAAAATATGGATAATGAACCATATGTTTTCCCTAAAACATTGGGTTTCTTTTAATAGTAGGGTTCCTGATCCATATGTTCATACAAACATAGGGTATAAAAATCATATGTTCAGGCATAAAATATAGTGTATAAAAAGTGCTTACATACTTCATATAAAGATATCTAGAATAATTATTCTTTCTGAAATATAATTTACATCCAAAGGTTTAAGGTATGAATGTATTTCAAAAATAAAACAATTATTCTAATTAATATTATCATGAAATTCACATAATGTGACTTCTTCTATAAAATAGATGTGATTGTTTATGATCATTAAAATAATAATTAAATTAATTAAATTGTACAATTACTACATACCCACCATCATAACCATAAAATATGGGTACGAACTCCCTTATAACACACCTTTGGTAGATACATCAAAACCATAAATTTACATCACTCGTTATATGCATTATAACATTAAACTGTATGAACATCCTTTTTAGTGAGATGGCCTATGATAAAAATTAGTATATAGAACCCCTTGACCTTTAAATTCATCCCTTTTTTCAATGCTACAACTATATAGATTTTCTAAAATCCTATATATATAGAAAATGGCCAAAAAATATTAGTCTCTTATTTTATCAAGCATCACGATCTAATACTATGTGCATTTTCCTTTATGATTTTCTATAGTTCCACATACTTTGACCACTATTCACATAACAATTTTTTACCTTCCATAATGTAAGAACAAACTGGCCCACTTTTTCATCTTCACTATATAACATTAAACTAAATGTTACACATCTCTATGAAATTATGTTAAACTACACCACTTTATTCTCATCCAGTAGGATACATAGTAATTTGTGAATCCCCTATCCCAGACTCAACCACAAGTGACCCATCTCTTATGACCTTTGTTGGTACCTTGTTTCCCTATGAGGGGTTTCATTACATTATAGTATATCAGGGTAGTGTTTCACCCATATGTAATTGGTCTAAAACATATGTAAAATACCTAATATCCCCATTTTCCATGTGTTACAACCTTAATCTATATCTCTAGGTACCTGGAATTCAAATTTCTCCACCAATCATTCATTTCCAAACAAACTCTCCTACAGTGATGACATAGCTCTATGAAGGAATTACACCGGTAAAGGGAACATGTTAAGGATGGTTCACATATATAATATGGTTGTTCTCATATTTTTAAGTCATATTTAGTGTCCAATGCTCATTTTTTTTGTTTAAATTATGAAAAATGTGGAAGTGGTACAAATGTATTGAATTTTTTAAATGGTTTATCTCAATTTATTCTACACATTATTTGCAAATTATTAATCTTCCACTCCCCTTTAGTCTTCTAGATCCTTTACTCCCTTGATATTTTTCACAAAGATGTGGGAATAATTAGTTTATTCACTTTGGTACATTTTATTAAATTATGTATCCCTCCAAAGCCACTTCTTTCCACCATAAATCATGGATCACATGTGATTAAATACTTTTGATTGTTTCCATCACTATAATAATTGATAATCTCTCATTTTCATTCACAATTTATAATGATAAATTTCATATTATATTTCTTTTAAATATTACATTAAAATATTTTCTGTTTTCCATATAATAAGACATAACACTGTGGGATACCTTAGTCTTCACTCAAGAGGAAATCCTACATATGAAATTGGTCTCCTACTATAGTTTCCCATGATTAACATAAAGCAAATAATACAATAATCACGTGATTTAAATATTATATCTCACAAATACATATATGTTCAACTATAAATCAATTATCATAATATCTTAAAAAACTCATGGAAAAATAATTGGTTTCTTATATATTTTACATAACATGAATTTCAAAATTCATACGATATCAAAATTAAATTTCCAAAAATATTCATAGAATAATAACATATTGAGGATACTAAAAAATATAAAAAGATGAAAGATTAGCCCTTGTTAAAAAAATTGAGGTGAAAATAAAATGAATACAAATAACTATTGTAATAATATTTATACAAGATATTGTGTAAATTAAAATCAAAAACTCATTTTTTATAATTAAAAAATAATAAATTTCCAAAGCCAAATTAAAAATATTTTAAAATAAAATATCCTTTAAAATAAATATGTTTTAAAAAATAAGAAGTTAAATTACAATGAAAACATTAACATTATAATCATATTTTATTATCAAGACTTGTAATGGATAATTTCTTTTCATATTGGGGAAGTGAAAATACATTGAAAATTTTACTTAAAAAGTATCATTAGTAAAGAAACCATAAAAAGGAAAAAAAGTGTTTTTAAAAATTGGTTGTGAAAATACTTTGATAATATGTAATTTTTAAAGGGAATAAATAATATTGGAATGTCATAAAAATACATATGTTTTATCAAAATAAATATTTATAGTTGTTGATAAAACATTTAATTTTTGTTGGTTAAGAAAACCTTTTGAACATTTGGAAATAAATTTGTTAAAAACCCACATAATTATAAAGATAATGAATCCTTTTTTGATGAATTAAAAAAAATATAAGGATCATTTTATATAAAAAAATATTTTAGTTTTCTACTAGGGAAATGGGGACATTTTTGAGACATAAATACATAGACATGGGAGAAAAATCCATTAAATTAAATGGCAATTAATATTATAAAAATTCAATTTATGGAAACAATCTAATTACTGAGAAACCAAACTTAAGACCATGATATATTAATAATCCTAAAAATATAAATATTTTATCATTATTTAATGGTTAAATTAATTTTTAGGATTAGTAGAGGCATAAAAAACAAAAAAAACAGTTTTTAGGAACTCATACCCCACTAGATTTATTATCACCATTGAGAAGGGGATTAAACAATATAGGGATTGTATTTTGAGAATAAACAGAACTAATGTTATAAGCTATGATATCCATTGGAATCTCAATATATATATATTCTATTTAGATATCCTCCTCTTAGGACTCGTAATACTAGGATATATCTTATCCATAATATGATTCTAATGAGTTCTTATAGATATTACTTCCACATATTGATTTAATTAATTTTGATTCAACTAAATAGTAATACCAAAATAGTTTTTAATATTATCATAAATAATTATAGTTTGTTAATATGAAAGTTCAATCCTAATATGTATTCAACAATGAAACATTTATTTCAAATTATGATACTTTCATTTCAGTAAGTTCATACTTGGTTAATCTGATAACTTCCTTGTTACTACTTATGATACCTTAAGATGAGATATATTTTACTTCTCATTTTAATTCCTCAATTTAACAAAGAGATCAATCATTCACAGTTATTTTAATTTGCATGTGATCAACCAAATCCTATCAAATAAGAGTTTCAAAAAAAATTTCTTGTTTGGCCTCTTTGTAAGGTACCAGGTGACAATTGAGTTAATACCTAGTATACTATTATAAAGTTGTTACCCCTAGGTGCATCTGTTCCAAATCCATAATTCACAAGAATTATACTAACACAGATATATTTCTATGTTAAACCTATCAATCAAACAATTACTAATATTTCAAGATATCATCCATATATCGGCTCATATCTAGTGATTTTAATAATGTTATCTAAACATAACACCATAGGGACTAAAAAAATCTAAAAAATAACTAAACTATTCTAAAATATAACATAACACTACTCTAATACTAACTACATCAACCTCTATTAAACATAAGATAAATAGTGGAATAACCTCATGATTTAAACAATATTTCTCAAAAATAATCACAAAACCTAAACATTGAAAGGTTTAATGTATTAGAAATTAGCTACATATGAATCTTATATTACAACACTTGAAAATTTTTAAACACAATAATTCTCCTCAAACCCTTTCCAAATATATCACATGATACAATCTTCTTCATAACATGAGGATTGGAAGCATAAAAAAGGGGTAAGTTGAAGTTCTAGTCGAGGAAATGACATAACAAAAATTATTGGATCATTAAAATGAAGGAAAATATGGGTAATACATAAGTATATTAACAAAAGATCATTTTACCATGTATTATAATCATAAACCATTATGGAGAAACAAATAATCAGATAAAATATAATTAATTAAGCATAAATGATATGACATTTCTCAAAACACATATCAATAATCATAAAACATCCAATCATGATATAAAATTGCAGAATACCTTAAAAACAATGCATGATCCTGAAAAAATATCATTTCATGGAAATTAAGTGAACCTTTTACAATTTTCATAACTTTATAAACAACTTGGGAATGAGGAACAACCATAATCCTAGTAAAAACAATGTTAGAAAACCAATTATGTCATGCCAATGTGAACAAACTCATTATGTCCACACCTGATATGTGAGAAAAACCATCATGTCTACTCCTATGTGTACAAACTAATTATATGAATTTTTACCATCTCATGACATATAAACATAAAATAATTAATTAAACTTTGATATAGGACTCTACCTAGAATTATATATAAAATTTTGTAAAATATTAAATAAATCATCATCATAACTTAAAGAACCCATGAAAAAATAATAGATTTCTAAAAATTATCACATGTAATTAACATAAAAAGAATATTATATAAAAATTCTTCTTTAGAAAAATGAATCATAACCTAAGAATTTATAGTGTATTATCAATGCATCACTTCATGGGTGATAATATTTGGAGGAATAATTGATGTAAAATATATTTTTACCGAAAAACCTTTAAACCAATTGTATAAATGAAAAAGATTTAATGGCCTTTAAAACACATTCTTAAGAATGGAATGAGAAATTTTTTTGAAAAATATAATATAAAGGGTTCAAAATAATATATCAACGAAAATAGAAAAAGATTCAAAAATTATAATTAAAAATAATTTTGAAACTTTTCTTTTGAATGAATCGTTAATAATGAAGACTTTAAATAAAATAAATTTAAAAATGTTGAAGTGAAAATAAATTATAAACATTTAATTTTAAATAGAATAACCAATAATTAAAACTTGAAAGGATATAAACTTTTTTAAAATGGGAAGTGAAAAGAAATAGATAAGATTTAAATTAATCTTTTTTTATATTCAAAACATTTAAAATATATATATTTTATCCAAATAAAATAAATATTAAATGATAAAACAATTTAATATATAAGGGTATAAAAACATTATGAACATTTTTAAATAACCATGTAGAAAACCATCATAGTTAGAAAGATATTGAAAACTTTTTTGTAGAAATATAAATGGGAATAATAGAATCATTAGAAATAAAAACAATTTGAGCTTTAAAATAGGGAATTTAGAACATTTTTGTGAAGAAAAACATGAGAATTGAATAGAAATAAATTAAAAATAATGGAAATTATTCTTAAAAAATGAGTTTTAATGAAATAAAAAAATAATAAAGGAAGAATAAATTGGTGTGAATCACTATTTCCATGCATAAAAATTTGTAATACATAATTATATATTCATATGTTATAATAGATCAATCTTGATAAAATTTATTCAAAAAAGAGTGATTCTATACCAAGGAAAAGAAAATGATTCATCAACACCCTATACAGCCGTCGTAACATTTGAATCCCAATCCAATGAGATTTAATACATTAAAAATAAAATTTACTATTATAAAATATATGAATTTTTTTATACAATAATATATTATTTTAATATTCATAAAAGATAAATGTAAACCTTGTGTATGGCTTAAACATTCCTCAAGGGATTCAAATTTGGGAAAATGAAACACTTACCTTATTTCCCTTCTTTGCCAGATGTTATAGAACCTTCATTATAACAAACAGTAATTTTTTAATATACTACTTCATAATTATAAGCATGTCCAAAACTACTTATAAATTCTATATATTCTCATTTTAAACATATACATTTGTTAGATTTGGATTAATTTCCTACATATGGTGTTTATAGTTTTCCTCGTTTATAGAAGTTTCATAGTAGTGGAATCTATATTTAGTGTACTTCCAAATATCAAAATTAAATTTTCATTAATGTTACATTAATAGATGATATATGATTACTAAATAGGTAAAATTTCTTTTCATTATTACATTAATATTTATCCTAGAAGGAGAAATTGACAATGAATATTTTTATGAGATTTTCCACATACACATTGTGTTTTCATAATTAATGTATAAAATATTTTTTGTTCTTTTCAAAATAAAGAATAATTATTTAAATAATTATTTAATATAATAACATATATTATATTTCATCATAATACATCATATAATTTAATATGATTATTCACTTAGTGGATCAACCTGACCTAATCATGCACATACCATGATTATTTATTATTAAGAGGTTATTTATTTATCATATCAATTTACTAGACGAATGATGATATCATTTAGTTATTATTATTATGATATATCACATATATAATTAAATAGGTATAATTAGTAATGTATTTGAAAATATTTCATAATTTTCATTAAATATTATCATATTAGTATGCTAGTTTCAAATGATTCATTTACTGTAATCTTTTCATGATGATATCATTAATAGTTTGTCAAATTTTTTATATCAAAACATTAATAATTTTATAAATTGATATATATCCTTTAAAATCACTATCATTACCATCCATAAAAGTAGTTATGAAATGAAAGATGTAAATCAATCATCCCAAAGAGGGGGTAGTCCACACGTACACATGATTGTTGATTTCACTTTCTCTAGAGTGGGGAATTGGAGTAATATGTATTATCATTTCAAAATTTAAAATATTTAATTAATATAATAATTATATATTAATTTAAATAATAAGACTAGAATTTTATTATGGATATGGAAAGTGAAAAAATGATGTGCCGTGGAGGCAGTTGTTTGAGAAAAACATGATTTATGGTTTTGTTTTTCTATGGAAAAAAGTGAGGGTGGCTAATGATTATACCATAATTACAATAACATAACCTTATAATAATGATAATTATTTTATAATTTTAATATAGTGAAATTAAATTTTTGGATTAATAAAAATATATAATGGAATAGAGAAACATATAGGGGTTTAGGACTTTATACCTCACTTCATGTATAATTTTCATTGGGAAGGGGATTAAACATTAAGGGGATTGTATTTTGAGAATAATATGGCCTCCTTAAGGTGTATAAGAGTGTAAAAGAGTTTTTTGGGAGGTTTTTTCTTTCAATCATGATGGTTTTTGGTCTGAGGGTATGTGTGGAGAGGACTGTCCATTTAATAAGTAAAAAAGGACTCGCATTTTTCTCTATACATAAACCAATTTTATAATATGATATAACTCGAAAAAACATCTCCAATAAGATTAAATATTGTAGTTTAGGGATTATAAGGTCATAAAAAGTATCCAATATTAAAAAAGAATCTTCTTTTAAACATGTTATTCCTTTTACCCCTAACGTTACTCAAATTTAACATTTTAGTTTTCACCATGGAAATAATTTTTTCCAAGATAATTTACCCATTATAAACGAAAATAAAAGAAAAATTATTATATAATTTAATCCCATTGATTCTAAATATGGAATCCAATTTATAATATAAAAATACATTCTGTGTGGAAATTTATGTTTATATAATTTAATGTAACATGCATAGAAAATAAATTTTAAAAGGCACATTTTTAAATAAAATGATTTATGATTGAGGTGGAAATAACAACGACGATGATCCCAATGATTTAAAAATAAGTATTATAATTTCATTTTTTTAACGGTTGGGGATGAAGCCTCATTTTTATTATTAAATCAAGAAAAGACCTTTTTTAATAAAACACTACATAAATTTTCAAAATGGAGAACAAGGGATTATAAATTTAAAATAGTATTTTCAAATTTTTTATTCTACATTATAATACATAATTTAATAGAAAAAATTTAAAAAATTTATTCAATGTATGAATATAAAAAAACAATTTCACAATATTGATGACAGTAATCAAATCTGCATTTTCTCTTTTCACCGTAAATTTAATTATTTCTAAAAAATAAAAAATATTATTATTAACCTATAATTACTATGATAAATCCAAAAATGATGTTATTTTTAAAAATTCACATCCAATTATTGAAAAAAGTTATTCTTAATTTATGATTTAAAATGGGGTGAAATTCCATTTTTATATTTTTTTGATATAATATATATTTTTTAAAAATTAACTATTTATTACAAATATAGTATATCTTATTATTATTAAATCAAAATAAATATAGTTAAAATAAATAAAATTTATATTTCTGAAAAAACAATATATAAACCTAATGAAAGTATAGTAAAAACTACTTTTCCGAAGAGTATAAATATTAATGATATATAAATATTTTGTTACATTTTTATAAAATCCTATTTTCTACATAAATAACTCATTTATATCTTAATATAAGACACATACATTAGATAAGATCTGGTTATAATTTCATGTGGTATTTCAGCTTGGATGGACCTTGTAGAAATCACCACAAACATAAACTTTTACCTTATACAGTTTTACTCATACCATAATTTCCGGAGTGTGGCTAGGGATTGGTAAAGGGAAAACCCCACTAAAGAAAAATCCATTCCCTGTTCAGATAAATGGGTTTCATATAGTAGAATTATACTTTTTTATACCATTCTTTATACATTCTTAATTGGTTTTGTAAAATTATCACTCCAATTATTTACAAGTAATTTTAAAAAAAATTAATAATAATTTCTAATATTAAAAATATATCAATGTATTTCATTTTTTAATAGTAGTCATGCTAAAATATAAATATTTAAATAATTAAAATATATAGTGAAATACTGGGTCGTTGAACCTATCACACCACAAGAAAGAACTACGAATGGGTTGATTATCAGTATACAATATAGATAGCAATTCCCATTCATGGTATCCATGATCCAAACAGAAAATATAATTTTTTCATATCAATTAGGATTTATAAAACTCTTAGGCTGACTCCCTTATTATATTCGATTTATAATAATTCCCCCTTTCCCCTATAATAAAACCACATATATATAAATAATCTCATGGTTCAACAAACAAATAAATGAAACCTTAAACAATTAACCTCCTTGTTGTAATATCTATAAGACCTTAAAAACAGAACCCTCAATGATCATTGATCTTCTCTCAATATTATAGTAAAAAATTAATTTTTCTGCCTCTCATTATTTTTAAATTCTCATTTCACCTGATGGATCACACACTCCTTGCTGATTTTGTATTCTATGATGAAATGTTTGATGAAATATAGAATAAGCTGAAGAGTGCTTGAACTCTACATTTTCATTATACTCATCCACAGACACACTTTATGTCCCCTTGATCTAAATAGAAATCCATTTTCACATAAAAATTGGATTTCTTAGAGTGATGTAACTATGCTGCAATGGTTATCCTCCCATCATGTGTGCATGAATTTTTAGAATAATTTTTGTTAGATCACTATAAATTATGTTACTGTGAACTAACAACACTCTAATGGATGGATTCACATCTTAGGTAATCATCTAGGAGGGGTCATATTTTGTGGTACAGTAATGGAAAACATTAGGGTTTTACTCTCAGGCACCCAATGCACTGTCTTGGAAATCAGACACATAGAATCCCACCATCAGGATTTCCACATCTTTATGAATTTTTAATGTTGATTAAACTAACATTCCATCCCCATCACACTTCCACATATCTATCCATATCAAATAATTTAAAGGATTTTTATTAATATTTTATTTATTATATCTAGATTGACTATAGTGCATATAAATATTTATTGTTTATTGTTATATAAATGTGATTGAGTAAAAACATCAACATCGAGAAATTATAAAAATAATTTTTTATTTTATAAAACAATGGGGTGGTTCATCAACATATTGTATCCTCTCCCTTATTACCAAAATAACCTTATGAATTAATCTAGGAGATAGAATTTTATAACTTATAAAAACATGTTTGATTTTAGTTGATATCATTCAATCACATGGACAACTCCACCACACCATCCTCTACCAAGAGTTACACTTCATCTGCCTTGACCTGCAACCTATCTTACATGTTCTAACACTCCACAACTAGTGATACCACCTGAGCCTCCTTTACATTTATTGTTTCAATTTTTTCATTATACATTCAATGTATTTTCTTATTTAGTGACAATAGAATAAAAATTATGTACCCCATCTTCAATGTGAGAAATGTTATGTTCAGATATCCGATGAGATTGGAATCCCTAATAATTTTCTTCATTCTCAGAAGTTATGAAACCATGCCACTCCCAAGAGACCTGATTGAATAGAAAATGTTGATCCAACATGTGGAGAGTGTGTCCGTCCACTCTATTGGTCCCAATATATACTGTCCAGTTGTGGGTTGATCCCATTAGACTCACTATGATGGTCTGTTTCATCAATTTAATTATTTTTTCATGCTCGTCGAAAAATATAATAACATTACAAGTTATATTCTGTGATAACTTAATTTGGGTTTTCCAACTCTTCATGGGAGGTCTCATATGCCAGAATGGCCACACAAACCTTAATAAGAATTTATTCCTCTAGTATCATTTATTAGTTGTTAGGCATCATATTGATGAGTGTTCTCACCTAATAAGACACATCTAAAATAGGAATTTTCCCTAGAATCTCCCCCTCTATTGGTGAGGGATTTTGGAAAATTAGAGTTGGCTACCCTAGAATAGAAGTCTACTCCTTCTGAATAAGAGAAGTCACCCCTTAACTATTCCTCCCCTAAGAGATTTATCCACCTCCATTGAAGGGTCTACTTCTCTTTCATGCTCTATATATTTTTGATGTACTTTCTATAGAACTATATCCAATAGGATATAGGTCAGAGCCTCAAGACATATTGGAATGAATTATCTTGTAAGAGGCATGCCTTTGTACACTATCACTAAGAATCAGGGGTTAGATCAACCTACAATAGCAGGAAGTCTTAATGATAGTAACAAGAACGAGGACATAATTAACATGAAGGCTCTGAAAATGTTACGATTGATAAAACATTTGATCAATATATCATGAGGTGTCATATCCCTATAAAATCCATTCAATACAAAGATCTCTAATGTATATCAACTAATTAGTTTTTTATGTGTCTTTAAGAACCCTCGTAGCTATTAGAAGATCAATGGTTCATGGATGTAATTTATATATAGATAGAGAAGCTAAAAAACCTATAAAAATACTAATCTAGTGTTAGGTGATGAAAGAAAATTAAAATAAAGTGTAGTGATTTACAACTTTTTTTAGAGAGATTATATATATTGGACACATAGTATGATGTGTCTTTCTACAGGATGGAGTTGAATTTTGGATTTCAGGGTATACCCCACCATTATAACTGGGAGAATGTAGGAGCCATTATTTTTCACTTATATTTTCTCAATTTATTCCTTCAATAATTTATCTCTAGAAGATTATGAATAATCCTCCTCATCATTAATAAATGTGTTCTCAATAAAGGCCTTCCCACCCTCAACAAATAGATCCTATATAAATTAAAATATTCATGTTATCAATGCTCAAATATTGGTTGCGACATAGAACCTACAGTATTGAAACATGCCTTGATGATTAGTAGTTCTATCAAACCATCATTATGAATTTTATCCACATTAATTTTAGGAATTCTATTATACAGAAAATATCCTGAAGTATCTACATCTCTAGTTTCACAAAACTCTATATAACGATTAAAGAACCCTTAGGATGGCACCACTCTGGTTGGAACCACACATAATATCCCACCGAGCATAGAGATAAACCTCTTTATGTTATGGTCGCCCATGTTATGATAGTGATATTAGAATTCCCTCATAGAGATATACATGAATATATCTTAGATTTATCATTACCCTGGATGTGATATCCAAATCCTTATAATATCTACTTCATCACTCACAAACATTCTCCATAGATTCCCTATGAAGACAATTATATATAGTCTATCCCATATATCAGATATTTTGAGGAAGGTCACCTCGCAAGGTTTATCAAATAAGTGATGGAGATACTTCCCTATAGATTCCACTGACCCAATGGTAGAAACCACAATGATTTCGACATTCTTATATAACCACTTCCATGGTGTTTTCACTGACCTGGGAACAAGTGAATTCAAATCCCCATATGGTTGATAGTCTGGGGACCCATAAACTCTATCAGTGGCTAACTCTACATTCATATCCAATCTCCCACTCACTTAGTGGTCACTTTTAACGTCCACTATTATTTTTCATTACTTCTATTGGGTTCTATACAGTATCACCATTCATCGCATTGACCATCCAAGTATCAATGTGGGTTATATTTACACCCAACTATTCAAAAAATCATTTATTAAATCAATTCCATCAAGAGATGGTGATAACATACTCATTTCCACAAAACCATAAATAAGAAAAACATAATAGAGAAGCCATATGATATATTGGTTCTTTTATGAGCTATAAAAAGTGTCCACATGTGGAATTTCTAGCTTAATTCCACTAGATTTATACGAAAACATTAAGGAGGAGTGAAAATATCAACAAGTGTTTTTTTGAATTCATGTGACCAATAACATGCCTCAAAAGGTCTACAAGTACAACCTATTCTAAATAGTTAAATCCATTTCATCATTGATTCCCCCAGTTTTCCTGGGGAATGGAAAGAATAAAAAATATATCACATTGTTAAAATGGACCACCACCCTTCATTTATTGATCGATGGAATCTGTACCCAGACGATATTCAGAACAAATGGTTTGAAACTAGTGATTGGGGGTGGTGTAATTAGGATTTAATACCCCTAATTTGCACTAATACTTACCCTGGTAAGAATTATAATTTCCTATAATTTTTTTTTGGATGTCCCCACTCCTGATGTTTCCCAATTGGTAAAATACCCAACCAAACATAAGAATGATGATATAGTCTTGGTTGCTGGATACTAAAATTGATTCCAAAACCTTAATCATTAGTCATAATCTTATGAGTACATACCTAACATAATGTGTCCACCCAATCAAGAATACATCATAGAATAATGTTAATATGACCATTGGGTGGCTATACTTCATGATATTTCCCCATTAATTGTATTGGACCCCCATCATAATGATCTAATTTGACCCCACTTATTTCATTGTTGAAAACATAGACATAAATTTGGACATAAAAAAATTTGACCCTTAGAAATGATCATAAATAGAAAGATCGTGTCTTGAAACAAATGCTTTCATGAATATTTTTGTGATCTCTCAACGTATCAGTCAATGTATTAAGGAAATAATTTTTTTACTATAATTTGATCTGCATATCCTCATGATCTTGGTGTCAGGAGAATCTCATCACATTAAAATCACATGGGAGGGATCCCAATGATGTGTTAAAGATCCCATTGTATGATTCCCAACTCTTGGTGAAGTTGGATGGTATTGGTGTTCAGTGAATATCTACTCAATAAGTCTTACAGGAAATTTGGGTGACTATAGAAATTCATCACCAATGTAAAAAACTCCTTATACACCGTATATGATATAGATCATCCTTTTATTCCACAAAAAATAGTGGAACTAGTAAACCAACCATAATTTGTAATGTTCCCCCCTTGTGTGTATACTGGTACCTTCAATCAAAACCCGATAGTTTTCTATCATGATATAATAGAGATTATTGAATGTTAGAGTTGTAAAAACATATCAGTTAACAGTTCTAGTTTTGTTATTGCAATTATAAATAGTTTTTAGGTTTCACTACATCACTCTGTGTCCTGATTGATCTAATTTCTATTTATGGAGACCATCGTCATATTAAAACTAGTTCATTAGATTCATGACATTTATATGTTTCATGACATCATCATTAAAAGCGGTGAAGTTATAAAGAGGAATCATGTTACAATAAAAATATTCACATTGGGCCTCTAAGTAGAGTCACCAAAGTCATGGTACCCCATAAAACTCTCATATCCTAATTAATATCAGGGATTTCAATCCTCACCCTGTCTTAGTAATATAAGAAGTTGAAAAACAACTGGATTTAATAAACTATTTAAAAATATTTTTCATTTTAAAAAAGGTGAAAATAATTGAACATTCATCTTTGGACAGCTTCACAAAAGTCTTCATGTCTATTACAATATGATATTTCATCTAACAATAGCCAATTGATAGATGAACTAAGATTGGTTTATGTGAGAATCGTCATTAAAATTGTGTCATGTTAGAGAAGAGTAGTGAAAATATTGAGGTGAAGAATCTATAGGGGTTATTATAAAAATAGTGTTTTAAAAATAAGAGATGTTTTTTGACTTCTATAGAATTATATGATTTGTACTAGGGCCCATTGACCCATTTATGCAGAAGTTTATATGTACAAAAACATTATCTTTCAATGAGAAATGTTATTTGTCACTGGATTAAAATTATAGACTTTGTCATTTCCTCAAAACATGATCCTCCAATTCAACATCAACACCCATTCTGAGGGGAGTAATTTTTTGGCATATGAGAAAGTATCCATAAATTTTATAAACATGCATGAACTATTATGATGGAAATAATGGTTCACAAAATAATTTCACGTCAAATTAGGGGATTTTCCTCTAATTATATGTATTTTACACAACCCAAAAAAATATTATGCAAAGAGATTCATAAAAAATGTGACATTAGATGGCCAAAAATCTACATACTCTTTAGCAGGCCTCCATCAAGAAAAAGGAAATAATGAACACAATATAGAGTTCTATGAATCATCCATTTCTTCATGACTAAGGAATAGTTGCACAACAATATTTTAGTTTTATAAGGAATCATGTTTGATGACCTAAAATTTAAAAAATGTGGTCATATCTACCACTAATTTCTTGGTTGGGCCTATATTAGATGATGGTTTTCACTCTCAGATTTCTAAAATCAATATTATATGAATTCAAACTACCATATAATTCCATGGTTACTGAAAAATTAGAAATATGTGGGAAATAAAAAATATAGGTCCTAAATTTATTTTTATTCTCATTGAAGATACTTCTCACAACATTTCTCAATAAATAAAATAGTTTATTTGAAGGAGAAATCATATGGTTAACTCAGTGTTTCTCGTAACACCATATGCTTATTTGGATCCAATCTTTTTTCATCCACTCACCATCCATCTACTATAGGTCATAAAAAAGATAACTCTAATGTTAAAAATAAATAAAATGAAATGAATCCTAGAATCTATAAACTATAATTTTTTACATATATCTCATCAAAGAACATTATAGATGTTGAGTGATCCTGGGACCCATGCCCGTTTGATATAGTATTTCTCATGAAAATTAGATTTGAAAAACCAGTATCATGGATTGTTATTCCCAAGACCTCTTCATAATCCAAGGTCATGTGGACTACTTTCCTACTACTCCAACATATATGAACTAATAATACGAGGATCCTATATTCTAGAGGAAAAATATAGTATCCACCCTTGCTTCCCCTTAAGTAATCTTGTTCAATTGATATATAATCCCTTCCCATAACATCATCAATGAAAATTTTCAATAGTTTCACATGACTAGTGCATGTAGTATCACCGTAATCTTCCCTCCAATCATGAAAATATATTATTGTAAGGTTAATTCTAGATTTATAACTATATTTAATCTATATGAAATATAACTACACAAAATATCTTATTAGTTCAATCATGATAAACTACTCAGTATTTTCCTTATAATAGGACATTATAAAGTATCATTTTTTGAATAGATGAGCACATGATTCCCGTTGTGAAAATCCAAGGATCCCCTGTTTAATGTGGATGGGATATCTCATGTTGTGAAAACGAGATGATTCTCCCATTATTTTTGTATAAAAAATTTGTAATCCCCGCCCATTTCCATTTTGGATTCTAATTAGCACCATGGAAGTAACATCGATGAGTATTTCCATCAATGTATTATAATGCATAAGCCCACCAATATCCTTTTTTCTCACATTATTTGGAACAATAATCCATTCCATGTGATGTAATCTTCATAGTATTGTCTCCTTATAGTACATGAAAATATACAATTGAACTATATAGGTTTTAATCATCTCCTCAAGAAGGAAACATATTATGTATCTTGAATGTTCAGTCCAAACATCCCAATAACCAGGTTTCCATTATGTAGTAGGATGTTTTCGGTCATCAGCCTAAGATGATCACACCATCTCTAAAAAAATATCCCCATAAAAATACAACCCTCCTTAGAAGATGGATTATACAAAGGATAATAATCATACTTGAGGAAGAAACACCTCTTAGTAGACCCCATTAATTCTCCATAGATATTCAAACTATAGGAAGACCCCAAAGATGTTAACCTACGACCACCCATGTGTGAGAGCATAAATGGATAGAAATATTGTATATTGGTTAGTAAAAATGCATATTGACTATAAGTGATTATATTATGTGTATCAGCCCCACCTGATTTCAATATTTAACCAAACACACCTGTGATGAGATTTTATATATTAATCCCCAAAATAAATTATTATGTAAGCTGACAGATAGGTGAAAAGCCCTATTTGGAGCATCCCTCACTATGATTAATAATTTTCCCCCACTAGATGCATAAAATCCCCACCATCGGTTTATAAGCCAAGGATACCCTAGGTGAAGAGGCTTAAAAGCCTATGTGATGAGTGTATCATCTATTACACCTCTATTTAGTTGCAATACAAATAATCTTCCATAAGTTATGAGAGTGAGATGATTTATGTGATGAGAATAAGAATCTTTTGTGGTGAGTATGTGATCCCTCCCACTATTACTTATTTTATGATCCTAAGTTTTATATCATGTGTTATAAGAATGATATTCCCTAGGTGATGAGCCTATGAATCATTATTTCATGAGAATATGTTTCCTAGAATGATAAAGGTCATATGACTCAAGCAACAAAAATTAGCTTCACTGTGTGATGAGAACTAGATTCCTAAAGCGATGAAGCTTGGATAACATACTCATTTAACATAATTTTCCTATTTAAAATGATGATATTTGTGGGGTTTTTACCTGAGATGCCTTCTTTCAAGATCATAGAATTTCCTAAAACCACATGATTAATATTTTTTAAAATTCCCAGCATGGACAACATCGTCCTAACCTCAAACTATAGGCATCCACCATGTTATTATAAAAATCTTCTTAATTAACAAATGTCAACTAGAATATTGTGTCAATAAAGATATTTTCAGCAGTTTCATTCTATTTTTAAGGGAGACCAAAACTAAGAATAGAACTCTAATGAGGATTTTATGGAAGGATGAAGAAAAACCCATCATTTAATTCTGATCAAAAAACCTACATCATCAACCATGTTGGTGAATGATACTCTTATTTTTGAAAAATGGAATGCTAGGACACATGATATAGACCAGTCCATGTAGGATACTCTAAACATAATCATGTGTCCTAGGAGATATTTTGAAAACCAATATTAATGATCCATGAAATGAATATCATTTTTGGTTGAAAATTCAAAACATAGTTGGTTTTATCATTCTCTAATATGAAATATATGTTCAATTATAATTTCAAATTTATAAAATTGAAGAATTTGGAAATGTATGTACACTTATATCCCATGGGACATGGTTTTCCTTTGATTAATAATAAAAGAGTTATTATCAAATGGGTTTCAAGAGATTTATTAGTAGACTACTCTATTAGAATCTTTATAGACCATATAACATATTTACAACTATTCATTGTGCATTATTCCAAAGAAATCAAAAGAAGTCACATCATAGAGAAGGTATGTATATATTTTTAAGTTAAATGATCTATTATATATCAATTTATGTATAATAAGGGCATGTTTTATTAAAAAATTCAATAGTTTGACATATTTTCTACATTTTATGTTTTTGATCAAAATTCAAAACATATCATTAATTTTATGTTAGAGGGAAATAATTTTTAGCACTCAAATAAGTAAAATTTAGTAACCATAAGTGAAAAAAATCCAAATATATTTCAAATTGACAAGAAAAGTCTTAAAATAAGTTTATAAAATCATATAATAAATATATGGGGGATAATTTTTCAAAACCATTTCTACAAGGCAAGGTCAAGATATATTGTATTTCTAGACTATATTATAATTTTTTTCAATAAAAAATTGCAACATTTATTTTGGAAATTATTGAATTGGTCCATGTTCATAAGACAAATGCATGTGATGTTTGGAGGTTTCACATGTTTACAGCATAATAAAATTTGATTGAAGTCTATACCATGTTTATTTTGTATGAGGAATCATTGAAGAAGTAGGGATATAAACTTTTGAATTAAATAAGGGAATTATATTCCCATTATTTTATGAGGGAATGTGATGTTTAATGTTAAGAAGTGATTTTGTACATTGATCACTATGTAAAAGTATTTGAGTTTCTACATAAAGGTATTCAATTAGTTTCATAAAAGTACTAATTTATTTTCATAGGATACGTAATGGTATTCTTACCTTTATAAGGGTAAACCAAGATTGGTATTGTAATGCCTAAGGGTAAACTGTAATTCTATGTAAGGGTACATTTACTTGTGTATGGATACATGAAATCATGCATTGTTTCCCTCAGACTTTGGGGATGACCTCCTTTGATGGGAGGTTCAAACATTATGATCGGTTTCTAATGGGTTTGTTCGTAGAACCGGAAACATCCAATGATTCCACATCCATTCGGACCTACTTTCCAAAGGTAGGTGCTCATTAGTTTATGGGCTGATGAGGCTTTGGAATTTGCATTGGTCGAGAAGATGGGAGGTCGGACTCATCACACCTTTTTGAGGGGAATTATTGTCTACTTTGGGACTCTCTTTATAGATTTAAGTTATGTTCATGAATCCTTATTACATTACCAAATATAAAATGAGTTTTCCTTTAGATCTGACAATCAATGATCGATATATAGGATATTTAGAGAATCTTTTATATGTATTCGAGGTTCTTCACTAATAAATAATCATCTGTATTTGTTAGAGATTCATAGTCAATGGTATCCTTTGATACGTAAAAGTCTCTTGGTCCTTATGATGACCATACTGGTTTTAAATCCACTTAGTGGGGCACTTGATGTTTATTGTCATTCAGAAGGACATGAATTATTTCAGAGTTGGGATCAAACCCGCAGATGGGATACCTACGTATCCTTTGTTTAAAAAACGAAATAGAACCCACGTAGTTCGAGTAATGGAGTATGATGTTTATGATTGATGGCTCAAAGAAGGATGTCATAATTACTTTTACACACTAATCTCACATGAGTCATGCTCGGTCTGAGAAACAAGAGTTATTGGTAAAAATTTAGACAATTGTTCCATGAAAGATGCAATCATAAGAAATAATGTGGGGCTTATGTATGTATGACTGCCCAGATAAAGGAAGGTTAGGATTTACTTTAGGGAAGAAATCCAGGAATAGGATCCACAAAAGTATATGTGCTTCATGGAGATTTTGAATACTCTAACATGGGGATTACATCTGAAAAGGCGGCCCAAATTAGGAGGGGACTTATGAGTGGGTTTTACTCATGAAAAGGAATCCCAGATCAAAGGTAAATTAGGACTGGTTAAGAGAAATTAAGACTGGGGCTTACTCATGAAAAGGAGGCCCAGCTTAGGAGACTTGAAAAAATTAAGGGACTTGGGGCATACTCCTGAAGAGGATGCCCATTTTTGATACTGGCTCTTACTCCTGAAAAGGAGGCCCAGGTTAAGAGAATTATGGTTGGGACTTACTCCTAAGGTGGATGCCCAGATTTGATAATTATGACTGGGGATTATTCCTGAAAAGGAGGCCCAGGTTAATGAGGACTTGGGGCTTACTCCTAAGGAGGAGGCCCATATTTGAGAATTATGACTGGGGATTATTCCTGAAATGGAGTCCCAGGTTAAGGGGTTCTCTCATCGTAAAGGATGAGGTTGAATGAATGAAATCTCAAATTTTTAGTGACATAAAGATGTGTAAATCACTAGGTTTTGAGAGATATTCCACAGATTTTATTTCAGATAAAGACTCCAAATCAAGAAATCATGCCATAAATGGCTTTGAAGAGTGTCTTCAAGATTGAATATTGAATAGGAGAGGTGGAATGGCTTAAGAGGGGTGAAATGGGAAAGAAGGGCACCAAAAAAGGCAGGGGTGCGCAAGTCCTGGCAGGCGCGCATGTACTGCATGGGCGCGCAAGTCCTAGTCGCACAGGTATACCTACGCGACACATTGGTACTTGAGAAACGGTTAACCAGTAGGGTAATACTTGAGCGACTCTTTGTTAAATCCTTTAGAATCCTCTTGAGGTTCTTCCAGAAGAGGGGCGCACAAGTTCTATTGAAGGAGTAAGGCAGCGCGCAAGTGTGGCCTTTTCCCTTAAGGGCTGGCCACTCAGGCGCGCAAGTGTTTATGAGTTTCAACACTTAGGCCTTCCTCCCACTCTTTATAACTTCTGTTCTAGGTATGAAATTACCTTAGAAGTGTTTCGGATTCTTTGAGAAGAGACTAGGGCGTTGGGAGCTCAAATCTGAGTTTCTGGAAAAATTCCTTCCCCCAATGGGGGGCCCACAGGGTCTATTTATATGCAGTAGAAGACCCCGTGCGGTTATCACTTAGGTCGCGCAAGTCACTTGCGCGGCCATTATGTGTCATGCAAGTATAGTTGTGCGACTATAAGGGAACATGCACGACCTATGGGCAATGTTCTATTTGTTCATTCCTTTGTCGATTATTGATGTTTTATTCAAAGGCTAAATTAATTTGTGCTAAGTCATTTCCATTTCTATTCCTCTGGACTCTATGACGAAAAGGAGCGTCAACAAAAGTCCCCCCTCAGAGTTGGATTCAAAGAGAAATGAGGATTTGACTCTGAGGAAAAGAATAAAACCAAAGGAAAGGAGGTGCATAGGTCTTTCGGTGTGCAACACTGGGCGCGCAGGTTCGAGTCCCGCAGGGCTAGAGCGCACTGGGTGGAGGTGCGCAGATAGGCCGCCTGGCCTATAAATACACAATCATTGGTCACGCATAGAATCTGATTCTAGATTCTTGAGCTCTCTCTGTTCAAGTCATCTTCACCACGCAAGTCTCTTCTTTCCGATGTTTCTTCTCCACCGCGCTGCTGTCAAGGTTATAGGACTTGCACTGTGATACTTGCGCGCCAAAAACTTGCGCGGCATTTTTAACACTTGCGAGGCACATTCGTACTTGCACGCCTTAATGCCTTAGCCATTTTTTCGAATTCTTTTACAAATTTTCTGAAAAATCTACTTACTTAAAAGTTAATTTATTTAAACTTTTGTGCAGAATCAATGGCACTTAGACCCATAATAGTTGATGATCTGGCTAGTAAGAGGATAGATGATATGATGAACATCATTGGCCATGATTATTATACTTTCAAAGATTGCACTCTTCCAGATTTGGCTAAGAATCTGAAGAAATATCATCGTGACTTCCCACAGAGCACTTACCTGCCTTTGTGTGGATATGGTCATCTTTGAGAAGTCACCATTCCAGAAGCAAAGAACTATCATCCATTTTCATGGTTTCAGAATTACACCAATTTTTCTTCAGCAAATATCTCAGTTGGAGGAGTATTTCTAAATGCTGGAATAGTAGTGAAGGCCCACGTGATGCATCATAGCCCTTGCACACCAGATCTGAAAGATCATACACCTGAGCTGTAACCACATTGTCATCCTTCAATCTTCAGAAATGCTGAGATGGATCAATCCAAAGGCTGGAAGAAAATTTGGGACTTCCATCCTGGGGGAGGCGTGAAGCCAACCTGGATGTGGGCATACTGCGTGCAACAAACTTGTGCAGAGATTTTCGATGATCTGAATGGAGTGGCGATATACGAAGCTATCTGGGTTGGGAAAACATATGTTTACAGACATGATAACTTCGTGCCAGAGATACTCAGCCACTGGAGCCCAGCAACGAATTCTTTCCATCTAACTCATGGAGAAGTAGGCATCAGTCTGTGGGATGTCCACAAGATCTCACGGGCTCAAATTTTGGATGATATGTATGATGAAATCATTCCTCCCAAGGTGACTTGGAATGATTCAGAGAAAACTCCTGCTTTAGCCCGGGAATTATTTAAGATCTTCCACAGTCTCAAGAGTTCAGAGACCTTATTAACTCATTCTAGAAAGGATATTCAACTAGAGGAATGGATGAATATATTTCTTATTGAGAAGAAAGAGAGGGAGCCAAAGGATAAGGAGCCGAAAGAAAAAGGATCCAAAAAAATGAAATCCATAGATAAGAGGCCTAAACGTCCTACCACCTTCCCAAAACCTGAGAAGAGGATGTTCCTGGCACATTCTGGCCAACTCTAGAAGTAGGAGAGTTCTAGAAGTGGGGATATGAGGTGAATCAAAGAATCCCAATGAAGACTCATCTGGAGGGCTTCTTGGAAATGTGGCTCAGTGTTTATCTCTTGCCAGTCAGAGATTCTAAGGGAGGCATCAGGCCAGGGACCTTCGTCATTGCGGCAAAGTTGGCTGAGGGAAAAATGTTTGGGTTGGATACCCCCATTTTATCAATGATTACTAGGAGTTTACTCCATGTCATCATGGGTAAATCTCCTTTAATAATAGTGGTACCATTCCAAGTTTTATGGGGATGGATCGCCACACACTTCAGGACTTACAATGTACAAGATAGATTACAAATTCCTGGAAGTTCTTTCAGGCAGTCAGTGCAAGAATTCTCTGGAGTTTCTCCATTAGATGTTAATGTCTATGACATGAAAGTGAGACTGAGCATGTTTATTGAATTCAACTTCTTTCCCTATGGATGTCCGCCAACCGGGTGGTTTTGTGATGATGGAATAGCCCATTTGGATTTGAGGGCATACATGCTAGATTGCAGGGATGGTGTGCTAGTTGCCAGGATTGACGGAGAAATCATATGCAAGGCCTATGATCCATATAGATTTTCACATCAATTCAAATGTCTGCAACATATTCTTGTATCTCCTCCAGTACATGTCAGGTTACAACAACATCTGATTGTTTCTCGACAACTATGGCTGCTGACGTCATGGATGAAGACTGGGGTAGTATTTGATCTACCAGTTGAAAAAGCGGCACATAATTTGACGACATATTATGCCGAACACTGGATATCATCATACCCTAAATGGATATTGAATCACCTAGTTTATCATGTGGGGAAAAGGAAGAGGACTGTAGAGAAAGAAACCCTTCCTCATGAAGGTAATGCTTCCCCACCTGAAGTTGATTCGACAGACTCCTCCTCTAGAACTGATTCACCGGAATTCCATGATGGGGATGATGAGGCACAACCAACGGAAGAGCGGTTTCATGCCCGATATAATCCTCTGGACAGAATTAAAAGACCCACTCCATCAACTCCTGGCGAGTTACTTCATTGTAGTAATTTAATCACTGCTAGTTTATAAATCAATAAGTCTTAAATTTTTATTATCTATCTATACTTGCAAGAGCTGGGAAGAAATTGAAGTCAATGATTGTAGGACCATCCTCACAGCCTTCATATCTAAAACCGGAGGCTGTCCAACTATGGCAGAGTTTATACTGTGGTACTGAGACCGCCTGACTGGATTTGTGTGAGGGCCTACAACATCCTGGAATAGGGAATCTTATGGCTTCTACAAATCTTAAATACGAGGATAACCCCAATGAAGTGCGGGCATACATTAGATATCTGGAAATGCTCATATACACCACTGATGAGTCTGTTCCAGTCACCAGGTGGGTGAAGGAAATGATTGATCGTGGCACCATTGAGGGGGCTGGTGGTTCTGCTGATGAGGAGTGGCATGAGTATGTGGCTTCTAAAGATGTAAGTTTTCTTTCCTTATTTGTCTTGAAACTTAATTCCATTCAATTCTTTGTTACTTAAGGAAGTTATTTTCTTCATCTTGAAGCTTTAAAAGAAAGGAAATGAAGTTCCTTCGCCACAGTATAGCCCTGGTGGTACTGCCATTGGTGCTGCTCCTGATTCTCCTCGCGAACCAGGCGAGATATCTCCAGGCCAGCAGGCCATGAATGAGGCGTTGGACATATCCTTGCATTCGCCAATCCAAGTTCCAATAATGGATACTACCGATACTCCCAAAAAACCAAAGAAGCAAAGGCAATGAAGGAGGAAGTCCACAACTAAACGCTTCATTAGCAGCGGTAAGTCCTTTGGGTAATCATGAGTTTATACCCATAACCACATGATTACCTATATTTCTGGGGATTGCAGGGGCTTCTTCAATTTCCCCCCTGAGGGAAAGGATTGATCCTCCTTCAAAGACCACTGAGGGTGCTCTGGAACAATCACAGATGCAAGCTGACTTGGATGCTCCTGGAGAAGAGCTAGCATCTCTTCCCAGTATCCCTCCTGCTGCTATTGCAAGAAGAGAAGAACGTGTCTCTGGTAAGTCAACAATGCTTTATAAAAATGTTGAATGAAACACCGATTGACTTCCATTCTATGATACTTCAAGTTCAATTCCTGTATTAGAGCTTCTGGCGACTGTTGCAACTGAAGCAACTGATGCTGTGATTTTACCCAAAGATGATGTCCAAGGTCAGGGGCTGCAGGACGTAAGTCGTCAAGAAGACACATCCAATGCTCCCACTGGTGAGACTAACCAGGATTCTGAAATATCATTTGATGAAATGATTAATCATGCCATGTCTTTCGGAGAATTTTATGATCATGCTAAGTTGTCATGTGATTTAGAAGACCTTGGGCGTGACTGTTATCCTTCACCCAGTAAATTTTCATAAAATTTACACTTCTAATCATGACTGGAAATGATATGCAGTTCCATCCATAGAAACTCATGAACTTCCAGTTCTTGAAGAGGGTGTGGACATTGATTTCAACCCTACCATTGTAGAAACATTAGCTCAAGTACAACTAAACCCAGTAAACCCTCCTGAGACCCATCTTGAAGATCCTGTTGAGACTGGGGAAAAAGGGGAGGAGTCTTCTCAGGTTTCTGATCCACTGTTGGGTAAGGGATAACAATATTTGTGATTGTACTTAATTTTCAGGACAAACGATTCTTTTGTTATCCTTTGAAGCTAACCAAAGGTTTCAATTAATCATGCAGGGTCGTCAATTGCAATGGATAGGTCTGGAGGTGAGGCCTTAGCCTCTTCCCAAACAACAGTAGAATGTGAAGCAACCAGGTTCAGGGGGGAAGAATCAGAACAGTTCGCTTCCTTAAGTGCATTAATCCCAGATTACATGCCCCCCTGTGATGATTATATTGAATCATACCCAGAGGTGCTTAAGGCCCTCATATTTTCACGACGTAAGGCATGGAATAATATATGGAAAATCATATCTAAGGTGACTTTAGGAGATCTATCATCAAAGATCCCTTGATTGTCATCCCAACTCATCGTGATAGGTCTCCGTGGTTTTGGATATCAATAAATCCATACCGTGGTGAAACAAGTCATCTTCCGGAGAGAGCAGGAGAAAAAGTGTCACGAAGATCTGACCAGGGTGAAACTATCAGTCAAAATTGGAGAATTTGAGGCTTCTGTATCCCAAGATGAGGCTGACTATACTGCCAAGATGAAGGAGCAGAAGCATAAGATCAAAGAAAAAGTCGTCCAGAAGATGCACCTTCAACAACAGTTATATGCTGTTACTGGGGAACTTGACCAACGCAATAATTCACTAGAGGGAGTTCAAACGAATGGTATGAGGACCATTGCGGATGCCAAGAAAGCACTCCATCAGGCTGAAAAGAGTGAAGTTGGTCGATTGCACGAGCTTCAAGTAGCTTCTGATGAATATCGGGATTAAGTTCATCAATTGAAGACTTATGTTGAAAATCATTTGTAATTCCTTGGAAAAGAGAAGAGACTCCAATCTGTGGATGTCGTTCTATCTCTTGTGCATCAATGAAAAAGACATTCACCTTCAATCATTTGTGCACTCTTTTTCTTGCTACCTGCTTTAAATTTTACCTAAGCCAATGGGCCTAGTAAGCATAGTTTGATTTTTACTAGGATTAATGTAAATAACCCTACAAACTTTGAACCTTTTAATTTCTCAATATTACCTAAATCATACAAAATGTATGTTTAGTGAGCTGGAACTTGATTTTTGTTCAGATTTCCTTTGTCTTTTGTGGGCAGTTTAAATTCATGCACATCGGACATAAAAAAGGATAATGTTTAAGGTCGAAATATCATTGACCGAAATGAATTAAAATTGACTCAATTCCTTGAAACTTTATCTGAAAACAATGTACCATACTCAAGTATGAGGGGAAAAATGTAAACTATGACTTAAGAATATTTAAATCTGAGGAATGATATGAAAAAGAGCTAAAAGTCATTAGAAGAAGTAGTTCCCAAGTTTGAAATTACCATTATTTAAAAAACCCATTAGGGGGTTCAATTATGCAGGGCCACCTAAAAGAATTGGCTACATAGTTAAATAAATAGTATCTTTTGGCTAACCAGTCTGTTATGTAGACTGTATATGCAAGCCCGCCTATGGGCACGTGCTGCATAGTCAGGAAAAAGAACTCTCAGAAATTTACTTTCCTAGTGCTAAAATCCAATGAAAGTTTATGGAGATTCAAATTTTCCAAAGTATAGAGTTTGTTGTCTGGAAAGAGGTACATGAATATGGAGAAGATATTTCCAAACAAGATTAACGAAGAACTGGATGGATATCACTCCTACGAAGGTTTGACCCAAACGTAGGGAAGGAGAATATAAACCATAGACTTGAAGACTTTCAGATCATGAAAAAGGATATGGGACAAATATGTTAAGAATGGATATTTTTTCGGATCCCTACATACAGTCATTTAAGACAAATAAGGACTAAACAAGGCATTCTTCCCAAGAATGAAGTTACCACTATCTGAAAAACCCGTTAGGGGGTTGAATTATGCAGGGCCACCTAAGGACATTAGCTGGATAGTCAGATAATAGTATCTTTTGGCTAACATATTTGTTATGTAGAGTGTTTATGCAGGGCCGCCTATAGGCACATGCTGCATAGTCAGGAAAATGAATTCTCATAAGTTTGACATTTTTGTGACCTAGAAGTCATGAAAAGGGTTTATGAAGATCTGAAAATATTTAAGGTTAGGATTATGACACATAAATATGGGTATTGTTCAATGTATACAGAAATACACAGATCAATGCTAACCATAATCATGTCGTGGCTGGGTCTTGAATTGAAATGTTGGACTTCAGTACGTATCCCATAAGGATGGGAATCAAGCTCATACGTAGTTCTTAAATTATAGTTTAATGTCGTGTGGGACAAAAGTATTAGAGATCTTAGTTTTGGGTCATAGAGCTTGGACCATTGTATGAAATACACAATGTGTGTTTTCATAGGGACTTTTTAGCCAGGGAACTGAAAGTGGAATTTGGGGTTAGGCCCAAAGACTTGGGGCTGGATTAGAGGGACACTTGAACGTTCCTACGTATCCCATAAGGATGGGAATCAAGCCCACGTAGTTCTCGAAATACCCTCTGTACAAATTTGGATCGTACATGTGAAGGGTGAAAGGGGATTTTAGTACAATGATGGTTTAACCCAAGATAAAAGGTTTGGGAATTTCCATGTATGCACGTAGTCTTTGAAATGAAACATGATTGAAAAATCAATATAAATAATGGTTCCCTCTCAGGTGAGGGTGTCAAAGAATATTGTAGTTTATTGTCATACTGGACAAAAATGTTGTGTAGTTTAACATCATATAGCAAGGACGAATGTGAACCAATGTAAAGATATTGATTCTAGGGGCAGTTTCACGAATTATCAGCTTATGAGATGGAGGTGAACCGATGTGAAGAGATTGATTTTGTGCTTGAACCTTGGGAGGTTGCCTACGTACCCAGCCTGGAAGGAAAGGATCAAAGTCTACGTAGTTCAATTAAAGAATGAATTAATGGTCAACTTGTTCTTGGGGACAATGAACTAAAAAAAATGATGTTGTTGGGACTTACACATGGTTAGTAGCCCAAAGAGAGTGTTATGTTTGAGGTTTTCTCTAAGCTCACGTGAGTCATACTTGGTGTGAGAAACAAGAGGTAACAACAACCTTAACGATGCATAGTTTAATGTCATGTAGGACATATAAAGGGACTATGTAATTTAAAGTCTTGTTGTTAGGACTATTGGTGCTGCACAGTTTAATGTCATGTAGTAGGGACAAAGTATATTTTAATGTCATGTAGAACATATCAAGTACTTTTTGTACAGTTTAGCATCATGTAGTTAGGACGATGGGGACAATATAGTTTAACTTCATTTTGGACGAAAGGGGGACTGTGCAGTTTAATGTCATGCAGTGAGGACAAAAGAGTACACCATTTAATGTCATGTTGGATGCATTGGGGATTTTTTCCACAGTTTAGCATCATGTTGGACGAAAGTGCGAATAGTTTACGGTCATATTCATGGACCGTGGATGGTGCAGTTTAATGTCATGATGGACAAAAGTGTAGTTTAAGGTCATACAGGACCATTGATGATTATGTAGTTTAACATCTTTCTGGATGCAAGGGAATTCTATACAGTTTAGCGTCATGTAGTTAGAACATCACAGTTTAATGTCTTGCTAGACGTAAGGGACTCGCAAATAGTTTAGGCTCATATGCATGGACCGTTGATGATTCTGATTAAGTTCATACAGGACCTAGTTGTAGTTTAAGGTCATACTGGACCATTTAGAGAACTTTTTCACAATTTAACGTCGTGTGGGATGAATGTAATACAAATAGTTTAAGGTCAAATGTATGGACCATTGTCGTATAGTTTAACGTCTTATAGAAAGGACAAAAGAGTAAACCATTTAACGTCATGTTAGACGCATTGGGGATATTTTCCACAGTTTAGCGTCACGTTGGACAAAAGTGAAAATTGTTTAAGGTCATATTCATGGACCGTGGATGGTGCAGTTTAATGTCATGCTGGACAAATGTGTAGTTTAAGGTCATACATGACATTTGATGATTATGTAGTTTAACGTCTTTCCGGACATAAGCGACTTCTATATAGTTTAGCTTCATGTAGTTAGGACATCACAGTTTAATGTCATTCTAGATGTAAGGGACTCGCAAATAGTTTAGGGTCATATGCATGGACCATTGATGATGCAGTTTAAGGTTATACAGGACCTAGTTGCAGTTTAAAGTCATACTGGACCATTTAGGGAACTTTTTCACAGTTTAATGTCGTGTGGGACGAAAGTAATACAAATATTTTAAGGTCATATGTATGGACCGTTGCCATATATTTTAACGTCATATAGCAAGGACAATTAAGGTTTTGTGTTTATACAAAATAATTCTTCAAAAATATGGCATTGGTTGGAGTAGTGATGAGTTCTCCATCCATCGAGATTAATGAATAAGCTCCATTGGAGTAACCCTATGTATTGAATAAGGTCCTTCCCATTTTGGCTCAAGCGTGGGAGGTTTCCTTCCTGGTATCATTGGAGATCTGAGAACTAATACCAATTCTCCTAGAGTGAATGAACGAAGACGAACATTTTTGTTAAAAGCTCGTGCTACTCGATTCTGATAGACTTCCAAGTGGTGAAAAGTGCACAATCTTTTCTCATGTAACCGTTCCAATTCATTAAATCTCTTTTTAGATTGTTCATCTTTAGATGATTGATCACAAATGGGAACTCTGAGCATGGGTAGTTGAACTTCAATGGGAAGGATGGCTTCTGTTCCATATACCAATGAATATGGAGTTGACTGAGTTGCAGTGCGGGTGGTAGTCCAATAAACCCATAAAGCATGAAAGAGTTTATCAGGCCATGACCACTTATCTTTATCCACCATCTATTGCAGTATATTCGAAAGAGTCTTGTTAAAGGCTTCTATCTGGCCATTGGTTGCTGCATGATACCGAGATGAATGGTTGGATTTGATGTTGTATTTTTGATACAACTTCTTCACCTCAGATAAACAGAAGTTGGTTCCATTTTCCGTCCATATGGTATGAGGGACACCAAATCTGGTAATGATGTTAGACTTGATGATGCTAAAAACGCATTTAAAACTGACTTCCTTGAGAGGTATTGCCTCTGCCCATTTGGAAAAGAAGTCAGTATCATTAAGAATGTACTTAAACTGCTTGGCCGTAGCCGAAGGGTAATGTCCCACCACATCCAGTCCCCATATGGAAAATGTACATGAGTATTTATCTGTATGAATAAACTCTATATGTTGATGAATGATGTTGGCATGTACTTGGCATGAATGACACTTCTTTGTGAAATCGACACAATCTTGTATCATTAAAGGCCAAAAGTATCCAATCCTTCGAATATGATCAGACAGTCTATGTCCAGACTGGTGGGCACCACAGACTCTTGCATGCAATTCGTTCATGAAAACCATTGTCTCTTAACCATCAATGCATCTGAAGAGAAATCCATTGAAACCACGTTTGTAGAGAATTTTCTCTAGGTGATCTGGGCTATCATAAAGAGTAAAATTGACCACATGTCGCCAGATTAGTTCTTTCTAAGCTCTATCAGGTGGAAGTGTTCCATTTTGAAGGTATTCCCTGATAGGTGACATCCATCCTGTAGTATGACCATACAGTTCAGGAATTGGACTAATTTCATTAATTTCCTCTATTCTGATTCGAACATAAGGTGAAATTGCTGGACGGTGGGCAATACTGATGGTTGTCTCATCCCGATTTGGATCTGCCAGAGCTATGGCTATATTAGCCAGTGCATCAGCTTGAGCATTTTTTGATCTTGGAAAATAAGAAAATGTTCGTTCCAAAGGGAATTCCGTTATTAACTCTCTGTCGTAATCATAAAAAGGATTTAGTTCTTCTTTTCTGATGGCATAATCCCCATTGCCTTGTTTGATTACCAGGTCTGAATCACCTTTCACCTTTAAGTGATTCACTTGTGCTTGAAGTGCTAATTCCAAGCCTACGATGAGAGCTTGGTATTCTTCTTCATTATCGGTAGCACCTTCCCACAATAAGAAGGAATAAGGTAACACTGCCTTTTCTGGAGAAATGGGCACAATTCCTAAGCCAACATTGTTGAATTTAGGATTTTCCATTTTCCTCCTCTTGGACTTCTGGTAGCACAATCAAAATACATTTCCCATGCCTGAGGAGTTTCTTGAATAGAGAAGACTTCCTCATCAAAGAGTTCAATATCTGAAGATGTGTTCTCCACTGAAGGGTGTTCAACCAAGAAATCAGCCAGAGCATGGCCCTTTATCGCCAATTGAGACACATACTTATTGTCGAATTGCTGCAAAATAACTGCCCACCTTGCCAGACATCCTGTAAGCATTGGATGACTAAGGATGAATTTGAGCAGGTTATTGCGAGATACCAATTGGACCTCATGATGTTGCAGGTAGTGTCTCAAATTCTTAACTACAAAGATTAATGCCAGGTAGCACTTCTCAATACTTGAATACCAAGTTTCTGCTTCAAGCATAGTTCGACTGAGATAGTAGAGGCTGTTTTCATTCCCAACATCATTATTTTGAGCAATAAAGGCACCCAATGATCACTTTAGAGAAGTCACGTAGAGGATAAGTGGCCTTCCTTCAACAGGTGGCACGAGTATCAGTGGACTCAAGAGGTATTTCTTGATAATATCGAATGATTCTTGACATTCTTCAGTCCACTGGTAAGTGACTCCCTTCTTCATCAATTTGGTGAAGGGTAAACTTTTTCCTGCTAAATTGGCGATGAAATGCCGAATATAGGCTAAGTGTCCTTGAAGTCCTCTTAATTATTTCAAATTGTGAAGAGGTGACATACCAAGTATTGACTTGGTCTTCTTAGGATCGACTTCAATACCACGATGGCGTACAACAAAGCCGAGAAATTTTCCTGAGAGTACCCCAAAAGCACATTTTAAGGGGTTCATCTTCAAATTATGTTGTCGAAGCTTGCAGAATATGTCTTCCAAATCATCCAAGTGATTAGAACATTGTTTGGATTTAACAACCGAATCATCTACATAGAATTCAACAAACTTCCCTAATATGGTTTTGAAGATACGATGCATGGAACGCTGATAAGTTGCACCTGCATTCTTTAAGCCAAAGGGCATTACCCGGTAGAAAAACACACCCTGAGGGGCTCTGAAGGTTATATATTCCTCGTCTTCTGGGGATATTCAGATCTAATTACATCCTGAATATCCATCCATGAAGGAAACTTCTTCACAGCTAGCTGTTGCATCAATTAAAAGTTCTTTAATCGGAACTGGGAAATCATCCTTAGGAAAATGCCGATTATGATCTCTAAAATCGATGAAAACTCTAATTTGTCCATTCTTATTTTTTATAGGGACAATATTAGCCAACCATTTGGGATATTGAACTTCTCTGAAGAAGTTATCTTTGATAAGATTATACACTTCAGCTTCAATTTTGAAAGCATAAGTTGGGTGTGTTCTTCCCGCCACTTGCTTAAATCCTCGATGTTCTTCTGGTAAACCCAAATGATGAGTAGCAACATCAGGATCAATCCCGGGAATTTCTGTATAGTTCCAGGAAAATATATCTCTATTTTTCTTTAGAAAAGAAATATACATCTCTTTCTCTTCAAGAGTCATGGCCACACTGATTAAAGTAGGGTGTGGATCTTCTTTTATACCCATATTTATTTTTCTGAGTTCATCCACAATGGTATAGATACCCTCTTCAAATGCTAGAGGAGCATCTCTGAGATTTTCCTCTTCTTCTTCATTATGTATTATTTCTTCTGTTTCTACTTGAATAGTAGATAATAAAGTAGAATTTTCATGATCAGAAGAGAAGTCAAAATTTTCATATCTTGAAGAAGAAGTTTCCATTTCCGACCCGATTGACGATGAAGGGTATTGTTGGGGTAATAAAGAGAAGATGATGGATTGAGAATCGACATCATTGTTCACCTCCGATGTTGCTATAAATTCTTCTATCCTAATTGGCGAAGCATAGACATGTTGGATTTTAACAGATGAAATGAAGACGTCACCATTTGTGCTTTCATCACTACTTGGTAGATTACCAATTTCTCCCATGTTTTCTGCCTCGATTGTCGTAATTGACATTATGGATCTTTCCATAAGAGTATTTTGATTTGGGTATATCTTGTCAATTTTACTGATAGGAAACACATAATCTATACTCACATGTGTAAATGGATTTACGGGAATTTTCTCCAAACCATATGGAGCATTAACATTGGTAATCTCCTTTTTTGTGGATTTCTCCCTTCCCTTCATGTGATATAATTCCGCCTCACTGTATTGAGACTCACATGTCTTGAATGGGGCCTTATCACCATACAATGTACCAACTTGACCATAGAAACAATATTTTAGACATTGATGGTATGATGAAGGGATAGCCGCATGTTGATGTAGCCAGGGTCTTTCAAGATAAATGTTGGAGACTGAGTATTGATAAACAACTATGAAATCTGAATTGGATACAAGATCTCCAAACTGAGTTTTGAGTGTAACATCGCCTAGTGGTTCTTGTTCATTTTTATCATATCCTTGTAACATCATGGTAGAAGGAGATAAATCAGATTCCGTGAGGCCCAATCAATGAAGTGTACGAATGGGCATGGGGTTGAATCCTGAACCATTGTAAATGAAAGTTCTTTGGACGTCTACGACATTGAAATTTCCAGACAAGTACAATGGTCTAATATGTCCATTCACAACATCATCTTTATATTCATCAGTAAAAGATATTATTTCATGGCATTCTGCAGGATTATTCTTTATGTGATAGACATCATCTGCAACAATTTCAGTTTCGAACTCCTGAGGACTTGACAAAGCCTCGATGAGTGCTTCTCGAAGATCTTTTGACAGATTCAGAGCATCCAGAATTGATAACATGGCTGGTACTTTGGCCAAGTGCTTCAATATATCATAATTTTGATCCAGAGGTATGCGTTTCCCAATAGGAATATGTGGTTTAGCTGGTACCTTGGAAGTAGATGCTTTGGAAGTTGATGCATCTTGTATCAGGATAGGAGTGGAAAATATTACTAGTTTTGTAAGATCAAACCAATTAGATCCATTTACTTGCTGAGAGGAAGAAGATTGAACCTTCAACCGGTCTTCCAAAATAACTATTCTAGGACTGAATTTTCTATTGGTAAAAGAACTTGCTTTTTCTTGCTGAGCTCGTTGAAGGGATCTACCAAGAGTTTCTACTGCGTACACAGTTCTAGCAGGGGTAGAATTGGAATAGTGTCTTCTGAAAGATCCACAACTTACCCTATATTCTAAGCCCCTGTAACATCCTCTGATTCCCCTATTTGATACAGGGAATTCAGGCTCATTGAAATCAAAACTACGACTAGCATATGGATCTGTTAATTGAATCATATTAACAGAACCAAAGATTAACTCTTCGTCTGATGAAGACTCTGCCTGATTAGCCTGTTTAGGCTGTGCCGTTTGGTGGGGCGGTGCCCGTGGCTTTGAAGTAGATGGAATGAATTCTGCCAAAGTCAAATACAACATAGTATTTGAAACATACTCATCTTCTTCTGATTCTTTTTCTTTCTTTGAATCATGATGTTTCTTTGATGACTTTCCCTCTGATGAAGAGGTTTTTTCCGCAACATTCATGGTAGAAGACGCAATTGGTTTCATTAATTGTGTTCACAAAATATCATGAGTTTGATTGATTGTATTTATGACCATACAATCATCATACTTCTGTGCCTTTTTGCTTTTGACTTCATGCCATTCGCCTTTCTCCTCTGGAACTGTAGCAGTAACACATGCTAACTGAGCTGAAGTGCCTTTCAGTTTGACTTGTCCCGAGTCGATCATCTTTTACAGGAGGTCTTTGAAGAAAAAACACTCCTGGATGGGATTCCCCAACATTTGATGAAAATGGAAATAATTGGGATGGTCTTCATCTCCTTTCTTGTTTTGCCTCTTGGGCATTGGCAATTGAACCAAATTGTTTTCCAGAGCCGAAATTAAATAACCAGGAACATGGTCATTTTGGAAAGAGTATGTTCTGCTCTTCAGATCCTCAAATTGTATTCGTCTTTGATCTCTTTGATCATCTGGACGAAACGTCCTTTTTTGTTGGCGCTCAGGATGTGGATCCCGTCGAGAAGATGAAGGTTTTAAGGTAGAAACAGGTACAGGTTCTTGTTTAAGCATAACTGTAGCAGTTTCTACTTTACCCATTCTCCTTCCTGGAGATGATGGAATTACATGAGATTTACCCTTAGCTTGTATAAGGGAATCTTCAATCTGCTGAGCGATTGAAGTAAGGTCTCAAAACCCTCCTGTGTATTTCACAGGGATTAGCGGCGTGCGTAATTCGTCACACATATTTTCCACATAGATTGGCAACAATTATTCTTTAGGGTGTGCTAAGCTCAAGGAATATGTTAATCCATTCAATCGAGAAATGAAATCAGAGACCCTTTAATTCTCCCTTTGCTTACAGTTTGTAAGATAAAAAACTGTTGTCTTTGGAAAAGTTGAGCTGAACTGAAGGAGGAATTTTTGGTGAAGATCCTCACATCCAGTAATTGACCGAGATTACAAGCTTGTATACCAGACAAAAGCTGGTCCTTGCAAGGTTCGCATGAAGCATCTGAGTTTCACTGCTTCTTTCTGCTCCGGAGTTCCAATCATAGGATAGCAACAAGACACACAATGCATCAAATGTTGTTCAGGATCACATAATCCATTGAAAATATGGAATACAGGGTTCCCAAAACTGGATGGAGGAGAGATTGAATCTACCCATTCTGGGTAAACTTTATTTTCTGGTTGAAGTTGCGCACGTTTCCCTTCTATAGTTTATAACCGAGCTATTAATGACTCAATAGTAGTTATTAACATTTGAGAAACATCCGTTTGAACTTGGTCTTGGGTAGGTGCAATGACTGGAGCTTGGATAGATGTGGTGGTTGGTGCAGCAACTGATGGTAGCACTGCCAAATGTTGTTGTACTTGACCCGTAGGATTAGACCTGTGAGGGTGTACTGATAGATGAGGATATTCTTGATCCATCTCTGTAGCTTCAACAAATTCCTTTGGCTGACTGACTCCAACATGCTTAAGAAGAAGACTACTCTGAAGTAGTTCTGCATTCAACCTTCTTAATTCCTTCATTTCTTCCCCCTGTTGTGCAAATCTTTGCTCTAGTGAGAGAGATTGACCTTCTCCAGAGGATGTATATGCAACCTGGTTCTTTCCCTTCCCTTTGTTGGATCCTTTTCGGAGAGGGCGAAGTAGGTTACTCGAAGGATTACCTAGGTTCTAGGTAATCCTTTGATTTCGTGTATGCACACCTTCTTCATTTGTGTCGGTGAGTACATCTTCTTGAGCAGGAACCTCTTCATCTGAGTCCCCTGAGAGACCCTCGTCTGGTGGATCAGCAACAATGGCATTGATGACATTGATTGATGCATAACTCATCGCATCCCTTCTATCAGAATTTCTATGATATTTTCTTCTTCCATGTCGTTGATGAGACATTTCCTTTTGTTGATTAAATCAATCAAGAACTTCATGACGAATCGTAATTTTAAGGGAATCTCCTGATAATTTGGCTATCTGTTCCTCTTGAGGCTTCTTCCCCAATCGAGAAAAGACCGACATTCTCTGAGGAGGGGATTGATGATTTGAAAAATTCCCCAGTCCAGTGGACTGGGGATGTTCCTTCTCAACTCCTGGAATCTTATTTGTTGATTCTGAGGGTTGGTTTAAAAGAGTCCCCATTCTGGCGAGATGGGGTAGCTCTTGACATGCTATTTCTAAGACTTTTTTAAAATCTCTCCTGATCTTGCGAACCTTAGTCTGGAAATTTGCTGGATGCATTACCCTGTATCCACTTTTATCACCTGGTTCAAAAGACCGTTGGATGAATTCTGACACTTCGGTCACTTGGTGACGTGCTTGCTCCAAATGAGAGTCATGTTCAATATTCTCGTTTTCTTGATGAAAGAGTAATTCAAAAACTTTTTATCTGTATTCTTGATTTTGAGAGGAACTAGTTGAAGCATGTTCTTGGGAAATCTTTTGATTACAATCAAAGCCCATTGACTGTGGCCGGCCATGGGCAATAACATTGCCTGATACCATTTTCGGCGGGCTTTGCTGACTGGAGAGCACCGTGAAATGCCGTGCTCCATGAACACCCCATCCTCTAACACGAATACCAGATGGGGCATTGTCAATTAACTGACGCAATCTTCTTAGTGCGCCAATGCATGAATGGTGAAGGGTTCTCTACTTCTTTTCAACCTTCAGATATCGAGAGACTGATAGAGATTCCAAATCAATCTGACGTTGTAACACTTCTATTGTCATAAGATTATTTTCATATTAATCATATGATAATACTTTCATTTTCAACTGACAAAGAGTTTTCCATATGTTGAGATGAATATCATGAATTTAATCTTCCGTCAACATTTCTGGAATGCCATACTGAGAGTCAGCCAGAGGCCAAAACATGACCGACACATCACCTTTCTCCAGTTGTTTTCTCATGTTCAACATTTCCTCTTTATCATTTGATGAAGATTCATCTACCTGATTTGACTAGAGTTGGTGTTTCCTTGTTGCTTCATTGGATTCAACAAGATTGGTAGAGAAATAATTGATCAAACTAGAAGATGCATGACATAGGGGTGGTTAGGAGAATGACCTACACCCTAGGATATCTTCTGATTGAGAAAGTATTTCACCTACTAGTGATGAAGCTTTAGACATGACTGGTTTCACATTTTCATGTGCCTCATGATAAGAGGGCTTTCTCGGCACTACATTGTCCACTGGAGCATTTTTTGGGCAATGTGAATCACTACTGCGGAAAGGAATTTCACAGCGAAATTCATCATCATGGGGAGGACCAGCATAATGGGTTTTAGAAAAAGATGAGATCTATTACTCCTTGGTCTTCTGAGCACACAGAGGGTTCCTGTGGCTCTCATCTGAAGATGAAACTTCAAGATAGACGGAATTGTCATGAAGCAAGCCTTCATGTGGTTGTGTCCATTGAAGACCTTCGGAATTAATGTTCCCACTATTGGGAAATGAGGGAGTACAATCTTGAATTTCAACAGATAAATTTTTGAAGGCTTCAATAACTACAGCATCGAGTAAGGCCTTGTTACAGATTGTCTCTTGATCTCTTGACTATGATGGGAAGGTCTTTTTATTAGACGCCTTCTTACTCGCTTTGGAAACCACTTGTTGATGAAAGTGGCTACTCTGAGAAGGTTTATGTGGATGATCAGGAAAGATGGTCAGGTTAAGCTGACAATCACCACTCAAATCAGGTGTATGTGCCTGACTTGGTTGTCCGTACGATATGGGGGAGTATTCCCCACAACCCTCTTGGACTCGAACAGATGTGTGTGTCTGTTCCGGAGTGAATTGTTGATGTTTCACTCCAATAGTAGAGATAGATTTATGTGTCTTTCCCTAAGATGCCGCTGAAGTTGTTATAATATCCTAGAAGGCATCCAGAATATGACCATGGATTTGCTTCTTCTCTTTAACCATTGATAGAATATGCTTGGTGACTTCAGCTGCCGGAACGGGAATATACGTCCATTCCGGGCTTGGAGTAGGTGTATGTGCCTTCTCTTGTCCTCTTTTTCTTGTCAGTGAATCCTGACAGTACTCAAGTGTGGGGGCAGAGATTTGAGTCTGCCTCCTATTTGTTGTCGGGGCTTTCCAACTAACTTCTCTGAATGGTACCAAGTGAGACTGTTGGTAGGCTTGATTAGTACTAGCAGGTGTATGTGCCTACTGATTACACTTCTCCGAATGTAGTTGACGAGATCCATCATATGTAGTCAGATGAGCCTGCTGACTAGCTGATGATGTATAAACAGGTGTATGTTCCTGCCTATAGTACTCCTCCAGAATTTCCTGGTGGGATTGGTGTGATGCTGCCAGACGAGTCTGTTGGACAGCGGAATTAAAATGGGTAGGTGTTTGTTCCTGCTCGTTGCTGACCACCAAGTTAGGTTGGTGGACTTCTCCGGAGATGGAAGAGATTAGAACCTACTCAATATTTACCGGAATTTTCCTCTGGGGATTTGTCCTGCCTGCACGGGTACGAGGAACCTGAGCCGAAATCCTGGATTTGGTACCCTCATCATGTTGAGGGTGCACTGCCACACGAGTCTGGCGGCGATTGTTGGTGGGAGCACTCAGGAAGGACTTTTGTTTTCTTGAGTTAAGGCCCTGAGGGACCTGATCATTCACCTCCCTAGAATAAGGGAGTGAATTTTGATTACGTTCTGGGGATAACGACCTGAAACGGTTGGAGACGGTAGTCAGCACTACCTGCTTCATGATCACTAGTCGTCATTGTCCGGACGACCAGTGTGAGCTGTTCACGTGGAGGGCTTGTCGGACAGCCTCCAGAGTTGGGATGGTACTGTGTTGATGGTACTCCATAACCAGTGCGTTTGATACCCAGCGTTGAAGACGCTGAGTAGGTGATATCATCCTCAGAGTGGACAATGATCCAGTAGGAGTAGTAGCAGTAGCATTTGCAGCAGCAGTATTCATAGGTGTAAACTTGAGAGCATCCATTCTAGAAATGCATAAGATCTTGGAAAAGAGTGCCAGTTTGATATAACAGACGTAATCCAGATAAATTCATCCACTACATCTTTTGTATGAGCACATATGTCAATGTTTATTTTTGTTGGGCCTCTTATTGAGTTTTAAATAGGGTCCTAATAAATAGGTAAAACAACAGTTTTACATGGTTAAGGATTCACGTCGGGTTCACCATTTTTGTTTCCCTCGGACTTCGGGGATGACCTCCATTAATGGGAGGTTCAAACATTCTGATCGGTTTCTAACAGGATTGTTCGTAGAACCGGAAACATCCAATGATTCCACATCGATTAGGACCTACTTTCCAAAGGTATGATCTCATTAGTTTATGGACTGACGAGGATTAGGAATTTGCATTGGTCGAGAGGATGGGAGGTCGGACTCATCACAACTTTTTAAGGGGAATTATTGTCTACTCCGGGACTCTCTTTATAGATTTAAGTTATGTTAGTGAATCCTTATTACATTACCAAATATAAAATGAGTTACCTTTAGATCTGACAATCATTGATCGATATGTAGGAAATTTAGAGAATATTTTATATGTATTAAAGGTTCTTCACTAATAAATAATCATCTGTATTTGTTAGAGATTTTTAGTCAATGCTATCCTTTGATAGGTAAAAGTCTCTTGGACTTTATGATGACCATACTGGTTTTAAATTCACTCAGTGGGACACTTGAAGTTTATTGTCATTAAGAATGACATGAATTATTTTAGAGTTGGGATCGAACCCGCAGATGGGCTACCTATGTATCCTTTGTTTAAAAAAGGAGTCAGAACCCACGTAGTTCGAGTAAGGGAGTATGATGTTTATGATTGATGGCTCAAAGAAGGATGTCATAATTACTTTTACACTCTAAGCTCACGTGAGTCATGCTCGGTGTGAGAAACAAGAGGTATTGGTAAAAATTTAGACAATTATGCCATGAACGATGCAATTATAAGAATGACATGAATGATTGTCATTAAGAATGACATGAATTATTTCAGAGTTGGGATCAAACCCGCAGATGGGCTACCTATGTATCCTTTGTTTAAAAAAGGAATCAGAACCCACGTAGTTCGAGTAAGGGAGTATGATGTTTATGATCGATGGCTCAAAGAAGGATGTCATAATTACTTTTACACTCTAAGGTCACATGATTCATGCTCGGTGTGAGAAACAGGAGGTATTAGTAAAAATTTAGACAATTATGACATGAACGATGCAATCATAAGAAATAATGTGGGGCTTATATATGTATGACTGCCCAGATAAATGAAGGTTAGGATTTACTTTAGGGATGAAATCCAGGAACAGTGTACATAAAGGTATATGTACTTTATGAAGATTTTGAATACTCTATATTGGGGCTTACTCTTGAAAAGGAGGCCCAAATTGGGAGAGGACTTATGATTGGGTTTTACTCTTGAAAAGGAATCCCAGATCAAAGGTAAATTAGGACTGGTTAAGAGAAATTAAGACTGGGGCTTACTCCTGAAAAGGAGGCCCAGGTTAAGAGACTTGAAAAAATTAAGGGACGTAGGGCTTACTCCTGAAGAGGATGCCCATATTTGAGACTGGGGCATACTCTTGAAAAGGAGGCCCAGGTTAAGAGAATTATGGGTGGGACTTACTCCTCAAGAGGATTCCCAGATATGAGAATTATGACTGGGGATTATTCCTAAAAAGGAGGCCCAGGTTAATGAGGACATGGGGCTTACTCCTAAGGAGGATGCCCATATTTGAGAATTATGACTGGGGCTTATTCCTGAAATGGAGGCCCAGGTTAAGGGGTTCTCTCATCTTAAAGGATGAGGTTGAATGAATTAATTCTCAATTTTTTAGTGACATAATGATGTGTAAATCACTAGGTTTTGAGAGATATTCCACAGAGTTCCTTTCAGATAAGGAATCCAAACCAAGAAAGCATGCCAAAAATTGGCTTTGAAGAGTGTCTTGAAGATTGAATCTTGAATAAGAGATGTGGAATGGATTAAGAGGGGTGAAATGGGAATGAAGGGCACCCAAAAAGGCAGGGGCGCGCAAGTCCTGGCAGGCGCGCAGGTACTGCATGGGCGCGCAAGTCCTGGTCGTGTATGTATACCTGCGCGACACATGGGTACTTGCGCGACGGTTAACCAGCAGGGTAATACTTGAGCGACTCTTGGTTAAACACTTTAAAATCCTCCTGAGGTTCTTCCAGAAGAGGGGTGCGCAAGTTCTATTGAAGGAGTAAGGCGGCGCGTAGGTGTGGCCTTTTCCCTTAAGGGCTGGCCACTCAGGAGCGCAAGTGTTTATGAGTTTCAACACTTAAGACTTCTGTAACGACCCGAAATTTTGAATAAATCTTGTTTCCTAATTTCATGTGTTATTTTATTTTTTTTATACTCAACAAAAATGTTTTATTTGATAACATGAGTATAATTAAAATGAGATAGTTGGGTTTAGATGGTTATATGACCATTGGTCAATATAACCTCTGGAAACTGAACGTTTTGATTATTGCCTCTAAATACAAGTAATCTTGGTTAATATTTATAGAAAGAAGATTCGATGGCCTCACCCAGTAGTCTTAGACCGATCGAAGCCCATCTAACAGAACTTGGGAAGAAGGTAGCACCACTGGGATTTTCTCTGGACCAAACCCAAGCCGAACTTCATCGTGTGAAGCTAGAACGGAATCGCCTTTGCAAGAAGTTCAAACTAATAGAACTTACTACTCGTGCGATGTTAGCCGAGCCTCCCTCAGATTCTCTCACCTTAGCACACCTTACACTTAGGTCATATGCTGCTGTGATAAGGGGCTATGTAAGGATATCGTAACTGCCTTGTGTAATCCTTTGTTTTAAATAAAAATTGGGATTTCTTCTTATGATGAAGTTTATGAATTTTCAAATGACCGCATAAATATTGTATGCATATTTTTGATGAATTTTAGAAAAAGGATATTTTAAAAATGGTTGTGTAAACCTTAAATAATTAAAAATGTGTAATGATTTTCGAAAAATGGTCTTCTACAATTATGTTCAGTACGAAATTTAGAGTGTAATAAGATCAACTTAATTTTTTGATGAATAGTAAATTATGAATAGTGATTTTATGATTAGGATTAGTAATGTGTCCAAATGGATTAGTAAACTCACTTAAAGAAAGTATTAATAAAATCTAGGCACCTTGATTAAGTAATGTGATTCAATAAAATGGTTAAATAACGGTTTCATAAATTATTATTCAAGTATTAGTTTTTTCGGGTGAATAGTGTTTTTTAATTAAAAATTTAATTAAAAATATTTATATAATTATTTTTATAAAACGGATTTCATTTTTGTACTCAGAGCACCGATATTATGCTATGGTAATTTTTGGGGTTTTTTTGAAAAAAATGAATTTTCAGTGAATAGTGTTTTTATTTCAAAATTATATTAAAAATATTTATAAAATTATTTATATAAAATGGAGTTCATATTTTGAATCAGAGCGTTGATATTTGGTTAAGGTGAAATTTTGGGATTATTCTGAGAAAGTTGAATTTTCGATGAATAGTGAAAATACAGTTTTTAAGTTACGGGTGTTTAATGACATCATTAAATGATGTATTAAGTTTGTAATCAATATGTTCGAATTATGAATAGTGATATAAGGTATGAGGTGTCCCAAGTGGCCAATACCATGGGAAAATACCATGGGCAAGACCATGGTTTTTCCAAAACCACTAATGAGGTGTCTCTTTTCCATTAATGCCTTGTCCCCTCATTTTCCCTATAAATACAAGCCATACTCTCATCCATTCGACTCCCCACTCTCCCCCAACGAAGTTCTGGTCTCATTACCTCCCAAGAAGTCCTCCCATGGTTCCCCCAAGCCCTCAAGGTACCAACATTTGAGTTTTAAGAGTTATGTTTTAAGGTAAGGGATCCGTCCTCTCTTTTTCTTTTCACGAAATCTCTTTTATGTAATTTCTTTTATGCTCCATGTTCTTATGTTAAAGTATGATCTTTTATACTCCTCTTACGGCCCTTTTAATGTTCATATAATGAGATATCCCCTCTTACTCTCATTATTTCGTTTTATGATGTTTTAAGTGGCGCCGTTAGGCTGCCGAAATTTTTGTAACAGATTCTTTCTCCCTTCTCATTTTTCAAGATCTATTTTCATGTAAAGTATTTCAAGTTCCTTTTTATTATGTTGGGGGTATGATCTCTAAATTTATCATACTGATCTTTTATGATCATATGATTAGAGACCCCATTTTATCTCTTCAATTCAGTATTTTGAAGTTTTAAGTGGCGCCGTTAGGCTGCTGAATTTTTAAGTGGTTCTTCACCCTTCTCGTTTTGAAGTTCTACTTTCATGTCAATTCTTTCAAGTTCCTTTTTGTTTTGTTGGGGTATGATACCTATATCTATCATACTGGACTCTTATGTTCATATTATGAGAGACCCCATTTGATCTCTTCAATTCAGTATTTTGAAGTTTTAAGTGGCGCCGTTAGGCTGCCGAATATTTATGTGGTTCTTCACCCTTCTCGTTTTGAAGTTCTACTTTCATGTCAATTCTTTCAAGTTCCTTTTTGTTTTGTTGGGTTATGATATCTATATCTATCATACTGGACTCTTATGTTCATATGATGAGAGACCCCATTTGACCTCTTCAATTCAGTATTCTGAAGTTTTAAGTGGCGCCGTTAGGCTGCCGAATCTTTTAGGGGATTCTTTCACCCTTCTAATTCTTTTCAAAGATCTACATTCATGTCAAGTCTTTCAAGTCCCTTTTTAATTATGTTGGGAATTATCTCTATATCTATCATAATGAACTCTTCTGTTCACATGATGAGAGACCCTATTTGATCTTTTCAAATCATTTTTGTTGAATTTTAAGTAACGCCGTTAGGCTGCCGAACTTTCGTAAGAGAAATATAATTTTTGTCTTCCTTCCATGTTTTTAATTTCAAATGGTATGTCCTTGAAATTTCATTACCATGATCATGTATCCTTCTTATTCTGTCCATCTACTGTTTTATGGGTCATTTATGAATGTTTGACCCATTTTTCCTCTCTTCTTAATGTATTCTAAAACCTCGTAACATAGCCGTTATGCTGCAGAATTTACGTCTCAAAATGTCTCTCTATTTTTCTAAAAGTTCATTTATATTATTAAGTGAATACTCAAAGCTCTTTCTTCGAAAGTGGTATTCACATATATACCAAAATGTTCTATTTTAAATTCTTGGATTTACATACATGAGACCCACCTTCCTTTTCTGTGGGTTTTAAAGTGACATAAAGATCATGTCTTTAAAGTAGTTTTTAAAACGTTGTGATTATGAAATGAAACCCATTTATTTTATGCTATATGGGTTATTTATGAAATGTTTGATGATGATATATGTGGCTCACATTATAATAAAGGAAAATTTAAGGGTGTGCGCTGATAGCGCTCCAATGCATTGGGTAATGATGTAACCACTAGAAATTACAATTTTCACGATACCTTGGTGAATAACCTTGGTAATTTTCAAATGACACCTTGGGGATGGACCTTGGTGATATATTCATGATTGTCTATGTTAAATTATGTAGCCACATTTTCAAGTTATGAAAAATGTTATTTTTATTATGATATGCCTCCTTATTTCATTCTCATTCCTTAAAGTTCTTTTTCATGACCTTATTGAAGTATCTCAAGTTCACATGTAAAATGTTTCTCTTGTTTCCCTTACTGGGATTTTTTCTCACCCTTTCTTTTGATGTATGATCCCAGGTTATGTGATGCAGTAATGAACCTAGGATGAACATGAGGAGAAGCCTTTCAAGTGTTTTAGAAGAATGTTTTATGTTTTCATGTTTAAAGTTCCTGGTTTCCAAGACACTAAACCTTAATGATCCTCGGTTTTGTAAAATGTAATGAAAGTTTATGTGATAAAGAGGCAGGATGCTATAGTTGGTATCAAAGGATGGTTTAGTTATTTGTGGAAATTAGGATATGAAAAATCTAGGAAGAACCCTATAGAAAAGTTTAAATATAGGAAATCTTCCTGGTATTTTGGTGAGTATTGAGTAAGGGGATTCCAAGCAAATACATCCCTGTCTGGATACGAGCAGGTAGAGGTGGTTCTGGCACAGATGTACATAGGGGTAAAACCTGAAAACACCGCTTTGAGCTAGACTCGAACGGGAACTGGTACACGACAACAGGCCTTGATGCACTCTTGGTTACGACACTCCTGGGGGATATGCTTTGGTAAATTCATAAGCTTAGTATGAACCATTATTAAAGGAACAAGGATAAAACAAAATAGAGATTCACATAAGAATATATGATCATGGATAAACTAGATTGGAACCTAGGGGATCACAAGTTAGGATATACTTTTATTCTACATGTTTATCATTTTATGCTTAAAGTTTCCTTTTCATGATTATTAGCTAAGTAAATAAGCCCCTAATTATAGTTTCTTTTCTTAGTTAATGGCGGGAAATCGAAGAACATGTCCCAAAAACCAATGTGATAGGAAATGCGACGATTGTCGTATTAATATGACAGAGATGATTATGGGGTTTAAAAAATGATTATTATTTTGGAATATGTTCACTATTTTGGGGACCCTATATGATCGAGTTAAATATATTACTACTCTATTTTCATTGAGGAGTAAGGTTGACTTATATTTTGAAGAATCGATGAATTTATGGTGGACTCATAGTAATTTAGGTTACTTATGGGAATGATTTACCTATCTTGGGTAAAATATATTTAGTTTAGATAATTTTGTTATAAGATGTTTGGAGTGGTTGATGTTGTTTGGAGGTGAACAATGAAGTTTATTTTGGAAGACTATGTTATCAAATCCTTCTTGTATTTGGGTTTCAATCTTAGTTTGGTTTATTTTGAGGAATTTTAAGGACCGTTATTTATGGGATGGTCTATGATGAAATTTGGGTATTACCATTGTAGATGCCGGAAAAGTCCGTTGTTCCCAAATGAAGCTCCGGATGCGGAAAGCGAGGTCATATTTGGAGTCAGAAGCACGTTTCAGAGGGTCCGGAGGCCTTGCGCGGAATTTTAGGAGACCCGCGCGCAAACCTCCCGGGATGCGCGCAATGCGCTGGGCCGGCGCGCAATTTTGCGCGCCCGGGGCCCGCGCGTCTCCCTTGCGCGCCGGGCCCGATTCCGCGCCCGCGAAGGAAATTGCGCGCCCGCGAACCAGATTCCGCGCCCGGGGTTGCCTATAAATATAAGGCGACCCCCGACGTTTTGAAGGTTTCCGAAATTCGAGGAGTCTCTCGTTCGCGCAATCCAACCCCCTCCGCGCGCAATGACGACCTTCATGTAACCTTCTTTCTTTCGCGCAAGAAAGCCTCGGGGTTCGCCTTCGCGCGCAATCCCCTTGGCTCCTTTCCTTTGATTAACTCCTCACCCGAAGGCCTTCGCGCGCAAAAGAAGCCTCTTGCACGCAATTGCCCACGGGTGCGCGCAATCCACCCGATTGCGCGCACCCCCTTTTTCAAAGTGGTCATTCGATAAAGAATGGGCCGTTGCCCCCGCGCGCTATCCGAAGCCCGGTGTGCGCAATCTCCCTCTTCCGCACGCAAAGCGCTGGCCCAATTGCGTGCCAGCACGCCCTTTTGCGCGCCCACCCGCGGTATTGCGCGCCAAGCTCCTCTTTTGCGCGCAATCCGCCGGGGTCGCCCCCTTTGACCCCCTGAGGGTACCCGCCTGCGTGGCGCCCGATGACCCTCATCCCAGGTGCCCGCACCGTGCGTTGTCTTCCCGTGCGACCCTCCAGGCTCGCGCGAAGTGACACGGACCCATCGACGGCAACCACCACGTCCAAGCTACACGACGCTAAACTGCCTAGCCTCCATCGTCCGCGCGACAAGACGTTAAACTGCCAGGCATCCATCTTCCTGCACGATGCTAAACTCCACCACGCCCGCGCTGCAAGACGTTAAACTGCCAAGCATCTTCGTCCTCGACACACGACGTTAAACTGTACTTCGTCCGGCAAGATGTTAAACCGTCCGCATCACCCGATCCCGTGCCTCGCACGCAGGGTCCCCCCCGGTTTGGATGTGGCCCCCACCCGCTCGTCTCTGCTGGGATGTCGGGATTGGAGTGGCCTTCGACCACGGGGATAGGGTATTACAAACCCCTAGTTCCTTGTGGGGGGCTGCACATGCGTATCTCCATTACGCTTCCCCACTGCCGAAGCCAGTAGAGGGTGTGACTGGGATCGAGGTGTCTCCTACTTTCGTCCCAAGTCCCTCTCCAACTGAGTTTTGCCGCATCCGGGCTGCCTCAGTGCGTAAGTCCTGACAGAATGAACTACGTGGCCTTTGATCCCTGTCTCCTGAATAGGGTACGTAGGAAGCCTCCCTGAGGTTCAAGCCCACCACCTGGTCGTCCCGGTCGTATTCACGTCGGTTCGTCCATCAGTGGATCCCTCCCGGGTTCACATTCGCGTCGATTCACCTATGAATCCGCCCCTGTGGGAGACTGCACGTGTGAATCTCCATTGTGCTTCCCCACTGCCTTTTTCTATTTCTCTTGCCAATGTCCAGCATGACGTGAAACTGTGATCCACCCGGCCGTTCCATCCCCCTCTGTGCGAGGTGGTTCGGTTCAATCCTCCGCCCGGCAGCCTCGAACTCCTTGTGAGTCGGCTTGCCAACGTCCAGCATGACGTGAAACTGTGATCCACCCGGCCGTTCCATCCCCCTCTGTGCGAGGTGGTTCGGTTCAATCCTCCGCCTGGCATCCTCGACCTCCTTGTGAGTCGGCTTTCCAACGTCCAGCATGACGTGAAACTATGATCCACCCGGCCGTTCCATCCCCCTCTGTGCGAGGTGGTTCGGTTCAATCCTCCGCCCGGCAGCCTCGACCTCCTTGTGAGTCGGCTTGCCAATGTCCAGCATGACGTGAAACTGTGATCCACCCGGCCGTTCCATCCCCCTCTGTGCGAGGTGGTTCGGTTCAATCCTCCGCCCGGCAGCCTCGACCTCCTTGTGAGTCGGCTTGCCAACGTCCAGCATGACGTGAAACTGTGATCCACCCGGCCGTTCCATCCCCCCCTGTGCGAGGTGGTTCGGTTCAATCCTCCACCCGGCAGCCTTGACCTCCTTGTGAGTCGGCTTGCCAACGTCCAGCATGACGTTAAACTGTATATCCGAACTACGCTGACTTTGATCCGTGCTAACGCGCGGTACGTAGGAAGCCCCTACGGGGTCCAAGCTCTTCACTCCATCATCCATCCCGATCCTTACCCGGGCCGCCACATCCCGGTGGGGTCATTCCATTTCATTCCACTCCACTTCACTCGGGAAGCCGCTCATGTGCTGGCCCCAGCGTCGGAGGTTCCCCGCAAGGGGTTCTGTCATCTGATCCACTCCTCGTGTTGATCAGTCCGATGCCGTCCCCGCTGGACGTTAAACTCGCGGCATACCCCGTGTTAAACATGGTAAGCTGAGGAAAACCTCAGGTACCGCAGTTCCCCGTACCCAGCGCGGGATGCCTCAGGCCATCATGCCTTCGAGAAGCCCAATTAGGGATGGAAGGCAGACATGCAGAGCCGCAGTGTTATGACACGCCCCCAACACCCAGAGCCACCCGGTCTCCTCACCGGAGGTTGCTGCCCCGACCAGACTCCTTGGAGCGTCTGGGAGGAAGCAGCGTAATTAACCGGTGTCCATAGAGATATGGCACCGGGAACGAGATTCACGAACATTCTTAAATCTATGAGGGAGACCCGGATTAGGCGACGAGTTCCGAGGAGGTGTCCACGGAAGGAGGATCCGACATCCCATCATCCCGGTTTCGATCAAGGAGCAGACGTCCCTGAATAAGGGACGGATGCCGCCCACCCTTGGAAAGCGGGACTGCGGGTCCACAAGCCGCGCTCCCATCCCCTCGGGTCGATGGGAGCACGCGCGAACGCGTCCTGGCGGAATAGCGTCGGAACAGAAGCCCGACGCACATCCACACCGAAACAGAAAAATGGTGAACCCGACGTGAATCTCTTCTCCTCAATACGAAGACCGATGGCTTTCAGAGGTGTTGGAAGACCAGCATGTTTCTCGGCCGAGCATTCAGCACTGGGGCACAGAACCCGCCAGGGGTTGGGGAAGGGAAATCGGGCACTCCGTCTCACGACGTTGATGGCATGGGTTCCCCCCACGGGAGGCGTCGTAGCACCGGATGATTGGTTGTCGATTCCTTTTCCTGTTAGTATTAATGGGTTCTTCTCCCTACTTTCAGGAATCAGGTCACCCAATCCAGTGCACGATCGCCGCCCGCCCACTGGCGCAGGGGCAGGAGAAACACCGACGCGGCTACTCCGCGCGGTCCCGCCCGTTCTACAGCCGTCCCAGCAGCCGCAACTGCGGGACAACCACGCCCTCTCTCCCCCTCGGAGGTCATCCAGAGAAGGGTGATTGAAAACTTGGTGCGGAGATATGAGGAAGAGGGAGTCATCCCCACCAGGGAAATGGCTCGCCTAGACCTCGAGGAAGCTGCACCTCGCCACCACCGCCGCCCCCGAGGGCCGCGCAGGGAGGCACCGCTGCCTACCTCGACGTCCAACCGCTTCGGGAGCTTATCCCCGGAACGCTCCGACAGCTCCCTCCCCTATGCGGATGAGGTGGAAGATGTCCGGGACCACCCTATCCGAGATTCGCTCCAGGGATCCGCGATAAGGGCTCCCTCCAGGCCACGTCGGCGCCGCCGCTAGGCTTCTCAAGTCGAAGAGCAGGCTATCCACATGCCTGCACCGCTGATCCCGACTCGTCTGTCTCGACGCCAACATCGGGCACGAGCGGAAGAGGATGCCCACCTTGGTGCCCTAGCAACAGCGGCCGCGTTGGCCCAAGCCACTGCTGGCTCCAGTCACCAGGCCCCTGCGCATCCTGAGCAGGGGCACATCTATGCCCGACCTGGATCGAGGCCCCGACCGCCCCAAAGGCAGGTTGGGTTGACTCTCCCGGTTGCTGGTACAGGAAATAGCCACCGCGGACCACCTCGCGGTAGCGCTATTCACCAACAGGGTCCACTCCGTGTGGCCGGTCCAAGAGGCATGGGTCATCCCACCTTCCGATCCCGGCCCAGAGGCCTGCCCGGAATCATCTCTCCCCGCGTCCCCTATGATATCTGTCCCGGTGCTCCTCGCACCTTGGTTTCCAGTCCTCTTGGCCCCAGTACCGGTGCGGCCGGAGGACGCCAGGACAGAGATCAGCCATGCCCCGAAGAACCACCCAGGGGCAGGAAGGCGAGGCGTCGACGTCAAGGGAGGGATGTCAAGGAATTCCGAACAGAGATCTGACCAGTTTGTTTCTCTGATACAGAGGCGGAGTACGATTCGGCGACAGAGCCCTCCCCCCAATCCCGCCATTCAAGGGCAGGGGTAGGAATGCGGCACGTTAGCCTCATGCTCCCCGAGAGCGATATCGATATGATACCCGCTTCTCTCCGAAGGTATATCCGGAGTAGCGAGGGCCTGGTAGACCCCCAAGGATCAAGCTTGCGGTTGGTACCGGCCCCTCCGGAAGCGCCTTCCGCCTCGATCGGAGAGGCCGAAGACTTTTTCTGGGGACCGACGGTCGAACCACGATCTAGTGCACCCTCGGCGAGCACCGACGCCACGGCAAGATGTTCGCTCGCCGGCCCGTCCTATCGTGATGTGGTAGCCGGGGCACCGCCACCCTCAGAGGGCGGCCCGGGATATGGAGGCCAATCGGCCTGCTCGCCGTATTCACCGCCAGCCAGCCCGTCGGCCCGAAGGCCCGCCTCGACACCACTGCTGGTTCCCCGTCCATTCCCAGTCGTTGAAGAGGACCAAGGAGACCAGGGTCCCGAGTTTGAGTCGTGGAGCTTCTGGACCGTCCTTGCAGAGGGCCACTTCCCTGAGAAGTTTTGTCCAGTCGCAGGACTGGACTTTGATGCACCCGAATCACCCACCCCGGATGAGTTCGAATGCTTCCGCCGAACTCTCCGGGAGACTCACTCCAGTCTTCACCGCCTACAAATGCCATATCCCGGGAGTCAAGTGCACCTGGAGGATATTGGTGAGCAGTGCCGTCAGATTGACCTGGCCACGCTCCCCGCGGTTCGGCACCCCGGGTCATTTGGGCACCACGAGGCCCTCCAACAACGATGCGTTGAGTGTTTTCAAGTACTCCGCAAGGTTATCGAGGAAGCCACCCCACACGTGTATATCTGTGGATGGGGGAAGTACGCTGCCCTACGCTTCAGTGCGATTCGCCGACAGCCCGATTCACTGGGTGGCCCTGAGGGTACATCCCCAGGGACGGAAACGGTCAATATGGCTGACCTGTCAGGAGAGGGGAACGGTTTGGAACTTCTCGACGGGGGCTCTCCCCCCGAAGACAAGCCATTGTTGGATCCATCGGTGAGAGTTACTTGTCACCAGAGGAACCTCCTGGGTCTCCCCACACCCACTGAAGCACTGACGTTGAGCCGAAACGTCAGCAAAGGTAAAGAGCACGGTGGGGCTATAAAGCCCGCCGACCCATCTGCCTCCATGCAGAGGGCGGATGAGGATCCCGAGAAGGTCATGCTACGTCAACAGCTCGCCGAGCAGAAGAAGCTAGTTGACCAGCTCCTCGCCGAGCGCGCTGCAGAGCAGCGGCCTGACTACGGTGATCCTAGGCCAGGACAGCAGGGACAGGAACAACCACTCCTCGACGAGACTCTCCCGGGCAACCGTGATTATGCCGTGTTTGTCGACAGGGGAGAGGCCATTGCCTATGGAAAGAGGGCGCGGTATGTTTCACCGCACCCTCCCGAGCGGCGTGATTACCTGAGAGACCCCGCTCAGATTCCTCTCGCCGCCCCAAGTGCTGCTCTGCCCGCCATCCCACAAGCTGCCGAGTTCGACGACCCGGTCGACGACCCGATTGAAGGGCCATGCAATGCGCTCGTGGTTAGAGATCCTCGCCTGGACTGGAACCCATGTCCGGACGATCCGATGGCGGCCCTCATCGCCCGCTTGGAAGCCTTGGAGACTCAGCAGGTGGCGATCCCACCGGATGGCAAGCCATACCCGGCATGGGTGGATGACATGCCGGCACCTCCGGGATTCGGGAATCCCACTTTCGCCCCCTTCAACGGGACTGGAGATCCGCCACAGCATTTGGCCCATTTCAACTCGAGGTGCGGGCCTATGTTGGGAACTCCGGCGCAGCAGGAGGCCGCTAAGCTTCGCTGCTTTGTCCAGACACTGGAAGGGCCAGCATTTGTCTGGTACAGCCAGCTCCCCGTCGGGTCGATAACTAGCTGGGAGGACCTTCGTAGACAATTCCTCTACCAGTTCAGTTCCACGACCCGGAAGACGAGTATCGCAGACCTCTTCAAGTGCAAGCAGAGGCCTGATGAGCGAGTCGTGGATTTTGTCCCCGATGGAAGGGTCTCACGTATTCCCTTAACATGCCATTGACTCAGGAGCAGTTGCTGACAATGTGCATCGGGAACGTCAAGACCGAGCTGGTCCCTTCCTTGATCACTCAGAATTACCCCGGAGGGTTTAGGGACTTCTCAGACAAATCTCAACGTCTTGAGGAAGCCCTGCAACAGGCCAGTCAGGCACACCCGCTGCCTCCTATGATTCCTGCACGGAGAGTTAGCAGGGCTGAGCCTGCTGCTGTTGCCCAAATAGAGGCCCCCAGGCCGTTGGAGCTGCTCCCGGTGAGGCCAGCTCCACAGCCTCACAGGAATCCGCCTCCACGGGCTCAGTTCCCGGTCCAGCAGCGGCAGCCCCAGAACCGGCCAGCCCCTCCGCGTAATGTACCGCCACAACCCAGGCGAGACAATCAGGGTCCACCTCCTCGGCAGGCCCCTCCGGCCCCTCATCAAGACCACGCTCCCAGGGGACCGCGATACCTGACTTACTCATTCCATGAGGATCAGGTCCCCGGTTACTTCCGGAGCGCCCTGGAGCAGAGGATTGTGCGACTGCCTGAGTGTTGGAGGCCGGAGGAGGCACATCTCACGGATAACCCCCGCTACGGCCCTTACCATCGGGCCCTGGGGCACACCATCCAGCGGTGCTACGTGTTTAAGGATTGGCTCCAAGACCAGATTAACAACAATGTAATCAGGTTGGGCCCAGCTCCAGCGCAAGTGGCGGGCGTGTTCGTGGGATCAGATGACGATAGTGGCAATGAGGACGAATGGAAGCTGGTCTCCGACCGCGGATCCCAGAAGTATAATAACTGGATGGCCCGCAAGACGATCATTCGCGCCCATGGAATCATCCGTGCGCGCTTGAATCAGCCTGAGCCCCCAGAATCTGCGGGTGCTGCTTCGGCATCGTCGTCCCAGCCTGCCTCTTCCGAGAAGAGAAAACGGCGGCGGCGCAAGAAGGAAGAGCGCGCCCCGCCAGTTCCGCCACTATCCCGCACTCTCGGCGATTTCATGCCCCCGGAGATGGGGGTCCCTCCTCGGATCCGTCCGGTGATGGATGATTCATCCAACATGACGTTAAACTGTACATCGTCCAAGCTACAAGACGTTAAACTGTTCAGCATTCGTCCAACATGACGTTAAACTGTACATCGTCCAAGCTACATGACGTTAAACTGTTCAGCATTCGTCCTGCATGACGCTAAACTGCACCTCAAGAACTACGTGCGGCTTGATTCCCATCCTTATGGGATACGTAGGACCGCCTGAACATTCATGTTTCAGGCCCAGCCCCATTTCCCGGGAATCTCTATCTTGCGTTGGGCCTCTGGCCCCAGTTCCCCTCCTTTTTGAGCGAGGCGTATGGCGTGAACGCGGGGCTATGCCCTCATTCACGCCGGTCTACTGGCCGCGCCGTACGCCTCCCCTGTGTGTGGGACTACCTCACACCCCTCATCGTCCTGCATGACGTTAAACTGCCTCTCAAGAACTACGTACGGCTTGATTCCCATCCTTATGGGATACGTAGGACCGCCTGGACGTTTGTGTACCAGGTCCAGCCCCGTCTCTTGGTTGATCACGGGGGTCTGCCTTCTTTTGGTTGCCCTCAGGGTGAGTCCTCCGACCCTTTCCGGTGATCTGTTAACATGTTTTGGGTACTCAGGTCTATGACCCATAGTGTCGGATTCAATCCCGACAAGTTCTGTGTTGCTTGTCGGGCCTCGCGCTTCCTCTTGTTCGAGCCTTCACTCAAAGGGATCCTCGTTAGCTGTTTGGGTACGATGCCTCAGTGCTCTCCTACCGCTTCGGGTCGATTTTCCGGCGGGTCCTGGGCAGCAAATTGATATGAATCCTGCGCTTGAGCGGTTGATGCTCGTTTTCTTGCCTCATCCTAGGCTGACGTGATCGGATGTTGTGTTGCGAATATGGTGAGTGACATCCTTGATCGCCATGTCGGCTCTTTCAGGCTCTGAACATTGGTTGCACAGTCCTCATCACACTCCGCCTTTGTGCGTTGTAGTGAAATCTCAACACTCTCTTCATACTGACCTTCAGTACACCTCTACGTGTTAGGCAGGCCAACCAGGGTAATGGTGTCTTTCGAGGCTCCCACGATCTGAGCACCAAGGATATATGATGATGTCCTCCCTAAGGGCCATGTGTGGCTGGGCCCTCGTCCCCATAAGGAGGAAGGAGTCGCCCGAACAATTGCGTTCTGGGCCCAATATAGCTGGAGGCTAGCATCTCTGCCCCTCGGGTGATGGACATACGCAGGCCCCTACCCCAGGATCCTTCTCCTGGAATCGTGCGTGACCGCAGGGCTGAGTATGTTCCCACCTCCGCTGGGTCCGCCATATCGCAATAAGCGGATTCCTCCATGGTCCGAACCACACGACCTTAAACTGTGTTGCCTGGTCCTACCACACGACCGTAAACTGTGATCGTCTTGGCCGCCCGACGAGAAACGACACTGCATCGTGATGTTCTCCTCAGGGGGCACTCACGTTGGGCGCTGGTTAATAACAACGCCATTTATCAATGCCTTTCATGGCTTGATTATTGTGGCGACGCTAGGGATTTCTCAATCACAGGCTTGTCGCTGCACAAAGAAAAACCATCCACCTTTAAGGACAACCAAGAAATATCAAATGCCGCTTCTTCTGGATGCGAGGGTCAGACCCGCACCCCTCCCCGCGCTGGTGCCCGATTGTGTTGTGCCGCGCTTCAAGAACTACGTGTGGCTTGATTCCCATCCTTATGGGATACGTAGGAATGCCCGGATGTTTGAAACTTCGGGTCCAGCCCCCCACCTCTTAGAGATTCCCCCTTCTCTGGGGAATCCGCCGCCTTCGGGTCACCCTCAAGGCGTGTCCCTCGACCCCTTGCAGTGGTCCACCGGTGTCAAGAGTACTCTGGTTTATTACCAGGAGGGTCAGGTTCAGCTTGGTTAGGTTCCTTCCACTTTTCAGGCTTCGTGCTCCCTTTCATTCGGACCCATCGCCTACGCCCTGGGTGGAGCCCCCGTGAACGGTTTGGACACAACGCCTCAGTGCTCTCCCACCGACTCGGGCTGGTGCCCCCAAGGGCCTCGGGCAGCAAATCGATATGAATCCTGCGCTTGAGCGGTTGATGCTCGTTTTTTGCCTCCTTCCATCAACGGTCAGTGCGATATTGATGCTGATTTTCCTCCACGGTTGGCAGTACTCCCATATCGTTACGTCGGTGCCCCCAGTCCTTGAGTGAATGGCCGCATGATTCACATTACGTTTTCCACCTCCCGTTCTGACCAGGCGAAGCCTCGACACTCTTGACACTATCCCTCAGTGCATCTTCGCATATCCAGGGGATAGGACCACGATGTGGCGTACTTTGAGGTTCTTATGGTCCGAGCTCTAAGACCTTAAACTAAGATCTTCCCCTATGGTCCAAGCTCTACGACCTTAAACTAAGATCTCCCCAAACGGGGTTCTACGTCCCGCATGACGTTAAAACTGCACTCTCAGAACTACGTGTGGCTTGATCTCCAGCCTGATGGAGTACGTAGGAACGCTCGGGCATCTCGGCTCGGGTCCAGCCTCAGGGATCGCTAAGTCTCGCCCCTCCTCGTCGCCGACCGTCTGGCCTGGCTTCTGGTAGAGTGGTGCAGTTGTGATATTCTCCCCGATTCAGCTCGGGATGCCCCATTGCAATGATGGGAAGCGACAGTTTCCTCGTCAAAGAGATTCTGTCTGAGAATTGGGTTGATTCACGGCCAGATTAGTGCATCCTCCTAATACGCTTTCCCCACGGTGGCGCAATTTTGAGAGCGTTAGATTCTGTCCGAACAAATCATCACTTCGCCCCACGCTTCGCATGCCCTGTTGATCCGGATTTCCACCCTTGTGCCTGAAGGAACCCCCAAAGCGACATTGATGATGACATGTGATCCGCCTCCTGCAATATGAATGATGACCTTCGGTCCGTCTATTGCAGTAGTATGGTCGATTGATCCATTGTCCGCTTGCTGTCTTGGGCATTTCCTGGAAGGCCAGCCGTCGTGGATCTCTGAATTCGGGACACGTGATTCACCCTTTCTCATTTCCCTATGTTCAGATAAAATCTCAACGCCCCTAGCGTTGTCCCGCTCGTGTGTCGGAACGAGTTGGGGGGATGATACATTGATTAGGTCTGAGGTCTCCTTTCCTAGGGATGACCTCCCTCTTTTCTTTAAAAATCCAGGCCCAATTATGGATTCCTGAAGCTTGGTTAACGCTCCCGCAAGACAATGAATTGTGGTCGATCATGTTAAGCCAAAAGATGCAGATAAATATATTGGTTCATACAAATGGATCGAAGTATTGAGTAGCGGAAGAAAAATGTTCTGGGAATGGCAGAAACAAATCCCCTAGGGATTAGCGTGCTGAATGAGTCTTTCCAACGCCGCTACCCTTTGGTTGGCGGCCTCCAGGGCTGCTTCTCGCTCTCTGCATGCCCTCTCTTCGTCGGCGGTCGCAGCACGCAGTTCGTCGATCCTGGCTTGTGCACGCTCCCGCTCGACTTGAAGTGTGACCATCTGTTGGCCCGCCTTCTTCAGCTGTACCTGGGTGTCATCCAGCTGGGCCTTTAGTTGCTCCACAAGCTCAGTGCACGCTGCGATGAAGGCCTCCTTCTCTGCCGCCTGCCCTTCGAGGCGCCAGACATCCTGCTCCGCCACGAGGAGCACCCGCGTGTTCTCCGACACGTCCCGACATTGTGCGACGTCGGCACGCCGGCGGCTCTCGCGCATCTTTTCGGCCATGAAATCACGGACCGTCAGATGGAGGCGTTGAGCATCAGCTCCCCCGGCACACAGGAAGCGCAGCCAGGTTTAAAGTGATCCCATGCGCCCCAGCCACTCCGATGGGTCTCGTTTGAGGAAGCGCTGGATGCACTTCCACCCCCTGCGGCGCGTTATCCGGCTCTCCTCGATCGCCTCCGCGTCCGAGTCGTCCATCTCCTCGGGGTCGGCAGGCCGGTAGGCACGGAAGGCAGCCAGCAGGTCGGCTGCGGGGTCTGCCCCTGGGATGTCCTCATGGGGGATAGGTTCCCCAACATCTGGGCGACCTTCTTCTCTCGCCCCAGCGGCGTTGACACACTCGTCAGCCCCTGACCTCTCTCCTATGGCAGCACCGCCGGCGTCCGCAGCCCCTTGATCAGCAGTTGGTGGGGCCGGCTCGGTGTGGGAAGTCTGTTCCGGAGCAGGCGGCATGTCTGCCACTGGTCCACTCATGGATGGCCCGGGTTCGGCAGCCCGACGAGCCTCCAGTATTGAGATCACTGCGCAGGGCATACCGTGGTTAGTCACGGATCGTCAACGGAAAGCACCGACAGTAAGGTAAGAAGACTTACGGGAACCCAGAGCGTCATCTTCCGCTGTCCCGGTCGCCGCAGGAGCAATTGCAGCAGGGGACCCCTCAGCGCTTGTCAATTCAATGATGGGCGTCTGGCCCCCGCCTTGTCCTGCTGGCGCCTCTCCTACTCCTACTGAGGATGCCTGACCAACATCCGTGCACTCCTGAGGAAGGTGAAGAAATGGGTTAGAAGCTGCATAAGAGAATGATTGAAGCAGGTTGAGTAGGGATAGAAGCGGACCTCGAGGAGCTCAGTGATATCAATATTGCCAGAGCCGGCCACCTCGCCGCTCTCCCGCGGGCTCCCCTGATGGGACCTTCCCTCGGAGCCTTCATCCTCCCCCGTCTCCTCCTCTTCCTCGGAGTCGTCGTTGCTGTCATCTTCCTCCGGCGGCATCTGTTCTAGAGGAGGCTCTAGACCGAGCATCACCTTCACCAGAAGGGACAGCTCCGCACGCTGACCATGTTGGCGCGCGTACTCGTCCATGGCCGTCAGATACGCATACCGCCGGTGGAAGTTCACCCTGTCGGCGACCTGAAGGCGCCCGACCTCTGGCAGATGGATTCCTTCGCTGGTTGTTATCTTCTGCCAGATGATTTCGGTCCCCAGCGACTGCCGCAGGGTCATCCAGGCCGACCACAGCGCTGGGAAGACTGCATCGTGGGAGGGTTCGAGCAGACGCCTTACCTGCTTCCCGGGCTGCTCTTCGACCACCGCATGTGCCCCCTCTCTGGGCGCTGAAGTCGTGGCGGCAGCCTGCGATGTACCCGCCGCCGAAGTCCCTGCTCGCGCCGGCTCCGCTGCTTGGCGCGCCTCCGTTCTCCCCTGTGTAACGGCGCCTCGCCTCCTTCCTTGACGCCCGGTCTCCGCACGGGTGACCTCGAGCCGCCGAACTGGCTTCCGTAGAAGCCCCTCGGGGTACGCGATGGCCCAGTGTTCGGCGTACTCGGTTGCCAAGCCTGCGTCGACCCCGGTAGGAGGGAGAGTGATGACGTCGCCAGAGCCGAAAGCGGCAAACATTAGCCACATCTGGCGACGGACGCAAGGGTTCGTCTCCTCCTGGACAGCAGTGAATACCCTCTTCAGCATCCGTTGGAGGCACCCGAACTGCCTGGTGAACCGGGTTGGCACGTAGGGCTCGCAGATCACCTTCCCATCGATCCGAGCCATGAGCACCCCGCCCCGCATGCTCAGGAAATATTCGTGCTGCTCCAGCGGACCCTGTCCATTGTCGATCATCTGGCCAACGAGAGTGGGGAACGGGCTGAAGTTAAAATTGGCGTGATTGCCAGTCCGAATCCTCACGCCCTCCTCATTTATGGTCATCGGAGCGACCCCCGCGATGTTCAGCAGGGAGGGTCGCGGGCCGTTGCCCGGAGGAATGACGGCGTTTGGAAACGTGTACCCACCAAGGTGAGCAGCCACCCAGCCGTGGAAGAATTGAAAGGGCCCACAGATCCTTCGTGGCGACCCCCCTCGCGAGATGCGTCCCAGGATGGCGTACAGCTTAGCCAGCACCGGGACCCCGAGGTTGTATCTTTTGTTGGCGGCCATGGCGCCCGCCATCGCCAGTGTCGCCGGGCGGACGCCCATCCTCGCGACCCGCACTGGCAGGAGCCACCCACTCAGAAAGGCGGCCATGAACGCCGCGTACCGGACATTTGGGTCCCGGGCCTCGATGACGCGGTACCCCCATGAGCGGTAGTCTCCCGTCTCCAGGACCCGCCAGTACGACCCGTTCCGGCTCCTCTGAGCCGCGGTCGGGCACCACTTCCCCCTGCCTGGCATCTTGACCGCGGGGTCATGCTCCAAGAACTGGCTGAACCACTCCTTGTAGGCTATGTCCTTGTGGAAGTCCTTGACCCCGAGCCGCTCCGTAGCCAGGTCCAGCAGATGCCATGTCAGGATGGGAGTCCGTGACCTATCGCCCCAGGTGTTCCTCGGAGGCAGGAACTCATCGTATTGGTAACCCTCCAGCGGGATACCTCTGATGCAGTGGATGTCCCAGAGACCGATGCTGACCTCCCCATGGTGAAGATGGAAGGTGTTGGTATCCGGGGACCAGCGGGTCAACAGCTCTGGCCCGAGCTCGGACTGCTGGTAGAAGTGGAACCGCGACGTCCACACCGCCTCAAACAGGCCGATGTACCGCAGTTCCTCCGCGAAGTGATCGCAGGTGTGGCTTACCCAGAACGCCCAGGCCCACTCATTGGTGAAATTGCCCCCAGACCGCAAGTCCCAGTCCTTCAGCCAGCCCTTGGTGTCGTCAGTGACACTCTGGCGGTATGTGCTCGAGTAGAGGGCTGGAGAGTTCTCCGCAGTAGGCTCACTCCCGGCGATGGTTCGCGTCCTCGGGTTCAGGACATAGACATCTAAGTGCCTGGTCTCCCTGGAAGGATGCCCATTGTTGGTGATGTTATAGCGGGGAAGCTCGTCCTCCCGAGTCACCCAGGTCCGTGGCGCATCAACCTCGAACCCTGGCACCAGAACCTCATCCAGGATGCCAATGTTCCAGAGCGGCAGGTTGTCCGACAGCGGATATGTCTTCTGGGCCGGCGTCAGCAAGTCTAACAAGGATTGATTGTTGGAAACAATCTCCTTGCCTCCGTAGACCTCCCCGTTCGCCGCCATCTCAGCTCTGCGAATGGCGGCATCCCCCTCATTCCCTTGGTTCGCGGCCATCTCAGAAGCTCCGGGAGTCATGTGGGTTAAGGGATGAGGCGGGCGGAATCGGACGAGGCTGGTAGAGAAGTTTGAGAGTTGGCGCGCAATCCTAGTGGACGACGCGCAATTGGGAAGTCTGTCGCGTAAAACCCCAGGTGTTCGCGCAAAAACAGGCCAAAATCCGGATGGGATTGCGCGACGAACGGGTGAATTCCGCGCCGGCTAAGGCAATTTCGCGCGTGAGATCTTGGAAGCTTGTCACGTGGAAGGCCTTTGTACAGTACGAGGGACCCAGGCCCCTATTTATAGGCGAGGCCGGGTGTCCGCGTTGCGCGGAAAGCTTTTTGCGCAACCGCGCCGGCGAATTTCGCGCCCGACGCACTCTTTTGCGCACCACCGTCCCGCGCCACCCAGGACTTCGGCCTTCCGGCGTCTCCCTCGGAACCCGATCGTTGCGACCTCTCGCCGATCAGATTCCGAGGGGGGGCTTTTGTAGACGCCGGAAAAGTCCGTTGTTCCCAAACGAAGCTCCGGATGCGGAAAGCGAGGTCATATTTGGAGTCAGAAGCACGTTTCGGAGGGTCCGGAGGCCTTGCGCGGAATTTTAGGAGACCCGCGCGCAAACCTCCCGGGATGCGTGCAAACCTCCCGGGATGCGCGCAATGCGCTGGGCCGGCTCGCAATTTTGCGCGCCCGGGGCCCGCGCGTCTCCCTTGCGCGCCGGGCCCGATTCCGCGCCTGCGAAGGAAATTGCGTGCCCGCGAACCAGATTCCGCGCCCGGGGTTGCCTATAAATATAAGGCGACCCCCGATGTTTTGAAGGTTGCTGGAATTCGAAGAGTCTCTCGTTCGCGCAATCCAACCCCCTCCGCGCGCAATGACGACCTTCAGGTAACCTCCTTTCTTTCGCGCAAGAAAGCCTCGGGGTTCGCCTTCGCGCGCAATCCCCTTGGCTCCTTTCCTTTGATTAACTCCTCACCCGAAGTCCTTCGCGCACAAAAGAAGCCTCTTGCGCGCAATTGCCCACGGGTGCGCGCAATCCACCCGATTGCGCGCACCCCCCTTTTTCAAAGTGGCCATTCGTTAAAGAATGGGCCGTTGCCCCCGCGCGCTATCCGAAGCCTGGTGCGCACAATCTCCCTCTTCCACGCGCAAAGCGCTGGCCCAATTGCGCACCAGCACGCCCTTTTGCGCGCCGACCCGCGGTATTGCGCGCCAAGCTCCTCTTTTGCGCGCAATCCGCCGGGGTCGCCCCCTTTGACCCCCTGAGGGTACCCGCCTGCGTGGCACCCGATGACCCTCATCCCGGGTGCCCGCACCGTGCGTTGTCATCCCGTGCGACCCTCCAGGCTCGCGCAAAGTGACACGGACCCATCGGCGGCAACCACCACGTCCAAGCTGCACGACGCTAAACTGCCTAGCCTCCATCGTCCGCGCGACAAGACGTTAAACTGCCAGGCATCCATCGTCCTGCATGACGCTAAACTGCACCACGCCCGCACTGCAAGACGTTAAACTGCCAAGCATCTTCGTCCTCGACACACGACGTTAAACTGTACTTCGTCCGACATGACGTTAAACCGTCCGCATCACCCGATCTCGTGCCTCGCACGCAGGGTCCCCCCCGGTTTGTATGTGGCCCCCACCCGCTCGTCTCTGCAGGGATGTCGGGATTGGAGTGGCCTTCGCCCACAGGGGTAGGGTATTACAAACCCCTAGTTCCTTGTGGGGGGATGCACATGTGTATCTCCATTACGCTTCCCCACTGTCGAAGCCAATAGAGGGTGTGACTGGGATCGAGGTGTCTCCTACTTTCGGCCCAAGTCCCTCTCCAACTGAGTTTTGCTTCATCCGGGCTGCCTCAGTGCGTAAGTCCTGACAGAATGAACTACGTGGACTTTGATCCCTGTCTCCTGAACAGGGTACGTAGGAAGCCTCCCTGAGGTTCAAGCCCACCACCTGGTCGTCCCGGTCGTATTCACGTTGGTTCGTCAATCAGAGGATCCCTCCTGGGTTCACATTCGCGTCGATTCACCTATGAATCCGCCCCTGTGGGAGACTGCACGTGTGAATCTCCATTGTGCTTCCCCACTGCCTTTTTCTATTTATCTTGCCAACGTCCATCATGACGTGAAACTGTGATCCACCCAGCCGTTCCATCCCCCTCTGTGCGAGGTGGTTCGGTTCAATCCTCCGCCCGGCAGCCTCGACCTCCTTGTGAGTCGGCTTGCCAATGTCCAGCATGACGTGAAACTGTGATCCACCCGGCCGTTCCATCCCCCTCTGTGCGAGGTGGTTCGGTTCAATCCTCCGCCCAACAGCCTCGACCTCCTTGTGAGTCGGCTTGCCAACGTCCAGCATGACGTGAAACTGTGATCCACCCGGCCGTTCCATCCCCCTCTGTGCGAGGTGGTTCGGTTCAATCCTCCGCCCGGCAGCCTCGACCTCCTTGTGAGTCGGCTTGCCAACGTCCAACATGACGTGAAACTGTGATCCACCCGGCCGTTCCATCCCCCTATGTGCGAGGTGGTTCGGTTCAATCCTCCGCCCGGCAGCCTCGACCTCCTTGTGAGTCGGCTTGCCAACGTCTAGCATGACGTGAAACTGTGATCCACCCGGCCGTTCCATCCCCCCCTGTGCGAGGTGGTTCGGTTCAATCCTCCGCCCGGCAGCCTTGACCTCCTTGTGAGTCGGCTTGCCAACGTCCAGCATGACGTTAAAATGTATATCCGAACTACGCTGACTTTGATCCGTGCTAACGCGCGGTACGTAGGAAGCCCCTACGGGGTCCAAGCTCTTCACTCCATCATCCATCCTGATCCTTACCCGGGCCGCCACATCCCGGTAGGGTCATGCCATTTCATTCCACTCCACTTCACTCGGGAAGCCGCCCATGTGCTGGCCCCAGCGTCGGAGGTTCCCCGCAAGGGGTTCTGTCATCTGATCCACTCCTCGTGTTGATCAGTCCGATGCCGTCCCCGCTGGACGTTAAACTCGCGGCATACCCCGTGTTAAACATGGGAAGCTGAGGAAAACCTAAGGTACCGTAGTTCCCCGTACCCAGCGCGGGATGCCTCAGGCCATCACGCCTTCGAGAAGCCCTATTAGGGACGGAAGGCAGACATGCAGAGCCGTAGTGTTAAGACACGCCCCCAACACCCAGAGCCACCCGGTCTCCTCACCGCAGGTTGCTGCCCCGACCAGACTCTTTGGAGCGTCTGGGCGGATGCAGCGTAATTAACCGGTGTCCATAGAGATATGGCACCGGGAACGAGATTCACGAACATTCTTAAATCTATGAGGGAGACCTGGATTAGGGAACGAGTTCCGAGGAGGCGTCCACGGAAGGAGGAGCCGACATCCCATTATCCCGGTTTCGATCAAGGAGCAGACGTCCCTGAATAAGGGACGGATGCCGCCCGCCCTTGGAAAGCGGGACTGCGGGGCCACAAGCCGCGCTCCCATCCCCTCGGGTCGACGGGAGCACGCGCGAACGCGTCCTGGCGGAATAGCGTCGGAACAGAAGCCCGACGCACATCCGCACCGAAACAACCATGGAACATTGAAGATTTAAAATTAGTTTCTATTCCTATGGGATTCTTCCTTTTTGAAGAGTTGTTTAACCGTACCCTTTCTGTTTTTGGGATAATGTTTAAAGATAGAAGAAATAGATAGTTAATCTTTTGTGGATTATGTGATTCTCTAGAAGATGATTCTTGTGTTTTGATGAGACCAAGTAGTTTTGAATGCTCATCGTTTGGGAGAAATGATTAGTTTTGGTAGAAACTTATTAAAGGGTGAAACTCTACATGAAGGTAGATATATTTTCTTATGTTTTGTTCTATGTTGTAAATGAATTCCTCAAAATTATGAAAAGGAACGTAAAACAAAAACGTTGTTGGTTTACGTTGCCTACTAGGTAATCAAAGATCGTTTAAACACATAATAAGTTTGGGATTTTCTTATGGTTAACTTTCTCCTAATCAAATTTTCTATCACTCTCCTTTAGAACATGACCCTTTGTTTTCTCCTCCATGTCCATGTTTCCTACATTGAATCCTAGTATGAGTAAACTCGGGTGGCCTTTGTACTTCCTTTTCTTTATTTTAAAGTAATAGTGTTACTAACTCTTTTTCCGATGTGGGACTTTCAATGAAATTTCAAAACCCAATTTTTTTAAAAATTGCGAGGACGCAATTTCTTGGGGGAAGATTGTAACGACCTGAAATTTTGAATAAATCTTGTTTCCTAATTTCATGTGTTATTTTATTTTTTTATACTCAACAAAAATGTTTTATTTGATAACATGAGTATAATTAAAATGAGACAGTTGGGTTTAGACGGTTATATGACCATTGGTCAATATGACCTCTGGAAACTGAACGTTTTGATTATTGCCTCTAAATACAAGTAATCATGGTTAATATTTATAGAAAGAAGATTCGATGGCCTCACCCAGTAGTCTTAGACCGATCGAAGCCCATCTAACAGAACTTGGGAAGGAGGTAGCACCACTGGGATTTTCTCTGGACCAAACCCAAGCCGAACTTCATCGTGTGAAGCTAGAACGGAATCGCCTTTGCGAGAAGTTCAAACTAAAAGAACTTACTACTCGTGCGATGTTAGCCGAGCCTCCCTCATATTCTCTCACCTTAGCACACCTTACACTTAGGTCATATGCTGGTGTGATAAGGGGCTATGTAAGGAGACCGTAACTGCCTTGTGTAATCCTTTGTTTTAAATAAAAATTCGGATTTCTTCTTATGATGAAGTTTATGAATTTTCAAATGACCGCATAAATATTGTATGCATATTTTTTATGAATTTTAGAAAAAGGATATTTTAAAAATGGTTGTGTAAACCTTAAATAATTAAAAATGTGTAATGATTTTCGAAAAATGGTCTTCTACAATTATGTTCATTACGAAATTTAGAGTGTAATAAGATCAACTTAATTTTTGATGAATAGTAAATTATGAATAGTGATTTTATGATTAGGATTAGTAATTTGTCCAAATGTATTAGTAAACTCACTTAAAGAAAGTATTAATAAAATCTAGGCACCTTGATTAAGTAATGTGATTCAATAAAATGGTTAAATAACAGTTTCATAAATTATTATTCAAGTATTAGTTTTTTCGGGTGAATAGTGTTTTTTAATTAAAAATTTAATTAAAAATATTTATATAATTATTTTTATAAAACGGATTTCATTTTTGTACTCAGAGCACCGATATTATGCTATGGTAATTTTTGGGGTTTTTTTCTGAAAAAAAATTAATTTTCGGTGAATAGTGTTTTTATTTCAAAATTAAATTAAAAATATTTAGAAAATTATTTCTATTAAATGGAGTTCATATTTTTAATCAGAGCGTTGATATTTGGTTAAGGTGAAATTTTGGGATTATTCTGAGAAAGTTGAATTTTCGATGAATAGTGAAAATACAGTTTTTAAGTTACGGGTGTTTAATGACATCATTAAATGATGTATTAAGTTTGTAATCAATATGTTCGAATTATGAATAGTGAGATAAGGTATGAGGTGTCCCAAGTGGCCAATACCATGGGAAAATACCATGGGCAAGCCCATGGTTTTTCCAAAACCACTAATGAGGTGTCCCTTTGCCATTAATGCCTTGTCCCCTCATTTTCCCTATAAATACCAAGCCATCCTCTAATCCATTCGACTCCCCACTCTCCTTCAACGAAGTTCTGGTCTCATTACTTACCAAGGAGTCCTCCCATGGTGCCCCCAAGCCCTCAAGGTACCAACCTTTGAGTTTTAAGAGTTATGTTTTAAGGTAAGGGATCCGACCTCTCTCTTTCTTTTCAAAAATCTCTTTTATGTAATTTCTTTTATGCTCCATGTTCTTATGTTAAAGTATGATATTTTATACTCCTCTTACTGCCCTTTTAATGTTCATATAATGAGAGAACCCCTCTTACTCTCATTATTTCTTTTTATGATGTTTTAAGTGGCACCGTTAGGCTGCCGAAATTTTTGTAACGGATTCTTTCTCCCTTCTCATTTTTGAAGATCTATTTTCATGTAAATTATTTCAAGTTCTTTTTTATTATGTTGGGGGTATGATCTCTAAATTTATCATACGGAACTTTTATGATCATATGATTAGAGACCCCATTTTATCTCTTCAATTCAGTATTTTGAGGTTTTAAGTGGCGCCGTTAGGCTGCTGAATTTTTAAGTGGTTCTTCACCCTTCTCGTTTTGAAGTTCTACTTTCATGTCAATTCTTTCAAGTTCCTTTTTTTTGTTGGGGTATGATCTCTATATCTATCATACTGGACTCTTATGTTCATATGATGAGAGACTCCATTTGATCTCTTCAATTCAGTATTTTGATGTTTTAAGTGGCGCCGTTAGGCTGCCGAATTTTTATGTGGTTCTTCACCCTTCTCGTTTTGATGTTCTACTTTCATGTCAATTCTTTCAAGTTCCTTTTTGTTTTGTTGGGGTATGATCTCTATATCTATCATACTCGACTCTTATGTTCATATGATGAGAGACCCCATTTGATCTCTTTAATTCAGTATTTTGATGTTTTAAGTGGCGCCATTAGGCTGCCGAATCTTTTAGGGGATTCTTTCATCCTTCTAATTCTTTTCAAAGATCTACTTTCATGTCAAGTATTTCATGTCCTTTTTTAATTATGTTGGGAATTATCTCTATATCTATCATACTGAACTCTTATGTTCACATGATGAGAGACCCTATTTGATCTTTTCAAATCATTTTTGTTGAAGTTTAATTAACGCCGTTAGGCTGCCGAACTTTCATAAGAGAAATCTAATTTTTGTCTTCCTTCCATGTTTTTAATTTCAAATGGTATGTCCTTGAAATTTCATTACCATGATCATGTATCCTTCTTATTCTGTCCGTCTACTATTTTATGGGTCATTTATGAATGTTTGACCCATTTTCCCTCTCTTTTTAATGTATTCTAAAACCTCGTAACATAGCCGTTATGCTGCAGAATTTACGTCTCAAAATATCTCTCTATTTTTCTAAAAGTTCTTTTATATTATTAAGTGAATACTCAAAGCTCTTTCTTCTAAAGTGGTATTCACATATATACCAAAATGTTCTATTTTAAATTCTGGGATTTACATACATGAGACCCACCTTCCTTTTCTGTGGGTTTTAAAGTGACATAAAGATCATGTCTTTAAAGAAGTTTTTAAAACGTTGTGATTATGAAATGAAACCCATTTATTTTATTCTATATGGGTTATTTATGAAATGTTTGATGATGATATATGTGGCTCACATTATAATAAAGGCAAATTTAAGGGTGCGCCCTGATAGCGCCCCAATGCATTGGGTAATGATGTAACCACTAGAGATTACAATTTTCACGATACCTTGGTGAATAACCTTGGTAATTTTCAAATGACACCTTGGGGATGGACCTTGGTGATATATTCATGATTGTCTATGTTAAATTATGTAGCCACATTTTCAAGTTATGAAAAATGTTATTTTTATTATGATATGCCTCCTTATTTCATTCTCATGCCTTAAAGTTCTTTTTCATGACCTTATTGAAGTATCTCAAGTTCACATGTAAAATGTTTCTCTTGTTTCCCTTACTGGGCTTTTTGCTCACCCTTTCTTTTGATGTATGATACCAGGTTATGTGATGCAGTAATGAACCTAGGATGAACATGAGGAGAAGCCTTTCAAGTGTTTTAGAAGAATGTTTTATGTTTTCATGTTTAAAGTTCCTGGTTTCCAAGACACTAAACCTTAAAGATCCTCGGTTTTGTAAAATGTAATGAAAGTTTATTTGATAAAGAGGTAGGATTCTATAGTTGGTATCAAAGGATGGTTTAGTTATTTGTGGAAATTAGGATATGAAAAATCTAGGAAGAATCCTATAGAAAAGTTTAAATATAGGAAATCTTCTTGGTATTTTGGTGAGTATTGAGTATGGGGTTTCCAAGAAAATACATCCCTGTCTGGATACGAGCAGGTAGAGGTGGTTCTGGAACAGATGTACATAGGGGTAAAACCTGAAAACACCTCTTTGAGCTAGACTCGAACGGGAACTGGTACACGACAACGTGCCTTGCTGCACTCTTGGTTACGACACTCCCGGGGGATATGCTTTGGTAAATTCATAAGCTTAGTATGAACCATTATTAAAGGAACAAGGATAAAACAAAATAAAGATTCACATAAGAATATATGATCATGGATAACCTAGATTGGAACCTAGGGGATCACAAGTTAGGATATACTTTTATTCTACATGTTTATCATTTTATGCTTAAAGTTTCCTTTTCATGATTATTAGCTAAGTAAATAAGCCCCTAATTATAGTTTCATTTCTTAGTTAATGGCGGGAAATCGACGAACATGTCCCAAAAACCAATGTGATAGGAAATGCGACGATTGTCATATTAATATGACAGAGATGATTAGGGGGTTTAAAAAATGATTATTATTTTGGAATATGTTCACTATTTTAGGGACCTTATATGATCGAGTTAAATATATTACTACGTTATTTTCATTGAGGAGTAAGGTTGACTTATATTTTGAATAATCGATGAATTTATGGTGGACTTATAGTAATTTAGGTTACTTATGGGAATGAATAACCTATCTTGGGTAAAATATGTTTAGTTTAGATAATTTTGTTATAAGATGTTTGGGGTGGTTGATGTTGTTTGGAGATGAACAATGATGTTTATTTTGGAAGACTATGATATCAAATCCTTCTTCTATTTCGGTTTCAATATTAGTTTGGTTTATTTTGAGGAATATTAAGGACCATTATTTATGGGATGGTCTATGATGAAATTTGGGTATTACCATGGAACATTGAAGATTTAAAATTAGTTTCTATTCCTATGGGATTCTTCATTTTTGAAGAGTTGTTTAACCGTACCCTTTCTGTTTTTGGGATAATGTTTAAAGATAGAAGAAATAGACAGTTAATCTTTTGTGGATTATGTGATTCTCTAGAAGATGATTCTTGTGTTTTGATGAGACCAAGTAGTTTTGAATGCTCATCGTTTGAGAGAAAAGATTAGTTTTGGTAGAAACTTATTAAATGGTGAAACTCTACATGAAGGTAGATATATTTTCTTATCTTTTGTTCTATGTTGTAAATGAATTCCTCAAAATTATGAAAAGGAACGTAAAACAAAAACGTTGCTGGTTTACGTTTCCTACTAGGTAATCAAAGATCGTTTACACACATCATAAGTTTGGGATTTTCTTATGGTTAACTTTCTCCTAATCAAATTTTCTATCACTCTCCTTTAGAACATGACCCTTTGTTTTCTCCTCCATGTCCATGTTTCCTACATGGAATCCTAGTATGAGTAAACTCGGGTGGCCTTTGTACTTCCTTTTCTTTCTTTTAAAGTAATAGTGTTACTGACTCTTTTTCCGATGTGGGACTTTCAATGAAATTTCAAAACTCAATTTTTTTAAAAATTGCGAGGACGCAATTTCTTAAGGGGGGAAGATTGTAACGACCCGAAATTTTGAATAAATCTTGTTTCCTTATTTCATGTGTTATTTTATTTTTTTATACTCAACAAAAATGTTTTATTTGATAACATGAGTATAATTAAAATGAGACAGTTGGGTTTAGACGGTTATATGACCATTGGTCAATATGACCTCTGGAAACTGAACGTTTTGATAATTGCCTCTAAATACAAGTAATCTTGGTTAATATTTATAGAAAAAAGATTCGATGGCCTCACCCAGTAGTCTTAGACCGATCGAAGCCCATCTAACAGAACTTGGGAAGGAGGTAGCACCACTGGGATTTTCTCTGGACCAAACCCAAGCCGAACATCATCATGTGAAGCTAGAATGGAATCACCTTTGCGAGAAGTTCAAACTAATAGAACTTACTACTCGTGCGATGTTAGCCTAGCCTCCCTCAGTTTCTCTCACCTTAGCACACCTTACACTTAGGTCATATGCTGGTGTGATAAGGGGCTATGTAAGGAGACCGTAACTTCCTTGTGTAATCCTTTGTTTTAAATAAAAATTGGGATTTCTTCTTATGATGAAGTTTATGAATTTTCAAATGACCGCATAAATATTGTATGTATATTTTTGATGAATTTTAGAAAAAGGATATTTTAAAAATGGTTGTGTAAAACTTAAATAATTAAAAATGTGTAATGATTTTTGAAAAATGGTCTTCTACAATTATGTTCAGTACGAAATTTAGAGTCTAATAAGATCAACTTAATTTTTGATGAATAGTAAATTATGAATAGTGATTTTATGATTAGGATTAGTAATGTGTCCAAATGGATTAGTAATCTCACATAAAGAAAGTATTAATAAAATCTAGGCACCTTGATTAAGTAATGTGATTCAATAAAATGGTTAAATAACGGTTTCATAAATTATTATTCAAGTATTAGTTTTTTCGAGTGAATAGTGTTTTTTAATTAAAAATTTAATTAAAAATATTTATATAATTATTTTTATAAAACGGATTTCATTTTTGTACTCAGAGCACCGATATTATGCTATGGTAATTTTTGGGGTTTTTTCTAAAAAAAATGAATTTTCGGTGAATAGTGTTTTTATTTCAAAATTAAATTAAAAATATTTAGAAAATTATTTTTATAAAATGGAGTTCATATTTTTAATCAGAGCGTTGATATTTGGTTAAGGTGAAATTTTGGGATTATTCTGAGAAAGTTGAATTTTCGATGAATAGTGAAAATACAGTTTTTAAGTTACGGGTGTTTAATGACATCATTAAATGATGTATTAAGTTTGTAATAAATATGTTCGAATTATGAATAGTGAGATAAGGTATGAGGTATCCCAAGTGGCCAATACCATGGGAAAATACCATGGGCAAGCCCATGGTTTTTCCAAAACCACTAATGAGGTGTCCCTTTTCCATTAATGCCGTGTCCCCTCATTTTCCCTATAAATACCAAGTCATCCTCTCATCCATTCGACTCCCCACTCTCCCCCAACGAAGTTATGGTCTCATTACCTCCCAAGGAGTCCTCCCATGGTTCCCCCAAGCCCTCAAGTTACCAACCTTTGAGTTTTAAGAGTTATGTTTTAAGGTAAGGGATCCGACCTCTCTCTTTCTTTTCCAGAAATCTCTTTTATGTAATTTCTTTTATGCTCCATGTTCTTATGTTAAAGTATGATCTTTTATACTCCTCTTACTGCCCTTTTAATCTTCATATAATTAGAGATCCCCTCTTACTCTCATTATTTCGTTTTATGATGTTTTAAGTGGCGCCGTTAGGCTGCCGAAATTTTTGTAACGGATTCTTTCTCCCTTCTCATTTTTCAAGATCAATTTTCATGTAAAGTATTTCAAGTTCCTTTTTATTATGTTGGGGGTATGATCTCTAAATTTATCATACTGATATTTTATGATCATATTATGAGAGACCCCATTTTATCTCTTCAATTCAGTATTTTGAAGTTTTAAGTGGCGCCGTTAGGCTGCTGAATTTTTAAGTGGTTCTTCACCCTTCTCGTTTTGAAGTTCTACTTTCATGTCAATTATTTCAAGTTCATTTTTGTTTTGTTGGGGTATGATCTCTATATCTATCATACTGGACTCTTATGTTCATATGATGAGAGACCCCATTTGATCTCTTCAATTCAGTATTTTGATGTTTTAAGTGGCGCCGTTAGGCTGCCGAATTTTTATGTGGTTATTCACCCTTCTCGTTTTGAGGTTCTACTTTCATGTCAATTCTTTCAAGTTCCTTTTTGTTTTGTGGGGGTATGATCTCTATATCTATCATACTGGACTCTTATGTTCATATGATTAGAGACTCCATTTGATCTCTTCAATTCAGTATTTTGAAGTTTTAAGTGGCGCTGTTAGGCTGCCGAATCTTTTAGGGGATTCTTTCACCCTTCTAATTCTTTTCAAAGATCTACATTCATGTCAAGTCTTTCAAGTCCCTTTTTAATTCTGTTGGGAATTATCTCTATATCTATCATACTGAACTCTTATGTTCACATGATGAGGGACCCTATTTGATCTTTTCAAATCATTTTTGTTGAAGTTTAAGTAACGCCGTTAGGCTGCCAATCTTTCATAAGAGAAATCTAATTTTTGTCTTCCTTCCATTTTTTTTAATTTCAAAAGGTATGTCCTTGAAATTTCATTACCATGATCATGTATCCTTATTATTCTGTCCATCTACTGTTTTATGGGTCATTTATGAATGTTTGACCCATTTTACCTCTCTTTTTAATGTATTCTAAAACCTCGTAACATAGCCGTTATGCTGCAGAATTTACGTCTCAAAATGTCTCTCTATTTTTCTAAAAGTTCTTTTATATTATTAAGTGAAAACTCAAAGATCTTTCATCTAAAGTGGTATTCACATATATACCAAAATTTTCTATTTTAAATTCTGGGATTTACATACATGAGACCCACCTTCCTTTTCTGTGGGTTTTAATGTGACATAAAGATCATGTCTTTAAAGCAGTTTTTAAAACGTTGTGATTATGAAATGAAACCCATTTATTTTATGCTACATGGGTTATTTATGAAATGTTTGATGATGATATATGTGGCTCACATTATAATAAAGGAAAATTTAAGGGTGCGCCCTGATAGCGCTCCAATGCATTGGGTAATGATGTAACCACTACAGATTACAATTTTCACGATACCTTGGTAAATAACCTTGGTAATTTTCAATTGACACCTTGGGGATGGACCTTGGTTATATGTTCATGATTTTCTATGTTAAATGATGTAGCCACATTTTCAAGTTATGAAAAATGTTATTTTTATTATGATGTGCCTCCTTATTTCATTCTCATGCCTTAAAGTTATTTTTCATGACCTTATTGAAGTATCTCATGTTCACATGTAAAATGTTTCTCTTGTTTCCCTTACTGGGCTTTTTGCTCACCCTTTCTTTTGATGTATGATCCCAGGTTATGTGATGCAGTAATGAACCTAGGATGAACATGAGGAAAATCCTTTCAAGTGTTTTATAAGAATGTTTTATGTTTTCATGTTTAAAGTTCCTGGTTTCCAAGACACTAAACCTTAAAGATCCTCGGTTTTGTAAAATGTAATGAAAGTTTATGTGATAAAGAGACGGGATGCTATAACTTCCTCCCCCCTCTTTAGATCTTCCATTCTAGGTAAGAAATTACCTTAGAAGTGTTTCAGAAGGTTTGAGAAGAGACTAGGGTGCTGGGAGCTCAAATGTGAGTTTTTGGAAAAATTCCTTCCCCCAATGGGGGGCCCACAGGGTCTATTTATAGGCAGGAGAAGACCCCGTGCGTTTATCACTTAGGTCGCGCAAGTCACTTGCGGGACCATTATGCGTCGCGCAAGTAGAGTTGTGCGACTATGAGGGAACTTGCACGACCTATGGGCAATGTTATCTTTGTTAATTCCTTTGTTGATTTTTGATGTTTTCTTCAAAGGATGAATCAATTTGTGCTAAGTCATTTCCCTTTCTATTCCTTTGGACTCTGTGATGAAAAGGAGCGTCAACATGCATCATTGTACTTGGTTGGAAAAATACACAATGTAATTGTATATGTTATCTCATATAATGGTAAAACCCATCATAAATAAGGGTAAATTGGTCATAAAGTCTATCTAAGTGTATATGATAAAGTGTGTAATGGTAAACTGTGATATCCCATACGATTTCAAGGTTAATATTTTGGTTGTATAAGGTTATACAAAATCCATATAAGGGAAGATGGATATGTCAGAATAAAATCATCAGCAAGCTTATGAAAGTGTAACTCATATGATACCACTAGTGCTTCCATGTGAAACCTACTACTAGTGCTACCATGATCATGCCACTTTATGTTCTACAATGGTAATCCTACCATTAGTTCTACTGGTGCACCACCACAAGTGAAACAACAATATCATATTATGTAATTATTTTTTTCCTCTTCCGTTACATGAGGTTTTTTCTATAGGTGGTTTTACACTATTTATTAGCCACTTGGATGGTATAAAACAATTATCTCCTCATATTTAGGTGAGTCTAAAGTACATGTTGCAAATGATATTCATGCATGAATGGAACAACTGGAGTCATGATGTCACATTTAATGAAGTCATTCTTTAAAATGAAATAGATGATGAATAAATCATGGACTAATATTGAGATTAATGTGCATAATTGCAGTTACACATTCTTTCATATAATATTTAATGATGTAGACTCTTATTATTAGGTAGATGAAAATTAAATAATGATTTTTTCGGGTGCATTTAATGGGATCGAGGTCATATAGAGACATGAAGAATACCCATAATATTATCTTGTATATAAAGTTAAATTATTCTCATGGATTTAGTTATGAAATGTTATAACTTATTATCAATGAATTAATAACGATAATAATGAGAATAAAATTATGATCCATGGTATTTCATTAATATAATCTATATGAAGAAGGTTTGTATTATTTGATAATTCCAGATGATGAATTTTTTTGTAATCCCAAAAATATCATTAAAACTTTTTGAATAGTTTAAGAAATAACGAGACTAATTTTTAAATATTACCATTTTAGAAGTTGAGACATTATTGAATAAGATATTTCTATTTGATTTATGAAATAATATAATGATGAGAAGGTATTTTTCATAATCTAGAGAAAGGAGAAACATTTGTATACCTGGTAGTACTAGTATAAATAATTACATTTAACATTTATAAGAAGTTTAGGTTACCTCTATAAAACTTGTGTTCAAATAGTTGAATAATTGTGATCATATCATCTAATAGTGATAAAAAAATAAATGAAACAAAAACTAGGTGATCGTGGAAAGGAGAACAATCTCACATCACAACCAATCATTGAAAACTCTATTTTTTTCTTATCGTTCATTTTTTTCATATGCTAATGGTATATTTATTAAAGAATAGATAGTGACTTTAATTAGTAAGAATGTTTTTATACAAAAGAAATAATTTTTAGAAATATAATCAAGAGGTACTACTAATTCAGAACCTCCCTATTAGTTAATCCCTTATCAACATATGGTCTATAACTATTATTAGAGGGTGGGTCCCCAGTGTTTCTGCTCATCAAAAGTATATTGTAGAGGTTCAGAATTATTTGGATATAGTAAGAGTTCTAATTTTCATTGGAAATAATTTTCATGGGTGAAACAATATAGTGATGACTTAACTAATATCATAGGGGATATATGTATGTGATGTTGTCAATATTTTTCTTTTTACAAAATTCAAGAGATGGTGCAATTAATTTTGATGTCAACAAAATTCATGATTTTTATAATAAAATCTGAAATTTCATACTATAATCATTATCTATATTTTATTATAATAATGTTGTTGGGATGAAAATACTTATGAAAATGTGGGATAAATATGAGAATATATGTGAAGGAAACATTGAAATCAAACAATAAAAATTACAAATCTTAATGACAAAACATGATGATATAAGAACAGATAAAGATGTGGAAGTTGGTGACTACTTAACTAGGGTAAATGGGATTTTTATCCATATCAAAGGATTTGGTGACTATCTAGATTATTCAACTATGGTAATAAAATGAATGAGAAACATTATTGGAATATTGGTGGAAAATATTTTAGATTATGAAGAAATCCATGCTATATATCTTGATGAAATACACAATACTATTGTGAAATATAAGGTGAGAAACAACCATTAATCATGAAAATTGAAAAATATGTTATAGATTTCAGTGAAATGAATAAGATAATTAATATGTAGGAAGAATGGTTTGAATCTAAAAATGATTTAGGAGATGATGATGAGAGTGATGATAAACACATGAATATCATGGTTTTTATAAATAAAAATCATAAAAGGGTTAATGGTAGGTATAAAGTAAAAATATCAATTATATGTTTTAATTATAGTAGAATTCGAAATTTTTCTACACTTTTCTAAACAAGATAAAATTTTGGAATTAGATAAATAATAATAAGAAAAATTATAATGTAATTCAGAATGAAAATATGTTAAGAGCTATAATAAATTTGATAAATGAAAAAGTAAACACACTTGGATTGAAAAATGAAATCGTGTATGTAAAAAATGAATAAGATGGTTCTTCTATAAGTGATTATTCATACGATTACTATTTTAGTAGTGAATTTATCTTTATTGAATATATTGAATGAAAATAAAATATTTCCATAGTGATGACTAATAATGAGATAAAGATTATATGATTTATATTATGAATATAAAACATGACTTCTATCAGGATATAAACACTAGGATAAATAAAAAATTGAAATGATCTAATAAGTTTATTTAAAAACTGATCAATTTTGAAGATGGGATTAAATAAGGAATATGAGTGCATTCAAGTGATAAAACATACCAACTTAAGAGTAGTTAAGGAATAAAATAATAATAATAACATCATAGAATAAAATGACTACTCATGAGTAAAAAAATTTAAAATTTCGAGTCAAATAAACTCTTAGAAAGCTAAATCATGGTTATGTTATGGTTATTTAATTAAAATCTAAATCATCTCAAGAAAAGTAAAAAATATCCACCATTTATCAGGTGAATTATAGATCTTCAAAATTATAAAATATGAAATATATATAGCATAAAAGTGAAGGATTCTACTGAAATAATATGAACAACTGTGTTTGTAAAATTCATTAGAGGAATTTTAATTCTTCTATGTTGGTAGAGAGTTACTAGAATAATCAAGGTCTCTCAAAACCTACGCTGAAGGGGGTATTTCGTATTTCAACACTGCAAGTAGACATTCAAATAGAGACTCAGCTGTATAATGGAGGATCTGTGTTTAGGGTCTACTACTGGTGTTGTGGAATTTAGGACACAAATATTCTGTATGATTGAATAACATGTCTCTCCATAAAAGTCAGATAATGCTATAATTTAATAATTGATTCAAGGATAGTTTGAGTAATAGACATGTGAGACAAAACAATACATATATGATTTCTGAATGAAATTGGTTTCATAGACTTGAGAAAAAAATTGGAAGATGTCACCTATAATGTTGTTGTTCTAAATATTGTTGGATAATGATTTTGGATCAAAAAAATTAAATTGTTAAATTTCATAAGATTCAATATAAAATCATTACTAAAAAATCATTGATTGTGGAAGTTACATTAAAATCAAGAAAAAATGGTTAGACCCTATATTATTGATAATGTATTCACTTCACATATGATAATAGATATATAGATCTTGAATAATATCTGGAACATGTTGGGGGTGTTGTGACATTTAGAAATGATAGCACCTTAAAAATAAACCGATTTGTTTTTGCTGAAATTGAACCATCCAGACTGAACTAACAAGATGTTTTATTTTTTGAAAGATCCAAAAAAACCTATTTAGTGTCATTAAATCATGTGAGGATGTAAATGAGGTAATAATCAATAAGAAAAGTGTTATAATTAATCGAATTAGTGATCTAAATATTTTAATAATTGGAGAATGAACCTGGGGAAATTTATTTCAAGTTGAATATCTTTGTATTTCGAATCATCACAGTTTTATAGATGAAATCAAACTTAGCATAGAATACATAGCTATATTAGTCAATCAACTTTTAGTAAGATCTCTAAATAAATTATATATTGGAATTTTTATTAATTTAGAGAAGATATAGTGCTGGTTTTTACATCCATCCAGAAAAGGAAAATGGTTAAATGAAATCACGAGAGAGTAGAGACATAATCAACAAGGAATATAGAGTTAATTCAATCATATTTTCATTATTCTATGCGAAATAAATCCAAAAAATATAATTTTTATTTTAGTACATTATTTTTTGTTTTTAGAGGAATGAAAATAATGTTTCTATTAATGAACTAGTCCTAGGAAGTTGACATGATTAAGATCTATATGAGAGAAGATGTAATAGATCATGGTGTTAAATCAATAAATTGATACTTTATAATGAAATGGAATAAATTTAAATAAAATTTGAATCTTATCTTTAAATTATAGGATAAGGAATCAATAAAAAACCCTTACACACAAAAAAATCAAGTTACTAAAAGTATGAGTAAACAAATTTTAGAAATGGGGAGAAAATTTCTTCTGTGTTTGGTAGAGAAAAATTATTTTATAGGTAAGAAGTTTGTATGGTTGCAAAAATTAAAAAAAAATCATAAAATAAACTAGAATATGACATCATATGAAATTTTTTATGAGAAGAAACCTATATTTGGATACTTTTGAGTCTTTGTGGGACTTTGCATCATTAAAATCAAAGAGAAAGATATGAAGAAATTTGAGGAGATATATATTGAATTTATATTTATGGGATATTTTTGTAAAATGAAGTGATATAGATTATGGGATTTGTGACATCATATAATGTTAAATTTTTTTAATTAAAAAAATATGATTTCCAAATAGTTGGGAACAAACTCATAAATCATGATTCATATTTAACAATTTTTTATGAAGATGATGAAAATAAGAGTCAGGTTTAAAAACATGTTACTAAAAACTAACCTATTGAGAATCTTATATATGAAGAGTTGATTATTATTAGATAGATAATGAAGATAATATTTATGAAAATAAAAAATAAAAAGTACAAGATTTTGAATAAATATTTTGAGATGGGAAATATTATTATTGAATAGTCTACGCATATTTAGACTAGAAAAATGATGTGATATGATGATAACACAACATATCCATCTTAAAGAAGGTTGAGGTTTGAAAAGAAGACATCACATGTCACTCAAAAATTTTCCTAAATCATTTGAATTCAATGAGTGTATTGAGGTTATGAATGGAGAGTTAAGAAAAATTGTATAGAATCCAACATGGGATCTTGTTCCAAGTCCTTATAATGAAAATTTCATTGAAACCATGTGGTTATTTTGAAACAAGTTTAATGCCTATGGAAATATTGTTTAGAATAAATCCAAACATGTATGAAAAGGAAACTATGAAGTATAAGGTGTTTATTATAAAGAGATATTTTTTCAGATGCAATGTATGATGAAATTTGAATGTTCATTGTTTTTTCAACTTAAAAGGAGAATAAGATTTATTAAATAGATCTCAAATCATGATTTTAAATGGAGAGACTAAACAGTAGGTGTATATTGTGATACCTAATGATTTTGTATTGAAAATTATGACATGATTGTATGTAAATTGAATAATGATCTTTATGGAATAAAATAAGACCCAAGGGCCAAGTATTCATTGTTGGAAAACTAATTGAGGGAGTAAAACAAATTAAAGGAAAAGTTTAAATAATCCTACATATCAAAAAGAAAATAAATGTGCACATATTACAATTGAATACACTGATTATTTGATTTCTCAAGTTATCTTCAAAATGATTTTCAATATTTTTCAAACCAAATGAATCAATAGTTTGAGATATCTACTCTTATTGAGATGTGAAATCCATTCTATTAAATGCCTTAAAAAATTGAAAATTTTAATTTCTTATCCCAAGAGAAGTACTCCATATAATGGTTGAAGATGTTTGATATAGATGAATCAAATCCAATGACTAAACTCTTTCATGTGGGTATAAATTTTTCTATGCATTTTAAGGGAGATAGTGTTTATCAAAGAGAATATAGAAGACTAATTGGTAGAATACATTATCTCATAGCATCTAGACCAGATAATGTTTCCGATGTGAGTCATTGTACTATATATCATTTGGATATAAAGGAATCACATCATAAAATTTAATAATGGTTATCATAAAAACAAAATTGTTTATGAATTATTGAATACATTAGAAGAAATATAATAGTTTGAATATGTTTGAGTGTATAGAAGCTGATTGGTCAGTTGAATATAACGATTAAAGGTCTACCTCAAGTGATTGTTTCCACTTATGTGATTGACATCTGAGTTGGATCTGTAATAAATAGAACCCATTCAGATTGAGGACAATATAATTTGAATAAGTTTCATCAATAAGTTATTCAAATCAAATGATATTAATTATGGGAAAATTGGGTGATTTTAGGGTAATGATTGACAAACCTATTATAATTTATTTTGAAAGTCAATATTATATAAATTAATCTAAAAATAATATAAAACAATCATGATCCAAGAATATTGATATATAACTTCATTTAATAAAATAGTAAATGAAAACTAAATATATAAATTTTTATTTTATTCATACTCAAGATCAAGTGGATGATATAATCATCATATCTATCTATATGGAATAATTTGAAACATTAAGGCTTCACATGGGGTTTTACCCCCTTCCAAGAATGTAAATACCCTTATTTGATACCTCTACGATTCATTTAATTATTTTATAAATGGTTAAAAATATTTAATCTAATATATCTAATTGGTGTGGTTAGTGAATATAGAGATGTGATTATTGTAAAAAGGGTGTGTAGTGGGTTTTAAAAAAGTTGCGAAGAATCTAATTCAACCTACAAAAAACTACTTATCACTATGATATTGAATTCCCTCAAAAAATAATGTAATCTATTTTTTTGGTATATGGTTTTTTATATTTAAGGTAGGATATAAATTTAAGAATTAATATGACTATTTTTATGGTGAATTATTAGACAACAAGAACAGTAAAGAGAGATACTAAGGAACCAATGGTTTTTTTATTATATTGTAATAGTTGTCAACCAACAATTGTAACCTCAGTTTTGATGATTTTCCAAATGGAATTATCTTATAATACATGTGAAAGATATTTTTATAGATTTTATATTTTTAAAAAAAATTTAGAATTGATTGAAGGTAATGAAAAGTGAATCTTTCATGGGGAATCGTTGAAGTATCGAGGAAATTATCATTGGAATTAAAAGGGGAATTTTATTCCAATTATTTCATTAAGAAATTGCATGTGTGAAAAAAAGTGATTTTATACATTGAGAACTATATAATGGTACTCATGTTTCTATATAATGGCACACAATTAATTCCATAAAGGTACTAAATTATTTTCTTGGGTTGTATTATTTTAAATATACCTATATAAGTGTAATCAACGATTAACATTTTACTAGATAAGAGAAAACTACTACATTGTATGTGGTAACATTTACTTATATAAGGTTATAGACATGAATGTATAAGGGTACTGAGTTGAAAACATGTTCTGTGTAATGTTTCACATATTCTTTTTCAGGATAACACCATCCATGCATAATGGTAAATAGGTCAAGAAGGCTACTATTGGGTATCAGATGACCTTTGTAAGGGTATGATAATATTTATAATTCCCACGTAAGGGTAATTTGAATTATTTATATGGGTATCAAACAACTATTTAAGGGTACATCGATTTATAATGGTATCATACTCATGAATCATGTAAAAGGGTATGATGTATACCACCTCTAGTGTTACATTGAGCATTATAACCAAAGTGCTACCATGAATATGCTACCTCTAGATCAATTGTTATCCTACACCTATTATATCACTAGTTCTACTCCAAGTGCTAATGTCATGTTCTACCACTAGTAAACATTTGATATCATCGGAAGTAGACTGTTATCATATTGTTTCTTCACTCTAGGTTTATTCTATCCTTTTTTTATCTTCCATTTAAAATCATAATCCATGATCAATGACACCAACTTGATGATATTAAGTTGAGTCTAATTAAAATGTTTCGTATTTTATTTATGTATATTATATAAATGAATAGTCAAACCAGATCCATGATGTCTCTTATAAGGCAGTGAACCTATCAAATTAAATACAAGATGAATAAATTCATGTCTAATCTTGATAATAATTTGTATTCATTTAGATAAAATGGATCCCATTTCATATTGAAGAAGATCGGTATGTGGTATTAAATTGATGAAGGAGAAATACCAATTTAATTTGGATCTATTTAAATGTTACCAAGGATTCATGATTACATTAAGAATACCCACAAGATTATCGAGTATTTAACATGAAATTATCCTCATCTATTTAATGAGGAATTATTATTGTTTATTATTTATGAGTTAATATCCATAACAATGAGACGCAAATTACGATCCATAGTAGTTTTTATTGTAATCCAGGTGATGAATTGTAATATTAACTAATCCTATCAAATGATGATGTTTTTGTGATGTTGAAAAAATTTTACCTTTTTTTATATTTTGATAAAGAAACCAATAGGGCTAATAGTTAAATAATAACATTTGAGAAGTTGAGATGTTTTTTACAAATTTATTTCTCTTTCATGTTTTTACATCATGCATACCCAAGATTGTCATGTTCATCAGTAAGATAAAAGGGAAGATTTTGAATAATGTTTGGTTGTTGTATAATTAATGAAATTTATATTTTACAAGAAGTGGATGTACCCTATCTAAAACATGTGTTCAAATTATTTAGAACATGTGATCACTAAATCTAATAGTATGATATAATCCAAAAAATAACCACTGGTTAGTCATAGAAAGGAGTATTTTCATACTACAAGATCCAACCTAATAAAAATATCTGGTGTTTTTATTTTAATTATTTTCTGGCATTTGATAAAGGAAGCGTGATTAAATAGTATATCAGTAATTTAATTGGTTACAGTGGTTTTATAAAAGAGGAATAATTTGAAAAAAATTGATAGGTACAACTGATTTTACCCTCCCAAAAGTAAAATTACAATCTCTAACTCTATAGTTTGATAATAAAAGAGAATAAATATTCATAATGAATTTGAAACAACATTTTATTTGAATGAATTTTGAAATCATGTACTACTTCATAATGTAAAATCTGAAATGTGTTATGGATTTATTGGAAAATATTTAATTGAGGATCAACTGGTGGATATCATGGTATATCCCCTAGTTAATGATGATTTAAAAAATTTGAGATTTTTGTTTGGATTTATTTTTAATTAAAAATATATTCTTGTTTTTTCATTAGTTTCACCATCTTTCATTCCATTGAATTTTATTAAAAAATGGTAGAATATGATGGAGAAATTATACAAAAGAGAGAACCTATTTCTTTTTATAGGTAATGAAAAAATGTGGAGATGTGAATGAGTTTTATATGTTGTATGAGACATGGTGTGTTAGAAGATGGATCTTGGAGATGAAAACATATATTATTTTATATTTTTTGAAATAATACACTTGAAAATATTGGAAATGAAGTGATTATAGGATTGATGAGTAGTCGACATTGAATAGCCCTCAAGAATTAAAATGGTAAAGTTGGAGACATAATTTGATATCAATAAGGACATGGTGAATATAGTGATATCATTACCCCAAGAGTTTAAGAGACATCATATATACCATTTTATACTTTGATGTTCTGTATATATGACTCTAGAATTGGAAACATACTATTAATTATTCCCTACGAAAATACAATCTTGATTATAACATATAATTTTTTGGATTACTAATTAATAATATAATCCTAGATTAGTAAAAATCATATTATATATGAGTGGAGAAGCAATGGAAGGGATACATTTTAAGGTAGAGAATTTTTTTCATAGTAGTTAATTAAACAAGATATTATGGGATACCTAACAAGGTGTGAGAGGATTTTAAAGTAGAAATAGTGTTTTTAATTTTTTTTCATTAACACCATGACATAAATAAAGAAATCTCATATTTTGGATATCATGATAAAAAAAGTGTTCAAAGATAGGACACTTGGAGAAAAAAATGATTATTTTAAATTTCCCTTTCGTCATAGCCAATAGTGAAAATTCACATATTTTGTTTGATTTCAGTTTTTTTGAAATTTAGAGAGATGCCATTGAATTGAACACATTGATATAAGGTGGCTATAAGATGGTTGATCCCAAAGTGAGATGAAAAAACTTTATACATAATACAAAAAATGGGGAAACACATGTACCATAGACTATTTTGTAATCAAGATGGTGATATTTTCATAATTCCTAAAAAAACATTTATGCAATTTTTTTAATATATTTAAGAGCTAAATATATTTAGGAAATCACATGATATAGAGAATATATTTCCACTAAAAGTTGTATTTATAATGTTATATAGACCAAGATATGGTGCAACCGACTATCCCATGGTGGAGTGTTTCTAATAAATAAATGATGTGTTTCACTTTCCTTGTGTGTAGAAACATGGAGATGTCAAACCATACATTTAGAAGAGCATTACATGGATGATATGAATGAGATATATGATTTTAATAGTGTTGAACATTTGATATAAATTCTGGAGTCACTTGTTGTGGGAAGTAAATATAATTCAACTTGTGGACACATATCTAGAACATTCTTATATATAGAGAGTTTAAGAAAAACTCCCTAGTATTTTACATAATTTTATTTATAATAACATAAGAATATGCTTCCACAATTTTTTTTCAACAAGGAATTTCAAATCGATAAAAAATGTTTGTGAACCATGTCAAAATTCCTGCCTTGTGAGAGTTATTTATATATAAACCACTCATATTAAAATTATTCCATCCCTTGATACTATGCAATAATTTTTGAATAAAAAATAAGGATCAGTGTTTTCGTGTTTCTAACCAATAATCCATCCACACTATATGTGGTGGTACACTTTCTATTGAGTTTTATTTCAATATGAAAAGGTTTTTATATGTATATAAGGTAATTAAAATATATAAAAGGATTCAGTAAAATTTAAACTCTCCTTTAAGTGCATGAGAAAAAATTATATAACATTTTCAACTACATCTCTTTAAAATTTTATTAATATATAATATATAAAAACATATAAAATATAATGAAAGGAAATAAACAAAAATATTTTAATTAAGTTAGTTTACTATAAATTAAAATATTCTAAATAAATCTATATAAATATATGATATTGAACATGAATATTAATGATAACAATTAAATCAAAATACCTATTAAAATGGGGGTTCCTCATACAATAACTCCAATGCCTCCAAAACGTTATATATCCACCTAATATAATGAATTCTCATTTATTAATCACATATTTTAGAAACTCTATTATATTAATTTATATTAATATTAATTATTTCTATCAATTTATTATCTATTTTTTATCCATTCACAATCCATATTGTCCTCGAATATCAACTATCCCAAAAACATTATATATTACTCTATATTATGGTCTTGTTAATTGTTTCATTTTAATGAGTTTAACATCTATAACATAATAATGGTATAAAAGATACATTTCTCAAACAGTTATAAATTATTATTTTAAATATATTGTAAGCGCTTATATGGTTACTGAATAATGACTCACAATTTCACTCTATGAAGATGATTTTTTACTCACAAGTAATTATTTCTATAGTGATTTTTAATTTGATCTTTTCCATCTCCAAATCATTAGAATAACTCAAATATAATATTAAATTTATTTAAAAACAATACATATTATTTATTTTCCTAACATATTCAATATAGTGGTTATAAATTAATATCGTTAATATATGTTGAAAATCCTACACAAACTAGATAATGGTACTAGGGGAAGAAATATTATTATTTAATTATAGTACATTTATTAAATAAGTATTATAACATTATTATTATTTTATTTTTGTGGATAATTTTTATTAATAAGGATTTGTCTTATAATATAATGTAAATTCATTAATTTGAATATTTTACTAACATCGAATAATCATGTATTCACCAAATTAAATTCATTGTATAAAAGTCCTTGGAACTTCTTCATGAAAAAATATCATTGAATAAGTGAATGAAGTATGTACATAAAGTTTATTTTTGGTAGAGTATATATAGAAAACTAAACATTAGAAGTGGTTTAATATAGTTAGATAAATACTTCTTTTATAAATATATTTTGTATAGTGTTTAATCAAATATACATTATATAATAGTTATAAAATGTAATTTTCTACATGATTATCTTAAGTAGAAATCAAGAATGTGGGGCATACATAAATTATCCATACATGTCTCTAGATATGTTTTCATGATTTTAAATTATGTTATAAATAATATTTATAATATCGGTACTTTATATTAGTGTCATAAGAGAGTAAATCTCTTAGTATTTGATTCAAAAGAAAACATTATTAATTTTTCCTTCCGAGATTTTTTCATAATTGAGTTCCTAGTTATATTTCAATATTAAAAATAATTGATTTTTATTTTTATTTTTTTAGTTTCAATTATCTCAATTTATAAATACATTCACATAATTCATTAATTCTTGTTTTTAGATTTATATCCCTAAACTAGATTGGTTTTTTTTTCATAAAATTTATTCAAATTATTATTATTTTTGAATAATATTCATATATTCTAGTATCATTTATTTATTTAATCATTATAAGTTATTAGTTCATAATTATAAAATATATGTGTTTTAGTATTACATGTTCTCAAATATTTCTTGACCTTTTGAAAATCATCACCTTCGTTTTGTTCACATATTTGGAATTAATATGAGAAATAATTTGATTCCTTTCATATTAATTGGGTTTGTTGAAATAATGGAAATAACGATGGTATTGTATTTGTTGGAAATAGTAGTTCATAAATTATCTTTTTATAGATCATGGATTAGATCTGAGTTAGATGTTTTTTCGTTGGTAATATCTAAAGATAAATATAGATAACTTTCAAGTGGATTTATTAGTTACATAAATATTTTCTCAAGATATGTTTTTTATAACATCTTCATTGGATATAACAGTTTAGTTGATTCATTAATATATTAATTTGGCCTATTATGAGTTGGGGGATCCATCACTAGATCTACTGATATTTTTTTCCAATAATGATTTAGATGAGAAATTTTTTATTCAATAGACCTATTATGTAAGAAATTATGGAGACAATGGGAAACAATTCTATTTTTAACGAATATTTTTTTGGGGATATAAAATTTGATTGGGGGGCATATTGAAATATATGTGGTATTAATATATTTTTTCATTAAGGCTCACATTTTTTTACATGTTCAAACACCTGAATAAAAAAATTAATTCGGTCTAGATAATCAACATTTTTTTAATAAAGAGAATGAAATGTACACAATTTTTCATCTATTTTCTTCCTTAATATTGGTTTGATGGGGAGTAAAATTAATAATTGAATCATATTATAAATTTTGTTCATTTTTTTGTTGATCATATTTCACAGGAAATGATTTGAAATTTATATCAATATTCTCCAATTCTATGCATTATTACTCTGAGGGGGGATTGCCTTATAGTTTGGATAAATTTAAATCCATGTTTTATGAGATTTGGAATTTATCTAATTAGGGGTTCATCTCCTTGGTGAAAATATGTTTTAAAATTATCATTAATTCTCAAAATGATCAAAATCATATTTATTTTATTGGTGTGAATCATCTAGATCATAATGTTTGTTATCTAGAGGAATGGTCTAAAGAAATTAATCTTTACGAAAAAGATAATCTAATCCACATCCAATGATTTTATTTTGAATTCTAAATTATTGTATTAAAATCCTAACATATTATTATATCTTATGTATGAAATTTTATTTCTAGTTAATGTAATCTCAATATTGTATTTTGTAATTTTATGAGAATTCATTTGAAGGTTAATCTCTAAAACTATCATAAAAAATGACGAATATTTATTACTCTAGGAAATATGATTTGTTTTATTACATTATGAAAATTTAATTAATTTCTATTATTTTAAATCATATTGATCATAGTATTACATCTCATAAGGTTTTTAAGATAAAATGTGATTCCAAATTATAGTTAAAAAGGATTTAAAGGGATGTTCTTGAGTTTTTTTCAATCTTGTGGGAGATGTTGTTAACTATTATTTTGTACCCCAATTCAAGTGATTAGAATGTGATTTCAAAACTAGTTGACATGATTAATAGGAATGTGATGAATTAATGTTCATTTTGTTACTCAAATAAGGCATGGGTTGATGCACCTTTTGATTTTATCGATTCTTTTGGATGCAATTTTAGGTAATCAACTCATAATTATAACACTAAAGGTATTAAATTATTGATTTATGCATCAGTTGAGATCCTCAAAATCATTTTGAGATGAATGAGACATATGATGATGATATATTTTAACCATATTCTAGATCTTCAACTAGGTGTATACTATTTCATTTAAATGATATAGGAAAATGATCTATCTCTAGATATTTTAATGTATGATTTATTGACATTTTGGCATCTATTTCATGTTTTTCTATAGTTATCTTTGAAGCCACTTATCCATAATATTTTTATATTCAAGGCACTTAACATGATGTCAATTTATATAATTAAAATATATATCATATTTAATGTATTTGTTGGTTTATTTAGATTATTCACCACATATATTATTTCACTAAAAAACTATTTTCCCAATAACCATAGTAATTACATATTCATAACATTATATCATTTCCTTACATTCTGTGATAAAAAGTAATAAGTATTTTCACCTTCATTTATAGATTCAACTAACATAAATATTGTAGAGACCCCTTCTAGCTTTAACATTATATAGTTTGATTCCTATAACCCCCAATTTTTAAAATTTTATGAATTTATTTTTTTACATTTTAGAGGGATAATTTAAGGTGGTTAAAATACAATGTTTACTAGGTTAGATTTTTAGATGGTTTAATAATGATATAAATTATTAACATTTTTTTATATTTCAAATAGAATAATAAATGATTTATTTTTAAAGTGATTGTTGAGTGATATATTTTAGTAAATTAAATCAATCTTATTCATGAGTGGAAAATGTTAATATAAATTATTTTTTATAATATTATTTTAAAAAATTGTAAAAAATTGTGTGAATTTTTTTATTATTTATTTTCTCTAATTATTTTAATTTTTAGTTCTAGGTGGACTAATTATTATTAATAATATATTTAAAATAATAAATGTTATTATTATCATGATAATTATTTTATAATAATATGTGTTATATTTTAACTATTATATATGTCATATATTTAAATAATGTGTTAATACTAAATACAAACACCCACACAAACACAAAGATATATATTATAATTAAGTTAGGTGAGTGGGGAATTTTTATTGTTCGATATGGGTTATGAAAAATGAATGAAATAAATTTAAAGCAGATCAAGTACCGTTTGTGGGTTTGAAAATATAACAAGGAAAATATTATTTTATGAGGGAACAAGTGGTATACCATAGAGGAAGTTAAATTTTTTTCATAAGATCGTAATAAAAAAATTTTGAGGTAGAGGCTAATGAAAGAATTATAACTCATATCTTTATTATACATTATTTCTCAATTTATAACATAAAGATAAACATAATACAATCCCATAAGTTTGTTGGGGATGGTTTCTTTAAAAAATTAATTAAATTAACTAAAAACATAAAACCGGGATACAACATCATTATTTAAAAACTCGAGAACATTCACTTAACATCTATTAATCTTTTAAAAATTAAGAGCATAACATGGGGTTGTACATAAGAATGTGGTAAGATATAAATCCTAGTAAGGTGCTAATCAAATCACAGCATAAGATAAATAAATACACATCATTCAACATGCATATAAAGGTAACGTAAGAGTGGTGAGAATCATAAAATTGAAAACCAATTCCTGATAAAATATAATGTCATAAAGGAAACTTGGAAATGTGGAAACAACATAAAACATGACATCATAAACATAAGTCAAGGAAAACTATCAAGACGTGATAACATAGTGTGTTTAGAATAACCTATCATGGACTATACATTCAATCTCATTAGATAAAAATATTTAACTATACATTGGATGGATATAAAATTATAGGCACAACCAACCCAATCATATCATGTACTTTCCTAAGAATGACACATAGAATATACAACAAAAAGATATATTTCAATATTTTTAATCTCATTATTATTGAGTGTGGGATAAAAAATTAAATTACCAATTAAATTAACGTTAAGTACATCTATGATAATACCATTGAGTGAAAATGGGAATGAGTCTTCACTACAAATATGTTAGGCAGGGAAAATTGTACGGTAATTTCGGTACCATAAGGGGGTTACATAAAGAGTCATGGAAGGGTTTATGGGTTGTAATGTCCTAAATATTCACATATGCACAGAATTTTATGTTAATATTAAAAAACTCTCATTTCGATATTATAATGTCCTCTAATGAATATGTAGTTTTTTGAGAGATTTGGAGACTCATTTAAATCCCAGATGTCCAGAAATCGGAATGAACAGTGAGACACATAGTTATCATGAAGATAGTGATAATCGTGAGACATTATAGTATGGGTACTCAGTTTTTAAGGGGAGGCCACACCGTTTTTCTGATTTCAGGATTTTCGAGGTCATGACCATGAATAATGTCTTATACAAGTCCCAGATTCATTTTGCATGGGCAACACATAGATAGTCAAACTATGTGAACTACCCATGTGAGGGGGTTTCTAAGGTAGCGAATGTCACACAGTTGGAGCACGGTTTGGAAAAATATGAATCCAAACCATGTAAATCCAATTTTAAAGGGGAATTTACCCTTTTCCCCAGTTATATTTTTATCCTAAATTTTTTCTTCCTTTTCATTTCTTTTAGTGGACTAAACACCCGAAGATCCCTTTCCTCTTCCATCCTGGGATTTTGAGTCCTCCTCTAGATTTGATCCATTTTTTTCTCAATTATATGTGTTATAGATATTAGAGTAATCTATTTAATCATATTCCTTATATTTTTAGTTTTTATTCCCATCCATTTCGTTATTTTTGTGTGATCACATTTTCCCCATTTTTATCGCATTTTGGTGATTCTTCCAATCTCTTCCAATCTAGCTCTATTCAAGGGCCAACAATGGATGGGGATAACACTAAGGACATAAGGTCAGTGTTCTAGCTTCATTCCATCATGTTTGGTTCCTTTTATATTCTGCGTTGTTGTGCCACACACTAGACCTTTCCGATGATGCCTCTAAAATGAAAAATAAATTAATTTTAAGTTATTATATTGCTTAGTGTGATACTAGATAATGGAGAATCATTACCCAAGTCATTAATATTGGAATAGTTTACACCTATTTGTTCTCCCTTTCACGATAGAATATTTGTCACTTCTATAATTTATTTAAACTCCTCTTTTTCTATGTTTCTATATAATAAATTCCATGAATAAATGAATTGGATCATGTGAAATGGTAGGCCATGTGTTTGGATCCTACAATCCTTCCATAATTAAATTCCATAATTTAATGACATGTACAACATAATTAAAATGATATAAGATCATTTCATCATTTAATGAATTTCAATTTCATTAGCTATGCCTTAACTCTTTCAAATATGAGAGCGATAGCTAGATCCTCATGGGATGCCTTGAACATTATCCTTGAGATTTATATTTGGTTTTTATTGTGGAATGTATATAGGAAAAGATCAGTACTAGTTATTCTTTGGATGGGCTCACCCTAAATTTCATTACCTTTATGTGAGTTATGCTAGTTTACTAGGGGAGACACATTGGATAGGCCCATGGATGGATGGTTACACCAGGTCATGAGTGATACTTGGTAACCTATGCGGGATACCAGGGGAAGGCATGAAGGGTTTCTTTCATGCAATACAAAGACCGAAACTTGGTATTCCATTACTTGATCTCATTGGAAGGAATATTAAGGTAAGGGGAATTTATAGTTCCCCTATAGAGATACATGAGATTTCTTCCAGATCCCCTTGGATGTGCTCAGGGTGCCACTACTTTATTCAAATGATGACATATTATCTAAAGAATAATATTGTCTAATTTCAATTCCATGGATGCATCTTCCAAAAAAATAACATGCTTTTGGATGTTCCACTTTTGACACTTTATTTATATCAACCATTCACCATGTTTCATATAGGTGTAGGTCAACTCATTCAATGAAATTCATCTAAGGATGAAGCAAGTCGAGTCAGATAAATATCCCATGAAGAACCCAATCCAATGTATTTTTTAAATTATTTCCTACCATTTATTAATATTGGCACATTAATAATTTTATATACACGAACTAGACTTCTTTATACACTGTTGGTGGGGGAATACTGAGTTTATCATAAAATCTTCTCGGACCTCTCTTGGTATCAATGCATTCTTCATAGATGAAGGTATAGATAAAGGCTAGTGTACATCTTTTGATGTCTAATTTTGATACCTATGATATATTTTTATAGTAGAAGACCAATCATTTTCTCGATATTCTAGTAGTATTAGATTTTTATCACTTTTAATTTTGATAGAATATTATATATTGCTACATGAAATTATCAACATAATTTTGTATCTATCTATTATTTAGCACATTCCTCATCATTTATTATTCTGCTTATTATTGTTCCTATCTAGTTACACTTATTATATTTATTTTATATCATTGTTATATACTCTGATCAATGAGGCAATAACTTCCTCATATACACACCTTAGTCCCCAAATTTTATTAAGAAACCTCTGGCGTAAGGGGAGGCACCCATGAGGCCAGGTGACTAACCATCTTGGGGCACCGCTGTGTGGATTCCAGTACAGGATGCTACAAAGTGTTATTAGAGAACTCTTTTAATTATTTATTACTATTTGGATATTAGATTGGATACTTGGATTAATTTTAAATTGATAATGAGCGAATGCCTGGGATTAGCTAACCCACATATAGGGAACACCAAATTTCCTAGGGTGGGTTATTTCTATTCTGTTTTGAACCATTTATAGTTGTATGGATTTCCCCATTGGGTGGAACACTTGTTCTGTGACATTACTATTGTTGATATTTTCATGATTGGATTTGTTATACCATTTGCCTAAGGATATGAGTTCTTATCATTTCACACATCATAGTAGGAACTATAGTACTTAAATTTCATAAATTATGACATTGCATATCTACATTTTTGTCTTCATTTCTTATATTACGTGAACTATTTTTGAGTTATTTATTTATTATGATTTTTATTGTGATAGTGTTTTATATAAGAATGAGATAATTGGGTTAATTAAAGTTCCTACATCAATATAAATGGTTTTTTCCCACATATATTAATGATGAAATCTTAATTAATCAATTATTCCACATTTGGGAAATGAACTATAGGTTATATGGGATGAAATATTATTAGGTATGATTGATGAATGTCAATGTATATAAAAAACATAGAACATCTATAAATTTAACATGGTAGTTCATTAAATCAAATCACTATGCATGAACTGTTACATTGTGATACTAGACGTACATGCTATGATGTTGTTACTTAATGTGCTAATTTATGTTTATAAAGGGTATGTGACATTAAAAATATGGATTTGGTGATGAAATTATCTAGAATGAGATTTCAATTTCCAAATGAAAAAGGTTAAATTTAAATAAATTTTAGTTTTTGTGTGAAAAAATGTTCTTCAATATTGTGACTCCAAATTAAAAGTATATGTATTTTCCCCCATAACTATAATTTTACACTCCATATACTAGTGCCTATTCCACATTATAAAAGGCCTTGACCCTATCCCAACCTTAGTTGTGGGTATTATTCAGTTTCTCTTATGGCTTCTATGACCATTATTATCATATAGACCTAGGCTTAAGTGAATAAAGAGGGGTGTGACCCACTTATTGGAAGTCCTTTTACATTTCCTTCCATTTTATCACTATTATTATATTATATTATGTTTTATATGAGGATTTTGATTGAAACTTTTGGATTTATGACACTATGCTTTCCTCACATAATATGTGAATAAAGTGGCACCGAGCATGGTTCAGAGGTGGCGAGCCTGATCCACAAATATTACATTATACAGTGTGACATGAGGCACCTAGTATTGATCTTATATTGGGTTTTAATGATCAGGTCCATGATATCTTCTTCAATTCCATGCAGTTCATATAGGGATCACTATGACCCTCCCCTATTATGATATAGTTGACGTGGGAATTTCAACACCATCATCCTCACACCTTCTAGGGGTATGGAAAATCTCAGTCTATAGAATCATTTCTACAGTTCATGTTGTCTATATTCAAGCATATAAAGTTTCATCTGTATTGGTGGGTTAATCTCTCTACCTTCTTGTTTTGTTACTCAACCAAGTGTTGGTGTGATGTCCTTTGTTATTCTAGTCAACATAAGTTTATGGTCTATGTGGACGTCCAGATAGTATTTATTAATATTATTATTCCACATTCTTGGAGAACATATCACACCAGAGAGTTTATGAACCTATAGGTAGTTGAAATGTTAGTTATGGAGTATAAACATCACTTCACCGAGCTATAGTTATTTTTACATACCTTGACCTGTGATGAGTTGATGACTAAAATACAATTTTCGGATGGTCTTTCATACAACATCCGATCGTAGGTGAATGTTTTGTAGTAGAAAAAAGTTTCAAAAATTGTGAACTAGACCCTCATCATATAGTGAAACCTAAGGTAAGATTTTAATGTGATCCATGGTGGTTCAACTTTTTGTTATAAATAAGGTTTATCTTATGGAAGGAAACATCTTTCCAAGGGTGAAAATGGTGTAGGTTCCAGCTAGATGACACCCACTAACACTATGTGGTGTGTCAACTGTGTGTTAGGGTAGAGATTAAGAGGACCCATTGCATGAGGAACCTGATTGAGTTCCGAGATTTTTCTAGGATTGGTCACCTTCAACACTTCTACCAAACATAACCTCCATTTCATAGTGAAAGGGCATCTATACCGACAACTTATTCATGTATAGGATCAGAAAACACAAAGGAGCCTTGTATTTGGTGTTCCATCGGTAGATTAGGTGAATGGGATGGTCATGGATGTGGTAGAATGTCTTAAAATATTCAATTCTACTAGGGTAGACCTTCCTAGGGTATTTGGGTGGCATCTTAAGTCCATGGAACTTGCTATGTGCATACAGTGTATCGTATCCCCGAGGAGCAGAGTCTATGTTCTTCTACAATAAGAGTTACTATTCTATTATAATCTAATATAGTTTATTCCCTATTTATTATTGTTTTATGAAAATCATTTATATCTACATCAATTATGGAATGTTTGGTCCTGAAAATTGAGTACCTGATGTTATGACTCTAAAACCTTCATCAGGTATCCGATTAGATATAATACAATTGTGAAGATTTTGACCCTTGAGATAGTTGGGAACTATTTTTTATAGAATTTTTTTTCCTCCAGAAGTCCAGGTTGAACTTCCTTCTCAAAAAGGAATGAATAGTTTCTTACCACATACCTTTTGATTTATTCCACCATTAGGCATCATTTACCTCTATGAAATAAAAAATTTATATTCATAAATGTGAATGTTATATCTAGGCCTATTAGAATTGCATCAAGCGTACTGGGTTGGGTAAGGTGAAATCCTAGATGCAGTGTATCTTTATGAGTCATCAGGTAATGTTCCCTATAGAATTATATCCTATTTTGGATCATTTTAGGGATGCATTCCATAAATATTTCTCTGGATTACCTCCTGAGATATAGGTGGTGTTCACCATCGAGGATGAGCCATGTGCGACACTAGTTTCCATTCCTCCATATAGGATGAATCCTACAGAGCTCACATAACTCAAGATGTGGTTTTAAGACTTATAAGAACAAGATTTTATCAGACACATCACATTTCAATTAGATTCAACTATCCTTTTCTCCATTAAGGTTGATGGTAACCTCTCTTTCTGTGTGTATTATACCTAATATAAATAGATTACGGTGAAGAATATATATCCATTTCCTCATATGGATGACCTTTTCAACTAGGTATAAGGTGATATAATTTTCTCTTAGATTTACTTGAGGTCAAGTTTCCATAAAGTCTGTGGTATACCGTTGGACATACCAGGAAAAACATTTTGATGTAGATACAACTTGTATGAGTATCTGGTTATGCCATTTGGCCTTACTAACACATTAATAGACATTATGGTTATGATGAATTAGTTTTTACACTCATACATTATTTTATTTGTGGTTGTTTCGATTAATGATTTATTAGATTATTCTATCACTGTTCATAACCAATCTAACTATCAATAGATCTTATTAAATACACTGAAAGAGAGTAAACTATAGGATAAGCTCAGAAAATAATGATTTTTTATTACTTTTCTTCACTTCTATGGTCATATCATTTCATTGTCATGAAAATTTGTTGTACCATAGAAGATGAGAGACATAGTTTACTGTGACAATATTAATAACGTGTTTGATATTTTAAATTTCATAGGGATATTTGGCAATTATATGACATTCATATAGGACTACTCATACATAGCATCACCTCTAACTATTTTAAATAAAAAGGGGGTGAATTTCATATGGTAAGACGCTTTTGGGAAGTCATTTCAAGAGTTGAAAGGGAAACTGACTACAACACTAGTCCTGATTTTTTCAAGGGACTAGAAGAAGCTATATCATTTACTACGAGGCTTTAGGAATTGTGATAGGATAAATTACTATGTTGGGTGACTGGGTAGTAGTATATAGATCCGTCTAGTTTGGGCCACATGAGTAGAATTTCCCTATGCATGAACTCGAGCTTGCATTCATGGTTCGTGAATTACACTGTAAGAGGAACAATCTATTGGGTGATTATTTCCTCATTTAAATGGACCAAAAAAGTTTCAAATACATATGAACACAGTGAGACTTGAATATGAGGCAACACTGATCAGTATAATACCGACAATCATTCATTTGGACATTTATAATACACTCGGTAAGGGTAACATAGTTTTTTATATCCTATGGAAGAATACTAAGATATATGCCATCTTGGAAGCCAAGAGTGAGTGGTAGTTGATGGAAATGTTCTATAAGATTCCCCTAGTGGTTTAGGAACAACAAGTGTAGATTATTTTATCAACTTTAGTAGTGACATCCCCCTGTATTGAATGAATGTGGATGAGGAAGCTAGCTAAATCTGAGGGCCTCACATTGAGGTAGATTCTCATAGCTCAGATCCCACTAACAGGTTGGGTTGTAGATGAGAATTATATCATTCTCTTTGGTTGGTGTATTTTGGTTCATGTTGACATCAAAGAAGAGTTCGTACGGGAATATCATGCCTCTATTTGGAAAGATCACTTGGGGCATACCAAGTTGTATTGAGATGTATATTGTTCACAGTGGGGGCTAGGTCTGAAGAATAATATTGTTGGTTTTATGGTGAGATGTTTCACATATCAATAGGTAAAGGTAGAGCACAAGAAACCTGCGGGACTTCCATTGCTTCTATCCATTTCAGAGTGGAAATAGAATGAAATCATAATGGAGTTCATGATGGCTTGGCAGAGATACACCCAAGATAGTGTTTTTGTATAGTTGATCATCAACAGGATCACCAAGGTCGCACACTTCCTAACAATATAGGATACCTTCTCATTTGATGATATTGGGAGGCATTATATTTAGGAGATTGTGTTCCTTTATAGTTTTCCATATTTTATCATATTTTAATAAGATGATTTTTTATATCATGGTTATGGAAAGGGTTGAAGATGACACTGGGTTCATAGGTGACCTTGAGTATATCATATCATCCTCAGACCTGTGGGTAGTCTATGAGGATGATAATGGTATTAGAGGAAATTATCCTATCATTTTTCCGTTACTTTGGGGGTTCATGGGAGATATAAATACCTTATATAGATTTTTCCTACAACAACCAATTTCGGGAAATGATTTATATGGCTTCATAGATCCCCTTTATGGTTGTTTATTATGTTCACCCCTATGTTGGATAGAGCAAGGTGAGACATCACTACTAGGACCTCATATCATTCCAGAGACTTATGTGAATGAAAAAATGATTCAGAAACATATTGTTATAACTCAATCCATGTAGAATCCTTATATTGATTGTCACTATAGTCCTATGTAGTGTTAGGTGGTACATACAGCCTTTTTTCAAATATCCCATACATTTGGTCATAAACAAATTCAAAATAGGGTAAGTAATCACCTTGATATGTTAGGGCCTTTCAAAATAGTAGATAAAGTTGGGCTGGTAGGCTATCGGTTTCAATTAACTCATAGGTACTATTCAATACATGATTTCATCAATGTATAACATCTTTTTCTTTATCATTCTAACACGACTCATTCATTTGACCCTGAGGACATTTAGATAATGGTGGATGCATACATCAAGGAGAATATGATACACATAATTGATCATACAATGAAGTATCTTTGAGGCACATTGGGTCTACTAGTCCAGGTGATATGGCTTCATGTCCATGTATAGGATGAGACCAGGAAGTGAGAGGTCTATTTATATTCACAGTGGCAATAACGTTTCTTATACGACGTATTTCCTCCCTCGAAAGGGAAACTCAAGGATGTGTTGTTCAAAAGGGGGGTAGTACTTTCATGAATTTTTGGATAGGTGAAGACTTTTAAGTTGTTGTTAAAAACCTTTCGTTTTATGCTTCTAATGTTCTCTAATGGATAAAGAGTCATTTGGGAGAGTTTGGGGGTAGTTTGGAGCCCAAATATTTGTAAATTGGAAGGCAATGTAAGTTTCATAGTAAGTGTATAGTTTGTGAAAACTGTGAAACTTATTATGATGGGAAACAATGTGAAAGGGGATATTTCATGACAATGTGGATTGTCTAAGACAAGTCACAAAGCCATTACACATTAGCTACACATGGATAGTCAAATGCATTGGACATCCTATGTGAGGAGTGTTTTAAAGGGGGTGAATGTTGAATCTATGGAATATGTTTGGGAAAACTGTGTGCCCAAACTATGTGACCCCAATTTTAAAGGTTAATTTACCTTTTTTCTATATTATGTTTCTAACCTCAAAATCCATCACCCTCCTATTTTGTTCTAATAGACCATGTTCTTGGGGATCCTTCTATTCTTCCATCTAGGGATTTTGATTCCTTCTCTATTTTACATCAGTTTCCTTCACCATAGGTTGTGTTGGAGAGGTATGAGTATGCCCTCAAATCCACTATTTTTATCTATGGTTTCTCTTATTGTTTTTTGTCCTATTTTTTAATATCAATGTAGCAGTTTTTAGGGAATCTAGTTATTCTTATTATCTCTCTAATTCCAGCTCTATTCAAACTTAGAAACTAGATGAGGAGAGTGGTACAAACCAATGATAGGTGGTATATCTTATTTAACTTATGTTTGGTTTCATTTATATTTTGTGTAATTATTCCACACACTAAACCATTTAGAATATGCCACCAATTTTATAAATAAATTATTTTAGATGGTCTCTCATGCTTAATGTGATCCTAGAAATCATATTATTGTGCACCAGGTCGTTCTCCATAGAATATGAAACCTCTATGGGTGTTCCCTTTCTCAATAACCTTTTACCACTAAATTAAAATGAAAAAACACATATTTAGGTTCTTTTCCTGATAATAAATTCCATGAATAAATTAATTGGATCAAGAGAAATGCTAGGCCATTTGTCAGGACCATACACTCGTACCATAATAAAATTTCATAATTGATTTTCTTAGACAACTTGATTAAAATTATATAAGAGAATTGCCTCATTAAATGAATTGGATTTTTTAGATAATCCTTCTCTATTTTAAATATGAGAGTGAGATTGGGATCCTCATGGGATTCCTTGGATGGGATTGTTGAGCTTTATATTTCGTTTTTTATGTGGAATGTACATACATCGAGGGTGATACCATTAATTCCTCGGGCGGTCTCGTTATTCATTTTCATACCTCTATGTTTGGGATACTAGTTTCATAGAGGAGAAATATTGTACAAGATCATGGATAGATGTTTATAAAAAGTCAAGAGTGATACTTGGTCTCCTTTATGGGATACTGGGGACAGTCTCTGAGGGTTGATTTTATTCCATGATGAGAGTGATTCATTCGATTCTATTTTGGGATCTTCATTGATGAACTCTTACGGTAATGGGAAATTATAGTTCTCTGGCCGAGATAATTTGGATTTCTTTGGGATCACCATAAATAGGCTCAAGGTGCCTCCACTTATTTCTTAAGATGACATTTGAACTAAAGAAGAATAACTTGTACTTATAATTACCAGGATGCATCATACAATCCAAACTAGATGCTTGGGGATTGTCCAAGTTTGACACTTTATTTATTTTATCCATTCACCAAATTTAATACATGTGTTTGTCACCTTTTTCAGAGACATCCATCTTATGATGAAGAAGGAATAATCATATAGGTATCCCTAGAGGAACCCTATCCAATGCATTTATTTACTTATTGATTTTAATTTATTAATATTGTAACACTGCACATTTTATATTCACAAACTAGATTGATCTAGACACCTTTGGTGGTGGACTACTTAGTATATCTCACACCCTACTTGGTTCGGACTTGGTTCCCATGTATAATTCATGGTTGAAGGTATAAATAAAGGGAACTAACAAACATTTGATGTCTGATTTTGATTATTATGATGGAGTACTAGAGAAGAGGAGCAATCTTATGCTTGTGATGCTAGTAGTAGAAGCTTTTGGGTATTTTTAATTTTTATTACATGTATTATATGCATGTATAAACTATTTCCCCATGTAATCATTTTTTATAGCTATATGAAAATGTTATCATTATATGTTATCTATTTAATATTTAGCTTTCACCTGTTCATTTACTATTCCACTTATTCTTGTTCCATTCTATTTCTCTTGCAAAAATGTTTTATATACCACTCTGATATACGTTGATCTATAAGGGAAGTTTCTACCGAGGGAATCACACAAATACCTGACATATATTCTATAGCCTCTACTGTACGGGGAGGCACACCTGTGGTCATGTGGATGACCATCTTGGGGCCCTCTAAGTGGCTTCAAAGGCGGGATGTTATAAAGAGAGATAAAGGTTCCTATCATCACTTGGACATCTTAAGAAAAAAAATGGGAACATGTTAAAACATATATCAACAAGTAAAAATTGAAATTAAAAGGCATAATATAAAGAAGATGGTTGACCAAATAAGTGAGGTTGAGGATACCTTACGTTGATAGGTTTATTTTTAAGCCGTGGGATGAGATTCAAAAGAGCTTGGGAAAAAATTGGGATGGATAGAGAGAATTAAATTCATTATAACATTGTGATTAAATAGTTTTTATTAAAGATGAATTGTAGGATTAGGGAGTTTTATATAAAAACAGAGGGGGTTCTTTATTAAATTATAAACATAGGAGTTGGACTATAAATTATAACGTAATCAAAACAGAAAACCATCCAATCATATTCCCATGGTTTCGACTGAAGAGTATTTATTTTCAATATTTTATATAGCTATGAACCGAGCTCATTAATATAATACCCTTGGCGATCCTGAAGCTAGTCATTTTCAAAAATAATTTATTTTAAAACCTTAAAATATATTATAGATTATGGAGGATTCTTTAAGGGTTTATAAAATTAGTCCAATAACACAAAAACACATAATTTTAGTGGGTAAATATAATTTTTTTTCTTGGATACTATTTCTAGTATTTATTACACTAATTATGGGATTTTATAAAGTCATGATCATACTTTATATTTATACCACATTTAATATTTTACTAAAAATTTGAATCTCTCAGAAAATCAAGAAAGATTAAATATTGGATAAATTCAATGTGATGTTCTCATAAATAAAATTCATTTCCTATAAATAATTATATAAATATAAAAAATTAAACCTTTTAATAAATAACAGATTTATTTAAAATAAGAGATTCAAGAACAACAACCATTTTTTCCATTATAAAAATTATATTTAAAAACATAATATTATACTATAATTTATATTTAAATAAATAATACTTAATACTAATATTTTATTAAAATTATATTTTTTTCTAAAATTATTGATTTCATCAAAAAGTGTTTCTTTAAATATTTGATATATTTTCCAAATATTCAATTCGATTTTAATCATATCAATATATAGTTTTTATCGACCTAATTATTTTATCATTTTTAAATTAATAATAAAAATTATAAATATAACCATTACTATATCCTAAATAAAAAAATACAAATTCATACTTGTAGGTTCTAGATACATAAATCCTTATTACACCATGGTGTTTCTTATGGGTAGTTTCTGTGGTAGTTACACTTTCTTGGTATGGATTAGTGAATAGGGCATGGGTCATGATATTAATAAGCATGAAATTATCCCATAAATAGATTCTATTGTGATTTTGTTGTTGAATCTCATCTTGGGTTTGGTCAAGGATAAAGCTTAGTGATGCCATCTCCCTTAAAAGATCTAAAAAATGGGATTCAAATAGTATGGTCCTACTAGATGAGGTCATTTCTTCTTCCTCTATGTGAGTTATACTTTATCATAACACTTCATATATATGAATCTTAATAGTCATTGTAAAAAATATAGTATTATCAATTTGTATAATTATTAATGGTCTTTTAAATCCGACATGATATTACTATTAACATTCCAAAATAACCAAATTAGGGAATGTGTTTAATATACCATCATTATTTAAAAAATCATTTATTCATTTGAAAAGTGTATCTTATATACAAAAATTATGGGCCTTACATTCTTCCCCATTATAAATTTATCTAATAAAATTCTAGTTCATAAACTAAAATAGATGAGGGTATTTCTATTTCATGGACTCTTATAGTTCCCATGTCACTTCATCAAACTTTTGGTTCCACCATAGAAAATTTACCATGTGAGTTTTATGGTTTCATTGAAATTTGTCTCTATGATCTAATACCTTCACCACCTCCTCCTCATACAAATGATCACTCTCCAAGGTAAAACCCTGTTGATTGAATCCGTATGAGAGGATTGGCTTGTAATTTCTCGATCGGGATACAAGAAAAACATAATTTACATAATATATGTTAGGTGAGAGTATTACTCAATATTCCATATCTCTTTTATGATCAATGGTCTCATAGTGGTCTATGTATCTTGGACTAAGCATTCCCTTCCTCCCAAACCTCTTGACTTTCTTACGTTGTGATATTTGATGAAACCTTTTATCTTTGACCTCAAACTCTAAATTACATCAGTGATTGTCTATATAGATTCTATATAAAATTTGTGAATAGTTAACATGACATTAAATTATTTAATCCTTTTGTATCAATTCATGAAAAATACCAAGTCACAGTATCCTCTTATCTCTATCATCATCCCATCATGTTAGTGTCTAAAATCTCTTCCCATTCATAGCCTCATAAGGATCCATTTGAATGCTTTAGAAGAAATTGATGTTATATTAGAACTCCACTACAATAAGGTGTTAACCACAACATCCTTGGAAATCCAATGAACAAGATAATAGCATATCAAATTTAGTTTTAATGGTTATTTCATAAAATCTATTAATATGTAGGTGATAAGAAGCACTAAAACTCAACTCTGTATACACTTATATCTAAAGTTTTATGTACAACCTTGAAGTAAACATTAGATATCGATCAGAAACAATGAAAAAATGGAACTCCATGCAGTCTCACATCATCCAATATGTATATAATGGAGTGTTGTTCATGAGATAAATCTCACTGGATAGTAATGAAATGAATTTAATTTGTATACCTATTGACCACCACCCAAGATGGAATTATTGCCATTAGATGTTCTAGGGAGTCCTACAACATAATACATGGTTATGTTTTCCCATTTCAATACTGTTATGGGTAATTTTTACATCATGACCTTAGACATCTGTTGTTCATCATTAACATTATGGGATACCATGTATCAAGATACAAATTTTGCAATATCCCTCTTCATGTTATTATAAAAGAAGTTTTTCTCTAGATCATTCTACATATTACTGTTTTCTAGATTAATAGGCAAGTAAGATCTTTGTGAATCATCCAGAAGTTCCTTCTTCATTTATGGTTTTTATTTGACACATAGCTGGGGTCCAACCCTTATAAACTAATATTTAGAAAAGTTGATCTCTATAAGATTCACTACAATTTGATAGTATAACATTATCATATTTTTTGTCATCCATGATCATATATATAATGGATGGTTGATAAGTAAATTGAAAATGGTATTATGAATATCCTTGTATTATTCTATTGTTCATCCTATACATGCCCATGAATATTGGATCTCTTGCAATCCTCATCATGGATAGAGTTACACCAATCATTATATATATATATATATTCTACCAATTTTTTCTCCTTTCTAGGATGGAATGGATGGAAAAATAATAATCCTTGAAAAACACTGACCACCTTCATTGGGGATATTGACATCAATTTTTGGACAACAAACATAATGATTTTATGATATGTATGTAAATCACAATTCTCCCCATTGAAATAATGTTACCAAATATTAAATGTGAAGATCATTAAAAAAAATTATGTTTCATGAATTTGATAGTACTTCTCATGGATAATTAATTGGAGGTAGGTATAGTCTATCACTTTATCATCATTCTTGGGTACACAACCCAAGAGAATTTTAGGAACATCATTATAGATCACAAATTCATCTCCATTGGTGGTAATGTGAGAACAGATATATAAATTACCATCTTATTTAACTCTATAATTATCCCCTTGTATTCATCAATATAGTAAAAACATAATTCCCTTATTAGTTAGACTGCTTACTAGGATAAAAATCATGAGAATATTATCAAAACTCGATGATAATACAAATATAATTCAAGAAAATTACATATTTCTGTCACAGTGTAGTGATGTCACGACTCATCCTCGGGGCCCGTGCTGTGACTACCCCAAGCCCGCCTTCCATTGGCCAGGGGCTGGCGACTAGAACCAAGGCGTAAATCCCAGTAAAAGGGAAGGCATTGCCTTTGTAAAGTGAACAAACACCACAGAGAAAGCCAGTAGTAGAAGTAATCACTAAGTAAAAACTGAGTACAACAGTAAGTACGGAAAAGTAAGTGGGCCAGTATACAAAACCAATCTGAAAGTAAAGTACAACTGTAAGGGAAAACAGAAACTGAAAAGTAAAGCCACAACGTCGAGCTATCCACTGAAATTCCCACCTAAAGGGTGAGTACAGATAGCCTCCACAGCTCCTCGGGTCTAGCCGTCCGCTCTGAGAACGTCCCGCCCAGTGGTCCACCTCCAGGTATCGTCCTGCTCCGCAATCCTCAACCATGATCAGCGATGTCCGTCATCTACAACCAACACAACATAGTGCGGGTATAGCCCATGCAGGGGTGAGTATAAGATAATCAGTAGAGACCCTGAGACCTCCGAAGGACTCCCAGAATCCACAAAGGGTAATCCACAAAGGAAAGATACAATCACGAAGTAACATTCGACATTGCCTAGGTATATGCCCATACATATACCTAAGTAATCAATTCTCGTTCGGCTCCAACATCGAGCCCATGTACAACCGAGTCCACACAGGAACGCAAAACGTAATCCACACAGGATAGCACAACACAATCCACAAAGGAAAGAAAAATAGGATTCAGCTCACATAGGAATACTTCTTCATATAACGATAGAGATGATAAGATATATCCACTGATTCATCTATGCCGTCGGACCCACGAAGGATCGATAGGTAATATCCCCCGCAATGACCCACAAAGGATCTAACCCACACAAGATCGATAGGTAACTAACCCCCGCAATGACCCACAAAGGATCTGACCCGCACATGATCGATATGTAACTAACCCCCGCAAAGACCCACACAGGATAGGACCCACATAGGATATGTAGGCGCTGGACCACACAGGACCGATGAGCGCTGACCCACACAGGATCATACCCACACAGGATCTGTAGCACTGATCCACATAGGATCGCTGAGTGTTGTAGTCGTCGCCGTCGAATCCACTGAGGATCTCTGCACAGTCATCGTCGTCGCAGTCGCAGCCAGCTCTAGGGTTCCCGCACACAGCAAGCACGTTCCGGAGGGTCCGTTCCATGAGCCGAGAGGCTGATACATCAGATGACACATAGTCCAGAGTTGATGTACCAAAAATTTCCGTATCGTCAACCGGAACTCAATGTCGCAGACGGCGCGTCGATCAGACGCCCGGTCTGAGAGTTATTGGCTTTTTCGTCCTAGGGACCCGGTTGGTTTTTAAGTCAAAACCAACCCGACCATACTCCACCTACGTCCAAAACTCGGGCGGGGTAAGCCAAAAGATATGTCTCACTAAGAGGAATCCATCAAAGTCGACGACATGTCAATCGGATGTCCGGGGCTCAAGTTATAAGCGTTTCCGCTCCGAGGGCCCGGTTGGTTTCGTGTACGAACCAACCCGGCCGAACCCAAAGTACTCAGAAACCTTGAGTGCGATATGTCGAAACGACCGTCTTGATCCAAGGATTACATCTCCGCTGATGGCGCGTCGATCAGAGGTCCGCAGCCCAAGATATGGGAAAAAGACAGAAAAGGTCCGAAAATGGGGGGCCTGGGCCCTGACCAACCCGGCCCAACACCCCCCCCAAACCGGGACGACCCAACCCAGGTCTGGGTCCGACCCGGCTGGGCGCAACCCGCCCCGGCCGGTGCGGCGCGGCGCGGCCTGGCTTGGGCACGACCCGGCAGGCGGTGGCCGGTTGGCCAGCGGGTCCGCTCGGCTGGTTACGGCCGAGCGGAGCGGGGGGCGCGCTACCCCCACGTGAAGGAGCCGCGGCCCCGCGTGGAGCCTCCCTTGCCAGAGGACGTGGCCTTCTACTATGTTTCGTACCCCTCCAGTCCCGCGCCGTCATGGGACCGCGCCCTGCTGCCATGGATTCAGCCGCGCCAGCTCCTTCCGGCGGCGCGCCGGGCGCCGCCGCCACCTGTCGTCGGTACCGCCGTGCCGGCGAGGCGCACCAGCGGGCTGCTCCGCGGACCACTAGACAAGTTCCGGTGGTCGTAAAATGGGTCGTCTTCGCCAATGGCCCTCCCGGGGCCCGTCCTTTACTGCGAGGACCTCACATCGTACGTGCGGCTTGTTTTGTCGTCGTCCGCCATTCTGCACAACATGAACGAAATGGGCGGTGGGTTAGGACTTGTTCGTTGGTCCACACCCACCGCGTTAGCGGTTTTAAATGTCTCAGAACAAATATTTAATCATACTCCACGGGTATAAATCACAAATATTTTAATTAATCAAAACCCCTACCTCAACATTGTCGTCGAACGTGAGTTCGTCACGGAATTGACCGTCGCGGAAAAGAGGATCGTCGCGTCGCGGAAGGGCGTCACTGTCGTCGCGGTACATGGCATCGCGCCATCAAACTCTGAGGATTAAAAACACACAGATTTAATTGCATCAATTAAAACCATGTTGAGGATAAAAAAATTCACAAAGAAATAAAGAACCACAATCCCCTACCTCAATCAGTTGTTGATCGAATATTGTTGCGTGGAAGGAACGTCGTGTAAGAAGCGTCGCGAAAGGAGGATCGTCACGTCGCACCGTCGATCTCCGAGGATCCGGCATTCTTCGTCGCCCTTCGTCGGAGGCCAGCGTTCTTCGCGTTCTTCGCATTCTTCGCGAAGAAGGATGAAGATCTCCAAGACTTAGAGCTTCCTCCAATTCCCCTCAACAAGTAACCCTCAAGTAAACACGTGTTGGTCTTATTTTATTCCCATGCCAACGATTTGAAATTCAAAGTTAAGAAATGAACAATTAATTTGATGACTTAATTGTCATGACTTAACTGCACAATTAAATGGGGCATTTCATAACCATAAAAATGCACGGTTGACTTTCATTAAAAAGGAGGTTTTCGCAGGTGCGTTACTTAGGGGGAAAGAAACGGTGGGTCTCATGCAGGCCCCACCTCAAAAATATCCTACCAAGTGGGTAGGATATTTTGTGTTCCACCCTATCCGCTTAACATAGCTTAAGTAGCTTTAAGTGGATTTATGTGAAATATAATAAAGTTGTCGCACCACTTTATTTTATTTCTTAACTTAACCCCAAAAATTAAAAACCACACTCGAGCAAACGGAACTCCAAAAAAGGAATTTCTAAGAAAATACCGGTGTTGCGATTCCATCGGTGCCCTTGGAATTCGATTCCAAGCACCGGTTCAAAAGTTATAAAAACGCACTCATTCGTTCACTGAACATACCCGAGTGAAACTTCGGAAAATGATTCCGGGCACACCGGGCCTCGGAATCAGGTGCTGTCAGAAACTGTGTTCTTGTAAAATTCACAAGAATATTAAGAAAAAAATTTCCTTGAGTTTTACGGGACTTTACATCACTCCCACCTCAGGGATTTACATCCCCGTAAAGATACATCATAAACTAGGGAAACAAATGTGGGTACTGAGCACGCATCTGAGCCTCCCGCTCCCAAGTGCTCTCCTAGAGGTTCTCGTGCTTCCATATGATGCGCACTAGAGGAATTGACCGTCCACGTAGGACCCGCTCCTGTCGATCCTCAATCTCCACCGTGACCTCTGCAAAATTCACCCCATCATCAACATCCAGCTCCCCATAGTCAATGATATGCGTCGGGTCATGCACGTATCTTCTCAGCTGAGATACGTGGAAGACGTCGTGCACCCGGTGCAACTGAGGTGGTAGGGCTAGGCGATAAGCCACCTCGCCAATCCTGCTGAGGACCTGGAATGGTCCGATGAAGCGTGGAGACAACTTGCCACCTCATTGAAATCTTTGTAATCCACGTCGAGGTGAGACACGCAAGAAGACGTTGTCGCCATCCTCAAACTCTAGTGGCCTCCACATCCTGTCAGCATAGGACTTCTGCCGGCTCTGAGCTATCCTCATCTACTCTTGGATGACCTGGACCTTCTCTTTCGTGGCCTAGACCATCTCTGGTCCCACAAGTGCTAACTCCCCAGGGTCTGTCCAGCACAATGGAGATCTGAAAGGTCACCCGTACAACGCCACGTATGGTGCCATCCCGATGGTGGAGTTGTAGCTATTATTGTACACAAACTCCACCAAGGGTAGATGGTCCTCCCAACTGTGACCAAAGTCGAGGACACATGCACGGAGCATGTCCTCGAGAGTCTGAATGGTCCTCTCTATCTGACCATCCGTCTGAGGGTGAAAGACAGTGCTCAGATTTAGCTGCGTCCCGAACACCTCCTGCAACCCCTTCTAAAGCCGGGAAGTAAAGTGAGCATCTCGATTGGAGATGATAGATAATGGCACACCATGAAGCTGTACAATCTCCTGAACGTAGAGACGTCCCAAGCTCTCCACTGAGCCCTTCTCTCTGATGGGTAAGAAGTGAGCCGACATGGTGAGTCGGCCGAAAATCACGCAAATGGAGTCATGACCTCTGTAAGTGCGTGGAAGTCCTGTCACGAAGTCCATAGATATCATGTCCCACTTCCACTCTGGGACCTCCAAGGGTTGTACCTTGCCTACTGGTACCTGATGCTATGCCTTCACATACTGGCAGGTGAGGCATCGAGAAACGAACTCTACCACAACCTTCTTCATGCTCGGCCACTAGTGCTGTTGTCTGAGGTCCTGGTACATATTCACCACTCGAGGATGTACCGCCAAGGGAGAAGTGTGAATCTCTCTCAGTACCTCCTCCCGTAAAGCAACTGGTACCAAGGTACATCCTCTAAAAAGGAATTCGTGCTCTGCTCCAAAGGAGAAACCATCAGGTGCCTGTCCTGAGGATACCTGTGCACACCGCGTCTCACAGTCAGCGTCCCCACGCTGTGCCTCTATGACCCGCTGTAGTAGTGGAGGGGTTACTGTGAGAGACTGAAGGAAGGATGCTCCATTTCTATCCACGAAGGATATTTGCAAAGCGGCTAGCTGCTTCGTCACCTCCCCAAGAAGTTGAATTCCCGTCCTCCTGCTGAGAGCATCGGCTACTACGTTCCCCTTCCCAGGAGTATAGACTATCTCAAAGTCATAGTCATGGAGGAACTCGAGCCATCAACACTGTCTCAAGTTCAGGTCCTTCTGAGAGAAGATGTACCTGAGACTCTGATGTTCAGAAAAGACTGTAAAGCGCTCTCCCATCAGGTAGTGCCTCCATGTCTTCAGAGCGAAGACCACTGCTGCTAACTCCAGGTCATGGGTAGCGTAGTTCCTCTCATGCAGCCTCAACTGACGTGATTCATAGGCGATCACTGCCCGCTCCTATATCAGGACACATCCGAGTCCGGTCCCTGATGCATCGTAGTAGACTACGTACCCTACTCCCTCCTACGACAACCTCAGGATAAGGGCGCTGGTCAATCTCTGTCTCAGCTCCTGGAAGATCTGCTGACATCTGTCTGACCACACAAAGGGTTTCCCCTTCTTCGTCAAAGCTGAGAGTGGTGCCGCAACTCTGGAGAAGTATAGCACAAATCTCCGATAGTATCCAGCTAGTCCCAAGAAACTCCGCACCTCAGTCACGCTCTGGGGTGGCTCCCAAACTAGCACTGCTTCGATCTTCATAGGATCCACTGCAACTCCTGCCTCAGAGATGACGTGTCCTAAGAAGTGGACCTCACGTATCCAGAAAAAACTCTTCGAGAGCTTTCCATAAAGCTGGTTCTCTCGATGTGTGTCTAGTACAACCCGCATGTGGTAGGTGTGCTCCTCCTCAGTCGTCGAGTAAATCAAAATGTCGTCGATGAAGACCACGACAAATCGATCGAGGTATGGCTGAATGATCCTGTTCATGTGGCCCATGAACACCGCTGGAGCATTGGTTACGCTGAATGGAATAACCAAGAACTCATAGTGGCCATACCGACATCTGAAGGTTGTCTTCTGCACGTCCTCGTCCCGAACTCTGAGCTGATTATAGCCTGGCCTAAGGTCTATCATTGAGAACCATCGTGGTCCCTTGAGCTGATTGAAGAGGTCATCAATCCTCAGTAGCGGATACTTGTTCCTCACTGTCACCTGGTTCAGGAGATGATAGTCGACACAAAGTCTCAAGCTCCCGTCCACCTTCTTGGCGAACAATATCGGGGAAGCCTAGGGTGAAACACTGGGCCGGATGAAACCCTTGCCATGCAAGTCCTCCAACTATACCCGTAGCTCTCGAAGCTTGGCGGTTGCCATCCGATATGCTGGAGTGGATATCGGGGCTGTCCTGGGGTACAGATCAATATAAAAGTCTACATCTCTGCGAGAAGGTAGTCCTGGAACGTCATCGGGGAAAACGTTCGCATACTGATCCACTACTGCAGGAAAACTAGGACTCCGCACGTTAATTGATCATAGGATGAGGCTCGCCAACTTATGTGTGATGGGATGTCCTCTCCTCTGTGGAAGTCCATCCTATTCTGCGAAGGCTCCCTTCTCACCGGTGAAGGTGAACCTGCTCCCGTCGGTGCATACACATCGCACCTTGCACGTAATACAATCAATCTGTGCATGGACAGTAGATAACCAATCCATGCCCAAGATGATGTCGTAAGGCCTCTACGCCACTACAAGAAGATCCCAGCCGAATCTATCGCCTCCTAGAGTAAGCTGACATTGCCGACACCAGTGCGTAATCGTCGAATCTGCTCCCGTAGGAGTCTCTAGCCGTAAGGATCGAGCCAACGGCTCAGTCGGAATATCCGAGCTCCGAACAAGGGTAGCAGCTATGAAAGAGTGACTCGCTCTTGTGTCTATAAGAACTGCAGAAAGGGTGGAATAGACACAGATAGTATCTCGAATCATCTCGGGTGTGCCGTGGTTGTAGGCCTCCACTGCATGGAGTTGTGCATGTATCTTCCCGCTAGCTCCCTGTGGTTGGGGTGGACCTCCTGGTGGTGGTGGTGGTGGTAGAGACTCAAAGAGTCTCCCACCACCTGCTTCTCAACCAGCTCCTCTGCCTCGTCCGCCTACTCCATGTGGACCGCCACGGTCGACCCTCAGCCTCTGCCTGGGTGGCCCCTCAACTGTCTGATGCTCCTCGGCACGGTGGGTCGGGCAGTCACGAGCCATGTGGCCCTACCCGCCGCATGTGTAGCACTGCCTGCCTCTCTAAAGACTGGCTCCGCGTTGTGTGCCCCGGACTACTGAGCCAGTGTCCTGAGGTCGTCTGCCTGAGGGTCTAGTCTTCCTGGACCCATGAGTCATCTGTCGACTTCCTGCTGTAGAAGACTCTGCTACGTGCCGCCCTGCGGTAGGTCTCGCCGCTGATGAAGGCTCAGCAAGGAAGATCTCGATCAAAAGGGCTCGCTCCAGTACTCCTGTCTGAGTCGGAATGATGAGGGAGATCAGTGGTGCCCTGATCTCATGTCTCAATCCCTGCTCAATGGTCCGGGCCCGGATGAATGGGTCCTGTACCATGTCTGTCGAGTAGCGCGAGAGATCGGTATATCTCAGCGAGTACTGGGCGACTGTCAAGCTGCCCTGCCGCAGTTGAAGAAGCTCTTAGATACGCACCGCACGGAGGGTGTCTGGGACGAACTCCGAGTGGAAGAGGCTCTCAAAGTCCATCCAGAGGAGGGATGCCTCATCGTGCACCTGGAGCATCAAGCTCCACCATCTGCCTGCTGCCGCCTGCAGTAGGCTCGCTGAGAGGATCACCATGAGGTCTGCTGGTGTCCTCACTAACCTAAAAACCTATATGACTGCCTCCAGCAAGTCCTCGGCTGCCTGGGGGTCCATCTCCCCACGGAACCTGGGCGGTTGCTGGCGCTGGAACTCGTGCAGTGCACTAAGGCGACGTGCATCGTCAGCGGCTGGGGCTGGAAGCATCGGTGGCTCGGTGGGTAAAGGTACCGCCGGTGCCTCTTCTGTCAAAGGGCCCGGTACCGAGGCATCGTCGCTCGGTGGGATATCGTCACGCTCAACTCTCGGAACCCTAGCTGGCTGCCTTCATTGGGCCATCCTGAAAAAGAAACAGGTGCGCCACGATCATAACAATATACCTAGTGAGCTGACACAAAGTAATCACAAAGAAAACTTGAACACAAAAGCAATCAATGTCCTCATGCATTAAGTCGGAAATCAGAAGTCAGGGTCCTGGTGTACGGATACGTTGGCCGCCGCACCAACACTGGACTCCCTGGACTAATAACCACACCCAATACGCTTAACACTATTGCTTCACTTAGAAAAATATCAGAGTCCAAACTTCTGCGATAGAACCGAACTCCTCTGATACCAATTTGTCACGACCCATCCTCGGGGCCCGTGCCTTGACTACCCTAAGCCTGCCTTCCATAGGCCAGGGGCTGGAGACTAGCACCAAGGCGTAAATTCCGGTAAAAGGGAAGCCATTGCCTTTGTAAAGTAAACAAACACCACAGAGCAAGCAAGCAGTAGAAGTAATCAGTGAGTAAAAACATAGTAAAACAGTAAGTGTGGAAAAGTAAATGGGCCAGTATAGAAACCCAAACTGAAAGTAAAGTACAACTAGAAGGGAAAACAGCAACTGAAAAGTAAAGCCGCAACATCGAGCTGTCCACTGGAATTCCCACCTGAAGGGTGAGTACAGATAGCCTCCACAGCTCCTCGGGTCCAGCCGTCCGCTCCGAGAACGTCCCGCCCAGTGGTCCACCTCCAGGTACCGTCCTACTCCGCAAGCCTCAACCACGATCAGCGTTGTCCGTCATCTGCAACCAATACAACGTAGTGCGGGCATAGCCCAGACAGGGGTGAATATAAGCTACTCAGTAGGGACCCCGAGACCACCGAAGGTCTCCCAGAATCCACAAAGTGTAATCCACAAAGGAAAGATACAATCACGAAGTAACATTTGACACTGCTTAGGTATATGCCCATACATATACCTAAGTCATCAATTCTCGTTTGGCTCCAACATCCGAGCCCAAGTACAACCCAGTCCACACAGGAAAGCAAAACGTAATCCACACAGGATAGCACAACACAATCCACAAAGGAAATCAAAACAAGATTCAGCTCACACAGGAATAATTCTTCATATGATGATAGAGATGATCACATATATCCACTGATTTATCTATGTCGTTGGACCCACGAAGGATCGATAGGTACTAACCCCCGCAATGACCCAAAAAGGATCTGACCCACAGAGGATCGGACCCACAAAGGATCTGTAGGCGCTGGCCCACATAGGACCGCTGAGCACTGACCCACATAGGATCGGACCCACACATGATCTGTAGCACTGATCCACATAGGATCACTGAGTGCTGTAGTCGTTGTCGTCGAATCCACTGAGGTTCTCTACACAGTCATCATCGTCGTCGCAGTCGCAGCCAGCTCTAGGGTTCCCGCACACAACAAGCTCGTTCGGGAGGGTCCACTCCATGAGCCGAGAGGCTGATACATCAATTGACACATAGTCCAAAGTTGATGTATCCAATAGTTCTGTATCATCAACAGGAACTCAACGTCGTAGAATGTGCGTCGATCAGACGCCCGGTCTGAGAGTTATTGGATTTTTTGTCCCAGGGGCCTAGTTGGTTTTTAAGTCAAAACCAACCCGACTGTACTCCAACTGCATCCAATCATCGGGTGGAGTAATCCAAAAGATCCGTCTCACTAAGAGGAATCCATCAAAGTCGATGGCACGTTAATTGTACATCCAGAGCTCAAGTTATAAGCGTTTCTGCTCCAAGGGCCCGGTTGGTTTCGTGTACGAACCAACCCGGCCGAACCCAAAGTACTCCGAAACCTTGATTGTGATATGTCGAAACGATCGTCTCGATCCAAGGATTACATCACCGCTGACGGGGTGTCGATCGGAGGTCCGTAGCCCAAGATATGGGCAAATGATCGAAAAGTTCCGAAAACGGGGGGTCTGGGCCCGGACCGACCCAGCCCAACCCCCCTGGGTCGGCCCAAACCTCGTCGACCCGACCCGGGTCTGGGTCCAACCCGGCTGGGCGTGACCCGGTAGGCGCTGGCCAGTTGGCCAGCGGGTCGGCTCACCGTTTACGGCCAATCGAAGCGGGGGGCGCGCAACCCCTGCGTGAAGGAGCCGCGACCCCACGTGGGGCCGCCCTTGACAGCGGACGCAGCTGGCTACTTCGTCCCATCCGCCTCTGGTCCCACACGGTCGCAGGACAGCACCCTGCCATCGCGGCTCCTTCCGGCGGCGCGCCGGCGGGTTGCTCCGCGGACCACCGGATGAGTTCCGGTGGTCGGAAAAATGAACCGTCTTCGCCAATGGCCCTCCCAGGGCCCGTCCTTCACTGCGAGGACCTCACATCGCCCGTGTGGCTTGTTTTGTCGTCGTCCTCCATTCCGCACACCAAGAATGAAAAGGGCGGTGGGTTCGGACTTGTTCGTTGGTCCGTACCCACCGCGTTAGTAGTTTTAAATGTCTCACAACAAATATTTAATCATAATACATGGGTATAAATCAAAAAGATTTAAAAGAATCAAAACCCCTACCTCAACGTTGTCATCGAACATGAGTTCATCGCGGAATTGACCGTCGCGGAGAAGAGGATCGTCGCGTCGCGGAAGGGCGTCACTGTCGTCGCGGTACATGGCGTCGCGCCATAAAACTTCGAGGATTAGAAACACACAGTTTAAGTGAATCAATTAAATCCACGTTGAGGATAAAAAAAATTCACAAAGAAATAAAGAACCTCAATCAGTTGTTGATCGAAGATTGTTGCGGGGAAGGAACATCGTGGAAGAAGCGTCGTGGATGGAGGATCGTCACGTCGCGCCGTCGAGCTCCGTGGATCTGGCGTTCTTCGTCGCCCTTCGTCGGAGGCCGGCGTTCTTCGCGTTCTTCACGTTCTTCGCGAAGAAGGATGAAGATCTCCAATACATAGAGCTTCCTCCAATTCCTCTCAACAAGTAACCCTCAAGTAAACAATTGTTGGTCTTATTTTATTCCCATGCCAACGATTTGAAATTCAAAGATAAGAAACGAACCATTAATTTGATGAATTAGTTGTCACGACTTAACTGCACAATTAAATGGGGCGTTTCTTAACCAGAAAAATGCAAGGTTGAGTTTCATTAAAAAGGAGGTTTATCGTATTTAATAAATTTATACACATTTATAACTATTCATATAAATTGGTGATGAAAAATGAATTACATCACTTCATGGAGACTATAGCTCGTTTGTACGGATGAGTGATGTTTCCACTTTTTGATGGATGGAATGAAAGAAAAATAAATAATAATTAAACTTTAAAGAACTAAAAAAATACCATAAATATCATATATATTCAGTAAATATGTCATTATAACCATTAATGGGAAATGGTAATGAAAAACAAAACACATCACTTTATAGAGGTGGTAGTCCATCCATGCGCGTGAGTGATGATTCCTTTAACCACAATATGGAAAAGTGTTGGATAATGGTTGGTACATCATTATAATAATAATTAGAAATATTTAAGATACTGAATTAATTATTTTATAATTTAATCCATCATTTTTTATTAGGTATATGAATAAATTAAATTGAATGTACTCAATTAAGAGTTATACCTCTTCATTGAGAAACCTCCTTTGGCTTACACTATAAGAATTGAAAGGGTGGTATTTTTTTAAGACTAGAATATCTAGAATGTGGAAATTGAATATATAATGTAATTTGAATATGTATTGGTTAACCTATAAGGCTCTAACATAGTGTATAATAGTGGAGTGGAGTTTCTCTTTTATATGTGAGGGAAATGACACACAAAGAATTAGTTAAAATTTTAGATAATATATATCTCATAATCTTGTATAGTGGATCCAAGGAACCCAACATATTAATATAAGATGTCTTATAGTTGAAATAAACTAATAAAATAAAATTTGACCATGTTTTTGATACAATTAATCTCATCTCCTAGTTAACCCTCTTTAAACACATTTTAACCTTAACTACGATAACATAACTTTCTACCATGAAAACATAATTATATGAACAAAAATAAAAGGGTCCTTCTAAAAAAATAAAAGTATGATTAAAAATTTGGAATCCATTTTATCATATTCAATTTATATAATTGGTATAACTTATTTTTAATATAAGAACATAAAACACCTGAAAAAAAAGTTTTAGGATAATACCTTGTTTAAGCATTAAATATTTGTACACAGAAATCAAGTAAAGAGTTGGTTTCCATGAATTTTTTGGGATATTTAATAAAAAAACGGTTTTAAACTCTTTTTTTCAATACAAAACTAAATGTAACCCTCCATTCATAACGTTAATTGCAAAGACCCAAGAATAGTTATTAATTTTAATAAAATATAACTTATCTTCAGAAAATTCAATATTAGGTTCAAAAAAAAATACTATTTTAAAATAAATTATTTGACTACATATTGGGTCTAAAAAATTCATAAAATTGGATAAAGGAATGTTTATATAGATTTTAATGTTGTACCCCAAAGTTTTAATTCTGTTTTACCTATTTTACCCTTACCATGGTGACAAATCCATACTATGGTTTCCATTTATAATGACAAAATATTTAGTTGAAACTATTATATTATATTAATTATGTTTATTTTAAATATCTAATTCATTTAATAATATTAAATTTTTATATGTGAAAGTAATTCATTTTAAAATGAATTCATAGAATGCAATGAAAACCATTTCTAGAAAAATGCATTTTTAAGCAAAAATCAGGATTTATTCTTATTACATGCCCATTAATAACTATTAGATGAATGTTAAATAAAATTATTGAATATATAATATAGAAATTTACATAAAATAATTCATAAATAATGATTAATTTAATTAATTATGATAAAAACACATTGCATACATAACAATTGTTTTTTCATAAAAACATATCTTTTACCTATGAATAATTTTATTTTCATTTATGACCAAATAGTTACCAATGAATTAATTATAAAAATTTGTAATTTTTTTCCATAATTTAGTTAGTCTTATTCATACCAACCAATTGAATATATAGGAAATACCTATCACATTAAATAAAAATATTTCAATAGTATATCACAGTTCGTTTAAGCACATATTTGCGTGTAAATAAATACATAAAAGTAAACATAGTTATTTAAAGAGAAATATTTCATAAAATATCAAAGAGTTTCATTATAAAATCTTATAAGAATTTATCATTCAAAACTAATTAAATCTGATAAAAATAATTGTGGATAATTTTTCCTCATCAAATCCACTGATTCTCACATAGCTAATTCAAATTTATGCTATCATGAGAAACATTTGACCAGGTGAGTGGTCCTGTTTTGCAACAGATTTTCTTTTTAATATAGAATATCTACAATTTTTCATAATTAGATATATATTTTTCTAGTCTTATGACCCCTCAGTTTAGTACGTGTGAAGTATTAGATATATGCTCTTACATGATAGATATAAGGGACACTTCATGAACTCGTGAGAGATTCAGTAGTACACAAAGAGACAACTAACCATCCCGATATGATCAATAATTTCAATGAAATTGATATATTTAAAGCCAAAATTCCCCCTACTTCATAATATCAGAACCCTATTCCAATCATATATTTTTAGGAATATATTTTCACCCACCACAAACTCTAGATCTCGGTGATGATTATCAAGATTTCTTTTCAATTGACACTAAGATGCCCTGATGTGCGATTGAATGGATATATCCTTATCTACTATTTAATTAGCTAGACAAATTTTCAATATTTTGTTTATATAACTTCTCCCTAGAATATTTGAGTTCTTCACTTCTTCCATAGAAGTATTTATAAGGATCCATCTAAATTATTTAGTGAAATCTATTATTGTATGAAAACTTGAATAGAGAAATATGTTGATACTAACTACCCTTAAAATCCATAGAACATGATCTCATTATATCACATAGGTTTTTAATGGTCTTATAAGGATTAAAATATATATAAGTATGATATGATGCACTGAAACAAAAATATATATCCATATACTATTTAATACCAATGCCAAAATTTGTTGTAATCCTTGGATCCTGATCAGATACAATGGAATGTGGTACTCTATGCATCCTTACCACTTCCTTAATGTATATCCTCACTAGGTGATCAAGAGATAAATATTATCAATTTGTAATGAAATTTGTTAAATTCCTAATGTGTTCAACTACATAAAAAATATTATCATCGAATTTTATGATTTTGGGGAGTCTAACAATGAAATACATGGTTATTTTTCCCATTTCCATTCTGGTATGCATAATGATTACAAAATACCCTTGGTATTTTTTCTCATAGCCAAAAATTGATGACCTACTAAGAAATAAGATATATACCATGCAATATCCCTTTTCATTTTATCCCGCTAGAAATACTCTTTTAAATCTTTATACATCTTCATACTTCTAGGATTAATATAGAATGATGAAGCACAAGGTTCATCAAATGGATCATTCTTCAACGCTGGTGTTGAAGGGAAATATATTTAGTTCTTGAACCTTATAAACCCATTAAAATAAAGGTTAAGTCAGGAACATTTATCACCTTATTCTATAGTTCAACATCCTCAATTTTCACCTATTTAATCCTCACATAGGCAAAGGGATGAAAATTTATTTAAGAAAGATACGATCTGTTCCCTTTTCTCATAATTTCAGGGTTCATATTCGAAAAATCAATATGTATTAGATATGATTAAATCCTAATCATGGAAAAAATAGCATGGTATTTTCTAATCAGAGCATCAACTACCATATTCACTTTCATAGGGTGGTAGTGTATTATAAAATAAAAATCATTAATAAATTCCAACTACATCATTTTGTGTATATTCATCTCTTTCTATGTGAATATATAATCCAATATTTTAGGATCAGTATATATATCACATCATTCCCTTTAATGAAAACACCTATATATTGTTAATTTAAAACTTATTGTTTCCTGCTCCAATTCCAAAGTCGAGTAATTTTTATCATGTATTTTCAATTGGTGAGGGGCATATGCTATCACCATATCTTTCTACAAAATGATCCATCCTGGTTCTTTCTTCGATGATTAACCAAAGATAACGAACCCTTATCTCATACATGTTAGTGTGATTAAAGATTTATTGACCATCCAACTTTTCTATTCCTTGAAATTTTCTTCATATTTATCTATCATTGGGAATTTGGATCCCATCCATGTCAATATGGTTAGTGAATTATATTTCCCTGATAAATCCATAAAAATTATTGATAGTATCCATCCAAGAAATGAAATTTATGAATATAAGTTAACATGGATGGTCTAGTCCATTGGTCAATAACATTTTTCATTGAAGGTTTTACTGATATTCCCCCACCTAAGATTATATAACCCTTGAATGAAACCTTTTGAAGCCAAATTTTTATGGTTTTAGATTCAATTTAATCCCTTATTTGGGACTATACCAACACATAAAATGTTGGATTTTATGGATAATTATCATTTTATAGAAGACATTAATGTCATGAAAAATAATTGTTTTCTATGTAATATTGTGAATGAGATACACTAGAACCAATAGGAATATTTTCATGTTAAAAGTATAATTAATTTAAACAAATTGTAAGAAATATTACATTGTTATTTATATAATTCTTAGTAGTATATATTGATCATCAGAAACCCTTTTTGGTAATCCATAATTGTGTGTGTAGAATAAAAATATTTAATCACTCTACCGGTGATCCTCACATGCTCTTATGATATTTGAACAACAACGATGAATCACCAGGTTCTTTCATAGTTTATTGATCATCATTTTTTGTTTGTATTGATTTCATCATGGTTATTTGGTATTGATGAAATTATCTTGATCTTCTCATTCATGAGAGGATGTGAGAAGTAAGAGGAGGATTCTAGAGAGAAATACATTATGAATAATGATTCTCAATTAAGCTATCTTAGAATATATTAGTTGTTTATTTATATACCTAAGGTTAGGGTTTGTAATTTAATTAATTCCACAAGTACCATTAATAAAATGTTAAACCCTTGTTTGACCCCATATAATGTATTAAAATAAAAATATTATTTTATTCCATGGAATGCGCTAACTAGAAGAATGATAAATTTTATTTTACCAGATTGTAAATTGATATTTATAACAAGATTCAAACTTGGTTCACAAGTACTCCTTAGCATTTATTGAACACTAAAATAAATTAAATAATTATATAATAAATAAATTAATAAATAAATATTATACATCCATATAATTTGACAATTACCATGGGAATAAATATTTATTAAATTTATGTGATCATTAACCAGGAATAAAATTATTTCTTATTCATGAGATTAATACTTATTCTAATAATTAAATTCAAATAAAAAGTAATTGAGATCAATGGAAACACTTAGTGTGTTATCCTCTATTATTCATTCTCTTTCATATTAGGTAGGCTTTAATAAAGTCCTAGATTACTATCTAGAAATGGGTCAAGTCACTGAAATAAAAGTAGTTAATGTCACAACATGAACATCCTCATATGAGAACCTATTATATAATATAAACCATTTTTTAAAATATCTTATGAAACAGGTTGCACATACATGTCATCAACTTATATGCTTGAAATGTATTTCTTTGAAAAGATGAAATAAACTCATTGTTACACAATTTACATGGAATATAATAGAGAATTTACATTTCAATCAAAGGGAAGAGATATATAATTCCATTAATATGGATGGAAAAATCCTTCCATTAATTATTCTTTAATAACATGTCATTTTTAAGTGCCCAATGTACACATATTCACCATGAATTGTTGTTGTAATCGTTTACGGAAATAAATCTATCTGTGTGTCATGAAATTCATTAATAATAAATTTAAATTCTAAGGAAAATTACACATGTTCATATATAGGAATTTACAATAACACATAAACATATGGAATTTCTAACAATATGTATATTCTCATAATCCCCATATTAGAGATTATAATTGCCAACTTCATGAAAAGAAGTCTCATTTTCTTATGAGTATTCATTATTGACAGTAAAAATGCAATGTGCCCTATCATAGAATTTTATTTTACTATAGAACAAGGTTTATGAATATAATCATGGATTTCAAAGGTCTTCATCGTAACAAGGAACTACCATGCCCTTTTAATGTGATAGATACTATAAGACAATATTACATTAAATTCACAGAGAAGAATGAATGAAACGTAATAAGATATTTAAATTAATATTCACTTATTTGAATATACATGTAATCCAAAGTGAAAATAGTTGGTTCTAAAACACAACGTATAATATACTCCCACTTAAACTAGAGCCAACTGCATATGACATTCAGTCCTCTAGAACTCACATGATGATCATGATTCTACTGAGTTAAGGCTGTAGTCAAGGGGTATACTACATTTTCTTATATGGAGACTCTAATTAATATGACTTCACTTCTTTGAGACTCAAGATATTATATTTCTGAACAATTTTATTCGTTCATTGATGTGATTTTTTCCACTTTTCAAGGGACACTTCTGTAGTATTAACACAATAGAGTGGTAAAACCAATGTTGTTAGAAATTACATCAAGTTATTGGATAAATTTTCATATCAAATCTAAATATTTATATGCCAAAAAATCTATATTATAATCAAAATATGATATTGAATCTATGTACATGGATTTATTTGATCTCTTTTAGCTCATAGTGCCTACGTTAAGAGTGAAGATGCATCCCTTATGTTATTTCAGTTCATATTGATCTATTTGTAAATATAATCTGCATATCCTATGATTACTAGATTATCATGTCCTTATTTTAACATAAATATATACTTAGTTCACCTCAGATACTAAATTATATTCTTAACTACCATCCAATGGAAATCACCTGGGTTATCTTGATATCTTTTGACCATAGTTAAAGCGTGGTGACATCTAGCATAGTACATAGCATAACATACATGAATGAACCAATCACGGATACATATGGAATCAATTATATACGTTTTCTTTCCTCATGTGTCTGAGGATACATTTTATTGGAGAGATGAATTCTATGTGACAGTAGAAAAAATCCACGTTGGATTGTTCCATACTAAATATTTTCAGTATCATGTCAATGTATGTATTTTGACTTAGACCAAGAAGCCTGTAACACCCCAAGCTTCTACGATACGCTTCTCATTGAATAATGTGATTGCGTGTGTTGTACGCAACACCGAGTTCTAACACACCATAACCAATCAAACTAGCTGTTATGAATAGTAATACCTACTTTTTTAAATTATATATACTTTATATTTTAAAATGGACTTCATTTTTGGATTCGGAATATCGAATTTAGCCTAAGATGAAATTTTGGTACTTTTCGGATAACTATCATATTTTGATGAATAGTGAAAATTACAAAATTTTAATTAAAAACAACTTTTTTAATCAAAATAATTAATAGTGATAAATTATGAATTTGAGTGGTTTTAAATTATATTTAGAATATATTTTTACCATTTAATATAATGTTGGTCATTGGACATAATTTTACAATTAAACCGAACATAAACAAGGGTCAATCTTTTGATAGATATTATCTCTTAAAAACACGCTTTTTGTTTTGACAGCGAGAATTAATTTTAAATTAATTTCTGCCACTTTTGTGTTTTGAATTTAGAAAAATGGATTCCATATTTGGAATCAGGATGTTCAAATTGTGTAAATAGGTAACTTTTATTTTTAGACATTTTGAATAATTACTGCGGTAAATATTTTATTTACCATGGTTAAGGGTAAATCCGGTAAATAAGGGTTAAAAAATAATATTATAATAATACTAAATTACCCTAAGACGTGTCCTAGCCTTATTGGTTGATACATGTTCGACCGTAGCAATCTTTGGGTCGATTTTGGGACCCCATGGTGCCACTTGTAGGTGATAGGGACACTTTTTTTTAATTAAGTTAAAATGAATACAAAAATGACACAAGAAAATAGCTTTTAGAAAAACAATTTTTACATAGGGTTATATATGTTGGATTTTAGATTATAAATATTAATTAGAAAGATAAAAAGATTTCCTACATAAAGTTATTTTATTTATAATTTTTAGACATTAAATAACTTAATTTATTTATGTCACAATGATGATGAATTAATTACTATAATAGTGAAAAATTAAAATAATTGATATTATAAATACCCAAATAAATATAATATGAAACATTTAATGAAATAAACTAATTTTATAGGATAATATGATATATTAGTATTGATTTAAGTGACTTTTTTCGAAGTAATAAATCTGTTATGAGTTTCACAAAAATCAACTATTGAATAGTGTCAAAATTGACATAACAGAGTTCTTTGAACAAATATTATATTCTTAATTGATAGTAAATTCCTATAAATCTATGTTTCGGCCAAGAGACTTATAACATGATAATTGCATAATTAATGGACCACTTGGGGGTCTCTTGGATGTATATAGTAAGTTTATTAACCATATTATATAAAAATACAAAGAGACATTGTAAAAGTGAAACTAATTAACTTAGAGTTAATACTTAAAGATAAGGTTAATATAAGTACCCAAACCTGTCTAAATTCTATTGGTTGAGTTGTTTTAGACCCATCACCACCTTAACCTTTGAATAATAAACTTTGGAGCCATTGGAAACCGAATATTAATTTATTATAAACTAATATCTCTAGCTTTTCCAAAGGTGCCCCTCACCCCTCTTATAAAAGGGTATTCCTCCTTCTTATTTATTCACACCATCAAAGCATTTTGGTTCGGCCAACCCCTTCCCAAATACTCTCCCAACTTCCCTCACTACAACCTAGAGGCTTTAGATTGATTAGAAAGCCAACCTAAGGAGCCCTTTTGATCAAATCAAAAGGAAGAACCCGAAGAAGAGGTAATGATTTCACCACCCTTTTCCAAGTTCCTTTCTTCTTCCACTTCTTCTTCATTTGTTGTTACCATTCTAAAATAATAACTCCAGTATCATATATATACTGTGATGTTATTATAAATATGGTACAACCATATTCAGTATTCTATCCACCCTTTGAATAACATGTCACCATACGTGTGTACGTACGGCTTACCGTCTCCACGTCGTGGTGTAATTGTTATTCAATATAATATTATTTGGATGGGTATAATAATGATGTGTAACTCATGTAAATAATAAATATAACATGTTAGTGATTCTGTATATATGATATAACATCCATTTATATATTATTTTAATATCAAAAGAATGATATTCTCGCTCGTGCGTACGTACGGACTACCGTCTCCACGAACGCGATGAGATTCATTCTCCATCGTATCCATTCAAGTATAATTATCATTTGATGATTTAAAAATGATGTTTAAGGACTTGATATCATTATGGATATGAATAATCTACAACCTATCCATTATAAACATGTCTTACTTAACAAAACATATAAAAGAAAACAAGTAAGTTAACACCCGAAACAACGATAATACTAAGATATTATTATCAAATAAATATTAAAAGATCATATATGATATCATATTAATGTATATGATTCTTGTATAATTTAATAACAATTATTTCACCATTATACAGGAGGTTAACCTACCCCAACCAAGGAAAAGTACAAGGTAAGGGATATTTTACAATCTCTTCATTATCCGAGGTTGTTTATATGTAATAATCTACTGGGATCTCTTTATCATCCACATCCATGTTTTCTTAAAAATGTATTTCAAAACATTTTTTTTATTTACAAGAATATGGGTTAAAGTAATTTATACCCTTGTTTGACTTTTTATAAGAGGTTTATAAAGGAATCTTTCCGTCGTTTTTAAAACAAGGTTCTTTTTATCCTTTTCGACAGAATTAAGGTAAGAATGTTTTTTTAACTTATACGGCGACTGCGGCTATTTTCCGCTGTTATAAAAATGTCGAAGCTTCCCTTACAAGCTTATAATAATATTTTCAAAGAAAATGTTTTATTTTATATGGCTCTTAAATGATTTCAAAATAAAAAGAGATATTTCTCTAAAAAGAGTTTTGATTTCATCTATGTCAACATCCTTTGTTGGATTTTATGCTTATGTGAAGTTGATTTATTATGATACACAACTTCTATATTGTATTGAAGGTTTTGTGATATGTTTGACTGTGGATGTGCTATTTTTATACCATTCATAGTTTATGGTGAAATTATTGACATTTCGTATACTAGTTTTAATACGAATGTTTATGTTATGTTTAAACCTTTTCATATAGGAATGCATTGGACTTAATATGTGACGGGTGGAGCCCGCTATAGCTCCTCGATGCATCGGTAGGTCTCATGAGAGAAACTAGTGTCTTGGCACAAGTCCTTGACAAAATCTTATTTGTAGTCTTGGCACGAGGCCTTGGCTATGTGGTTATGATAGTCTGGCATTATGCATTCCAACATTATGAAAGTGGTTATTGATATTGCATGTGATTATTTGATTAGTAGAATATCCATGTGAACAAGTAAATGGCATTATTTCATTTTACTTTTGCCATACTATGTTGATGTTCAAGTTTAAAAGGCTTTTGTTTTAGTAATGCATTGCCTTAAATGTTTATGCTTATTTTGAATGTTCCGCTATATTGTTATCCTTACTGGGCATTTGAGCTCACCCCTTTTCTTTGTTTTATTTTTCCCAAGATGTGAAGAAGTAAGTTATGAATGACCTGCAGGGATATTATGAGGGTATAATAGTGTGGACTGTGGAGACATTATGTTGTTGTAGTAGTTTTTCAATTTATGGTGTAATGTAAAACTTATGAATATATCTAGTGTTTCCAAGGCTACTAAGCCAATCAGTCTTTCGAGATTTGATCTTTCTTGTGATCATGCCAATGTTATGTAATAATGCACCGACTCTGGGTAACTAGGGTCGGGGCGTTACAGTTGGTATCAGAGGAAGTTTAGTACAAACCTTGGAAGCTAGATTTAGATAAACTATGATTAGAGCACGTAGACCTAAGATGAACTTTGAGGATTAGTATAAAAGAACTTCCTAGAATTTTGGTATTGTAGAGATTTTGTGAGTTTTCCAAGCAATAAATCCCTGTCTGGATACGAGCAGGTAGAGGCGGCTCTGGCACAGATGTACCTAGGGGTAAAACCCGAAAACACAGCTTTGAGCTAGACTCAAACAGGAACTGGTGCACGACAACGGGCCTTGCTGCACTCTTGGTTATGACACTCCCGGGGGATATGATTAGGATAAATCTAATTTTCTTTACAAACCATTATGAAGGGTTTATGAGTATATATTTCCTCAAAGAAAAACATTTTTATGATTATGGATTATATCCATAAATAGTTCAATTTATGTTAAGTGTTTTATAAGTATGGGATTATGTATTTGGATTCATAAACTGATCTAGTTTATGACATTGTTTAGAAATGGCTCCTAGTGGAAGAAATGGAAACTGTATCAATGCACGCACTCCATGTAGGGATTGCCCTCCTGCTCAAGATAATTGTAGTTGAGCTGGTGATGCAACTGGTGCCGATTAGCTAATCACCATACTGGGACAACTCACTCAAGTTATGAATAATAAGCTTACCCATATGGAGCACCCTGATCTGTAGTGTGGAGGATCAATGTTAGATCGATTCATGAGGCAAAAACCACCAATGTTCAATGGGAGTACAAATCCCTTAGTAGCTGAGCAATGGATATTTTCCCTAGATAAAATATTTCAGGCTTTGGGGAGTAATGAAAGGGAAAAAGTTATCATGGCAGTTTACCGCCTCACTGGAGATGCTGATCAATGGTGGTCATTGAATCAAAATACGAAGGAAGATGATGAAGTATCAAATATGGAATGGAGGGAGTTCAAATATCTGTTTTTAGAAAAATACATTCCTCGCGACCATCGAGCAGATATGGAAAGGCAATTTCTGAGTTTGAGACAGAAGGAGGATGAGAATGTCACAAAGTATGAGGCTAACATTACAAGGTTAGAAAGGTATGCTGGAGATTATATACGTAACCCAAGAAGTAAGATTGATCGTTTCTTTGATGGGTTAAAACCATTTCTCTGTCGAGAATTAGTCTCACAATCCTTTTCATCGTACGAAGACATTGTCTCATGTGTTATCAAGACCGAAAAGGAATTCTCTAAGTCTTATGACATTAAAGCAAAGCAAGAGAAGAAGAGTCATGCTGATCAATCTGGGAATGGAAATAAGGGTAAGAAAGGAATGGTTGAATATCCATCCTGTGGTAAATGTTGGAAGAAACACCCTGATACTTACTTGAAGGGAATGTGAGTCTGTTACAAGTGTGGTGAAAAAGGCCTCCAATCTCGTGATTGCAAAGGGAAGAAGGAAGCCACCAACGTTCAGTGCTACAATTGCAGGGAGATGGGACATTATGCAAATGAATTTCCTAAGCGTCAGGAGAACTTACCTCAGAAAAGGCCAAGGGATCAAGGCCAAGCTTATGCTATCACTACTGCTAAGGTAGAAGCTCCGAAAGACGTGGTGGCAGGTAATTTAATGGTTTCCTCAATTTTAGCAAATGCATTATTTGATTCCGGATCATCGCATTGTTTCATATCATCCCAGTTTGCTAAGAAAATTAGATATTTCAAATTTGATTTAACAAGGGAGTTGTCAGTTAAAACTTCTAAGGGAAGTATCATTGCAACAATGTTTTGTGAATCAGTCCCCATTAGAGCACATAAATGTTCGTTATCTGCTGATCTCATCGTCATACATATGATTGAGTTTGATATAATCCTCGGTATGGACTGGATTTCGGACTATGATGCAAAGATTTATTGTAAGAAAAAAGAGGTTACGATTCTTGATGGTAATGATAAGGAACACCTTATCTTTAGAGCAGAATCGTCACCACCTAATTCTTATTTAGACCCACCTTCAACAGCTCAACTAAATTCAATTATTAGGGAGGAAGAGAATGAAATAACTGTGGGTGAGGAAAGGAATGTTCAAATAGATGATGTACCTATTGTAAAAGAATTTGTAGATGTATTTCCGGAAGATTTACCTAGACATCCTCTAGAACGAGAAGTTGAGTTTTCCATTGATTTGATTCCTGGATCAAGGCCTATATCGAAGACCCCTTATAGAATGGCCACTGTAGAATTAGTTGAACTAAAGAAACAACTAGAGTAATTGAGTAATAATGGATTTATTCACCCTAGTGTTCCTCCATGGGGAGCCCCTGTTCTTTTTGTTAAAAAGAAAGATGGATCTATGAGGTTATGTATTGACTACAGGGAGATCAATGCTATAACGATAAAGAACAAGTATCCCCTACCTCGCATTGATGATTTATTTGACCAACTGCATGGAGCTCAATACTTTTCAAAGATTCACCTTCGATCAAGATACCATCAGTTGTGTGTGAAGAAGGAAGACATTCCAAAGACAGCATTTCGAACCAGGTATGGGCATTACGAGTTTACTGTAATGCCGTTTGGATTGACTAATGCACCCTCTGTATTCATGGATCTGATGAATAGAGTTTTCAAGGAGTATCTCAATGAATTTGTGGTGGTATTCATTGATGATATCTTGGTATACTCCAAAATCTATGAAGATCATGAAAATCACTTGCGCATTATCCTGATGACTCTGAGAAGACATGAATTATATGGAAAGTTTAGCAAGTGTGAATTCTGGCTTCATGAGATTTCTTTTCATTGCCATATTGTCTCTAAAGATGGAATCTCTGTTGATCCTTCTAAGACCAAGGCAATCCAAGAATGGCCAGCACCTACGAGTATAACTGAGGTACGTAGTTTTATTGGTCTGGCAGGTTATTATCGACGTTTCGTCCAGAATTTTGCCCGATTGGCTAACCCATTAACGAAGCTCACACGTAAAGGGGTTAAATTTGTTTGGACAAAAGAGTGTGAAGAATGTTTCGAAAAACTGAAGAGAAGATTAGTCAATGCTCTTATATTGACTCTACCATCGGGGAATGATGGGTTCGTTATTTATAGTGATGCATCAAAGAAAGGACTTGGTTGTGTCCTTATGCAGAATGATAGAGTTATTTCCTATGCATCACGACAGTTGAAAATTCATGAAAAAAACTATCCTACTCATGATATCGAGTTAGCAGCTGTGATCTTTTCTTTGAAGATATGGAGGCACTACCTCTATGGTGAAAAATGTGAGATTTATACTGATCACAAGAGTTTGAAGTATATTTTCTCACAAAAAGAACTCAACATGAGGCAAAGGAGATGGCTTGAATTACTCAAGGATTATGATTGCACGATACACTACCACCCGGGGAAAGCAAACAAGGTGGAAGATGATTTGAGTAGAAAAGACCATGGAGTTTTGAACAATATGAGAATTGAAAGGGATCCAATTTTCATGGATCTAGTGAAGATGGACATGGGAATAACCAGGGAAGGTGAAACATCAATGCTTTTTCAAATGGTTGCCAAACCATCTTTACTAGAAAGGATTAAGATTTCTCAGACCGATGATGAAGAATTTCAAAAGAAGATTAATGCTGTGAATGATGGGAGATTGAGAGACTTTGTGTATGAAGATGGAATTTTGAAATTTGGGAAGAGACTTTGTGTTCCCGATATACCTGATCTAAAAAGGGAATTGCTGGATGATGCTCATAGTTCCAATTTCTCTATACACCCTGGGAGCACCAAAATGTATAGAGATTTGAAGGAACATTTTTGGTGGGACAACACGAAGAGGGAGATTGCTGATTTTGTGTCAAGATGTATGGTTTGTCAGCAAGTGAAAGCTGGAAGGCAACATCCTGGAGGAGTCATGCAACCTCTTCCCATACCGGAGTGGAAATGGGACAATATTACGATGGAATTTGTCATGGGGATACCAAAGACTCCTAGAAGGAACGATGCAATATGGGTTATTATTGATCGTCTTACCAAGTCAGCACATTTTCTTGCTATAAGAGAAGATCTACCCCTGGATCGTCTAGCAAGACTATATATTAATGAAGTTGTGAGACTTCATGGAGTACCCCTATCAATTGTTTCTGATCGTGACCCTCGTTTTACTTCAAGATTTTGGAAAAGTCTTCAGAAATCCCTGGATAATGAACTTCATTTGAGCACTGCTTACCACCCTCAGACAGATGGACAATCAGAATGGACTATTCAAACCCTAGAAGACATGTTGAGATCTTGCTCACTGGACTTTCAGGGTATATGGGATCAATACTTACCTCTCGTTGAATTTTCCTATAACAATAGCTTCCATTCGAGTATTCAGATGGCACCATATGAAGCGTTATAAGGAAAGAGATGTCGTACACCAACCTGTTGGGATGACGTTGGTGAAAGAAAACTTGTAGGTACAGAACTGGTGGAGGAAACGATGGAAAAGGTGAAGGTAATACAAAATCACATCAAAGTAGCTCAAAGTAGGCAGAAGAGCTATGCCGATAATCGAAGGAAGGATTTGAAATTTCATGTCGGTGATCATGTTTTCCTGAAGGTATCCCCATGGGAGGGAGTCATACGTTTTGGTAAGAAAGGTAAATTGAGTCCCAGGTACATCAGAACTTTCGAAATTCTAGAATGAATTGGGGCTGTAGCTTACCGATTGGCAATGCCGCCAAGTCTCTCTAAAGTTCACGATGTGTTCCACGTATCTCTGTTGAGGAAATACATGCCTGACCCAATGCATGTACTCACCTATGAAGAATTAGAACTAGAACCCGATCTGTATTATTGCGAAGAGCCCGTCAAGATTCTTGATACGAGAGAACAAGTGCTGAGAAACCGGACGACGCGTCTGGTAAAAGTTTTGTGGAGAAACCATAAGATGGAAGAGGCAACGTGGGAACCCGAGGAACTTATGATGAAGAACCACCCGAGTCTTTTCATGCGGTAGTATTCTAGAAATTTCTAGGACGAAATTATTTGAATAAGGGGAGAATGTAACACCCAAAGCTTCTACGGTACGCTTCTCATTGAATAATGTGATTGCGTGTGTTGTACGCAACACCGAGTTCTAACACACCATAACCAATCAAACTAGCCGTTATGAATAGTAATACCTAATTTTTGAACTTATATATATTTTATATTTTAAAATGGACTTCATTTTTGGATTCGGAATATCGAATTTAGCCTAAGGTGAAATTTTGGTACTTTTCGGATAACATTCATATTTTGATGAATAGTTAAAATTACTAAATTTTAATTAAAAACAATTTTTTTAATAAAAATAATTAATAGTGATAAATTATTAATTTGAGTGGTTTTAAAGTATATTTGGAATATATTTTTACCATTTAATATAATGTTGGTCATTAGACATAATTTTACAATTAAACCGAACATAAACAAGTGTCAATCTTTTGATAGTTATTATCTCTTAAAAACACGCTTTTTGTTTTGACAGCGGGAATTAATTTTAAATTAATTTCTTCCACTTCTGTGTTTTGAAATTAGAAAAATGGATTCCATATTTGGAATTAGGATGTTCAAATTGTGTAAATAGGTATCTTTTATTTTTAGACATTTTGAATAATTACTGCGGTAAATATTTTATTTACCATGGTTAAGGGTAATCCGGTAAATAAGGGTTAAAAAATAATATTATAATAATACTAAATTACCCTAAAACGTGTCCTAGCCTTATTGGTTGATACATGTTCAACCATAGGAATCTTTGTGTCGATTTTGGGACCCCATGGTGCCACTTGTAGGTGATATGAACACTTTTATTTAATTAAGTTCAAATGAATACAAAAATGACACAAGCATATATCTTTTAGCAAAACAATTTTTACATAGGGTTATATATGTTGGATTTTAGATTATAAATATTCATTAGAAATAAAAAACGATTTACTAAATAATGATATTTTATTTATAATTTTTTGACATTAAAGAATTTAATTTATTTATGACACAATGATGATGAATTAATTACTATAATAGTGAAAAATTAAATTAATTGATATTATAAATACCCAAATAAATATAATATGAAACTTTTAATTAATTAAAATAATTTTATAGGATAATATGATATATTAGTATTGATTTAATTGACTTTTTTCGAAGTAATCAATCTGTTATGAGTTTCACAAAAATCAACTATTGAATAGTGTCAAAATTGACATAACAGAGTTCTTAGAACAAATATTATATTATTAATTGATAGTAAATTCTTATAAATCTATGTTTCGGCCAAGAGACTTATAACATGATAATTTAATCATTAATGGACCACTTGGGGGTCTCTTGGATGTATATAGTAAGTTTATTAACCATATTATATAAAAATACAAAGAGACATTGTAAAAGTGAAACTAATTAACTTAGAGTTAATACTTAAAGATAAGGTCAATATAAGTACCCAAACCTGTCTAAATTCTGTTGGTTGAGTTTTTTTCGACCCATCCCTACCTTAACCTTTTAATAATAAACTTTTGAGTCATTGGAAACCGAATATGAATTTATTATAAACTAATATCTCTAGCTTTCCAAAGGTGCCCCTCACCCCTCTTATAAAAGGGAATTCCTCCTTCTCATTTCATCACAACTTCAAAGCCTTTTGGTTCGGCCAACCCCTGCCAAAATACTCTCCCAACGTCCCTCACTACAACCTAGAGGCCTTATTTTGATCAGAAAGCCAACCTAAGGGGCCCTTTTGATCAAATCAAAAGGAAGAACCCGAAGAAGAGGTAATGATTTCACCACCCTTTTCCAAGTTCCTTTCTTCTTCCACTTCGTCTTCCTTTGTTGTTACCATTCTAAAATAATAAATCCAGTATCATATATATACTGTTATGTTATTATAAATATGGTACAAACATATTCAGTATTCTATTCACCCTTTGAATAACAGGTCACCATACGTGCGTACGTACGGCTTACCATCTCCACGTCGTGGTGTAATTGTTATTCAATATAATATTATTTGGATGGGTATAATAATGATCTGTAACTCATGTAAATAATAAATATAACATGTTATTGATTATGTATATATGATATACCATCAATTTATATATTATTTTAATATCAAAAGAATGATATTGTCGCTCGTATGTACGTACAGACTACCGTCTCCACGAACGCGATGAGATTCATTCTCCATCGTATCCATTCAAGTATAATTATCATTTGATGATTTAAAAATGATGTTTAGAGACTTGATATAATTCTGGATATGAATAATCTACAACTTATCCATTATAAACATGTCTTAATTAACAAAACATATAAAAGAAAACAAGCAAGTTAACACCCGAAACAACGATAATACTGAGATATTATTATCAAATCAATATTAAAAGATCATATATGATATCATATTAATGTATATGATTATTGTATAATTTAATAACAATTATTTCACCATTATACAGGAGGTTAACCTACCCCAACCAAGGAAAAGTACAAGGTAAGGGTTATTTTACAATCTCTTCATTATCCGAGGTTGTTTATATGTAATAATCTACTGGGATCTCTTTATCATCCACATCCATGTTTTATTAAAAATGTATTTCAAAACATTTTTATTATTTACAAGAATATGGGTTAAAGTCATTTATACCCTTGTTTGACTTTTTATAAGAGGTTTATAAATGAATCTTTCCATCGTTTTCAAAACATGGTCCTTTTTAACCTTTTCGACAGAATTAAGGTAAGAATGTTTTTTTAACTTATACGGCAGCTGCGGCTATTTTCCACTGTTATAAAATCGTTGAAGCTTCCCTTACAAGATTATAAGAATATTTTCAAAGAAAATGTTTTATTTTATATGGATCTAAAATGATTTCAAAATAAAAAGAGATATTTCTCTAAAAACAGTTTGGATTTCATCTATGTCAACATCCTTTGTTGGATTTTATGCTTATGTGAAGTTGATTTATTATGATACAAAACTTCTATATTGTATTGATGGTTTTGTGATATGTTTGACTGTGGATGTGCTATTTCTATACCATTCATAGTTTATGGTGAAATTATTGACATTTCGTATACTAGTTTTAATACGAATGTTTATGTTATGTTTAAACCTTTTCATATGGGAATTCATTGGACTTAATATGTGACGGGTGGAGCCCGCTATAGCTCCTTGATGCATCGGTAGGTCTCATGAGACAAACTAGTGTCTTGGAACAAGGCCTTGGCAAAATCTTATTTTTAGTCTTGGCATGAGGCCTTGTCTATGTGGTTATGATAGTCTGGCATTATGCATTCCAACATTATGAAAGTGGTTATTGATATTGCATGTGATTATTCGATTAGTAGAATATCAATGTGAACAAGTAAATGGCATTATTTCATTTTACTTTTTCCATACTATGTTGAAGTTCAAGTTTAAAAGGCTTTTGTTTTAGTAATGCATTGCCTTAAATGTTTATGCTTATTTTGAATGTTCCGCTATATTGTTATCCTTACTAGGCATTTGAGCTCACCCCTTTTCTATGTTTTATTTTTCCCAGGATGTGAAGAAGTAAGTTATGAATGACCTGCAGGGATATTATAAGGGGATAATAGTGTGGACTGTGGAGACATTATGTTTTTGTAGTAGTTTTTCAATTTATGATGTAATGTAAAACTTGTGAATATATCTAGTGTTTCCAAGGCTACTAAACCAATCGGTCTTTCGAGATTTGATCTTTCTTGTGATCATGCCAATGTTATGTAATAATGCACCGACCTTGGGTAACTAGGGTTGGGGCGTTACAAAGCCTCTTAGATATATAATTATGGATCTTGGTCCCCAAAATATATGATGATTTTTCCTAAGTCCTTCATGGATAAGAATGTCTTCATCTAGGTATTAAAATAATTTAAGATTGGTATCATTTTTCCAATATGATGTTCGACCTCTCTCCTTTTTATTATATAATGTTTCATTACATTATACAAATAGTGGTTCTTTTTAAAGATTATTTTATTGAAAATAAGGTATATAATACATGAAAAAAGAAAACATTATTCTATGAAACTTGAAAGTATTCATTATTTGTTCATACTATGTACTTTAATTGCATTCATAACATGGGGACACACGTCAAAAGAAATAGTGAGCATAAGGCCTATTGATCGAATAAGGAAGGGAAACAATTTACATTTTATCTTGATGAATGTCAATAAAAACATGAAAAATATCATTATGGAATGATATATATAACACAAGTCATGTCATAAAAAATTAACATGAATCATAACTTGAAATTTTGGCTACACCACTTAAATTAGACTTTCATGAGCATATCACAAAGGTTCTTCACCGTGGTGTCATAAAACCTCCCAAGGTTACTCATCTAGGTATCATAAAACATGAAATCTATAGAGATTAAATCCTTTAACCAATGAATTTGAGTTATATCAGGGAATACAATATATATTTCATAATTAATGTGAGACACATTAATCATAATAAAACATTTCATAAATAACCAATAGATAATAAAAGAAACTGGTATCATATCAAAATCATGGCGTTTCACTAGTGCTTAATAACAATAAAATTATATCATTTTCATCCCATTAAAAAGGAATGGGGGTTTCATGTATATTAATTATAGAATAAATAAATAATTTTTACATCTAGGTAAATACACTTAGAAACGAAATAATATTGGGAATTTTATTTAAAAAAAGAGGATTTATGGATGAGAAGAGGGAAATTTTTAGAAGTAAATTCAGAAGCAAAACGAGAATAAAATTTGGTTTTCAAAAATTGTAAAATGAGAGGGGAAATGGTATCCCAATGATAAAATATATTTTATCACTATGGTTATTATGAAAACGTTAATATAAGAGAGTAATCATAACAATTATATGACATATACAAAAATAGATTCTTGAATTGAAGAGAAAAGAAGGATATTTCCATTACCATTAAGTGTTACAAATAAAACATGAGGATTGGGACCATGGGGGATTTAACACACCTTGGTAGATAAAAAATAGATCATCATTGAGGATGGATTTTGAGTGAATTGAAATGGAGATATTGGTGGGTATTTATAGAAAAAGTGGAGGATTTACTTATGAATATCCAAATATAGGACTTGGAAATATAGACTGTGCATAATGAAAACCCATGGGCTTTCCCTTGGGTTTTCCCATGGTTTTGGAAATTTGGAACATATTTTATGTTATTAAAACCCAAAATAACCGAAAATCATATTATATTATTTATTTTTTCAAGGAAAAGTAATTTTTTCACAAAATAATATTATTAATTTTTAAATTTCTATTTTAGAATTTAGAAAGTAAATTATAGGTTTGGAAATTGATTAAAATCTATTAAAATACATGATATTAATAATATAAAAAAATATCCATTTTATTGTAGTTAAATAATTATTAAATCATTATGATATATCTATGAAGTCATTAAATATATTGAAAACCTCAAACTGTATTTTTGTACTATTCAGAAAAAAATTAATGTATTGTAGAAAATTATCATAAATTCACCCAAACCTAAATTAGACACATTGATTTCAAAAAAATTATGTTTATTTTATAATAATAATTCTCTAAATATGAAAATTTTTACTTATAAATATAAAAAACCTAATTTATTAAAAATAATAATTGGTTAAAAAATGCATAGTAAAATATCTGACATTTAAAAACATTAAAATTATTTTATCATTTATAATTAAATAAATGTTTTTATTATCCTACTTTATTAAAATAATAAGTATTAATAATACCTTGGTTTTATATATAAATTTATATCTTTATGAAAATTAAATTTTGTGTCCGAAAAATCAATTAATCAAATGAATCATATTATTTTATTAAAAAAATATTCTTAAAATATAATTGATGGAATAATAAAATTTGTTTATATAAAGGAATTATTATTTACGTAAATAAGTTGAGGAAACTAATCCCCTTATAAAAATTGAATATGTCATGAGGGTAGGGTGTGTAGTGGTGATAGATTCATGGGGCTTCTCATCTAATGTCTCTCGAGTGGTAATTTCCACTAACTTGAACTTCTCTCATAGAAGAATTTTTTCAAGCTTCCCTTATTGATTCTCATATTGGGCTTAGTCATGGGAGAACTCCAGTGATTCTACCACCCTCCCATGTTTGGAAAAATGGGATTCATACAACATGACTCTATGGGTTGAGTCCATTTCTTCTCCTTTCTATATTAATTATCATTTTTCATTTTTTACTTATAAACACTAATTTTAATGTTAAATTTATTACAAATAGTATAGTTCCCAATGATCATATTGACCAATGGACATAATTAACCAATGATCATATAACGGCTAAATCCAGATAGCCAAATTCCCTTATATATTCACTTCATATTTAAATAGATATGGTTTTTTTGTATAATATAATATATTACACATTTTGAGGAAACAATTAGCATTCAAAAATTTTGGGTCATTACATTCTTCACCACTTATGAAATTTCTTCCCTATAATTTCAAATCCTTATCTCAGTTGACAATTTTTTTGGTACTTTTGTCTCATTGTGTCATCTAGTTCCCATGTTGCTTCTTTATATTTATGGTTTATCCACAACACTTGATGAGGTTGGTAGAATTTTTGTATATAAGCTTGTCTCGACAATCCAAAATCTTCATCGGATGCTCCTCATAAGATATGTCCTATTTTGCTTGTACTACCTCTAGATTCAGTACATGTGAAGGGTTAGTTATTTACTTCCTCAAGAGAGAGATATGGAATAAATCATAAACATAAGACGAATTTAGTGGAATTTATAAATGATAGGACACTAAACCTATTTAGTGAATTATTTCATAGGGTCCAATGTACCTAGGGCTAAGCTTCCATTTCTTTCCATAACATATTACTCCCTTCCATGGTGGTATTTGAAGGAACACTTTTTTGTAGAAACCATACTCTATGTCCCTTTGATGGTTTCTAGCATATCACTTCTACTGGCTATGAGAATCCATTTTGTGTTGTTGGATGGCATAAAGCATTTCTATAATCTCATTCACAAGATTAAGACCAAGAATATTTATATCACTAACTTCAACCCAAAAAGTAGGAATTCTAGATTGCTTCTCGTATAGAACATCATAGGGTTCCAATTGAATACTTAAATGAATGTTTTTTTTATTTTAGAAATCAACTAATGGGATATTTTTATCCCATTTGCATTTAAATTCTATTAAGCATGTTCTCAGCATGACCTTGAGTGTATTAATAGTCCTTTAAGATTGGACTTAAGATTGGGGTGATAGGCCGTATGTAAATTCAATTAAGTATTCAGATCAAGTTTGAAGATTCCCCATAATCATTATGTGAACCCTAGATCATGATCATAAATGATAGAAAGTGGCACCCCAGAAACCTCACCACTTCCTTTATGTAATTCTTGGAAAGTTGGTCAAGAGAGAATTTTTCCTGAATAGCGATGAGATGAGAAGTTTTGGTGAGCCTATCCACTATAACCCATATCACATTGTTTCTTTTGGATGTTCTTGGGAGACCAATGACAAATTATATATTGATATTATCCCACTTCAATGTTGGTATGGGTTGTGGTTGCAATACCCCATTTGTAAGTTCTCTCTCCTCCTTCACCTGCTGACATACCAAGCACCTTGTAGTATATTCGGAAATCTACCTTATCATGTTATCCCACTGATAATGATCATGCAGGTCCCTATACATTTTTTACTTATAATATTTATAAATAAATTAGATATATAAGCTTCATCCATCATCTCCTTCTTTATTTATTGAATACATCGAACACATATCCCTGTACATAATTTAAGTACACCTTCTTGATCAATATTGAACTCAGGAAACATCTCATTATTTATAGGCTTTGTCTTCTTTTGTAACATGACATCTTCTCTTTGAGATATTTTTATGTCCTCTTGAATTGATAGTTGAGAAATCTTTTGGGATAGGGTTTATGATTTCCCTTACCTTACGATTCCCATGTCTATTTTTACTAGTTTTTTTATAAAAGGATCTCCCTAAATCCTCAACATTTCCACAACAATAACACCTTTCCTACATAATGGATCAGGGAATTTTTTTTTCTTTTATGGTGATAATGAATTGAATAGTCATATAATTTAAGAATTTACAACCATATTCGTTGTCTCATGTTAAATCCATTATTTTAATATATACTTCAAAATTTTGTGGTCAGTGTGTATATCACATTTCACTTAATAAAGATAGTTCCTCCATGTGTTTAGAGAAAAAATAATTGTAACTCACTCCATTTCAGGTATTTGATAATATGTTTCATGAGTCTTTAACTAAAAATATGATTATGCACTCACCCTATCATTTTTCATGTGTACACACCCAATAAATTTCAGATATTCATTGCTAAAAATAATGAATCCTTCTCTGATAGAGTATAAAGTTAACACAAGTACAGTAACCAGTCTCTTATTCCGCTCTTGGAAACATTCTTCACCCTCCTTTGTCTAGATGAACATAGCCCATTTTTAGTTAACTTTGTAAGTGTATTAGAAATTCATTAAATGTTTTTCATAAACCTCATATAAATACATGTTAAACTTGATAAACAACGAATCTTAGCTACTATTTTGGGATGAGATCGTTCCTCCACAACCATTGTATTGTCAAGGTCAACTAAGATTATTTACTTAGTTACATTATTTCACAAGAAATCAAAATTTTGTAACAACAATAAATATTTTCTAAACATTCCAAATATCCTCTCCATCCTTTGAGTTTTCAATACATACCTTAGATGACCCTTATAATCCTATAGAGTTTTGATATATAATAGAATTTCATTAATAAAAACTACCAAATATTTATCAAGGTAGTCCTTAAAAACTCTGTTAATCAAATCCATAAATATAGTAGGAGAAATAGTCAAGAGGAAGGGAAACAATTCATAATTATAGTAACTTTATCAGAAAGTAGTCTTTGGAAAATATTACTTCTTCACCCTCAATTGATGATAACCATATCGAAGATAAATCTTGGAGAATTATTTAACCCCACAAAGTTGGTCAATTAAATCATCGATCTTTGGGAGAGGGTACATTTTATTCACTATGATACCATGAAGTTTTCTATAATAAATTCATAGATACACTGATACATCCTTCCTCTTCTCAAAGAGAACATGTGTTACCCAAGGAGACTCATTTGATCATAAAACCCAATTCTCCAAAAGTTATTGATGTTGTTTTATTAATTACTCTAACTCCACATTTTACATTCTATAAAAGGACTTTGATATCATCTTGTATCTAGTTATGAGTTTAATGGATAACTCTACCTCCCTTTCTAGAGGAGTTCCAGGTAAATCTTTATGAAATATGTCAATGTATTCATGAATGATGAAGACATTTTCTATTACTATACTTTCACTTCCTTATAAATATGCACCAATAATATATATAAATAAGTCTACGATATGTGCTTATAGAAAAAGATTAGGAGAAGATATATCTCCCTTAAAATCCACTGTAGGTTGTCCATTCAATACTACTGATACTTCCTTTCTTCTATAGCTAATCATAGAATTATACTTTGAGATCTAGTACATCCCTTGTATAATGTCGAATTCCATTGTGGGAATTAATACTATATTTTCAAGGATATTGTTCTCTCCAAATCCAATAATTGTGTTTCTATAAACATATGAATCTTGGATAATCAATCCAGGAGTCTTGATTGATAACTATACTCCTAATAGTTCAATGATTGATACTATATTCTTTGAAAACTCAATGGAAATAAAGTAATGTGTAGAACCACAATCAAACAAATTACTTTCTAGATTTGAAAGAACAATGGGAGTACCTTCCACCACATCATTTGGATCTTCTACTTCAGCCATTGTGACAAAACATTCGCAGCCTTTCTCCCTTTTCATATGTTGAAGTTGATTGTGATTCCCCTCTATTACTTTTTGATTTGAATAGTGACTGGAAAAGATCCCAAGATGCCCACACATATAACATTAGATATTATGATTGAATTGCACCATAATCCCATTTTTATTTTTTAGATGTTGAGGCTTCACCTCACTACGACTGTTTTGAGCTATATGTGCATCTCTTCCACACCTATAACATTTTCCACTCTTGAGGAAGTAGTTCCATGAATGATTCTTCTCACATTTGTTTCATGTGGTCAGTATAACTTCCTTTCCTTCTCTTCTATGATCAAAGTTCCTACCCAAATTGGGATCCAAATATCTCTTCTTTTCATTTGATATTTGTGACCACTACATCTCCCCAAACTCCAGTCAACTCTTCACATCACTCTACACTATCTCTTCAAAGGGGTCATAGTCTTGTTTGTCTAGATTCCTCTGTATATGGGGTCTTAGTACACTGAAAAATATATCAACATTTCCAATAGGATCCATTATAAAAATAGAGGACTAAAAATTATATATAGTAAATTTCTTCTCATGTTTTCCCATGAATTAATTTTTCTTATGCTTCAGTTCATGGAATCCCTTCTCTATTTCTGTTCACATTGAATGGGGGAAATATTTATTGAAAAATATTACCATGTACTCTTCCAACTCCATAGAATCTATCTCCCTTCTTGGCTTCATGTTCCTAATTATTTTCCAACACTGATCAACTTCTCCCTCTAAGCGGTAAAAATCCATGGTGACTTTCTCTTTCTCTAAACATCAGAGTATAGAAAATATCTTTTTTATAGAGGTTATTCATTGTTCATGAATCAATTGGTATTTAAATCTACTGAAAGAAGGTGGAATTGACACATAACAGACTCAAAAGAAAGTTATTCCTTTCAAGAAGAATCCAGTCTCTTAATTAGATACATGTTATTGTTCAAAACTCGAGTTAGTTGATTCTTCATTATCATTAAATTTTCCATTCTAGATTTCATCATAGGGCCATTAGCGCATGGTCCATTGCACTCATAGTTTATGTGGTTCCTCTTATTTCAAATAATTATATCAAATAATAAAACCTAAGAGAGGAATATGTTTAGTTTAAGAATATTATAATTCTACAATAATTGTATGTATTAAAACATAATTCTTAAATATTTTATTCTTGACAACACATAAATTTTCTATAAATCCTTCATAATGGTTCATAAAAAATCATATGATTGAAGAAAAATATTCCTAAGGAGTGTCAAACTAGAAATGAAACAAGGTCTTTTGTCATTCATAGGTTCCCATTCGAGTCTATATTAAAGATATATTTTTTAGGTGTTACCCCTAGATACATCTGTGAGAGATCCTCATCAACTTGTTAGTATGCCGACATGGATTTCATTTCTCAGAAACCACATAATATTTCATAAAAATACTAGGATGTGTTTCTATATTTAAATTTTTTGATAGGGTTCTTCCTAATGTTTTCAAGTCCTAATTTCAATAAATAACAAAACCATAATTTGATACCAATTATGGAATCATTACTTTTTAATACATAACTTTTCATTACACTATACAAACAAAGGATCCATTAATGTTTAGTTTCTTGGATATAATTTATATAATGCATGAAAAGTGAAAAAATTATTTTAAAAAACTTGAAAGGAATATTTATTTCTCATAATAATTATATTTACTACATCTTATAACATGGGGACATACATCAAAGGAAATAGTGAGCATAAGGCCCAGTAAGTGATTATGAAAAGGAAATAGTTTAGATAGAATCTTGATGAATATAAATAAGAACATGGGGAATATAATTATGGTATGTGAAAAGAAACATGAGGAATAAAATAACAAAAAAAAACTCGTAACTAGGAAATGTGGATAATAAAAATTAAATGATAAATTCATAAGCATATCACCATCTTTTGTCCCTGGGGTTCCATGAAAACTACCAAGGATATTCACCAAGGTATCGACAAACATGTCATCTCTAGAGAATAAATTATTTAAACAATGAATTGGATAATTATGAGGGTGAAAACTTCATATGTATTAATTAATATGATCCAAATATATCATTTCATAAATAACCTGTGGAGAATAAAATAATCTTGTTTCATATCAAAATATTGGCATTTGAAAAGTCCTTAATAATATGAATATTATGTCATTTTAAACCCACGGAAAAGGAATGAGGGGCTCATGTATTTTAATCTGAAAATAATATAAATAATTTTTAAATCTAGGTGAATACCTCTATAAAATAGAGATGCTTTTTTATTCAGAAAAATAAAATAAAAGAGTATTTCTTGAAGAGAAGGGGGAAATTTTGTAATGTAAATTTGGCAGCATAACGACTATAAAACATGGGTTTGGAATAGTGTAAAATGAGAGGGGACAAGGGTCTCCCATTAATAAAATATAATTTTTTAGTTTATTAATGATTAAAATGGTAAAAGAATAGATTAATCATAAAAAGTATAAGACATATAAAAAGGAGGTTCTTATATTGAAGAGAAAAGAAGGACAATTCCTTTACATTGATGAGTTTCTCATAAAACATGAGGATTGGGACCCTGGGGGATTGAGAAAGCCATTTGAAAAATCCTTCTGAGGTAATACTACTATATATTCATGTAGTATTAGTTTTTAGTGAATGGAAATGGAGAAATCAGTGGGTATTTATAGAAAACGTGGAGGATTTTTTTAATAATTTCTAAATATAGGACTTGGAAATATAGGTTGTTGAAAATGAAAAACCATGTGGTTGAACCTAGTTTTTTTACCATGGTTTTGGAAATTTGGGAAATATTTTATCTTATTTTTTCCCAAAAAAAATAAACAAAAAATTATGTTACTTCATTTGGAAAGGAGAATTAATGTTTTTCATAGAATAATATTTTTAATGTTAATGTTTCAATTTTAGACATTGGAAATAAAATTATAGGTTTGGAAATTGATTAAAATATTTTAGATTAATTTATATTAAGAAGATCACACATTTTAGATCATGGATTTTGGTTAACTAATTATTAGATCAATATGAAATAATTATGAAGTCATTAAACATACCAAAAACTTCTAACTGTGTTTTTACTTTTCATGAAAAAATATCGTATTTAAAAAAATTATTATAAATTCACCCCATCCTAAATTCTAAGTTCTGATTTCAAAAATGATGTTTATTTTATCATAATAATTCTATAAATATAATTATTTTAACTTTTCAATATAAAAATCCTTATTTATTAAAAATAATAGGTGGTTGAAAATGCATAGTAAAATTTCTAACACTTAAATATAATAAAATTAATTTATCATTTATAATTAAATGAAAGTGTTTTTATCATACTATTTAATTAAAATAAATATTATTCATAATACTTTAGTTAATAATAAATATTTATATCTTATCTGAAAAGTACATTTTGTGTTTTAAAAATCAATTTATCAAATTTTTTATATTTCTTTTGTTAAGAAAAATATTCTTAAAATAGAATTTATGGAATAAAACTTTTATTTATAGAAAGTAATTGAAATTTAAGTAACTAAGGTAGGGACATGTAACCCCTTATAATACCCATATATTACCTAAGGGTACGTTTTGCGATTGTGATTTATTCATGGGGTGGCTCGTCTAACATCGCCCAAGTGGTAATTTCCACTTAATTAAAATTCTCCTGCAGATGAGTTCATTAAAGATTCACTTTTTGAAGATAAAATTGGGCATGGTCAAGGGTAAACCCCATTGATGCTACCTCCCTCCCATGTTCTAGAAATTGGGCTTCATATGGAATGACTCTACTGGTTAAGGCCATCTATTATTCATCCTTTATTAACTATCCTTTATCATTTTTACATATAAATAGTAATTAAAACAATAATATTATTACCAAGAGTATAGTTCCCAATGATCATATTGACCAATGGTCATATAACGGTCGAATCTAGATGATCAGATTTCCCATTATATTCAATTTATTATTAATGAGATATGGTTTTTTTGTATAATATAATATGAAAAACATTTCCAGGAAACAGTTATCAATAAAAAAATTTAGGTCATTACAAGTAGTATGTCATTAACATAAAATATTAAGAAAATGAACGCACTCCAATGAAACCACTTATAGAATAAAGTATCGCATTCATTATTTATGAAACTAAATTATATTATGGGTTTATAAAATTGAATTTTACATGCCCTAGACGCTAGATTTAATCAATAAATAGATCTATTCAAATTTTTTTACCTTTTTGACATCCTTTAGAGTAACAGAAGCCTCATATTGTGTCATGTGGAAATATTATTAAAGGTTCTCATTAAAGAATAATGTTTTCACATCCATTTTCCAAATCTCGTAATAATGATATGGAACATTGTAAACTAATATTTTTATGGATTTCAATACAGAAATAGGTGAAAAGGTTTCATAGGAACATCTTCTTTGATGATGTTTAGACCCATTTGAAACCATTGATGACTTATAACTACAAACTTATCCATACATATCTAGTTTATTATTGAATAACCATTTATAACTAATGTTATTTTCATCCAATAGATAATCTACCAAAATCCAAACATACTTTTGTTACATGAAATCCATTTTTTAGTTCATAGATTTTATCCATTTAGAAACATCAATGGTACTTTGTTGATGATGAACATCATAAAAATTAGGGTTGAGGAAACACCCAAAGAACAAGTATTATATTCCCAAAAAAGGGAATAATAAATAATCACGGATACATGAATTTCAATGGTATGGAGAATGAAAATCTCACATCCTTAAATAGGACTTGTGATCACATAACATTAGGAGCATTAGATGGAGGGGTTATGCATTTTTCATGATTTTCACACTGATCACACAAAATCTATCCAACCTTCTGACTTGGTCATATGAAATCAATTTGACATACTAGGTTAGTCAGGTGATGGAATTCAGAGGAGACTTCCTGATCACATGAAAGACTCTTAAACAAAGTCCTTCCAATCCTGAAAATACCCTTAGGACCATAATCTTGATCATGAGAATCCCTTATCGATGAATTCATAACAAACTCTCAAGGAATTCATGCGATAAAAGATGAAAATGATGAGATACTTTTGTTAAGATGAGTTACATTGGCTTTAATGTGAAGGGGTTACATGATTTTCATTATCTATACACTGATCATGTAAAATATATATGAAAATCTATATCGATCACATGAAAGACACTATAATAGATGACATGATCACATGTAGGACCCTAGATATGTTATCTCCATCTCATGAAGGCACTACCATATGTCAAATTGATCACATGAAATCCACATAACAATCTATGTGGTCAAGAAAGATGAAAATTATAGAGTGATAATGTTGTCATTATTTATCAAGTGGCATAAGGGATATTTCATTAATGACACATGGATAAATCATGAAAATCACGTGATGCATTTTGCAAATGTTCCTTCCAATGACTCAAGATAAGATATGAGACTTATTCATTGTGAATGGTTTAATAGATCTAGGGTGGATATGTAAATGAAACCCCCCTTAACAAATGAATAAAAAAAGTAGAGGATGTAGATATCTTTATGAAGTAGTTGATCATATGGTCTCAATATTCATCCACCTAAAAAAGTCCCATGATTAACTTAAGGTATTTCATGGAATGTGTGTGAAACATATGTGATTATATTTGATCATGTGAAGGAACTCTAGAATGTTATCTATATCACACGATGGACAATTAGCATGTTGTCTTGATCACGCAATGCATCAGTAGGAAAACTCCTAAAAAATATTGATGCGTTTACATGATGAAGGATGAAGATTATGGAATCTTCATAGGAAGATAGACACATTGATCATGATGCAAAGGGGTTAGGAATTTCGAGAGATATATTCATTGACAATGAAACATGCTTTAGACATTTCATCAATGCCACATTATGAGCTCTATACATGTCAATTTGGTTTACATGACAACCCTCTTACATGTAAGCATGGTTTATATGAATCCCTTGGACATGTTAGGAGGATCTCAACAAAACCCTTGGATGAGCAATATGACTAGACTAATATTTATGTATCGATTGGGGCTTGCCAATGTAGTTTGGAAATTTTCTCGAGGTGGGCACACATTCCTATCAATGAAATCCATCAATATATTCCAATGCATAGGATCAGGATTATATCCTCACTCTAATAAAGGTCCTCTACCATAATTTGGAAATCACCTCAGGTCAGGCTCATATGCCTACCAATGAAGCTAATCAACATATTACAGTAGATTATAGGATCCAAGATCATATCAATACTCTTGCAAATGAAATACTGAACAAACATCTTTCAAAAGCTTATAGGAGGAGGCCCATATTGATTTTCACACTCGTAAGGTACATCAACATATTTTTATGGGGAATTAATATTTTAACTATATTAAAACCAACACTTAAACGTGGGTTTATCGACATATTCAAGAAACCATCAAAAGGAATTCTCATATCACCTCCAATAATACAAGATCTCACAGGTATACTCCAAAAGCATCTCAAAAGAGGGATTATATTCCCACAAAAATAGATGGTCATATATATATTCAAATAACCATCATAAAATAGAATCATATTCATGTTCAACCTCTAAATGAAGGTATTTATATTCTGTATATGATGAAAGATGAGTCTTATACTCCTACTTTTCTCAATGCCAGTTTCCAAAATGTGGTACAACACATATCTGTAACACCTCAAGGATCTTTTGAATCTTTGTTTGAAGTATAAGATGACATCTACCTCATTATTCCTTCTCTTAGAAGATTAGATATGTATTGAAGAGAATCTACCCCTAACAGACCTTGTTAACAACCTCTCCATGGTAATATCTCACCCGGAAAAGTAAATCCTCTACTATTCCAAACACCTTCGTATAGAGAGGTTCTCGAAACACTGGGGTTAACTATATATATTTCCCCATAAACAATCATTAATAACTCACCTTAGACAGCTGGTGACCCGGATAAGTGGCCACTTTGGTTTTACTAGGTGGAGGAATATAATCCTAAGGAATAAGAGGTTATTGTGGATATATACAGGGAACTAGAAAAAACAACAACCTCTTAACTATGTTTTTTCCCATAGAAACCACTGACTATAATGTCACAAATGAGCCATAGGAGGAGTTAAAACCTATATGAATAAATATGTAGGTGAACAATCAATTGTTGAAGGATAGGAACCTCCATGATCAAATATCAGAGGGTTTTCTACAGATCATAAATACACTCTACTAACATCTTGACTTGGATACTTTCCCCATTGCCTGAGGCCTGAGATCGAAATAGAATAACAAAATCCTATGGTATTTTTTCATTAAAAACATAACAAATATCTAGATACTGATTATTAAAACTTTAATATATGCTCATATTTGAGGATGGGTAATGTATAGAGCATTTCAAATTAGCTTATCCCCGGGAAACAAATCTCCCCAGATGCAGCATCTGGTAATGTCATAGTTGAAGGATAGATCATTGGATCAGGTAACACATGAGTTAGTTGATCAAAAAAATGATGCTCCTATACATTGAGGATGCAAATAAATCATTGATGAAGAGACAGGGAAACCGAAATACTTGTAAGATGGTCTTTTCAACAAAATGGTAACACATATCAAACACATATTTCAATGTTACAGACTAACCAACTGTTCCCAATATCAAGTGATTCCCATCATAAGTGGACATTACCTATGACCCATGCCCAAAGGAAATTATATCAAATTAGGTGGATTTAAATAGTATCTAACAAATAATACATTCATGATTGAACCCATCACGTGGGGATATGGGCATTTTCATCTTAATTTCCATCACTAGGGTCATTAAACTGCAAGTGGATCCCATGGAAATTGGCAGTGGCCTGAAATCAACCCCAACCTAGGATGGGGGCATTTTTATCACAATTTCCACTACATGATAAATTATATCCTCATAAACATGACAATATAGTTCAAAAAATGGATCTAAATCAACCTCATCCCACAAGGATGAGTGAATTTTTATCATCATCTCAATGGAAATCAGTATTTTTCATGCTAGTATGTCAAATTCGATGGTTGACATCCTGACCATTACTCCCACCATGAGACAAAACCCTTTCATTTGGGGATCGTATTGTAAGATCAACTCCCTTAAGGTTACTATTTATAGAGTAATATCGGGGGAACATCAGAAAAAGATAATAAACCCCATAATTGTTGTATGACATGATCGACCAATAATACTAGGGTCCATATAAATGAATCTAATTCAACCATTAAAGGATGTGTGAATAGTGATGAACATACCTTTACATGAAGGGTGATGAGGTTACTACTGTTTCATGATATTCCATATTGAATTTCATCACCATCATTCATGAAAATGATGCTGACCATGATGCAAACAAAGAGGGGTGCAATGAAAAAATTGTGCCTCGAGAGGTGGGTGATTTGGGAAAAAATATAAGGCAACATAAATGCGGAATCATAGAAGGATCCAGAACCTAACACCTTCAAATTATGAATTACCCTATCATCGAAGATATGATGTCCCCTAAATATATTAATGATCATCGCAATATGAGGATGAGATAAAAAATATCATATATATCAATGAATAATTATTCAAGTTCAACATTCCCACAGAGTTTTGTCTTCAAGAAACAACATATATCCCTTCTCATGTACAACGAGAGAAAGAAAATCAACCTGAAAGATTGGAACTTTAGCATCAGGATAATTCTGGATCTAGGAAACCAGTTTACATTAATGAGGAAGTTGAGGATGCTCACAAATTTCCTCCATTGCAGTGAAAACATTTTCCTTAATAAGGTAATCATTCGGCCTTGGTACGAATTGAAAATTAGTAGGATATGAATGATGTTCAAAAAAATCAATCCTTACGCACTCCCCTTGAATATAATGTGGTCTAGATAAAGATATCTCCATAACTCTTCAACACCAACAAGTCACTAACTACTCAGATGGAAGCAATGGAGGGGTGATGTGCTCCCATGAAGCCCGAAAGGAATTCATATCTAAAATAATTGGGAGACAATTTTCCTCCACCAAATATCAATAACCCAATATTGTCAACCTTTGATGTCATGGGAGACTGGAACAATATATCATGTAGATAGTATCCAAATTCATCCCAATGATGGGCCCTATGAACCAACATGTGGTGAAAAAAAGGATTTTATTTATAGACACTGTAGTAAATCCACCATTGGTTTGGCATAACAACCATATAGTATGATCTATATCATAAATGGAAGACCGTTGTTGTAACGCACTGAACCCAGATTTCCAAAGCCAGTGCATTATTTTAATGCATTGGCATGATCACAACAAATTAAATCCTGAAGGACTAACTAGTTTATCACTCTTGGAAAATATATTACAAACATGAACATTACATTACAATTTTGAACCTAAAATACAAAATAGATAAACCTTTTAGAACAACATTATTCTCCTAGCATTGCCTTGCATATCAATCGTAAAACATTTCTTGGCCTCCTGGGAAAATAAAACGTGTGAAATGGGTGAGATCAGATGCCCATTAAGGTCAATCAATACATTTGAATATTTCATAAATAAGAATTAACTTTTAATGCGAGTATAAAACTGAAACACTAGCCTTTTAAACATAAACATGAACATAATATGGTAAAAATAGATCAATTAATGAAATTTAAACATTTACATGGATATTATACTATTCAAATAATCATATGTAATATCATTAACTAATATCATAATGAAGGAATGTATAATTTCAGACATCATAAAAACTTTTTCAAGGCCTCGTTCGAAGAACGTACTTATATGGGTAAGCCGTTAGTCAAAACATAAAATAATTTATCTCATGAGATCTAATGGTGCATCATGGTGCTTTCATTAACTAGTCCACAACCCTCAGGGATTTCATTAAGTGGTCCCTTACCCATCACGTACAATTTCCAATGCATTTCTCAAATGAAAAAGGATAAACATTCTCCAACAAAAACACTAGTTTTAAAAATAGCATACGAAATGTTAATACTTTAACAATAAAATGTGAATGGCATCAGAATAGATCATACACGGTCAAGCATATCAAATAACCTTGAATATAATATGGATAATTGGATCATAATAAATCAACCTCAATTAATCAAAAAATCCAACAAGGATGTTGACATATATGAAAATAATCTAATAAATTTATTAAAACTATTTAAGTGAAATATACTTTTTTACGTTGAAATTATTTAAAAGATGCATAGTTATAAAACAAAACATTTATTTTGAAAATAAGCTTGTAATATTTAAAGGGAAGTTTCAAAATATTAAGGTGTCATAACGGTGAATAATACTTTCTCACCCCGTATAAGTTAAAAAATATTATTTTATTAATTTTTCGAAAAGGTCATAAAGTACCTTGTTTGGAAAATGACGGAAAGATTCCTTTCAAAAAAATTTATAAAAATTCACAAATGGGTAAAATTTTATTTAAAAAGATTTGGATAAAATTTTGAAATACATTTTAAGAAAATTGTACATGGATATAAAATATGTCCTAGTAGATACGAACATATAAACAACCTCGGGTAATAATGAGATTGTGAAATTATCCCATACCATGTACTTTCCTTTAGTTTAGGGGGAATTAACATACAATGTAATTGATAAATAATATTATTAAATTATACCATAAAAATATCAATATTTATGATATAATAATTCATCCTCTTATTTCATTTTGTTATTAATATTTCAGTATTACTTTTGTTTTGGGTGCTAACTACTTCATTTTCCAATTCCTGTTTTTTCGGGAAAGTCATGTTTTTTATAAAAAGGATGTATTTTACACATATACAGAATGATATTATGTTCATAATAATTATTTTTACTCATCATATAAATTTTATAATCATTATTTAATGGATAACTTGGAGAATGAATCTCACTGCGTCGTGGAGATGGTAAGTCGTACGTACACACGAACAATGATATCATTTCCTTGATGATTAAATGGTATAGAATTTCATGGAATATAAATTATACAGAAATAGTATAATCTCATATATTTTATTTTCATACATTATATTCATCGTCATACCCATCAAAATAAAGTATAAATGAAAATTTGTTTGCACCAAAATGTGGAGATGGTAAGTCGTACGTACATATGCATGGTGATATTGCTTTTCATAGGATGGGTAAAAGAATGAATATTGTTTTACTATTTTCATAATAACATATCAGTATGTATACGGTAATTTTGATATTAATTATTTATGGAAGCAACATTAGAAGATTAATTATAATAAGAAAATAAATTGAATTGAATTGGTAAAGCAATTACTTTTTCTGTGAGTGGCTCCTTTTGATTGGCAAAAAATGAGTCATTAGAATTTCTTTCTGCCCAAAGTGTAGCCTCTAGGATGAAGTTATGTATTTTTAGAGGAGAATTGGGTAGGTATTGTCCCAGAAAAAGGTATTTAGAGGTGTGAATCAAAGATAAGGACATGTTCCCTTTTATAAGAGAGATATGGGGTGCTTTTGGAAAATCATTAAATATTAATTTATTATAAATTTATTTTTTGTTTAAAATAGCTAAAAATGTTTTATTTAGAGGAGAAGATGATAATGGGGCTAAATAACAACAACCAATTAATTTTAGACATGTTTAGGTCATAAAATTAACCTTATCATTTGGATTTAACCCTTATATAAACAGTTTAACTCTTATTGTGTCTTCTTGTATTTTCAAACTATATGGTTAATATAGTTACTATAAAATTTCAAATGAACACGAAGTGGATAATTTATTATGTATTTGACATTATGAAAGTAATTTTACCAAAAATTATATTTATATGAATTTTTTATCATTTAATAAAATAATTTTTTTCTATTTTAAAGTTTCATTTATGTCAATTTTATTACTATTCAATATTTGAATTTTTAAAAATATCAAAAAAATATGATAACTTCAAGCCAATACTTCCAATATTTCACTAACATATATATGCTATCTATAAAATTTTTGTATGTCATTAATTAATTAAATTATATTTATTTCAATATTTTCAATATCATTTATTTGATATCTCAATTAATTAAACAATTACTACATCATCATTGTGACAACATTTAATTTAATTATTTAATATTTAAAAATTATAAATAAATTATCATGATGTATATAAATTTCTTATCTTTTAAAATACTATTTATATTCTACCATATAACTTTTATAAATTCATATCAATTTTTTTTCCAAATTTGAATATGAAAATTTTCACTCTTCATTAAATAAAATATAATGAATGTCCAAATCATACACGGGTGTCTTAAAAAGGATAATATTTCTGACATAATATTTATTTTCATCTAAAAATACGAATTTATGAAATTAGGACAAGTGTTAGGGTAATTTATATTATTATAATATTATTTTTACCTTTATTTACAATATTTAACTTTAATCATGGTAAATAAAATTCAAACGATACTATTCACCAAAAATGATTTTGATAATATTAGACAACATTTTAAATAATTATTACAACCATGTATTTCCATTTTTTGAAATTGAATTCACAGAAGCTGAAAAATTAAGTTTAATGCAAATCTACAAATGTGGCAAGAAGGCGGGTAAAAAGGCATTAAAAAATATCAATAATTTTTTATATCTAAAATGATTAAAATGCCTTAAATTTGGTGAATATATGTATTATTTATCTACTTTTACTTAATAATAAATTTAAATAAAAATAACTATTTAAATGAAAAAGAAGGATTTTTAACAATAATGCAGTTTTTTCACTATTCAACAAAACATTTATAGTTATGAAAAAAATACCAAAAATTCACCCTAATCTAATTTTGATATTCTGAATTAAAAAAATTATAATTTAACAAATTCAATTTATAAGAGTGTATTAAATTAATTTTATTATAGTTCAAAAAAGGACATAAAAAGTAGTTCTTTTGGGAAAATATTATTTCTAAACATATAACTATTTTACTGAAACTTATACATTTCATTATAAATATGTTTTATTTATGTGAAAAAATTATAAATAAAATTTGAAAATTATTTATTACTATTCATATAATTATATTTAATGTATAAGTTATAAATATTACAATTAAATAATTATAATACTAAGGTTCTTTTTCGTAGAAACTCAATCTTGCATGTGATGCAATCCAAGTCGGTGATGCGTTCAATATAAGCTATTGAATTTATTTAAAAATACAACACACTATGATATCTTAGGTTGTTAAATTTGTCAGCAATTCCATCATTAATTTATCTCCATTTTAGGGAAAACTGAAATTGTAAACCTCACCAATTGAAAGAAGCATGAAAAGGAGAGGGTCACTATATCTCTAAATGGATGGGTATCATAAACAAACATAGTATCTCGCTGTTTGAAGAGAAATTGATGGAAAACTATGTTGAGATCCTCTGAGATAACCAACAAGGGCCTTTGATCCTGATGAAATACCCATGTGGTTTCCGCGAGCTCACAGAAATGGAACAATGACTTGAAGATTCCATCTTCCAAACTTAGTCCAAATATCAACCCATGCATACAACATATGAAAAATGACATATAAGAGTATAGAATATTGATGACACCCTCAAACCATTAATATTCCCCTTTAATGTACCCCATAAGACTGAAAATCCCCTCACACCTCTCATAGAGTGGTCGCTGCAGCAAAACCATCTTCGACTGGAGTTAAATAGAGATCTAGATTTCTCTCAATTTGAGAAATAAAAGAATAACGTATATTCACTCTGAAACGAATTGGTTCATGGATATTTCCTCATACATATAAAAAAACCCTCTCAAGATACTATAGTCGATGACACTCAGTGAGGTCATCCAGTGCATGGTTGATTTTGGATAGGTGATACTAGGATAATCCTTAGTATATGTGACCTGTATGACTAATGCCCGACTAGAATAAGAGGTTGACTAACATGAATGCTCGTCTAGTTGTGACCAACTGTTCAATAACTGGTTGACTTGAAATATATTCAACTGAGCTCACGTCACCTTGAGAGAATAGCTTCGTAAACAAGTGAAAATCTTAACACATAGGGAGATTCTATTGAATTGACCTCTCAAAGGTAGACATAATCATTAGATACATGAAAATAGACAAGATAAATAGTTATATCCAACACCCACATAGATTTTGACTCTTTCAGATTTATTTCTATTAGGAGTTGGAGAATAGACACCAACCCAAAAAATAAAATCATCATCATCATAAGAGATCATTTTTAGTTATGTTAATTTAATTTACTTTATATAACCTTTATCTGATGATGCATATGCTCATAAATATTTGTTCTACATACTTGACTGGGGAGCTAGAAGCGGAGGCTATAGAAGTCGAGAGTACAGAGGAGGGTGCAGTTGTAGCCAAACCCAATATTTCATTCAAATCACCATGGAATATATATGTGAAGCTGAGAACCATGGGTGAGTTCTTTATAAATCCTAGTAGAAGCATAGAGATTCCCAAGTACCCTTCAATGTTCATACAAACCCAATTATTTTAAACAACCAGATGGTGGGAGTTTAATTGTTTGACCATCCCAAAAAAAGGGTTAATCCAACACAACCTATGCTACCAACATAGATTCTCCCTTGAATTTTTCCCAAGTACTAGAACCATATTCCTCTAACAACTCAAATATTAAGCCACCTAATAATGATAAATCCCACCTTGGGATGCACATACATCTGACATAGAAATATGACATTCTAAAATTGTTGGTTATGGTCCCAACCAAACTCTCAATATATGACTCTCCCCATATATCAAAGGAAATAAAATATTCGTTCATTGAGTCCCTTTGGATCCCCCTAGGAGTTTGACATATAAGTCACTATTTTTGAGGCTTACCAAGTGGAGACTATGCAACTAGAATATTATGCAAACATTTTATTCATAATTAAATCAGGAATAATATATTTAGGGGAATATTAGAACCCTATATGTTTATTTAAGGATATATAATGTCAATATATGATGAGATCTTGTTTATTTTTTTGTTATCACCCTATTCCTCATCTAGACTCTCCAACGTTTTGAATATAGCAAGGATGATTTATCTCCAATGAAGTTGACCATCGAAGGGTACAACAAAAGCGAGTAGAGTCCCCAAGGAAAGATCAAGAAAAATTCTTAGTTATAGCACATCATATCCATTGATAAGTTTATGGTTATGAAAAAAGACAAAACATACAATTTTTTTCTTGGAAAACCTCATCTTTATAGCCATGTGGAAGTGCTATCAAAATTCCAGCAATGTTTGAAATACCCCATCAGTAGAATGGTTGGAATACTACATATTGAAAATTACCATTTTTTAATATTTGGAATAAATATAAAATGATGAAGGTTTCTATAATAAGGAAGGAAAACAACCAATAAATGTGGTTAAGTTTTAGGTTTCTTATCCCAATGGCTTCAAAACCACCCATGTGAATCCCTAGATTGACAGCATAGAATATGTGTTGCATATAAACCAAATCAATGTAAAAGACTCGATCTCTGCAATCTATAGTGAACCAAAACAATTCTCGGGCCCATGTCTATGTGATAATAATAGATCCAATTATTGTGATTTTATTAATGGGTAGTTATACTAATGCTCTATCAAGATCTAATAATTCCCTTTCACCGTTATTAAAAAATGAAAATCCCCTTGGATATCCTTTAAAACTCAGGGTGATGATACCTTTAATAAACCTAGTATCATTGTAAAAGAGTATAAGAATCCATAGAATATCTCCACAATGACTCTAGGGTTTTAGGATATCAGTATAACTTCTCATGGTATCTCTTATATCTATAGAGATTTTGATGCCCCTGAATTATCCACCATGAATGTAGATTACCCCATAGAAAAAAATATGGAAGAAGAGGAGGATGACCTCAAGAACACTACATTCATTTTTTAGGAATGCATCTCCACCACCATTGATGATCTCTGGAAGGTGAATCTAGTAAAAAATAAAAACCTCAGCCAATGTTGATTAGTGCCACCATGACGCTTGAAGATAAAGAGATGTGCATTCCATTCTTAAAGAAGCATCGATATTTTCTATCTTTGAATTATACATAGATGCTCAGTCATGACCCCAATGTGGCTAGTCATCAACAAAGTTTTCCCAATGAAAACCATGGTTTTAAGAAGGAAAACAAAAGAATACACCCCTGTCATGTTACTAATATATAATCAAAATTTGAAAATTTGATCAAAGTCAAGTTTGATTAGGAGGTGAAGTGCCCAAAATGTCGTTCCGACATTGTCCCCACTAGGAAAAAAGTGGGTAGATCAGGTATTTCATTATTTCGGAGACCTTAATTGACACTGCCTAACGAATGAATTCAAATTACTAATCTACAAAAATTTGATTGATGTGACCAATGGCTTCCAATCCATTTCCTTTATGGATAGATATTCATGATATAACCAGATCAATATAGACCATGAAGATGATGAAGACATCGTCTTCTGAGCACCTCAAGAATTATTTTGCTACCATAACATACACTTTAGATTAAATAATGACGGTACTAGTTATCAATGTTCCATGAATCAAATATTTAAAACGTTATTAGGATTAATAATAGGGCTATGTAGATGACAGGATGGTTGAATCTTTACAATTTTATGAGCACCTGACCAATGTTCAAAAAATATTCAACAAATTGTAATAGCAATATTTGACGATGAAACATATAAGGTGTTCTTTTTGAGTATCATTAGAGACGTTCCTTGGATTCATTTTGTGCCACCATGGAATCTAGGTTGACCTAGAAAAGACAATTACAGTTATGAAAATTCCACCTCCTTAGAATCTCAAATACTTGTGATGGATCCAAGGGAACCTTGATTATATAAGGTGTTTCATAGCCAACATAGTTATAAAAATATCCAGTATTCACTAAATTGATGAAGAAGGGAGTATCATACCAATGGGGAAAGGATTTACAAGACGATTTTGAAAATATGAAGCAATACCTATTACATTAAACAATATTGATTCTTCCAATAGAAGGGAAGCCACTCATCCTATATATAGCCACCATGGAAATATCACTCAAGACTTTACATATATAAATAAATTAAATGGGAAATGAAAATAGTCTCTATAGTCTAAGACGAATAATACTAGATTCTGAGACTCAGTATTATGGTATTTTGATGAACTGCCTCGCACTCATCTTATCAATGAAAAGGATGAGGCATTACTTGTAGCATCTTGTGGTCAACCTAGTCTTTTTTATTTACCCACTCAAGTATATTATTTCATGTCCTATGTTTACTGAATTCTTAGACTGATTGTAGGTTATTCTAAACAAGTATGTCATTAAATTCGGGTCACAAAAGATAGTCAAAGTATGGACACTAGATGATTTCCTAGGAGTTCATCTTGTCATGAAAAGTATTCCAATGGACACTGAACTTATAGAAAATGAGAATTTATATACTCATGACACTCCCCAAATGTGGGAGATTCATTTGAATGGTGCCTCCTAAAGTTTGGTCTATAATATTACTAAGAACTAAATGCTTCACAAGGTTGGTATAATAATTTTGTTGGTTTCCCCAGAAAAGGAAATTATACCATATTCTTTTTCCATATTTAAATTCCAAATTAATAATGAGGTAGAATACCAAGTCCTTATATTGCAGGATTAGAGATATAACTGCAGTTGAAAATAACCTACATTAATGTCAAAGGGGGCTTAGATTTAGTGATCAAATAGATCAATGATGAAAATGCCATCAAGAAAAAAGAATTGGCCCCTCTCATTGTCTAGGTGAGAGGATAAATGGTGGAATTTCACTTCAATCCAATACTGCATCATGTCCCTCAATCATAGAATGATCACACCAATAAACTAGCTAATGCACTCATAGTCCAAGCCTATCCCGATCAAAATGTCTTAGTATTCTGAATTATACACTAATGTGTATTCTTACTAGTCAGTCGCTGCAACATGGAGGAAATAAATCATGTCAACACTACCCTATAGCATGTTGAGCCAATGTACACCACTGGATGGATGGGACACATAACAGATTAACTCCAAAATGGGACCCTCCAAATAGATTGAGTCAAAAGGAATTAAATTCAGTGTTGAGACGCAAAAGATTCCCCTCGAGATGTGTCAAATGATAAAAAATCTCTCTATATATGAGGCTTCGATAGATTCATACTCAAATTTATTTTAGAATGAGATATTCCCACCATTATTAAGGTAGTGCATTCAAGTTCTTGTGGTACTCACTAATCCAGAACCAGACCCTCCCACCAAATCAGGAAACATGGTTAATACTATAAGACAATGATATAGGACTTCGTTGAATTCACTATGATATGTCACACATGTCAGATTCATGTAAAATCCATTTATCATCCCCTAGAATTTCTATACATTGCTAAATAATCAGGGCTATTTTATGAATTAGGAATGGATGTTGTGGGGGAATATCCCCCTATATCAGCTAAATAATTTATGTACATACTTACTACTACTAATTTCCTTTTAAATGGGCTATAAATATACCAATTATGGAATTCAGGATGAAGAGTATCCTAAAATCTGTGAAGCCTAATATTATTACTAGATTTGGTATCCTTCATACAATATTGATGGAAAATGGCACAAATTTTAGTTTTCCCCAGTTGAATAAGCAATATCAAGAGTACAAAAATCAAGTGAAACCATTCATATTTCTATGATGCATCAGAAAATGGGAAGATAAAGGCCTTTAATAAAAAACAATCAAATATACTCTAGAAAATTGTGGATAAAGATATAAGTATTATCTAGGAATGATCCTACATTATTTATGGGACTACCACACCACCACGTGCACTTCCACACATGCAACCCCATATTCGCTGGTGTATGGATCAAAAGTAGTTTTACCCATCAAGATAATTCTTCCTACACTCTAAATAACTATATGTAGACAAATATTACAAAAAAACAATAATATGATAAATAATAAGAGTTAGAATGACTAGGTCAGAAATGGATTCATACACTACAAAAACTTGAAATCCATATGAACTGGATTTCACGATCCTTCAACAAAGAGGTTCCCCTCTTCTCATTTCTACAAATAGAATTATTAATGGTTCTTATAACCTCAATGCTAACAATGAAGAAAACCCCAAATATGGAACTTAATTGGGATGTACCTTATATAATACATAAGGTCTACTTAAATCAGGGTTACTCATTGGCTATGATGTAAGGGGAACACATTACACCTCCCAACAACATGAGGTTTCTTAAGATGTAATTTACAAAACTTCCATCATCATACCCAAGTACTAGAATCATGTCATTAATGTACACAACATTCCTTGTCCTTACCACATGACGTTAAACTACATGAAAGGTGTCTTTACCACATGAACATATACTACACAGAACATGGTCCTGGTCACAAGACCTTAAACTACACAACATGTGCCCACCATTTCAAACCTACATACTCTCCTGAAACATGATACAGATCTAGGTAAAGGGTTTCCAATATAGGTTTTAGAATCTCATGCCATTTTTTCTCAACAACATTGCGTAAAGGAAAAGTGGCCCCAATTGAGTATGTCACTGAAACCTCATTCATGATAGATTTTCTTCTTTCCAAATCCAGGAAATCACTTCATTAATGATTCACTAAACATGATATGGATCTATAATGAAGTAATAATGAAGTGTACCTATCCTTATGTAAGACTAAAATAAACAAAAGTAAAAATTCCAAAAAACTATTTATGGATTTATTATTGTTCCCACAGGATACGTAGTGATACCCAGGTTTCCAACATTGGCCCCTGCCACAATGAAAAAAATGTCTCCTCCCGGTATACAGGACAACCTTGTGAATGGGAATTTTAAAATAAATATGTGTGGCATGATTAGTGTTACCAGATGATATGTAGTGACAACTATATCTCAAACACTAGATCTACCCACAATATATAAAAACGATGCCCCTTCCCTTACATGTTCGCCATACCTGCACTGGGGATTCTTTATAAGAACTATGTGTGGCTTGATTATTATCATCATAGGATATGAAGTGTTTCCTAGATCCTCCATCATAGGCACAAACATGAGTTTTCATCACTCCAAATCATGCCCTTCCATGAGAGTAAGATCCATGTAAAGGATATAGTCCATATTAAAATTTTTACATCTCTAGATATTCCATATTATGCACCATCACATGGCTTAATTGAAAATCCATTTTTCACTTGGTTTATCATGCCGATCACAACACATGTGATCTTAGGAAACGTGGAAAGCCTCTCTGATTAAAATGATCAAAATAAATTCTACTAAAAAAACAAAGAACCACTTCATAGTCACATGATTTTAAACTATACGAAAACCATATCCTTGTAAAATGATGTTAAACTGTATTATATAATGTTAAGCTATATGGAATGATTTCTTAATGATCGTAATATCACCCCCATGATGATTGTGTACTATATAATTTCATGTTTTATTCCTTCACCTAAAAATGCATTCAATACATGTTGGCATAGACTTTAGGGTGGTAAAACCCTCCTTCAATATTACATTCTTCATGAACAAAATTCATATATTTGATATCTGAGTCAATAATAACCAATTCATTGAGATGATACACTTCTCTTAGAATCCTATAGACCTTGATCCCACATACTATTGGTTATACCTAGTGGAAAATTGGTCACATGGACTGCTTAATACAGAGGTACACCTCTAGGATTCATTGTATAATAACAAAATGTCTCAAATATTGTGCTTGATGGATGTTTAATTCCCGTTAGAGATGATGCCCTTAAAACCAAGAGCTATTTTACTAAATTTGTAGGATATAGGTCTCCAAAATTACTAATGATTGGCATGTACCCACTGGCCTTAATCTCTCAATGACTATGATATTCTTGTGTTATGATTTACACCTCCCATAACCCAAATATTCAAGAAGGTTTAGATACACTTTATGCTACTCATCTGTATTTCATGCTCCTCATCAACGAAAGATTATAATGTTTCATTCTTGTACCCTTTCATTTTGAGTTATATATCTCTAATGAATACCCAACTTCAATGAGTTCCAAAATCCCTTTGAACACCACCTTTTGAACCAAAAAATATCATGCACCATTTTCATGTATAAATTTACAAATACCTTTAGCATATATTCAATTAGTATTTCATAGACCTTAAACCCAAATCCTCCTAGATTTCCCTTTTGGAATATTTGAAATAGGGAATGACAAATCTAGAAGGAACCCTGTCAGGATTCGTTGGTGAATAACACAATGCCAAAGAGATTGTGCATAGGGGAAATTTTGGTTCCTATTGGTAATCCACTAGGATTCATTGGTGAATAACGCAACCCCTCAATGTTTATGTCTAGTTGATGTTTTACTCCCTTAGGAAAGGCCCCCATTAACTCGATGAGTTATTTCTCTAATGGTGCAATGTAAATCCAATAAGTCAAACAATAATCATCCTTGATATATTCGTTACAAAACAATACTTAGTGCATCAATTCCCATCCTCCTATGCCTAAGAGGGATCAATAATGACTCTGTGGTTTATGCCTTCGTACCTATGTCATGGAGAAAAGACTCTAAAATGCACAAAATCTATATAAAAACTATGTGTGTCATGATTCCTTCTACCGTAGTATACATTATGATTCACAAATATACATTCCTAGGCATGTGTACAATGTAATAATAAAATGCCTCTTACCTTGCAAACAAGTTAGACTCATTTGAGGATTCTTTGAGAAAACTATGTGGGGATTTATTTTCATTACTATGATATATGTAATGATTCCTAGATTTCATTTTCCTAGGATTATCCAAAAATTATTCCTATGTGAGAACTATATATATATATATAATTCTTTGTAATATAGGTGAAATACGCCTGAGAGAAATAATGACCGTATTCACTACACAAGAGCCTGATCTTAATAGGGAACTTTCTTTTGATGAACTACATCTGGATTAATTCTTAATAGAAAAGGATACATTGTGACACATGAATCACAAATCATGGGTCTATCGATAATATAAAATGAAAAAGTCAAATAAATTCACCCATCTCAACATAGGGGATGGCCTTGTGTAGGGAACATTCTTAAGAACTATGTGTGGATTTATTCCTATTTCTATAGGATTTGTATTGATGGCCAGTTCTCAAATCATATGTCCAACCAAAATAATAGAAATTATAGATATAATTACACCTCCCTGCATATGCTTAATACCTATGTGGGGATGTTTCGTTTTGATAACTACATATGGATTTATTAATATCATTATGTGATATGTAGTGATGTCTGGAACACCTATTCTAGGCCTGGTAATGAATTCTCATCACCCCCAACTATAATCCTCATTGAGAACCAAATTTATGTGGGTATTCCTACTCATATAAAAATGTATATTACCATATATATTCCATATTATGAACCCTCACATGGATCAATCAACTGCCCATCTATCTCTTGTTTCTCACAATAAGCATGACTCATGTGAGCTTAAGGAACTTTGAATTCTTCTTTGACAAACATGATCAAGGTGAAACTTACCTCTAGATAGGGAACCACATCCTAGTCACATGATATTAAACTACACGACCATGTCCAAGTTTCATGAAATTAAACTGTATTACATGATATCTTCATGGGGAACATATCATCCCCCTGATGACTACACAATAAATAATTCGATGTTTATCCCTTTTCCTAAAACATGTGTTCAATACCCATTGGCATAGCCTCTAGGGTACTAGAAACCTCTTTTAATATTAAATTATCCATGAAGCAACTTCATATATTTGATATTTGAGTCAGTACCAACCATTTCTTGAGTTGATACACTTCTCTAGAAATCCTTTTGACTGTGATCCCACATACTATTGGTTCTCCCTAGTAGTAAATTGGTACTATATAATAGTTAATCTAAATAGTCCCCACTAGGATTCTCTAGTGAATAACAGAATTCATCAAAGCGTGTGCTTAATGGATATTTCGGTCCTAGAGAAGATACAACCCTTTAATATAGGAGCTATTGTCCTACCTGTGTAGAATATGGTCTTCTAACATTATTGATGGTTGAATTATACCCACCAGTATCCACATCCTATTTACTCAGATATTCTGGGGTTATCATTTACACTTCCCATAACCTAAAAATTCAAGTTGATTTGGATACAATCAATGATACTCATCTGTGCGATGTACCCATTGGAAAAGAAAGAGAATAACATTGCATTATTGTAACCCTCCATCCTGGGATATGCATATTCTATGAATACCCAAATCCACTAAGTTAGTCATTCATCTTGATGAAATGTCATGGTCGCACAACACTAAACAACATGATATATGGTCCATCCTGCAAATACCTAAAAATTATTATAGTGCATGTCCTATGAACCCTATCCATAAATCTATGCTAGAGATGAATGTTTCATCTCCATACAAGGATAAGATATAGAAATACCCTTCCCTATATATGATCTTGATCTACAAAGAAGACCCTTTATATGACTATGATGTCAAGGAACACTATGGGAATATTAAAAAAACCAACCTCTCTCCATATGAGGTATATTTATATGGGGAGTCTTTATAAGATCAACATGTGTCAAGATTCCTATTACCATAAGATACATAGTGATTCCTATATCTAAAAACCTAGACCCAGGTACAATATTTAAAATAATAAATTCCTGCTTTCTATATGTATGTGTTTGATCTATGCAAGTAACCTTCTCCCATAAGAACTATATATGAATTGATTCATATCCACATAGAATATGTAATTACACTCAAGTTTCCCATCACAAGACGAATTCATAAATGGAAAAAAAAATTATATCCCCTCCAAATTTATTTTTTGATAATTTTAATTGATACCCCAATTCCCCAATGGATTGAGACTAATGTATGACTTCATCCCCCTTTCTTACACATTATCTAGATTCATGTAGAGGAATCCTAAAAAATATTATACATGGCCAAATAACAATTCCCCCTCCCCACACGTGAGTTTGATCTCTATGGGTATCCATATGAGAAATCAAATTATAGCATGCTTTCCTCCCTTAAAAAATACATAGGAAAACCTAGGGAATCCCATCCACAACAATTTCATATGCCCCTAGTCTCTGGCCTACTTTTCATTAACTTAAGTTGTTTATGGATAAATTATATCTTTATTTCATGTATAAATTTTAAGGTACTTAAATGTATTAATACCTATATTTAATTTAAAATTTATACACATATTTGAACAGTTTAACTCATTTTTGTTATTTAATGGTAGAAACAATAGATATATGAAAAAGTAAATGAAAGAGATGAATAAATGAGAAAAATACACTTCGTACTGTGAGTACCACTCGTGGCATGACACCATATTTTTTAGGATACATAAAATCTGGAAAACTAGAGTAGAACAGTTACACATCGTGTAATTCATTTGCGCATCATGACATCATATAAATAAGGAACTGCTCAGTAAAAGTTGTGATGGTATTACATGATTGTAAGAAAAATTACATGTCATGTAAATTAATTTCCCGATGTGAGTTTTTTTTGGGATATGTTTTTGGAAGAGATACGCTAAAATTCATGTTGTCTAAAAAAAGAATTAAATGTCATGTAAACACATTACACATTTTGTAAATTCACGAGACATGATTTCAATGTACAGATTCTACGTATCATCACTTTTTCACCAAATCTATGACTTGGGACCCACCTAAGACAAACTTTTAACCATTGCTTAATGATTTTTAATGTTGTATGATCCATCTGAATCCTATAAAAGGAGAGATTACCAACTACTGTTGGGGATCCAGATCCAATATAGTCCAAAGCTTGAAGTGAGAAGATGCATTTTGTAGGGTCTTCCCCAAGTTCGTATTTCATTTCTTTATGCATTATTTTCTCCTTGCCTATAATTTTGTCATCACTATGATGTGCTGGTAAAATGTCCTTGAGCTATGGTAATGTAATTAAAGGGGGAATGTGCGTTGGATTTATTACATTTTATTAATTCATTTATTTGATTTTCCAAAATTTAATATTTAACATTCAATAACATTCTTTTTGGTATCATGACCATTGATATTTGAATCTAAAAGGAACACTAAAATTGTGAAATTGACAAACCTATGGAATTCCAGACCATTATCAAAATTAACAAGAATTTGGTTTACAAATGGTATTGGGATAGACTTGTTTTGGAAAAATCCTAAATTACCAGACCAAGAGAAATAGAGGATTACGACATCAATAAGTCAATACCATGACAATTGGATCATTATCATCTTGACCCTAACACTAATCATGAATTAGTCAACATATTTTAGTAAATCCCATTACACTCAAACATTAAAATTAAAAAACAATGGAGTGCTTTTAAAAATGAATTTTTAAACAATTCAATCAATTGCCTTTCGTCTTTTGTGTTATCAAAACCAATCAAATCAATCGTTTCTCACATTTTTCCTTAATTTAGTAAAATTACATCATTTCAAAACCTAAATAAACTAACTTCTCCATCCCTATGGATCAATCATAACCCACTAATTTAATATGTTTTCATTAATTAATTATCATATATTGAGTTTTTATAAATATTGTTTTTTCATAGACTTGTATGGAATTAATGAAACCCAATGGGCCTATAAGTAACTCAGTCATGTAGAATCTCTTTTCCTATGTATGAAACAGATCTACATATGACTTGATTTCACATGAGATAGATCTCTGAAATATGGTCTCCATTATATAACTACCAACCAGTAAACTGATGTAAGGATAATAGATTCCTCCCATATCTAAATTCCCTCAACTAGTACATGGTTTGTTTAAAGATACATTTCATAGTTTCACATCAATTCCCATGTCCTTATAACATGATGTTTAACCTTTATGGAACCCCTCATTACTGCATGATGATTAAATACATGGATGTAGTCCTAGTTGTAGGACATTAAATTGCACAACAATTAAATTATTTTTCTATGAAGATAAATAACCTAGAATAAGTGTTCCCTCATCATGATATTAATGTTCAGGGTACTTCCATCAACTTTCTTAGAACCTCAATCCATGAATCACGCAACATGTCTTGAGAATCTTCAATTTTTATAAATCTTACACAACACATGGAATGAATAAAAGATCTATTTGTTTGACTGTGTATGAGTTGAATCTAAATAATCACCTTAGACTCATCACCCAAAGGTATTTAATCTTTGAATAAAGGATATTATGATCTTTTTGAGCCTTGTTATCATCATATTGGATCTCACCACCATAATTTGATTCATGATTATCCTTGTCATGACTGTATCATGACATCACTCATGACCCAAGAACCTTGAGGCATGATTTATATCATTCCCATATTCAACATAAAAGGGTTTTGGAGTTATCTTGACCTTATGGATGTTAATTAGGTTGTTTTGTAACACTCCCCTAATATTATGTCTAAATTGAAAGACCTTAAAAAGCTATTGAAAGAGGCACAAATCTTTTATCGATAAAAACTCATAATTGGTGGTTTGAGAAAAAATCACGTCTCTGATTTCTAAACCCATTATCACTAAAGTTTAGTAAAAAGATTTATCATAAGTAAAATAATGAAAATGGTCATAGACCCCATATTTTGTCCCTAATAAAATCTGATCCATGCTCTTTGGACCCATCCTCACCTAGAAACAAATTATAGTAATGATTTATCACATTCCATTACCTTGATAACATGTTCAATATGTGATGCAAAAACATTTAAGGTGTTGGAACCCTTCTTGAATATAACATTTTCCCCAAACCACCATCATGAAATTGAAGTATGATATAACACCCAATAATTACTTGAGTTGGTACACTTGTCCTAGAACCCCATAGCCTTGGAACATTGCTCTTGGTTCTTCTTTATTGTGTATTGGTAATAGGTACCAACAGATCTGAAGGGACCCCACAATGATTCATTAGTGGATAACACAATGAATTATATTTTTCACCTAGTGGATGATTTTTTTCTAGAGGAAAGGACACCCTTAATTGCATGAGATATTTCTTTAGCTATGTGTGACACTAGTTTCTATGATTACAGTTGGCTGACTTGTACCCACTGTCCTATTTTTTCAGGTCACTCAAATATTCTTATATCATGACATAAAATTTCCATGACCAAGCAATTCAAGTAGATTTGATATACCTAATGCTACATAACCTTATATTGTACCAATTTTTAAATATGAAATGTGGAACTTCATTCTTGAACCTTTTAATGACCATCGTCATTGGAACTGAAACAAATTGGTGTAGGTCCCATGATTTACAATAATTAAATTGAACTACCTTCAAGGTTCCAGAATCCTTCTTGGATAGACTTTTCCTCTATATCCAACTTCACCACCCTGGTGTATGAGTCTTCCAAAATATTACATAGCCCATGGAAAATATAGGGGACCCATTTTCTTTTCCATGATTCTAACCTCTATTTTTTTCATTGATAATGTCGATTAAAACATAAAATATAGATATATCCTCCTTACAGTAAAGTAAATCCAATCCTCACTATCCCCAACTACATCATAGTGGAACTTGACACCTTGGAGTGTTCCACAGACACCCCTGGTCTATCTTCCCCTTCTCATCACCCTTGATTTAAACTCTTGTGTTATGATTTACAAAACCAACAATCTAGATATCCAAATTGATTCGATATCCATTATATTATATCACAATCTATCAATAACATTTTAAGTAGGGAAGCAGGGCATTAAAACCCTACAGGAATACACATCTTTCAACATCTTAGTAAGGATGTAGGCTGGCTGAATCCTCAATTAATACCCATATTTCATCATCTCAGTATGGATGAAAGGTGTCCAAAAACTTCATGAATATCCATCCTTTATCATTTTATCAAGGATGTATGGTGTCTGAACCATTCATAAATGTCCATACTTCATCATCTTAGTAAGGGTGTGGGTTGTTTGAACCCTTGATGAATACCAACCATTCATCATCTAAGTAAGTAAGTAGAGAATATGAATATTTCATGAATACTCATCCTTATCCTTTTATATATCTTAGGAATAAACAAAAACGAATAGTTCAAGATAGAATACCCTAAACTACAATATCAAATGGTCTCACCTAGAAGACCCTAAACTACAAAAAAAATATGGTATGCGCTATTTTTCCTAAACTTGTATTAGCTAATCAATTTGACATGAAAGACCTTAAACAACCAATTAAACGATAAACAATGATCACCAATTTGAAAACTTGTAATGTGAACCCTATGAAATGTTTTAGTCACTAGTCACAAAACACACACATTGAGGAATCTAGAAAACCTTGAGAACATATAAAATGGAAAATTCATAAAACTTTTTGGATAAAAAACCGTAATAGGAAACCAAAGAAAAAGAAACTTCCAATCCCTCTAACTCTATCCTTCAAAAAATTAGGATAATTTTATGGATGAAAAAAAAAGATAGAAAAATTATATGCACCATTATATCTCCCTATAAAAATCAATATATACTCGCTTGGCCCTTAGATTGGGAAAAAGATAGACCAACCTCACCTTAGACATATTTAACAAAATTATCCTTTGAATCAGGTGATATCAGAATGATTGGAGAAGATGTATCAATGAAGAAGATTATGATATGATTCAATCATGGGAAATTCTCATGAGAGTTCTATTATAGATCAATCATTTGAGCTCATGTTTGGTTTTACATGGTATTATAAAAATAATTTATTTCATTGATGGTGTATAAAATATCTTTCCAAAAAAATTTCATTCACATGATGAATGAGAGAATTATTAAAAATATATAGATTCCAAAAATATTTTTTCATTGACGATGTGAAAAAGAAGGCATAAATCTCTATAGTCTGGAGTCTCTACTAGGATTCCCTGTTCTCATAAAACTTGATCATGGTAAAAATTGCTCCACAAAGTTCTCTAGGTTGGAAAAATATCAGTGATGAATGTTAATTGAATTCTATAACAATTCTCGCTCCATTTCCTCTTATTTTTCTAGTGGATGTAGTGCCTTGATCAAGTATGATGACCCATAATCCTCTATTTGGGTGGTATCCAGCAAAGAATATTATTTTTAGAAATATGACATTGATAGAGTTATGATTGTTTCATATTCTGTTATCTTAATGTTCAAGTCACTCATCTAATCACACAACTGTGTAATTATATGAAGATTTTGATCTAACACATCATAGGAATCCCTCATGGAATAGTTTAGGATATTCTTGTTTTCAAAGGAACATATTTATTTGTCAAGATCAGACAACTTATTACATTTTAAGAATATATTCAATGTGATATTTTATAATATATGATAGTTGTATCCTCAAAACCTCTGGCTATATAAAATATAGAAGTGGTTCTCCCCTTGACAGTGAATTTCCTCCAATGGGTTCATGAGAATTATGGTGCGAATCTAGTTACAAATCCATCTTCCTACCATCCCACTGTTGGTAACTATCTCTAATGCTGCATCAACACAACTATCAATGGTCAGGATATATTTAGGTATCAAATATATTGAATGAAGGCCTGACCCAACTGATAATGTAGAAAAATAAGTGTCTTGGGCATTTCCCACTTCACTGATGCCATATTCTGACCCTCCTCTAGCGGGTGCATCATCCGCTGACGACATTCATGGAATTATTTCCCTGAAAATATTTCACTCATCTATACATGGGTGAGAGTTTTTTCAGGGGGTTCCTTTAGTCCTAACCAAGTTCCGACGAGGCTATGAATATGTGGTTTATGGAGGAATTGGGTGTGAATGATTCCTCTCAACACACTTACTGGATACGATTCGATTATGGCTCGGGAATTATATCATGATAGACAAGTAGAAGTGTGGGAAGGAGGAAAGTCAATCCTAGAGTTAGTATCCTTACATGCCAATATCATCTTGAATTTATAGATAAAACTGGGATGTTATTCCTTTTTCACACCAGAAAAATGGAGAGAAGTCACTTGCTGAATGAAGTAGAAATGATGAGAAAATTTGTATGGGGAATATGGTAAATAAATAATTAGTTCTTATAAATAGTTTATTAGAACACCATCCTAGAAAGTAAATTTATATGACCTATCATCATTAGTACCACTTCAATCACCAATATGCTTCCATGATGGTGTGGGGAATAATAAAAAATTGACACAATTGTGTTTTATCATCATGTTGATAGCTTCATCAACATATTATGGCATGGCCTTGACCTAGGAGACATTAAGAAGTCGAGGGAAGAACTGGGAGCTAATGATTTCAGTGTCATTTTGGTACCCTTAATGTAGGATCTCAGAACACACTGAGAGACGAGGGGTGTATTAGGGAGTCATGTTTTTCATTAAATTTGATTGATATTATTCCTGTGTTGGAAGGAACCTATTAAAAAGGTCTTATAAAATTTTTAAAAAAACAAACAATCACATGCGAAGAGATGACACATGGATTTTACTTGGTTCATGACTATGGTATAGTCCAAGGAGCATATACCGATAGGATTTTAATAATAAAAAAGTACACTAATATTCACTAGTTGAAAATAATAAGATTTTAGGCATAGTCACTCAATTCTAGGCACACTACCTTTACATAATTTTAGGGTGAGCACACTGCATTCCTTAGAACACTTCTGTTTACTCCCCCTTGATCACTAAATTGGGAAGAGTCTAAACTCAGTTTGTGAACATAAAGGACACTTTAATAGATTGGCATTTAATCCTTTGTCTCTATCTATCCTGAGACTCTTCTTGCATCAAAATCCTGAAATGATGCACTTGGAGGCACTGATCGAACAATCTGGATATCAAAATCCTTTTAGAATCTCAATAATACACTAATGCAACACCTGTTATTTCATGGGAATTTTTGAAATTGTCATGAAATATTACTCTATTGAAACCCCTATCTTTCACAAACCCACACCTTGTGTTTCACTTGGTTTGGATTAAAACAAGTATCACAATGAACACAAGATTTACTATGTGTAAATATTCCACAAGAAAATGATTCACACGGTAGAGAAACCTGATCATTGATTGAAAATTCTTATGTCTTGATTGGGGGAAGCCACCAATTTATAGTCCTTGATGACCCTGTGTGAAATATTATTAAACGTCTTCATCAGTGCATGTAATATTACATCTGATCATGAAAAACTCCTTTTGATGTTGCATTAGACGTGTAAGAATCCTCCACACAACCTCGTCTTCCGTGCACATTTTAAAACTTCTTGCACCAATTTCCTTTTCCATATTTTTATGAAATGATACCGAAACATGCCTTGCATACATGTTTTCAATCCTCATCCAATATTTCATGAAACTTTCTTTTCCAAAAACAATCTTCACCATTCTCCAATTTATGGACCCAAAAATTTCACAAACACTGTAAAATGATTCCACCTTAAAAATTATTTTCAGTTTAAATTGTAAGATCCATTTCATTGAAATATACCAGATATACTATTTTAGGATTGAAAAAAACACAAATCATTCTCCATTCATAGAAAATAAAATCCTTGGTTTCAACAATCCCCCCTTTGTGTTTGTTGGAAATATATAGATAAATTCAACGAAGAAATAGTCATAATCAAAACTAGGTATACAAAAAACAATTCAACAAACACTCTATGTCTAAATGATAAATTCTCAAAGTATAGAACAATAGTAGAATCGTGAATTGGGTTCTTGTGTTTTATAATGCTTAAATATGTCCAAGCTAAGCTATGATGGTTTCCTTATAACACCGAATTGTTTTCTCTATTCTCATTTTCTCCCTGCATGTTCCCCTTATTAAAACTCAGCATTATCTATTTTAGATAAACTATTGAAGCATCATATTTCCAATTTGGTAATTCCCTTTGTAACATTGAATTCTCTATTCAACATTCTTTTACAGCCTCATGACATTGAATTTATCTATTCTCCCCCTTTGTTAATAAACCCAAGGATCTATATGATTTCTTGTAGAGATCAAAAACACACTCCCACTAGATCATATCTACCCCATTAACCTTCATAACATCCATAAATATTTTAAAACAGTTAATTCAACTGAGAAGATAGGAACCCCTATAACCTCCTAATGAATTGGGAGGTGGTTGAACACTAAGGTTCAACCAATGTTTCTCAAACAAAGCAATGACCAGTTTCTTGGTCAAAATATTAGCCACTTCTTCATCTTTTACAACGTTATCCATTTTAACCACACCTTTTTCAACCTTTTCCATGATGAAGTAATATTCGATTTCAATATTATCCATACAATAATGTGGAACTGGATTCTTCATAAGATCAGTTTCAATATTGTTATCATAGTGAATCTTTAGTGGTTATTTCACCTCATCACAAATGTTAGAAAATTATTTCTTCATCCAAAGTAACTACATGCAGGCATTTGTATCCGAGATATACTCTGCTTTAGTAGTACTAAGAGTAGTAATTTATTTTTTCTTACTTAAACAACCCACACATTTCATACTAATAAATAAATCTCCAACACTTTTTGACATTATATCTACGCATTGGTAGCCCAATCAGTGTCAAAAAATTCTAATAGTTCATTATCATTCCATGTACCAAAGTATAATCCATAATTGAGAGTTCCTTGAATGTACCTAATGATTCTTTTTACTCATATCAAATGTTCTTCCTTCAGATTACTTTGAAAGTGGGACACTAATCATGTTGCAAATACATTATCTATCCATGGCTTTGTCATGTACAGCAAGCTTCCAATTAGTCTCCTATACATTGTGGGATCTATAGATATCCCATCCTCATGGTTTCATATTTTTTTCCCAACCAAAATAAAAGTCTACCTTGGTTTGGAGTCATGCATATTGAATTTATTCAGAAATGACACTTGCATACTTTTCATAAGAGATAAATGTGTATTTTTTCCTCTTAATCACTTATATCTATAAGAAATAGTCATGTTCACCAATCATAGATATTATAAATTATGATATCATGTGATGGGAGAATTCATTCCCCGATCCATACCTACTTCCACTAAAAATAATACCATATTTGTCCACCAAAACTATGAACTGTTCTTTTACAGAATTTTTCAAATAGATATTATGGTCCAATCCCCCTATTTTAAATATGAGATTCTTTAGATAAGAATCCAACCGAGTGTAACATGCTCATGGGGCCTACTTCAGGCCATAGAGAACCTTCTTTAATCTTCAAAATATAATTTCATCATTACCAAGTAGAAAACCCACTGGTTCTTTTATGTAGACATTTTCTTCAAGAACAACATTTAAGAAAGCTATTTTGACACCCATTTGATAAACTTTGTATCCTCTTTGGATTTCCATGGTAATAAATAGTCATATGGACTCCAGTCTAGCCACCAGATATAATGTTTCTTCAACATCCACACCTTTAATGTGTGAATATCCTTTACACACCAATCATGCCTTATTTATGATAACATTACCATTCTCATCGTATTTCTTTTTAATAAAAATCCACTTCATACCAATCACATTGTGAACCTCGAGTCTCTTGAATAGATCCCATGTTTGGTTCTTGTCGATCTGATCCAACTCTACATACATGAATTCAACCCATGATTCATCCTTTGAATCTTCTTCAAATGATGATAGTTCTACAACTGATAGAAATTAATATTGTGCTTAACACTTCATTTTCCTTGTCTTTGTGTGTGATTTTCAATCCCCAATGATGTTAGATTGATTAATTTCTACTCTTTGAATTATTCGATGAGGTTCAAAATAATTTTCTTATGCCATGGTTTCAACTTCTAATTCTTCATCTGAATCAAACTCATGTTCTGACATCTGATTATTTTTCACTCCTTCTTCTACTTCTTCATTTCAATATATCCCATGTCCATTGTCTTATTAATTCTCATTCACATCATCATAATATCTCCTCAGGGAAGTTTTGGTAATATCATCAATTATCTTAACATCATTGATTTCAAAAATTCGTTCAAGAAGATTATTAAAACATTGGTAGGATTTGATATTCATTGAGTATCTAAGGAATATTCTTTCATCTGCTACATCACCGCACATTACTTGGTTCCTTTTCTATTTCAGAAAATTCATTTACTTCCAAAAACATGGAAATACATAAAAGAGCGTTTCCTTTAACTCCAAAACTCATATGATTTATTGTTTTCACCCATATAAATCCCTATTCGATTTTAAATATACATTGTATCCTAAATAGCCAATTTCTAGTAATGTTGTGGAATGCGACTCTCAATAAAAATAATTCTGGCCATATTGTTCACCTATTGATTCATGTGCTCAAAAAATCCATTTTACTATGTGGTCCTCATAGCAGCTACCTCATATTAGATTCAATGATTCTACAAGTAATTTTCAAACTCAATTGATGTTTATTCCCCTCCATTACCAAACTGATAAACATTAATTGTCCTCCTAGTGTCAGTCTCGATGATTCATAGATAGGTTTTCATGCAGTCAAGAACTTGTTTTTTATTTTATAGGATCATTACACAAGGCATTATACTATAATCATCAACTAAAAGGATGAAGTAACTTTCTACATTTGTTCCAGAAACATTTATCAGACCACATACTTCTGTATAGATGAAATCAAGAAGAATTAGTGTCCTTTTATTCTATGGATGATATGAATTGCAGACCCATTTTCCTCACAAGAATGCATCACAATTCTCTTCTTGTTCATGCTTCAGATTGGGGATGTGCATGACTATCATCATGATAGATATATTTTAAATGAATATTTTTATGGATGTGCCCTAACCTCCAATTCTAGAAGTCATTTTCTTCTTGAATAGTTAGGTAGAAAATATTCTCTTTACTATAGAACCTGTATAATTTTTCATCTGCTTTGAAACCTTTCATGAATGTGATCCATGTCTTCCCTTTTATAGTGCACCCCTTTTTATTTAATTTAACTATAATTCCATAGTAATAGATTTTACACAGACTGAGGATATTTTGGTGTAGACTTTCCACAAAAAGAACTTTAGTTTTCTTCACTTTTCTATTAGCTATTATAGTACTTCCACTTCCTTTTATATTTAAAGCACCATAATTACCAAACCTTACTATTCAATCAACCCTATCCTTAACATTTTTTATTAAGTCTTTATTTCCCATCTTATGGGATGAGCATCCACAATCAAGAATCCAGGTATTGTGGTTATTTGTGGCTTTAAGTGCTACTTCCGCAAGGTTAGATTTTTCAATATTATTTTTTTCCTTCCATGAACTATTATATTGAGTGAAGGATAAAGATGGAATTAAAAAACTATCTTCCATGTCAATATATTAATCATAATCATAATCTTCTTACATAAGAGAAAACCAATTTGTAAGAGAAACACCTTCTGGTTGACGAGAATTGAATTGTCTCTGAGTTCTGTATGAATTGTTCATGCCTTTCCTCTGCCTATAGTAAAACGACTTATGGCCAAAGCTAGAATAATGAACGCAATATAAATTGAAATTATTTATTCTATAATAATTAGTATATTAATTTGTTCTCCTTTTTTAATTCCTAAAACTTCTCTATTCATATATCTCCTTGCCTCTTCAAATTATAACATGGTATGGCTCAGATAGCCACAGAATTGAAATTTCATAGGTGGAAATGTCTTCTCATTTCTATTCCTCATCTTGTATCCTTACATAGTAATATAGTTGGGCTATATATAATTTCTAGATGTTGAAGGATAGTATTCAGTTCACTATTTGTTATTATTAGAGGGTTTTTTCCATCAATTCATGTGACTTTTCAATATGTCCAACTTTCTTCTCTTCTTTATTTGGATCAATTTATTTGCAGCATTTAATGTTTTGGAATCACAAATAATTCCATTGTGGCCCATGTATGAAGTTCTTTGATCATTCAAAAAAATTTCACCTCCATCAGAACCATGCTTAGATCTCTCCCTCAACTCGACATCTGAGAATTTCCAAAACTACATTTTCTTCTTTGTTTCTTTTTAATTTGATTCATTTTTGAGTTTACTCCCCATCGTAACAAATTCTTCATCAATTCCCATAATAGTAATGGACATGTCATCATGTATGGAGGTATGTTCATTGATAAAATTTTCATGTTGTTCAATTCTGAGATTTAGTTCCACTATATCATTTGTGATTTCAAGGGTTATTGATTGTACTTTCACTACTTCATACAATCGTTAAATTTAAAATTCATGATGACCATCATATTATGATGATTCTTCCACAACTGCCCTACACTTTTTGAATCTGTAACTTTGATTCTCAAGATTACTAAGAGAAACTTTATGTTGCAACATTAGACTAGAATCATCAGCCAAATGAGTATCTCTAGCATTATCATTTGATTGTTCTGACATTTCAATTATAGACATCATAGACACTTGATTTCTAGATTTAAACTCTTGTTCTTATTCCTTGCAGAAATCCTCATCATCATCTTCTTATTCATGGATGAAACTCTTCCTTAGTACATTATTTCCAGGTTTGAAGTCTCCATTTTTAGAAAACCATTTCTGAGGCTTCTATGAATTTTTAGCCTTACTTTCTTCATCATCAAGCTTCCTTAAACAATGAGAAGAAATATGCCAAACTCTACCACAAGTAAATTAGGTAACGTATGGATTTCCTTCAAATATACATTTTCCTCTCTTAAAATTCATGGCAAGGGGGGAAATAAATTCATCCTCATCATTGTATTCTTTAACACTATCACTTAAAATTTCAATTTTTTTATGGATTTCAATGACAGTTCTTTATTTACATGAGTTGTTTCTTCATGTGGTATGACTCTCATTTCATATGTTACCAGACTACTCTGCAGATCATCCAAAGAGAGATTAGACATATCCCTCTCCCCAAGGGATGAATCTTTTGGATTATAGAGATGTGTAAGCCTTATAAAAATTTTATTCACAATGTCAATGTATATGAGTTCTTCACCAAGTCCTATAATTGATCCTACAACTTCAGTAATTCGATTGAAGAAAGAATATGCATTTTCATTTGGATATATATTCAAATAATCAAACTAATTGTGAGAAAACATGGAGTTTTACCTCTTTCACATTAATATCTCCCTCTCAAATATTTTTGAGTTTTTCCCACATAGACTTTTCTAAGGTTCAACTCATCACCTCCAGATAGATATGTTCAGAAAGAGAAATAGTGAGGGAATTCTATGCATTAGCGTCTATGTCATGAATTTTTCTATCTGTATTAATCATAGAGATCCTTGTTGGATTAGTGAACTATATTCCTTGTGTATTTGAAAAAAATGAATTCCATTTAAAGAGATATTACAAGTTATATCATTCGGTTTTTTCCAAATTTTGAAATTAGTTCCATCAAATAGAGGAAATCCTTTGACATTTACAAAATTATTCATGATAGAAAAGGACAAATTTTACACCTACAACCTGTAGGCTCCAATAACACCTGTAGGACCCTAGAAAACCCTAAGAGGGGAAGGGTGAATCAAGGTGTCAAATTGTTATTTTAATATAATGTATCTTGTTCTCATGTTGGTAGAAACATATTAAAACTATCTGATGAGAATTTTTAGAAAACAATCATATGCAAAGAGATTACACGATGATAATACTTGGTTAACCACTATGGATTGTCCAAGGTTTTTATGTTGATAGTTTGATAGACATACTGAAGTATACTAATCTTCACTAGTTGTAGAGAACAAGATTATAGGCACAACTGCTCTATTCTAGTCACACGGCCTTTATAAGATTTTAGGGTTAACACACTACATCCCTCAAAACACTTCCAATGAATCCCCCATACTCATTGCTTTGGGAAGAGTCTGAAATTAGTTTTTCAAAACCAAGTTCACTTCAATAGATTGGAATTGAATTCATTGTATCTATCTAGAATGAGACCCTACTGGAATCAATGTCTTGAAATGATGTACTTGGAGGAGTTGATAAAAAAAATCAGATATCCAATGGCTATTAGAAACTCAATACTTCACTTTCACACAACACTTCTTTCGGTAGTAATGTTTTTAAAATTCCATGAAATATTCCTTTCATGCAACCCCTATCATTTTCGAAACCATACTATGGGGTTGACTTGCTCTTGATTAACTAGACTATCACCTTTCACCCATGATTTATTGTGGATAAATCATCTATGTACAAATATTTCATGCGGTAGAGAAACCTGATATTTGTTGGAAAATTCATTAGTCTTGAGTGGGGGTAAATGCCAATTTATAGGCCTTAATGAAATAGTGTGTAATATTTGGACGGAAATTCATTGTTGCGTGTAAGATTATCTTTGAGCACATAAAACCCCTTTGACGTCGCATTGGGCATGCAAGTCTCTTCCACGAAACCTATTTTTCCTGCACATTTTAAATGAATTTCACACTTTCTTCCATTTAAATATTTTTATGCAATGATCCCAAAAAATTCCTTGTATACATGTTTCTAAACCTCCTCCAATATTTTGCACAACTTCCTTTACCAAAATCAATCTTGTCTATTCTCCAATTTATAGAACCAATAATTTCGAAAACATTGGGAAAAGACACCGACATCAAAATTATTTTCATCTTAAACTATAAGATCTCTTTCCTTGAAAACATCCTAATCTTATTTGAGAGGATTGATAATAAACATGAACTATACTCCATTTCTATAGAATAACTACCTCAGTTCCAACACATAACACTCAAATTACTCACCTATCTATCCAAATAAAAATTAGAGGGACCCACTGATCTGGTAAGGGGTGTTACCTTATAGAATATGGCTGAGAAGTTGATAATGATGATTGAGGGTTGGGATGGCTAGGTTGAGAGGCTGCCTATTTTCTAGCTAATATTCAATCACTAACCTACTACACTGAACACCAAGACATGGACCCCAATAGAGAAGATATATCTATTTAAAAACATGGTCATAGGCCCTACTAACTGAATAATTAGAGATACGAATAACTTTACATTATATCCCCATGAAGGATACTCTTCGTCCTCGAGGATTGACCTATGAGAGTCTATTATTTTCCAAACTTATCGATATGGAGGATGATGAGGATTTATGGTAGCTTTCCAAGACCTGATTTGATAAATAATGATATTGAAACAATCCTTGAAAGAAATAATTAATAACATATTTAGGTCCATCTTTATCCTCTTCTTCAAAATGGTGAGTATATCTTGTTCTAAGGTTGAATTTTGTTCAAGGTCATCCTAAATAGTTTTCATAAGGAGGAATTCATGAAATATTTCCCCAAGAGAAATTATTCACCAATGTTGGTAAATATCCCATAGGTTGATTCCTAATTCACCAAGGGATAGATGAAAAGAGTTGGTGTCAGGAAAACAATGATTGACTGTCTCTCAAGGGAGTTCTGGTTGATGGTACAAGATGATCTGAGAAATCCATGTCACCTAATAGAGGTGGATGAAAATTATTTGATCGGAAAAATTCTATGAAACTATTTTAAACCAAGAATGGACACACCCATTCATCAAAAATTTATTGTTAGGTCATAGATCCCATTCCATACTCCATCCACCCTTTGGATTTTTCGAGGAAGAGACTAGTATATTCATGTGACTATTGCCTATTGGTTTGTGAGTAAGATCACAGTTTTCTAGGATTACTGAGTAGATATTTAATGTGTAAGATATCCCCTAGAATGTTTTAATGATTAGTTTTCTATGGATAGATACATTCATCCATATACAGTTAAAGGACGATGGAAACTAGTTTACATGAAGATTGTTGTTGGTCAAGGTAATGATGAAATTTTCTATAATACAAATTCATATAAGGGTTGTCTATGAGATAGAGGATTGTTCTAGATATCAATTTAAAGAATAGTTTTTAGAACCTAATTATTTTTCAAGACCATATAATGAGGATTGACATTGTGATTCCAAGTAATCATATCCCTCTGGGTAGCCATTTTAGATGATGTTTGTGAGATTATTTGTGAAAAAACATAAAATATTATGCATTATAAGAAGTCTATAATCATAACAAGGATATAATTAATGAAAAATTATGTAACTTAGAAAACATCATGAGGAGCATGTGATCCATTCTGTACTTCTCGATTGTGTGACCCAAATAAGGAATCACGATCACATAATCTGTTCGAAGGTCACATGAATTGCGTAATGACAGATGATGCTAAGTGATTCCCAATAACACCACACAAATCAATCCCATCTCCAATGAAATGGAATATTGTTTAAATGAATTACTATTGATTATATTATTAGATTGGTTGAATGAATTTTCTAGATGAGTGTTTTACCAGATGTGATAAAGTGAAGAGGTCACGTGGGGATATCATATAAACAACTCTCATGATGGATTCATATGAAGTAGTCCAGTGAGGCAATCACATAGTTGAGAGGAAATATTAGATCTATATAGGGTTGAATCACAAGATAAATGGATAGTACCCTTTCTCCATTATTTATAGACCATATTTTAAAATATCAAAGGTATCTCAGAATACTAAAATTTTCTTGAAATATCATCCAAAGGAACCCCAAGAGAATCATGTGGGAATTTACTTCAATAAAAATGAGTCTTTTTATCTTTGGAATTCACTTCTTAGTGGGGGAGGATTCTTTGATGCCTCCTAAATGAGAATCAATAAATTTTGGATTAAACAAACACCCGAAGCATATGTATTTTTTTTCCAAAAAATTAAATAAGGAATAATATTTGATACATGGATAATAATTATCAAGAGGACAAAAATCTCATGACATTTAATAGGAATCATGATTACATGACCTTACGAGTATTACATGATGAGGTTACACAATTCAAACGATCTGCACACCGATCACATGAAAGCATTCCGATATGTTGATTGGATCATGTAAAAGTTGTTTGATGTTCTAGGATGGTCACATGAAGTGTTTCAAATGATCCCTTTTTATTAAATGAACATGCCTTAGAAAAAATCCACTCGATCATTTAATGACCCTTGGGCCCTTCAACATGATCATGTGATGCCTTGATGGATGAATGCTTGATAATCACCCATGTAATTCATAAAACAAAATATAAAAATGATGATATACTTATGCAAAGAATAGTTAAATTATTTTTAATTTTAAGGGTTTACATCCTTTGTGTGATCTTTACACTGATCAAATAAAAACTACCTGACAATCCCTCATAATCACCCAAAATCCTCACTGATAGATAACCTGATTCTTGTGAAGCACCCCATATATATCAGCCAGATCTAATAAAGGATCTAAGCTATGTAAACTTCATTACACAAAATCCCTTTAAAAACCCAAGGTGTCAAGAATGTTTGAAATAATGGGAGTGATCATTCAGTCACTATTCATCAATCAATACAAGGATGACATCATTAATTAAATGTATATGGATCATATGAAGCACGTGATTCATTATGAGAATATTCCCTCAGTAGAATCAAGAAAATATATAATACTTAATCTCTATTTAAAGTAGAACACATTTTGGAGAGGATTCCTATAAAACCCTCCCTTGACACATGAATGAAACACACTTGGAGGCAAAAGTAAAATTTCATGGGGGGGGGGGGGAGGATCCTGAAATCTCTAGATTCATCCACCTGAAGATGTATACTGAGTAAGTTGAAGGATGACATGGTATGTGTGTGTCTTAAAGTGATCATCCAATATCTTGTCATGTATCTTGGTAATGTCATCAAGATCACGTGAATAACCTTTTCCATTTTAGCTTGATTTCATGATTCCTTAGTTAACAAACAAAGGAAAAATAATGATTTATTTATACAATGAAGGCTTAAAATTATTGAAGCACCACGAAAAGGTTTCTACACTAATATTCATGGAATGTGGTTATGAATTTTGCATGATCTATTCATTGAACACGTGATGAAATTCATGAATGTCATCCATGTCACATGATGACCCCATACATGTCATATTGGATCACATGATAGCCCACAAGCATGTCAATATGCTTCATAAAAATCCCTTGGATATGATAGGAATATCACATGAACAACCTTGGATTTGTTAGCTTTAATCACGTGAAGACACTTGGACATTTCAGCTAGGTCAAGTGATAACACCCTCCCCTAGACATGTCAACCAGGTCTCACAATGACCCACAGAAATTTCATCCTAGTTGATGTGATATTCCTTAACATGGAAGTTTGGTTCATGCGAAGCCCTTGGATATGTCAGGAAAATCACATGAACACCCATGTATGTGTAAGATTTTATCACGTGAATAACCTTGGACACATCATCCAAGTTATGCAACGACCGTCAAACATGTCATCCTAGTTCACATGACATACCTCAGAAATTTAATCACGGATCCTGTTAATCCCTTGGATATTTCAGGTAGATTACACAAACACCCTTGAACATGTCATCATCAATCACACAAATACCCTTGGGCATGTTATCTTGATCACATGAAAAAACTATGAGAATATCAGAATGATCACATGATAGACCCTTTGACATGTTATCCGGATCACTCAACGGACTTTTGACACATCATCTAGTTCATGTGACATTCCCCAAACATGTCAACCATGTTAGGAAAACACACCTAGACATGTCATACAGACACCTTAGTCATGTACCATATCAATCCTCATATATGAACCTTCATCCAAGTACCCCCTTATTAGAAGATTGTTTCTAATGGACTAATGTTATGTAATCATGAAACCCTATTCATTACATGCTTTTAAAAGGTTCTCCAATCCAGAAAACATTGTTTGATATAGCTCTCATGGTTCTCACTCTTTTTCTGTTAGAAAAAATCTAGCTATGTGACATGGGAATCAATATTGGTGTAGGTACCCTAAAATTATATTTGATTTATCTCATAATATTCACCTCCCATGGATATACAATTATTCCACATCCATATGAATATTAGGAAACCTAGTGAACTATGATGAATCAGATTCCTGTTATATGTAGGATACATATGATTCATTCCTATGGCCTGAGCTTCATATCAAATATTTCATCAGGGATGCATCAATGTTTGAGTCCTACATCCATAAATAGTGTTCCCAATAACTTTTTATATAATTATTCCCATACCAAGTGTCCCTCATGTGGGGTTAGGTATTTTCAATAGTCATGTCATTAGAATAATAACAGTCCCTTAATCAGGGTGACCATGGTGTGGAATCCCAAATCGAAAACATGATACAAATTCATTCATACATGAGCATCCACATTGGAATGGGTCCCTAAGGAATTACCATATTGTTAAACATTAGGGAAATACCTCTCAGTGATATTAATTATTTATCCTCACCCATAAAAGGGATGAGTAAAAACTATGAGGACATTTATTATTTCTCTAGGCATGATGCATAAGATGCCTTTCTATTTTCTGAGCTCCATACCAAATGATTAAATTTGTTCCTTTACACATGATGCTATATTTCATGTCTTGGATAATGTGTGATTCTATTCCTATTCTCTAAAGATACATAGGATGCATCTTTGTGGTTCAATCTCAATCCCAAAAAACTAATTACCTTTCTATATGGAATTAAACTCTTGAGTGTATGGTTATATAGAATCAAAGCACATACAGTTCCTCACTAAAAAGAATTAATGGGAATCTTATGGAAAATATTTGACACTTACCAATGGAGTCCATAATAGAACACCCTTTTCATGTATAAAGTTTAAACATATGATCATTTTATTATGGTAACCAATTCCATACTGGGATTTGGGAATGATTCATGAAGATATGAAAAATATATAACAGAGTCCCATAGTATAAAATAATTCCCCCCAACAGGGAGTGATGATTCCAACATCCCATCCTCTCAACAAATGTGTGGTCCTAAGGAAACATGGGTTTGAAACCCCAAATGATCTTCTACCTTTGGAAATCAGGCAAGTGGCACATCATTGAAGGGGATCTATTGGGAGTTTCTATGAGTGATTTAAAAGATTGAACCCAATGTGAAAAATTGTTCAACCACACTCAATTGCCCAATATCAAGCATCATTAGTTACATGAATTACTTTTGTTAGGAAGAAAACACTGAGAACGAAATTTGATCCTTGTAATAGAAAAAGATATCACGTTTAAGGACTTTAGACCATATTGAACCAACTTTACCAGAATCACACTTAATTCTTCTATGTAGGTTAGAGGATCATTATTATTGACTAATAATGAGTCAACATCCTCAGTTACTATAAAACCATATCTTTCAGGTTTTATAACCTCTCTTGTTCTCCTAAGAAATACTTGTGTCTCTAAACCATTTTCTTCTATAGGGATTTGTGGAATATATTCTTATATTGACTATTGTGTATCTTGAGCCTATAATTCATCAAATTATATCTCTCTCCCACTTTCAATTTTAGAGATATGATCTATCTCATGGAATTTGGGAAATATTTCAACCACAAAATTTTTATTTGAAGTGTTGTATAGGCATTATTCCCTTGTTTCATTAGGATATCCTAGTATGATATACTTAGATCATTTGGGTGAAATTTTGTTTCTATAAATAAAATTAATAAAAACTTTTCATCCCCACTCTCGTACATGTGATAAAAATTGTTTATTTACATACCCATCTTCATATGAAATACGATTTGTTGGTTTAGTTGTAACTCGGCTTATAATGTGAGCTATTATCCTTAATTTTAATCCCCAAAAGGATAATGGATGATTCACATGAATTTTTCTTTATCACATGATGTCTAAAAGGGTGTGGTTCCTACTTTAATTTATAATGTTCCATTATAGTGTATAAGGAGGGGTGAGTTGGGATATAATCCCAAACTCATCTAAATAATTATTGAAAACTTCATAAAAATATTCTCCACCATGGTCTATATAAGGCTTCTTAATATTATTACCAAGATGGTTCTCAACATTATTCTTATATTTTTTGAATATCTCAAAGGAATCATACTTATACCTCATTAAGTAGTCGTATCCATATTGACTAATGTAACTAGTAAAAGATATGAATAATGAGTACCCACAACTTGCTTCAAATGGAAATGATCTACAAATATTAGTTTGAACCAACTCTAGAAGCTCATTGGACCTTTAACCTTTTCCACTAAATAGGGGGTTTTGTTATTTTTCCTTTAAAAAGATCATGACATACACCAAGTGGGTTTAGACAAATGGAATATAAATATCAATCGTGTTGTAATATGTTTGAATGTTTTTTCATTTACATGAACTAAGATAGTGATTCCATAGTTTGGTGTGGTAAGATTAATGTGAACTATTCTCATTATCAATTTCTATTACATGGTTTTTATACTCAAACACATAAAGATAGTTATTTAAATTTGTATTACCATAAAAACTAATTTCTCCATAAAAGTAGATACACTTATTCCCAAATTCGAAAATAAATCCATCTATATCATGTCTAGAAACAAATATAATGTATTTGGTAATGGATGGAACATAATAAAAATATTTAAAAAATTAAAATAATTCCCATCAATAATGTGATATGGTATTCCATAAAAACCACAATCGTAAGTCTCATTCAATTGACTTATAATATATATACCTCCCCTTAAGAAATATTCCAGAATCTACTTTGTTACTATATTTGAATACATATGTGAGCACCACATGATGTATTTAATATATAACTTGATGAAATATATATATTTAAATTGATAATGAATTGACATGAAGGTTCCCCTTACATCTTTTCCTAGGTGCAATATTTCTTCCTGTGGACATTCTTGACACATGCGAAATAGATATCATTATATTTTATTATTTGTCATTTGATATTTTTCTTCTTGGAATGTAACTATGAATAATATTTCTTTAGTGATATTTTCCTAAAATTTCCTTTTATTCACCATAAGTACAAAAGGATTTTCATGATTTATACCCTTGTTAAATTATATAAATAGTACGAGAAGATCTGGGAGAGACTTCTCTATTTTTTTATATTTAAATTGAGATAAATTGGAGAATTTATGAGGGAGTGATGAAATAATGAGATCTATGTGTAGTTCATAAAGAAGATTGAACCGTAAAACCTCTAGCCTCTGAATGTAGAAAATGAGTTTTATTACATGATCCCTAGCTGGATCACCTTCTCTAGGTTTATAATAAAAGAGTGGCTTGGACATCTATGAAACCTGGCATGATATCTGTATCTCATATGGTCATCTTGTACATCTCTCCCTTGTGTGTCGTACTGGGTCTCAAATTAGATGAATGTAGTTGTCGAAGGAGAGGACTAACAATGAGAATGTTTATAGAGAAGTTTAGTTGGTGCATTCCGGAGAGGATCTTTAGGAAGTTGTCCCATAGGAGGTTAGTACTTTTTCTGCGTCCCCCTTTCAGCCTGTTTCAGTTTCATTTTATCTTTCTTAGTGTGAAATTACCATTGAGGTGGATCATATGGGTTCTGGTGGGATTGCTCATCCTAGCCAATGAACCATGAAGAAGAAACATGGCTTTTCTAATCTTAGTTCTTTTTCTGAGGTTGTAAAATCTGTTGGTATTTCATTACATGGAGAGGCACCAGCGGACCAGGGGTTAGAGGCAAGTCTGCAAGGTAAGAAGGAGGGTAGTGGACCATTCAAATCCATGGATGAATCGAGGGTCTCTAATGTTTTCAAGTGCATGATGACATATTTTGGATGTCCTTATTTTAGTGTGAGTGCTGATATTGTTGTCGATACAGTGCATCCTGGACATGAACTAATTTCTGTTGTTATTAGTGAGAATGAGGGTATGGAGACACTAGAGACAAGGTCACCTTTCCCAGTTAGGGAATTCCTAGATCAGAATATATCAAACTAAAATAAATTGGAATCCTACAAGCAGGATGCATCAAGTCCTCTTAAGATTCATAACTTGTTTTTATCTTTAACTAGAAGAAAGAAAGGAGCTGAATATCGTGAAGGGTGGAAGAAATAAATTCAAAAAAAAAAATAAATTGGGTGAATCAAAGTGTGTTGAAAACACCGAGACGAGTTATAGAGATAGAGTCTACTAACCAGAGACAGAGTATGGACAATACTCCTTCAAGGATATGAATGGTGGATCCAACTCGAGCAAGGGAAAACAAGGAACCCTTAAATCTGGTAATTTCCCAATACAGAAGGGAGGGAAGAAATCTAGACCCCACCAATATTACTCAGAACACCCCAAAACAATATTTACAAGTTATTTAGGTAATAAAGGACACAAAAAAATAGGAACAACTGAATTAGAAACCACGAAACGAAAGCCGAAAAGTGGATAACAAAGCACGGAAATAAGGAAAGTTGAAGAATATGAAGGAGACCCTTTAGAGCTCATCCTTCACTCTGGGGAAGATATTCTTGAAAATGATGTTCAAGTCAACGCCTCTAAATAGGATGTTAGAAAAATTTATGAAAAAAGGTTACGATTTGATTCCAATGAGGAGAAAGAAAAATCGATAATCATGAAAGACTGAATACTGGCATGGGGCATCAATAAAGGTAAAATTAACATAGAGGAATTCATACAGATAATAGATAGAATAGCTAATTATTTTGAAGAGCATATCAATGAGGATCCATATCTTCAGGTTAGTAAACTTCATTGGGAGTTATATAATGTTTCTAAGTCATACAATCTTAGTCTTATTTTTAATTAACATGTGAGCTCTTTCAGTACGTAGTTCTTTGGATATGTTGAATGATGTTTCCCACTTCTCCTCAAAGTGGATTGTAAATAAAAATTTATATTTGGTTGTATATCACGGATAGTGAACACCTCATCACTTGTCTCTCTTGTAGGCATGCTTGGAATTGAGGAATATAGCATGTAATACATATTTCTATGGCGTAATACTAAATATAGGCATCTAAACCCCCACTAGTTTAGAGTTAGTATTTTTCCAAAATTGATCTTATGGTTACCATAGTTGACAAGCATGTCATTATTCTAAAAAATCAAATAATAATATTATTAGTACTTCACTTTATTATTATTAATGTGATAAAAAATAATAAATTTATTTTTATTAAGCTTCTCACTATTTTATAAAATCTCCAAAAACATTAACATTGAAATCAAAATATCTAATAACTATAGAAATTCTAGTGGAAGGATCCATTTATACCTTATTATAATTAAAATAGATGTTATGAAAACTATTAAAATGTAATTAGGTAGGTCATCTTTCCAACTAAAATTTTTAGCTCCCAAATCTGTTTAGTGGACTCCCCTATCTAGAAATCCAAACTCATATTTCATCAACAATTACCTCCAAATTTTAATCGGACAAATAGAAGCCATTAAACCTAATATAGGTTTATTTATTTCATACCACTATCATAGTTAAGACTTCCCAATAATTAAAAGTGTCCTCAAAATAGGCCAAGTCTACACTTTCACTAGGGGTTCGTCTTAATTCAGATGATGGAAGGCTTAATGGATTAATATTAAATTGAGGGATTTTGTTTATTATGTGTAAATTGTTTTTTCATGTTTTATCATTTATATGTCATGTTAATATAAATTGGATTATACTTTAGGGATTAACGATGTTATGATGAAACATTTACACAGAACACATCTACTTTAATTCCTTCTTAGATAATAGAACATTTATTTTTATGATCACGATCTTGTATACATAAAATAAATCACGCATAAGGTATAAATAAAATAAATACATAAATGAAACGATCATGAAATTATCTAATGGATGATTTATTGAATGAAATATAAATAAACCTATGACCCTAGGGATAAAATTCTCATGTCGGTCTATGAATAGGTTGTAACATCCCACCCATCCACTTATGATCCACCCGTGTTGGTTTCAAATCGATTCCATCTTGAACTGCCACTTTCTCAGATCCATCTTGAACCAACACAATATTCATTTTGATAATAATTTTATTATATATATTTTTATAACTCCCATTTATTGAGTGAACCCATTGGATTAGTTAAGGGTAATTACATAAAACAACCCTATACACATACATCCTACATATTAAAATGAGGGATAACTCGTAGGTCATCAAAATTAATTTAATAATATATTATTGAAAACCCATAAAATAAAATAAAATAAAATAAAACAAACACATACATTGGTATGGTAAAATAACATGATTTTTATACACATACAATCATTGAAAATTTTATACAACTAGCTAACATTCATTTTTATTTATTCTTTAATAAGATAAAAGGTGTACGAATTAACATGACGAATTATCTTATTAATAAATCACTTAATTTCATATTATTTTATTCCATATTCTTCAAATTCATATATTATATCTTTTAAAATAAAATAAATAATTTATTTTTAGTTAAAACTCAATAAAATAGTATACAACTTTATAATTGGAAGAAACTCGACAAGTACCCATCAAAAATATCTACTAGGGTTATAATTATAAATAACGAAATCATACGACATATTTTTTACATGGCATGTTTAATAATTTCTTGATGTTTAAATCCAATTTAATTCAACATGGAACATATGAAAATTGTGTATCCTATATAATTTAATGCATTTAGTATTTCTTATACAATAACCATACATGGTTTATAGTGTAAATTATTACATATAATTAATTCATCATTTAACATATTATAAAACCTAAGAACTAGCGTGTATTGTCAACTTAATGACTCAAGGAACTGAAGTTGTTGAGGTTTAATGTAGAAATTAATTAAATTTAATATTTCCATGAAAAAATAATGCACATGGAATTTTCAAGACAACCACATGTTGTGTGCTTATCTTTTCTAGATATCCATTCTATGTTCCTAATGACTTGATGTAAACTGCTCATAGAAATTTATGAAGTTAAAATTTTGTATAAATAATACATTGTGTGTACATAATGTTATATGGGTTCCATACTATACACCTTTTGTAATAAATATGGATGTTGTATTAATTACATGATGAGGTTTGACCCTATGGTTTCTCCATGAAAACATGTGGACTACACAACATGTAGTCATTATACATCACATGTACACCAGAAAAGTAATGCTCCACCCATACTGTTCAACATGTGGTGCATGTATTGCACAAGGTGTGTAATAATTACATGATGAACCAAAATCCACAAGGGAATCTTTGTAAAATGAACAAGGATACACAACATGTAATAAATGAGTACATGTCACATAGTCTTGTATTATCTAACCTAAATTCTTGAAATATCCACATGGATTCTTCACATGTGATCTCCACTAATTGTTACCTGATCATGGTAATTAATGAATGAAATTAAAATAAGAAGAAGTGATTTAGTTGATGGATAAATAAGGAATTAAAACATGAAATTATTTTTAACATTAAAATGTGCTATGATCAAAAATAAATTAAATAATTATAAATTTGAACATGAACCCTCTAACCCCACTTGACGGTTCCAGTCATGAGAAAAGTGATTATCGAGTTCGATCAAAGATCACCAAATATTAGATTCAATGTACCTTTTGTAAAAGACATAAATTTCATGACCAATGAAATTTTTCCAAAGAATATTGACCATGAAATATAATGGAACCAAGATGAGATCTTTTCACATCAAATTACTAATTAACCTAAAAAATTGGATGAAAGATTAAATCATTTTTGAGATCATTATTTTTAGTATTTATTGATCATCCTAAATCCTTTTTGATAATCCTATGTTTCGTTTGTAGGATATATGTGTATAATCCATATAGAGGCGATCAACATATACTTTTATGATCTATGAATATCACTAATGAATCACCAAGTGCTAGTGCGGTCATTTAATCATCTTGAATTGTTTGTCTTCATCAAAACACATTTATTTAGTCTTGAAGAAATTATATTGACCTTCTTGTTCTTGAGAGGACATGAGAATGAATAGGAGGATTCTATAATGTAATCTATTGTACACAACAATTCTCGATTAACATATCATAGAATGTATTAGAGGTTTATATATAGACACAAGGTCATGGGTTTTAATTTCATTAATTGAACATGTTCCCTTAATAAAATGTTAAACCCATTTATGACCCTATACCGTGTTTTAAAATAATATTATTATTTTATTTCATGGATTTCGCTAACTGGCGCAATGATAAATATTATTTTACTAACTTGTAAATTTATATTTATCATTTTACTCAATATTGGTTTTCTATTCCTCCTTTAAATTTATTGAATATATGAATTAATTAAATATTCAATCATTTTATATGTAAATAAATATTATACATCAGCGCAATATAAAAATTAACTTTTGGATACATAATTATTTAATTTTCATGATTTTTAATAATAAATAAAATTATTCATAGGTCTGGAGAATATTATTTACACCGATAATTAAAATAAGATAGAATTTAATTGATATAAATAGAAAAACATAGTGTGTTACCCTCTAAGATTCCTTGTCATTGGATTTTGGTGGGATTTACTAAATTCCAAGATCACTATCTGAAAATTTGTTAAGTCACCCATGAGAAGTAATTCAATGTATTAATTTTGGAAACCATATATGAGTGCTCACTACACAGTATAATCTTGTTTTCACAAACTCGTTTTATCATCCTATATGCCTGATACTTCTTTCATTGACTGTATGAAATAAACATTTCATTACACCATTTCCATGGAATTTTATATGTATGTTCTATTTCAATCAAAGGGTTTGGATATCAACTTCCATTAATATGGAAGGGAAAAATCCTCCCTCAACTTATTAATTAATAACATGTCATTCAAGACATACCCAATGCAACCAACATCACTATGATCATTTAATATCATGGTTTATAGAAATACATCTATGTGTGTGAGTCATCAAATGCCTTAATAATAATCATAATATTTGAGGATCACTACACATGATCCCAGATTGGAATATCCAATGACACATAAACATATGGAATTCCGACTTGGGGTGTTTTCTTATAATCCATATCTTGGAGACTTCTAAGTGAAAAAATCATGAGAATTTGTCTCATTTGATTATGAGTAATCACACCTGATATTATACATGTTATTATCTATATCATATAATGTTATTTGATAGAATAACTTGGTTTAAGAATATCAACATGGAATTTCAAGGTTTTCTTCATAGTAGGGAACAACTATGCCCTTTTAGTGATACATATATTCATGGAAATTATTACATTAATGTCATGTAAAACTATGAAAAAATTGTAAAAAAATTATTTAAATTAATATTAACTTCTTTGAATATACATACTATATAAAGTAAAACTGGCTTACTGTTTCTCCTTCTCCAAGGTCATTAACATAACATTCAAATGATCATTATTCTCTTCCTTAATCTTTGAATATATAAAAATATAATCTATAAATACTACCAAAAAGTAATCAAGGTAATAAATAAATACTCAATTAGTTAGATAAATGAAGTTATCAGGGGAATTAGTGAGTCTAAATGGAATTAATGTAAATTCATATTGGACATACCTTATACGAAAGGTCATCTTCAGTATATCCCCCTTAATTATCCTCATTTGATAATATATTGAGTAAAATTCAATCTTTGAAAAGTAATTTAATCCATATAGTTGATAAAAAAATCAAGAATATGGGGTAAAAGATACTTATTCTTGATAGGGGTATTGTTAAGTTAATTATAATCAATGAAAAGATGCATTTAGTCATATTTCATTTATAAAAAAGAACATGTGTGCCCCATGCTTATTCCCTAGGGAATATGAGTCCATTTTCTATATTCTAATAGATTTTATTCTCCAATTCTCTCATATCAATTGAGGCTATTCTATATGGATTATTTGACATAGGTATAACATGAGGTATTAGTTATATTAAAGAAAAAACATCATGTATTTGGGGAATACTAGTCAATTATTCTATAAATTCATCTTCATATTCCTAGAAAATCGAAATGTACTGAATTTTGAGTTTCTCCCCAACCATTTGAGATAAATATCCCTTATGAATGGGTTTCATTACCCAGAAAATGGAATAAAACCCATTGGAAGTTAATGTGAATCCTTGCACTGATAGAAAATAAAATATTGATTCAAACTATAAAATGTCACCTCCCTTCCATAGAAATTTATATGGGATTTATATATAGAAATTAAATCAATTCTGAATATCATATAAAATCCAAATAGAGGGAGAATTAGACACTATTGAAAAAATGTGTTACTGTGATGGGTCATTTGCGATGGGGTCCTATTACAAATGACCCATTGCAGAAAATGGCATCACAAATATTACATTTTGTGATGGAACATCGCAAAAGATTATATTTGTGACGGGCAGTTGGACTGTTGCAAAAAACATTCAACGATTTTTCTAAGAAACTATTTGTGACGGATCAGTGACTCATTGCAAATACTTTTTCGCTTATTTTTTTACGACGGTCTGTCGCAATTAGTAATAGCGACTGACCCTTGCAATCACTTCTCTACATATAAAAAATAAACCCTTTTGCAACGGGCCCATCACATATAGATGAAAATTCTTCAAAAAAATAAAAAATAATAAAATAATATATATAATAATATAATATTAATAAAATTAAAATTATAATATTAGTATTAATATAATAAAATTATTCACAAATTAATAAATATAATATAATACTAATATAAATAAAATAATGATATTAATATTCATAAAATAAATGTAATTATAAAATATTATTTAATATAATAATTATCTTATTAATATTAATGAAATAATAATATAAACAATATAATAAAAACCTGAGTATTCACAAAAATATAAAAATATATTGATTAATAAAAAAATTAAATTAGTTATAAAAAACTATAATGTTTGAGAAAATATAAAACACACACTATTTAAAACATTAAATAGTTAATATTACAAAAAACTAAATTCAAATGTTTCATCATAAAAAAATAAATACATCACTAAGAGGGATAGTTTTCTGGGCGAGTTGGAGGAGATGGTGGAGGGAACTCTATCCCTAAACTGCAAGTTAGACGTTGAATTAAATCCATCTACTCCAGCTCCTTCTCTTGCCACCATCAACAAATCTCATCCTGCATCTACTATTTTTTTGTTGCTGATGTCGTAGAAACTCACCTACAGTTGTTGCTACCACTAAGGCATCTACTCCGGCACTATATGCATAGTGTATATAAGCTCACTCTTAGCTCACAACTACTCCTAATATTGTGCATGATATGATGATGAATCTTCACGATATCCTCTTGTGCTAGATGCCGAAATTGCAGAGGTTCCATAAAAACCCCAGTGGTTACTCGAGAGCCGATACCAACAACTCGGCCTTTCTTTAAGCCATACATGGACATCTGCATCCATCATGCCTCATCAAATCAGGGGGAACTGGACTTACCATTGGTCTCAGCCTGACTGTCAACATATTTCTGGGACAGCGTGGCCTCATTTGACTCCTTAAATTGAAATTTAAAATTAAAATAGTTAAAATATTATTTTTAGTTAAATTTAAAACTCAAAATCAACTTATACTGACCATAATATGATACTGGTGAGTGCCTATAATCTCTCTAGTGGAAGGATCACTGTAAATCCCCCAAATATCATCGTACTCCAGAATATCAAGTTGGTTGACTGACTATATGAATATAAAATAATCCATTTACATTTAAAGGTATATATAACATTTTAAAAAATTTACTTACAATATGCTCCATATGCATACTGAATGTATGACTACCAGTTTGGTGTGGCACCTCCTGTCTCACCTAATGTTTTTGACCTACTGATGATCCACTCTGAAACCACCTACTCAACCAATGTGTTCATAATCCATCCTAAACATAAGATTAAATATAATCAGGTCGGTTTACACGACATGTCTCATCAATCTCCTTCACTCCTACTTTCTCCATTGCTTCCCTTTTCAAATTAAACAGAAGATGAGTGCAACACAGACACATAGCTCATTAACATGCCTTCCAAATAGACTCACGCATGATCTCCTCAACAGGATACCATAAACCATACAAATAATTTATTATATGCAGTTATTAATAAAATTAATTTAAAAATAAATATCAATTATTTACATACCAACCAATGCTGGAACATGCGATGCTGAACATCAACAGGAATCAGATCCCATGACACCCATGAATCAGAAAAATAATTGTGCAATATATTGTTCCCATGTCCAATATCTATTTGCGTAAATCTATGAAAAAAATAACAATAAATCAAAAAATTATAATATCAAAAAATAATTAAAACTAACTAAAATACATAGGTAAACATTCCTCTCTGTGCATGGATAGAACCTAAGATGTGGATGTCACTTGAGAATAAGGTCACGAATCATAAGTCAGGAAAGACCACACCCACTCTATGTGACCCCTAAATCGCCAGTAGTCTGAGGGTCCAATGATCCAAAATCCTTCTTGTTCAATGGTAGATCTCCCTCCTACAATAGACAAAACAGATTATCGTCCATCTGAAACACAAAATCATTATTATTAGAAAATATTTGAAAACAACTATTATATATTGGTATATTTTTTATATTATTATTACCAGTATTTAACTGTGTCAATGTCCATTTTCATCCTCATCTTCATAGTTGTTGTCTTCAATGTCTCCATCTCCCTCTTCATCATCATCAATTTCCACAATAGTTTCAGTTTCACCATCTCTTGTCATTTCAAATTCAGTTGTAACATTATCGTCACCATTAGCCCTTGACTATGGGGTGTCTTCAATGATAGTCGGGTCTCTTCATGTAAAAGATGGATTCAGAGCGGCCTCTTGAAAAATATCAATTCCTTTCATTCTAGCAGAACCACATTCACTTTCAGTAGACTGATTCTATATTAGATTTAATTTTTGTTATACTCCACTAATCACCCAACTTCCTTAATGTAGCACAGTAATTTTCATAAGAAATCTGATGCGACTGATGATCTAATAAAAATGGTTCATTTACTACAAAAAAAACATTTATATTTAATATCAATGATTCCATGGATCAAATGAACACATAATCCTCTCTTAGTATCCAACCATTGACATTTAAACATTGTTATGTAATGTTTTGCTAGATAACATGGTTCAATGATTTCTTCCAGCATGTCATAAAAGTCCACTTTCATTTCCCTATGATGAGATCCTCTCAAGAAACCACCACTATTCATTGTTTTTTTATGATTCCCCTTATGCACATGTATAAAATCAATAACCATTCACCACATATGCATCATAAGATTTAACCATTTTAGATGGTGGATTACTCTATACAGAAAATCGATTATCATTTTTATCACAGTGTTGAGGTACCTAAACAGTTTCAAAACAATTCACACTATAAAAAGTATTAAATTGATATTTTATGTGAAGTAAAAAATATTTTTTATTACCTGCTTTTGAAACCAGTAGAAAACTTTTTTGACGGTGTTTTTCAAGAGAAGATAATGTAATTTGTGAAAATTGTTTCTTGATATGATTGTCATATAACCTAAAAATAAAATAAGATTAATTTATTGATATAATAATTATTGAATATATGATAGGAGAGCTCACAGTATAAATGGTTTCATTTCTTCACAGTTTAGTAGAATATATGTCTAAGCTCTGTAATGTTCACTATATGAAATCCATCATTTTTGAACTCCACCGAAGCCAAGTTCTGGATGTTTGAAATTTATAATTGATTTCTCATGTCATCATCATCATATCCCTCATTATGGATGACATAGTTTTATTTTGATGGATATTCAGATTGAATGAAATGAGAGTAGAAAAAAGAAATTTCATATTGAAAATAAGCTTATGAAATTGAGCCTTCAACTGATGCTTTGTTACATACATTTTTTTCAATTTCTACATGAATCTCTAAAATGGATATATCCATTGGAACTAAACTAGTCCACCACATTTTGTTTCATATGGAAAATGTAATATCAAAAGTTTCGTTGAGTCAAGGAAACATGGCGTGAAGATTTTTTCCAATTTACATAAAATTAAAACAACATCTTCTTACAGTTTACTCATGGCATCGTAGTTTGTTGTTGACACAAAAATGTCTCAAAAGACATGATATATCTGTTAGGACATCCCAAATCATTTGATTTAAGAAATCTCTTAATCCAATTTGCAGGAATCATTCCTTTAAAACAAGACAATCATGACTTTTCAATCTGGTAATATAACCATTTCTGACACATCTACCCAAATTGGATGCATAACCAACTAGATGCCTCAAATCTGAAATCCACTGACAAAATAATAAATGAATCACTTTGGATGGCGTATAAGATTCTTTCGGATTCATTAACATTTGTAATATGAAATTTTCAACAAATTGGCCTCACAATTTCCAATTTATTGGCAGCACAATTTTTGATAGATTGGCAGTAGCTCTTTTTCCCAACGAATCATCCTCTTGCAACTTTCAGCAACTAAAAGCACTATGAAAAGTTTACTCCAACATACGAATATCTATTTTCATATACATGAGGATGGAGAGCAGGGAGGCCTCACCGCGCTTCTATATATGCTCTCGTGAAAACGAAAAAGAACATTTTTACATCAAAGTAGACTATTTATAGTTATTTTAGTCACAAAATGTTGCATGGGGATGAGTGGTCTGGAAAAAGTGCCTCTTTTTCTGATGGATCACGTCCTTGCAACATTATCCGACTTAAATCACTATGAAAAATCTGTTTTGACATTTTTTTGAGTAGATTTTTCATATTGATTTTAGTGGGAAAAAATTGCAAGGATTTAAGGCATCGATCAAAAGAAATACCACCAATCTGCTGGACATTGTGCCATTTTATCAATGTACTCAAATTTATTTTTATTTCTTAGTAATTATTACTAATTATTATTAATTATTCCTAATTATTATTAATTAGTCGTAATTATTATTAATTATTAATAATTCTTACAATTTGTTACTAATTATTCCTAACTCTTCCTAATTAACTTTAATTATCACTAAATAATCTTAATTAATATTAATTAATGATAATTATTACTAATTAATCCTAATTATTAAAATTTAGTCTTAATTATTACTAATTATTGATACTTATTACTAATTATTACTAATTACTCCTAATTATGGATAATAATTACTAATTAATCATGATTATTACTAATTATAACAAATTATTAATGATTAATTCCAATTATTGATAATTAATCCTAATTATTGATAATTAATCCTAATTATTGATAATTAATCCTAATTATTGATAATTAATTATAATTATTAATTACTAATCCTAATTATTGATAATTAATCCTAATTAATACTAATTATTTGTAATTACTACCAATTATTGATAATTATTACCAATTATTGATAATTATTACTAATTATAATGAATTATTACTAATTATTATTAATTAAATATAATTAATGATAATTATTACTAATTATTACTAATTATTACTAATTATTACTTTTTATTGATAATTATTACAAATTATCTCTAATTATTACAAATTATTACTAATTATTACTAATTAGTACTAATTATTACTAATTATTACTATTTATTATCATTTATTACTATTTATTACTATTTATTCTTAATTATTACAAATTATTACAAATTATTATTAATTATTCCTTTTTATTACTAATTATTTGTAATTATTGAAAATAATTGATAATTATTACTAATTATTACTAATTATTATTAATTATTACAAATTATTATTATTTATTAGTAATTATTACTAATTATTATTAATTATTACAAATTATTATTAATTATTTTTAATTATTATTAGTTATTCCTAACTATTATTAATTTACCCTAATTAATTCTAATTATTACTATTTATTACTATTTATTACTAATTATTACTAATTATTACTATTTATTACTATTTAATACAAATTATTACAATTCATTTCTAATTATTACAATTAATTTCTAATTATTATGATTTATTTCTAATTATTACAATATATATCTAATTATTCTTAATAATTATTAATTATTACTAACTATTACTAATTATTACTAAATTACTAATTAATCTTAATTATTACAAATTAATCCTAATTATTACTAATTATTCTTAATTATTAATAATTATTCATAATTATTACTAATTGTTCCTAATTGTTAATAATTATTCCTAATTATTACTAATTATTTCTAATTATTGCTCATTATTACTAATTGTTACGATTTATTACTATTTATTACAATTTATTCCTAATTATTAATAATTATTGCTATTTATTATTAATTTTTAATAATTATAGATACTTATTACTAGTTAATCATAATTATTGATAATTATTCTTAATTATTGATAATTATTCATAATTATTGATAATTATTACTAATTATTGGTATTTATACTAATTATTGATAATTATTATAAATATTGATAATTATTACTAATTATTGGCAATTATTACTAGTTATTTATAATGAGTACTATTTATTGATAATTATTACTATTTATTGATAATTATTACATATAATTGATAATTATTAATAATTATTGCTAATTATTAGCATTTATTATGAATTATTACTAATTATCGGTATTTAATCATAATTATTACTAAATATTAATAATTATTGATAATTAATCCTAATTATTACTATATATTACTATTTATTACTAATTATTACTAATTATTACTTATTACTACTAATTATTGCTAATTAATCCTAGTTAATAACGATTGATCCTAATTATTACTAATTATAAATAATTAATCCTAATAATTACTAATTAATCTGTATTTTTACTTATTTTCATTATTTATTACAGTTTGTTACTAATTATTACTCATTATTACAATTTATTGCTAACTATTCATAATTATTTATAATTATACTGAATTATTTCTAATTATTAAAAACATTTTCAAAGTATGACAATTTTTTTCTCATTATTACTAATTTTTTATAATTATGAATTTTGTTTTCTTATTATTTCTAATTATTTCTAATAATTTCTAATTATTACAAATTATTTCTAATTATTACTAATTAATACAATTTATTACTAATTAATATAATTTATTACTAGTTATTTATAATTAATATTAAATATTACTAATTAACACTCATTATTACTTATTAATACTAGTTATTACTAATTATTACAATTGATTACAATTTATTACAAATAATTTAAAAATATTACAAATTATTTAAAATTGTTAGTAATTATTACAATTTATTACTAATTAACGCTTATATATAACTATTCATAAAAATAAATACCGAAAAAAACAAATATCTAATTCTAATTTAATTAATTTACATCTAATTAACAAAAACTATAAATAATTTAAAATAAAATAAATTTACTAAACAATAAATAAATAGATAAATACCTTGAAACTGAAGCTTTTAGAGTATCAAAGTCACAGATAATGCTATAATTTAATAGTTTAAATTATGAAAAAATTTAGAAGGAATTTTTTTTGAAAAGATAGAGAGAGAAGTTGAATGAATGGAAAAATGGATGGGGGTATATATATGTTAGATTATTTGTGACGGGGGTATTTGCGACAGGTTACTCGTCGCAAATAACTCTGCCCGCATTAATTACAGTGGGGCATTAAAAAGTTATTTGCGACGGGGCCCGTTGCAAATGGTACCTGCCGACAGAGTATTTGCGACTGGACAAGTATCCCGTCGAAAATACTAAAAAACATTATCGGGTATTTCTGACGGGAATAGGAACTCGCCGCAAATACCGTTGCTTGCGGTTTGGTGCGTATTTCACGTCAAACCTTTTATGACTTGCGACGGGATAATCCGCCCATTGTAAATATCCATTTTATCCATTGTGACAAGACTCTTAGGATGAACATTCTCACGAACTACCATTGGAGTGTAGATATAGACATGAGATGTGATCATCATGCCATTATGGGGTTTTACTACCATTTAAACAACTAATCATTGAGGTGGTGATGTAATACTACTAGAAGATTGTTCATATATGAAAGAGTGAGTATATCCAGAATCAAATAAAACATTTGATGTTCTACAATGAATAATAAATATACCTTTCACGACGCCATTCTCTTGTCCCATATTAGTTGTGATATCAAAGCAATTTCATTTAACCTTTTTCTTAGATGGTTGTTGAAGCCTACCATACTAATTAACTATTGGATTAGATAATTTATTCATATATTTACCATTCTCTATATATCTAAAACATTGAAATTTATTGGTTTAGTCCGTCTTCTCCAGTATTTCATTTTGTGATACGTTTATCCCGCATTGATAATCAGTAGCTCGTTGGACAACCATTCCAAAATTGATGAATTTATCAGTTTCTTTTAGAAAATTTATTATGTTGCTTACCCCACTTTTTTAGCATCTAAGTGGTTGTAATTTCTTTCTTCCATGGAATTTGATATTTGAGTTTCCCAGAAGATCCCTTTTTCTCTTCTAATAACTAATACCATATGAATAATTTGAGTTCCCACTCTCCATTTCCACATTCAAATCATGTTGAATGATTTATATATAGTTACTAAAGTCTCTTATGCCAAACTTCTTTTCCTGATGTGGTTTCATGACACTAAATAATTGATCAATTTTTCTCATTGGGTCAATTATGAAGCCCTAAGTGTATCTTGGAAGTCGTGTAAAATTTGTTCTGTATGTAGAAATGGATATATCATCCTTATATTTTAGATCCAGAAATTCCCCTTTCATCTTAGAATGAAGAGTTGAAGAAAAATATTTATTATGAAATACCCTCTTAAACTCCCCCATTACATGGAGTTTATTTCTTAAACTTTACCCTTATTCTACATAAGAGTACACCATTAATCAACTTTACCTTCAAAGTGATATACCATTAACAAAACATTCTCATGGTTTGGGCATTGAAGAACCGAAAATATCTTTTCCATTGCTTGGAGAAATTTATTGGAATCCAGTGGATCATAATACCCATAGAAGGGTGGTAGACATTGTCACATAAAATACATAATGGAATGGTTCCCTTTCCTTAGTTTATTAAAAAACACCACATGGTCTACATTACTGCTCATAACATAAGAGAGTTAAGTGAACATAGTCACATTATATTTCTTCGCATCTCCCAATACATTTGGTTCCTCATAAGGATGGTCATTTCATTGGTTTTTATATTCTTTGTTCATATGATTACTTTGTTTTTTTATTAACTAAAACTGGAAAACATAATGTAAGAATTATGCTATAATAATCAGAGTGAAAATTCATTTATTCATGAAAATGATTCCTGATATGTAGTAAATTTTGACACATTATCAACCTATGAAATTTTAGGTTTGACCTAGGTCATCCATTGTCATCATCTATTAAAATCCATGTTAATTAACCCATGAATATTCCCTAATAGTGCTTAGGATTGTATGCAATCTTAGGCCTAATCATGATGCACTGATGAATATTGAGTTAATACCCAATTTTCCCCATTCAAAATTATTACCCATAGGTCCATCTTTGTCATAACCACATCCATCTTCTAGTATCATGATACGAATGTATTTTCTAGGAAACCCACCCACTTATAGTTATCATAACGTGGTATGTTATCTTATACTTAGGCTTATCCTAATGTTTGAAACTAATTTTTTCTCATCCTAGTTCCCAAGAATAACTAAACCATTTTATAATACCAAATAAGGAATCCTTAGCAATAAAAAAACACAAATATGACATCATTATAGATGAATACTCAATATATATAACAAATATACATGTCTGAGGACTCTAATGTTTTAGTGTCCCTCGAGACTAGTTACACAATCAAATTATTTCATACAATATCTTCAAAATATCTCACAAATATATTCATCTAACTACCCTTATATACATATCACACTCATATCTTTCCATCAAAACCTAGGGAAGGAAATTATAAGAATGGGTGAGATCAGATGATTTGGTAGGGTAAACAAGAGTGATATAAATCATAAGATAGAATATTTTGATCATAATGGTATGATAACATAATCAAGTAAATTTTCTCGACATTAAATATTCATACCTAGAAAAACATAGATAAAAAACTCCAAATTGACGTAATATATTGAAGCAAGATCAATAAGGGTGTCAAAGTAGTAATCATCATTCCAGAGTCATAACACAAGAATGTGACATGCTAATAAATATAAATGATAAGAATTTTGACGTATCTTATAATAATCAAGTCCAAACATAATCAAGTGAGCACAGCTAAAAGAAATCATGCTCGCACATCAAAATATGGACTTTTCTATTCATATTCATGCCCATGCATAATCTTATAGGTATATATTGAATAAATCATAATCATGTATCGAAATGCGATGAAATATATTTTCAATAATTTCTACACTCATCATCATTATTTTATGTGATATCAATATAACATTAAACAACGCATTAGATGTCTATTATGGTCCCTACCATCACATAATCATAATCTATTTATGTATATTCCATAATGTATTGAAATCATTTATCTTTTTTTCTTATCTTAAACCATGTAAAAAATATGGGTGTCATCAATATTTAATAATCATACTCTACAACCATTGAGATAAACAATAATTATGGTATGATTGGATCATTTACCTAGTGAAGCATAAGTAATATTGAAGGATATTTTCATAGATGAAAATTACATATACGATCACTCGAACATTTCTTATTGAAAAAACCTATGTCATTTTGAAATCAGGTATCTAAAATCTAAAATTTAAAATATTTTTTGGGAAAATCGTTTAATAAAAAGGGACTATGAAATGTTCTAAAGTATGCTTCAAAGAAAAGAGAATTTATTATGGTGAGAGAAGTCTTCTACGAGGTGGGCATTAAAACAATGATTTTATTCACACCTTTGGTAAAAATACCACATTGAGAAAAAATGATTCATTTATTTTTATTTTGAATGTAAAATATGGGTAAAAATGACATTAATAAATCATTTTAGAATAGTAAAAAAACATTCTCGAAAATATTTTAATGAGAATATAGACATGGACGAAAGGAATTCTTGACCAAAGATAAAATAAATTTTGTTTTTTCTAAAATTCATTTCTTCATAATTTCAATCACCAAAGAGAGTAAAATGGTAATATCACAATAAATTTAATTAATAAATATTGGATAATAAAATACATCAATTCCAAATGATAATATATATATATATATGATTTTTTCCACTAGAAATTTAGCATAGAAAATCCCGTAAATAAATGAGATTGCAACATAAATCCCTTTCCTCAAGTCTCATATTATTTTTTACGCAATTGAAACTAATGTAAAATAAATATATATTTGTTATAAATCCATTATAAAACCATACTCATATATATATCATACCATAAATTATTTTATTATAACATATGATCACCAATTTATTAACAATTCATTATTAAAATCACTATTGTGGGTAACAACTGCATCATTTTCCATGCATGTTTTGATTCAACAATACTAGTCCTTATACATTGGTCATGGTTACATCATTTCTAGAATTTAAATTTAATTAGTATAATATGTAATCATTTTATACAATTTTATAACTATTTATATAAAGTGTAAATGAAAAATGAATTACATCGCTTTGTGGAGATTATACTTTGTATTTACACATGAGTGGCTTTTCCACTATTCAATAGAGGGAATGAAGACAAGAAAATAATAATTAATCTTTATATAACTATAATATTATCATAAATATCATAAATATTTATTAAATCCAAAATTATAACCATAAATGTGAAGTGGTAATGAAAAATAAAACACATCGCTTCTTGGAGGTGGTAGTCCACACGTACAGATGAGCAATGTTTTATTTTCAGATAGCATATAAAAGAGGTGGATAATGGTTGTTCAATCATAATAATATAAATTAACTATATTTAATATACCAAAATAATTATTTTATAATTTATACCATAGATTTATAAGAGGTATAAGAAGAAATAAAAATCAAAATTGTTGGTTAAGAGTTGGAACTCTTCATTGAGAAACCTCATTTAGCTTACACCATAGGCCTTGAAAGGACGGTATTTTGGAAATACAAAAAGCTCTATATCATGTTTAAGCAACATGGTATGATATTATCATAGTTATTGTCTGATATATAAGTCTCAACATTTTTTTATAAGTGAGTAGAGGAGTATCCCTTCTATAAGTGATGGAAAGGACACACTTAGAATTTCTTAAAAGACTAAATAATATATATATATATATATCATATTAATGTAAAGTGAAACCAATTCCCCAAAAAATAAAATATAATATGTTCTATTTTATAAATATTCTTACCCAATAACATTTAGAAAATTTTTGGATATATTTTAATCATTATATTCAAGTTAAACCACTTTGAAGTTATTTTAACCTTAAAAGTGATACCATTAATTTTTACCATGATAACATAGTTTTATGAAACAATTAAAGGGGAATTATAAAAAATTCTACATGATCATTCTAAAATTTGGAAACTATTTTATATTCATTAATTTTTATATGCGGAAAAAATATTTTTAATACAAGAAAAACAAAATTCATGAAAAAATGTTTTCAGGAAAATATCTAATTTAAGCGTAAAAATTACTTTACATTAAAATCAAGTAAAAAAGTTTGGTATAACAAAATTTGTTTTGTTATTTAATTTAAAATGATTGTTTTTAGATCTTTATATTAGTACAATACTTAATGGAACATTCCATCAATGCCACTAAATGCAAACACAAAACAACAGTAATTAATTTGATTAAAATATAACTTATCTTCGCAAAAGTCAATATTGGGTTCCCAAATTAAAAATAATGTATTAAAATATATTAATTGACTAATTAAACATATATTTTTCAAAATATGACTCATCATTGTGAATAAAGTAAGGTGTAAGATATATTTTAAGGCTTTCCCCCATAATTTCAACAATTTTGTCTTGTTTTACCCATATCATGTTGAAAAATATTAACCATGAGTAATTTTCAAAATGAAAAAAATTAATTAGAAACTATTAAATTATATATATTATATTGATGCTAAATATTCAATCTATTTTATGAGATTCAGTTTCTATATGTGGTATAAATTCATTTTAAATAATTGTGCCAAATCTAATGAAAATCGTTTTTAGACAAATTAATTTTTAAAAAACGTGATATATTCCTTTCATTGATTAAAAAAACCATTAGAAGAATATTTTTTTATTGAATATATAATCTACAAATTTTAATTCATTTATATAGATTATATTAATTTATTAAGATAAAAACACATTGCATACATAAAAACCATTTTATGAAAAAACAACTCTTTTAAATCAAATGTTTTTTTTCATTGTTAAATAAATTGATAACCACTTAATTCATTTTATACATTCATAAATAATAATTTTTCATAATTTACTAAGTCCAATTCATAACCACCAATATAGTTTATATGCACCAATTATCACATTAAAAAATAATATTTTTATAGTATATCATAGTTTGTTTAAACATGGTGTTTCATGTAGAGAAATATATCAAATAAATCATATTAAATTAAAGAGAAATATATTATAAAATATCTAGGTGTGAGAAATAGTTTTTTGAAAAAATTAACTTCTACACCCCCTCTAAGAGTGTGCAAATGTATCAATTATCTCTATCATTATAATGATGGTTTCCCTCAAGTGAAATAGAGGTGTGATGCCATGAACCAAAGGTAGTATCAAAAACATCTAATCATTGTAAAATGAATAAATAATACCCTAAAAATATTTTGGATATAGAAAACAATAGACTCAAATACATCATTAATAGTAGGATTTTCCAAAACCTTTATAACCAACACTAATTTAGAGACACGATTCTCAACACTACACAAGCTACTAAGAAGGATGGAATTAAGAAACCTCGATCAAGGATATACTGAAACAATATATAGAGTCTTAAAACACCCAAAAAACTAATCCCACAAAAAAATTATCATCGATCAAGGAGTTATAGGGACTGTTAAACTATATTATAAGTACCCTCAATAACTTGATAAATCATGGATCAAGTAAAATACCTTCCCAATAAATTATTTACCCTAAGGATAATGTTAGTTCAATTTCATTAAGGAGTGGTAATAAGGAAAAGGGTAATAAAAAATCACTACTATGAGATAAACCCAGAAGATAAAAACCAAAACAAAATCAATAATATGACTTTGAAAATAAATCTAAAGAGGAAGTGTTTGTGGAGATTAAAGTATTAAATAAATATATGTGAAAGTACATGATTAAAGAGGTATATCAATACCACCTCCCTTGCCTATAAGAATAAAATCACCAAAGAAAACTAGAGATGAAGAATTTATCTGGATTTATTTGAATATTTAATAAATTTAAAATAAATATCCCATCTATATAGTCTATTACCAAAATCCCATGGTATACAAGGTTTATAAATTTCAAGTGTACTAATAAAAGGAAATTTTCATAGGTATGAGGAGGTAATTTTAGGTAGAAATATTTCTTCCTTAAAAACCACCTAATTCTTAGGAAATGTCACGATCCAGGTAACTTTACTATATTTTTCACCATAGAATAACTCACTTTTAAAATTACTTTATAAGATTTCGTAGAATAAATTAATGTTATTCCTTACTCAGTTTACTCTTCCCTATAGAAAAGATAACTCAAGAGGACCTCAATGATTATTCGTCTAAAGAACCAAACTATTGCTTACCCATTATGAGTTCTGTAGGATGTTCTAGTAAGAGTAAGAAGACTTATTCACTACAAAAATTTATATTTTAAACATGGATTAAAAACATATTAAAATCTAATTCTACAATAATTTTAGGGAGTCCATTTATTAATACTGTTAAAACTAAAGTGAATTCTCATAACAGAACACTTTTAGTTGATTTTATGGAATAAATAGGGAACTTTAGCATTTTGGATTTAATAAAACACATATATGATGATAATTTTGTTTTATATTATCCCACAATGAAATTACATTCTATCCTAAAAAATAAATGGAAATTTGTTATGAAATAAATTGATTGGAGGAAGCCCTGGAATCATCTGTTTATTATGATGATTATTTTTTGAAAATTAGTTAAATCCAGAAATAGTTCTATGTGTTGAATAGTTTAAAGAGATAATTGAATGTTATTTTTATTATTTACATAAATCTTACACTGAAAATACTACCTTACATGTATAGGTTGAAAACATGGAGAGTACATATATGAAACTATCACTAGATCATCCACCTAAACCAAAACTTATGTTGCCAACCTATAGTATTAAATATTCTTTTCCGAAGGTAAATGAACAATTCATGTACTAATTTAAAATAAATTTAACTCTAATTAAGATAATAAATTACTAGAAATTATGAAAAAAATTCTGGGGAAATAGGCTAGTAATTATTGGTAATCCGTAGAATTAGTTTAATAACCTTTGTGCACTAGATTATCTTGAAAAGTGAGTCTAAACCGGTAATATAAACCCTAATAAGGCTCAACCAAACCTTGATGGATGTTTTTAAAAATACAATTTAATTATTGTTTTTATATAAAATCATATAACCTATCCTATAAGGTTAATGGGTTTGACCCATTCATATTGTACCCAAAAATAACAGATTCACACTGGTTCAAATTCAAAATAATGAGTTAGTGCTAACTAGGATTCTAAATAGTTGGTTTTTATTGACAATAGAAAATTGAATCACATGACCTGAAAAGAGCAATTTCATATCCATTTTATAGTAAAGAATGTTAGAGATACTACCTAGGAATGGTCATTGTTGTTTTCTTCATGTATTCTTTGGGTATTGTTGGGTTCCTATAGCCTCATAGGACCAAGGAAAAACCATATTCAGATGTCGCTTTAATATGTTTTCTTACTGAAGAATGTCCTTTAGGATTTCCAATTCCCCCAGTACCGTTTAATTTTTTATGATATGGTTCATTTTACATATTATTTAGAGTTTAGTAGAGGTATTCATTTCCGATTCTACTATTTATGAAACCAAAATTTAAAACTAGTCAATAAAATATAGAATTGTTTTTAATGAAATGTATCACGAAAAACATTGTTCTAAACTGTTAAAAATTTCATTTCATAGTGGAAGAAGGATATTTTTTGGTCCACATAATTTCCAATGATAAATTTTTTATAGCTGAGTCCATGGTTGAAAATATTTCCACACTTTTTTACCCCACCATTGTGAGACATATTATATCATTTTTAGGCCATGTTGGATTTTATGTACATTTATTAAGGAATTCAGCACAATCGATTTACCCTTACTAAACCACTCAAGGATGAAAATAATTTTTTTTGATGATTGATTTCATAAAACCTTTTATATACTTAATGAAAGCCTAACGATAATCCCAATGATTATTCCACCAGTATGGAAACTTCTATTTGAAGTGTTGTGTGACGGTTCCAACAAGGCCATGAGAGTTGGGATATCCTAAAAGATTTATGGGAACTGACATTTCATAGCATAAACATCACATGCATTGGAAATATCCCAAATCAATTAAATAATAATCTTAAATTATTTTTTTTCTATTATTGTTGATTTAAATACATTTTGGACATATTAATTCAGCGGAAAAGAAACTATTTTTAATCATGCAACACTATGGTATTTGATCAACAAAGCGGAAGAAATCCCATGATTAGTGATATGGATGCTTATAATATAAGAATTTGACTTAGAGATCAAGGAAATTTTGGACTATGATAATTTGAGTGCATACCACCGGAGAATTTTTCTATACACTTATATAGTGGAAACACAAGCCAAGACATCCCTGGATGACTATCTCCCCAACGATCAATTGTATGAAGTCACCCAAGTTCCCTGGTATACTGATATTGTGAACTATTTATTCATATCTAAGGTACCACCTTGTTTACTATATATCAAAATAATAATATGAAATCTAACTGAATATATTATTTTTTGGAGGATCCTTATTTATGGAATATATAATATGAATACGTGATTAAGAGTTATATATATAAAGAATAGGTAAATTATATGCTTTAATCTTGTCCCGCACTTGCATGTGGATCCTATTTTGGACCTCAAATGGTAGCTGGAAAATTTTTAAAAGATGATTTGTTTTTTCTAAAAGATTTTAAAGACATATGTGATTTTGGAAAACATTTAAAAACTACCACCCTATTGGTGGAATTTATAAATGATAAGAAATTCCACAAAAAACATTTATTTTTTGTAAAATATTCTATATATATGGATAATATTTAATTAGTAAATTTAATATTTATTTTGGATTTTTATATATCTTTCTAGTATTTGATTATTTTTATAAGTGTATTGAAACACAAGTCTCATGAAATAATGATACATATATTATAATTGGGGTTTTAAGATGAAATATAATCTATATGTTTAGAGTTAATCAATAATTAATCATTGATTAAGGAATATTGTTTTTTAATAAGAGAAAAATCCCTCACAAATAGATAAGGGGTGTACAACATATCCTCTACTACCTACCAACCATAAAAAATGGGAAGGTTGAGGTGTCAAATAGAGTTATCAAGATGATTTTGTAAATAAGAGTGAAACCCAACCAAAAATATTAGAGATAAAAGTTTTAAGATACACAATATGAATACAAAACTACATTTAAACCCCCTAGGTATGTCCCATTATAAAATATTTTATGGAAATAATTGTCACTTGTCAGTTAAGCTACAGAAAAAAAAATCCTATTGCGATTTGATGATAGTGAACATGGAGTTTTGTATGTATGGAGAGAAAAAGGAAGCTCCCAATGATGGATCAACAAGAGATATTAAGAGAGCCTTATGGAAATTAACTACTATAAAATAGAAGGCCAAATATATCAATGATGTATTAATCTAAATAAAAATACTTCCATATTGGATAAAAAGTACTTATAAACACCTCGAGGATGAATCTAAATCCTAGTAAACATTATTCTAAGTGTAATGGTCATTTTATAATGACTAATATCTTCACATTGCGTAGTTTAAAATAATGGAGCTGAATCACAATATACATTTAAGTTAAATGAATAGAATCTGAAGAAATTTTATAAATATTTTCGGAAGGATCCAATGGAGGAGTCCAAACTCCTCCCTACTGCTACTAAATAATGGACCTTAAGTTATCTATTTCCTTCACACCAATTTATATATCTGTTTCTAATTCTATTATCGCTTGATAAATTCATTTTTTTAATTAATTGACGTTGTTCATGAGAAAAGATTGGGAGAGAGGAAAAGGTATATTATGATTTAAATATTCTTTAGATGTCTATTTTTCTCTATTTCTATGTGCTTATCACTTGAAATAATGAAAAATATTTTATTGATAAATATTTTTTTTCAAAATATATAAATAATTTATGTACACTATTTAATTTTTCAGACTTTTGGAGTGTTATTATTCTTAATATATTGATAGGTAATGTTTTCGTACTAGTGGAATAATTAATGATAAGTTTGAAAGATTCATGGATTCTGAAAATATTAAATTTTGAGGATTAATAAGTGATTTTAACCATTGTTTCATGGATATTTTTGTTTTAGAACTTTGGAAAATGGTTGCAAATAGAAAATAACATAGTGAAATCAATGCAATAGCGTGGGAATACTATATATTGTAAAATGAATTTAGGTAAATTTACCATTGTGATTGATTAACACCTCAGGAGCCTCCCCAAAAGAAATTTCTGTATATCATTTGAACTGGATTAAAACATGCAGACATGAATGATCTAAAAGTCTTCCTAAGTCAAAATAAAAACATGTGTGTGTGTATGTTATATAAAATATTATTTAGAATAACCTGAAGTAGATGTTCTCAAACATTTCTTCATTTCCTTGATTATTACAATTAACCTTAGGGGATACCTATTTTATTGGAATTTTTTAGTTTTGAGTATAGCTGCACTCATACAATAATTATTTTCATAATCAGGGTTGAGAAAAATATAATATGTTCCAATTGAAAAAGGGTATGGAAGTATTTGGGGAATTTTGAACTTGGATGATGATGGGGAAGATTATATATCTAAATTTCATTTAAAAAGTTACAAAGAAGTTTGAAATTCAACCATGTAATTATAACCTTAGAAAAGAGGTATTTGGAAATTCACTACTTGTAAAAATCATGATTCCACTAAGATCTATTATTTTTTAAAAACCTTTAACATTAACTTTTGACTAAAATAATTTTATTAAAATATATAAAATTCATAGAGGAGGCATAATAACTCCAATAATCTATGAACCTTTTATTTTTTATTTTACGTTATGTGTGCTTGAACCTATGTATAAAAAAATATTTTTAGTCAGTTTATTTCATAGTATTTTAGAGGAGTATAATCGGTTAAGTGTGGGGGTTATAAGGCCCATATCTCACTTTTTACTTCTTGTAATTAATAATGAACTCCCAAATTGATCTAGAACCTAAATAAATATTGATTTGTGCTACTTTTATGAATCTAGATTTTAATTTATAAATGGATTTAATATTTTATTTTTTAGTATATTCATTCTGGGAATTATTTAGAAGAAAATTTTTTTTTCAGATTTTTTTGGATGTGTTAATATGAAAATATTCATTTTATTAATTTCTTATATAATTCTGGAAATAAACTAGAAAAATCCTACACTTAAATCTCTTTATTTTCATAATTGAATGTATGAAAAAGAAAAAAGTAGTATAAGATTCTATCTATAACATGTTTGATTAATTTTCTAGATGTTTGAAGTGGAATCATATTGGTTGAGATAGTCTCGTAATTAATGTGAGTGAGGTATATAATTTGAGTGTTGAAGGGATGATTTTATAAAGAAACCAATGTAGAGTTCGTACATAGTTTTCAGATATAGATTTCATGTAGAATAGACATTTAAAATGAACTGATGTAGTGTTAGGATGTAGAGTTTATGGAGTCAACATATAGTTTATATAGAGTATAGATTTAGAAAATTCTCTAACATATAGTTTCAATATATACCTTCCAATGATGATAGAGAGTTGAATTTCGAGTTTATATTTATATGTACAGTTAATGAATGAGGGAAAATGTTAGTGGCATGAGAAAAGAGAATTGTTGGAGGATGATGTAGATTTATTTTAAAACAATGTATAGTATATATAACCCATTAATAATAAAGTTGTGTTGAGAAGAGAAGCCACACCACTGTGAAGGTCGGGATACATGTAAAACATGACCGTATGAATTCATGAATTTTTTAAAAAATTAGTCATTTTGGATTTCAAAAAGAAAACACCCTAAATATGTGTAGGATTGACATAAAATTTAATTTCATGTTCTAAAATGTACCTAAACCAAGAAATAACACTCTATATCTTTCATGTGACCATCTTCAATTAATCTAAAAAAGAAGAGGAGTTCATGGATCCAATCTATGGTGGGAATGTTTGAGGTAACCAAATGAAGAATATGGACCCTGATCTTATAAACATGGAAAACGTTTAGGTATATGGAGATTTTTATGAATTTTAAAGATGATTCTAATGGTACTGGAGTAAAGTGTGGATGAATATGAGTTCATTATTCTCAAATGGGAGAAGAAGATGTTGAATCATGCAATGTACCTCGAACCACTTTTACAAGAACATGACCATAGGAAGGGAGGTGGGAGCCAAATCAATTGATCGGGAAGAGTTACTACCGAGTTTTTTCTTTCATTTTTTGTAATGTATCTACTTATTGAACAATATATCATTAGTAGATGAGCCTATGATAATATACCTCTTTCATAATAATTAATTTTTCTATATAATATTAAATCTATTATACTCATTTTCACTACTATTTACTGATTACATTATAAAACACGACTTTTCAATTGTATTTTCATTTAAAATATTCATCCCTTATTCACTAGTTTTGATGTAACTCCCCAAGATTTCATAGTACGTTGTCACTTTAATGTAATTCAACAGCTTGCGCTACATGCAACAACGAGTTCGAGCGCACCATGACTTACCAAAATAGCCATTCAAAAAGATGTTATGAATAATATTAACTTCATTTTGAATTTTATATACTCCGTATAATTTTGGAATCCATATTATTTGTTTCATAGACATAATATAAGAACAAATTCATTTTTTCAGATAAAAGAAGTATTTTTAAAAAATACAATTTTACTACCTCTTAATGTTGAACCCTTTTTAATCCAATATTTGACACTTTTGTATTTTCAATTTGACAAAATAAATTTCTTCTTTATAAGAGGGACATAAAAATTTAGTTTTGAAAAATGTTTGGTTTTTTTCTGATAACATTCATATTTTGATGAATACTGAAAAATACTAAATTTTAATTGAAAACAACTTTTTTAATCAAAATAAATTATATTGTTAAATTATAAATTTGAATGTTTTTTAAGTATAATTAGATTATATTTTCATCATTTAATCCAATTTTGGTAATTAGATGTAATTTTACATTTAAATTAGTCATGAACACATATCAATTTTTGATAGTTTTTACTTCTCAAAAACCTGCTTTCTGGTTTTGAAAATGTAAATTAATTTTATCTTAATTAATGAAACTTCTATGTTTTTAATTTGTTAAAATATAAATTATTTTTTAATTATTAATATCAAAATTATCTTAGGGTGAATTTATTTTATTTTTCATAAAACTATCAGTTTTTGAGGAATAGTAAAAAACATTGCATTATTGTTTAAAACCGACATTAATTTAAATAATAATTATATTTAATTAAATTTATTTTAAATTCAAAATTGTTATATAATAACTATATTAGACCAATGTAATTCATTGATGTCATTTTATAATAAGATTAGATATATAAAATTTTATTGAACTATTTACCGTCTTTTACCCACCTTCTAGGCAAATTTGAAAATTCACATAAAACGTAATTTTACTACTTATGTGAATTGAATTTGAAAATTTTTTGATACACAATTCAAATCAGTTAGTAAAATTTGGTTCAATACGATGAAAATAAATTTTCATGAATAGTAACTTTTGAATTTTATTTACCACGATAAAAGTAAATAGGCTAATTAAAGGTAAAAATTATATTATAATTACCCTAACACATGTCCTAATTATATTAGATAAATGTATTTCGACCAAAATCAACCTTAGCCATAAAATATGATTCTTTTTGTCTACTTGGATTAAATTCAGACATTTATTATTATTTTATTTAAAGAAGAGTTAGAAGTGTTAAAATAATTCTTTAATAACTAAATTATTTTTAATATAGGGTTATACATAAGAAATATTATACTAGAAATATTAATTATAAATATAAAATTTTTTCATACATCATGGAATTTTATTTTAAATTTTTAGACATTAAATAATTAAATTTATTTATGATGCAATGATGATGCAGTAATTACCTAATTAATGAATGATTAAAATAATTGATATTATAAATATTAAAATAAATATTAATTTAGACCTTGGATGCATTAAAATAATTTTATAGGTTAATATGACATGTTAGTGTTGATTTAAAGTATTTTTTTCGACATAATCAATTTTGTTTTACTTTCAAAATAACCAAATACTAAATAGTGTCGAAATTGACATAAATGAGTTTTTAAAACAAATACTATATTATTAAATGATATAATATTCCTAAAAATATAAGGTTCAGAAAAAGGACCTGTATAATGATATATATTTCATTAATGAAACACTTGAGGTTCTCTTGTCATATTATAATAATTTTATTAACCATGTAATTAAAAATACACGAAGACACGGTAAAAGTTAAACTATTTAACTAAGTGTTAAATCTAAAAGATAAGGCTAGTATGGTGACCTAGACATGTCTAACACCTATTGGTTGAGAGTATTTCTACCAATCCCCTCCTTACCCTTGAAATAATTTCATTTTGAGCCATTAGAAATAGAAAATTATTTTATAATAAAATAATATTTCAAGATTTTCCTAATGTGACCCTCACCTCTCTTATAAAAGGGTACTTCCCCTTCTCTCAAAACAACACCTGCAAATCCATTGGACTTCGACAAAACCTACTCAAATATCATCCCAAATAACCTTAGTTAGTCCTAGAGGCCCTAATTTGATCATAAATCCATCCTATGAAGCCCTTTTGTTTATATCAAAAAGAAGAACCTAAGGAAGAGGTAATTATTTCATCACCTATTTCAAAGTTCATTTCCTCTTCCACTTCCACTTTCATTGTTGTTTCCATATAAAAAACTAAATCCAATACCTTCTACATACTTTTATGTCATTATAAATATGGTACAAAAGTATTCATTATTATATACATCCTATGAATGACAAAGTCACCATACGTGCGTATGTACGACTTACCATCTCCACATCGTGGTGTAGTTTGTTACTCAACACTTAATTATTTAGATAGGTATAATAATTAGTATAATTTATTTAAATAATAAATATAACATTTTAATGATTCTGTATATATAATAAACCATCTAATACAACATTATTTCACCATCAATAGAATTAAATTTTCACTCGTGCGTTCGTACTGTTTATTGTCTCCCGACGCGATGAGATTCATCTTCAATGATATCCATTAATGAATTCTTATAAAAATATATATATTGATTAAGTATGAGATATATGAAATAATATTTCTAAACTAATAATATATATATATTTAGAGGAATATATTTCATTTACTTACTTTCATACATTACAATAAGAGAACAGAAACAATGTTCATGTGTACGTACGGGCTACCGTCTCTATGAACGGTGTTTCCATTTAAAATATCTATCTATTATAAAAATTTATATTATGAATATATATGATATATAAATCCTGTTTTACATTCTTAAATTATGTAAATCGTTATCTAAGTGATATGATCATGAATAACAAGTTAAAACACATACGATAAAGAAAACAATTATTACCCAAAATGTTACATTAACATTGAAATTATTATTAAATGGGTAGAATAAAGTCATAAATGAATCATATATTATATCATAAATATTAATAGGTTTCTGGTATAATTTAATAACATATTGTGGTCATTACACAGGAGGTTAAACTAACCCTCGACTAAAGGAAAGATCAATGTTAGGGTTAATTCCTCAATCTCATTATTATTTGAGATTTTTTATGACTAAGTATTTTCTGGGAAATTTTTATCATCCATGTCCATGTTTCATAAAAATGTTTTCCAAATGAATATTTTCTGGTTTTTTGGAATAGAACCATTAACAATATTAGCATTTTAAATGTTTTAATGATTATTTTTTCTAAATATTTTTAATTAATGTCCATGTTTTAGAAATGATTTTTAAGGATTTATTTATATGGAAATTATTGTTTTAAAATGTAATTTCATTTCCAAAGTTTTAATGTGGTATGGGGAACATTGAATAAAAAATATATTTTAATAGACATCTTTTATAAATGTGTGAGTATTAAATGATTTCACAAAAAGGGATATTTCTCTCAAGTAGTTTTACTTATCATTTTTAACTATGTCAACATCCTTTACTAGATATTATTCTTGATTGAGGTTGATTTATTATAGAAATATATTCTATATTATATTGAATGAGTTCTATTATGTATGATTGTGGATGTGCTATTTTTATACCATTCATGGTTTATGGTTAAAATATTGACATTTCATATGCTAATTTTAATATGAATGTTTATGTTATGTTTCAAAATTTTCATATGAGGAATGCATTGGACATAGTATGTGATAGGTGGAGCCTGCTATAGCTACTCGATGAATCGGTAGGTTTCATGAGACAAACTAATGTCTTGGAACAAGGCCTTGACCAAAATCTTATTTGTAGTCTTGGCACGAGGCCTTGACTATGTGGTTATGTTGTCTGGCATTATGCATTCCCTTGTTATGAAATTAGTTGTTACATGTGATTATTCGACTAGAAGAATATCTTTTTGACTTCTATTTGGTAATGTTTGATTTTTTTTCTATATTATGTTCATGTTTATCTTTAAAAAGGATGTTTTTTAATTACACATCCTTCCTTAAAAGTTTATAACTTCTGCTAAATTATTTACTCTTAATAATCATCTGAGCTCACCCCTTTCTTATGTTTTATTTTCTAAGGATTCCAAAAATTGTATTATTATTAATATAAAGAGTTACGATAAGGGAATAATGGCATTATCAAAGGATAATTTATGTTGTGTTTTATTTTAGAAATTGTAATGTATTGTTCATATATGTAATCTATTTTCCAAGACACTTAGACTGATCAGCCCTTTGGGACTTGATTCCTTGAAATCATGCCAATGTATTAAAATAATGCATCGACTCTGGGTAATTGGGGTCGGGGTGTTATAGTTGGTATCAAAGGAAGTTTAGTAACAAACTTGGAAGTAGATTTAGATAAACTCTAATTCTGAAACATTACCCTATGATGGACTTTGAGAATTAGTATAGAAGAACTTCATAGAATTTTGGTAATTTAGAGATTTTTTAAATTTTCCAAGAAATACATCCCTGTCGTGATACGAGTATGTAGAGGTGGCTCTAGAACATATGTACCTTGGGGTAAAACCTAAAAACACCACTTTGAGATAGACTCAAATGGGAATTGATGCACGATAATGGGCCTTTCTGCACTCTTGGTTACGAAACTCCCGAGGGAAATGCTTAGGATAATTCACATTTTTTCTATAAAACATTATGAAGGATTTATAAGTAAATATGTCTATAAAGAAACCATTTTTATTATTACGATACTAGATGTGTAAAAATATTCAATTAATGATGAGAAGTTTTATTGTTTTTTGGATTATAAATTATGACATGATCTAACCTAGTGTATGTTGCCTTTTAGAAATGGTGCCCATTAGAAGGAATGATAACTATATAAATACTAATGATCCAAAAAGTTATAAGGGTTATATATTTCATGGTCTTAAGCCAAAATTTAGAAGGTAAATAGTATCCCCTGTATTATCATCAAATGAAGAAATAGTTTCATGTATTAATAAGATAAGTAATTAATTTTTTGAGTCATGTGTATTTTAAGGGATGCCAGAGAAGAAAAGGATGGTAGAGAGAAAGATAGATAAAGGGAAGAAGGGAAAGAAGGAATTTTCCATATATGATAATTGTAGAAAGAATCACCCTAGGAAGTTCTTGAAAGTAATGTGAGTTTATTATAAATGTAGAGAAAAAGGAAACCAACTACGTGATTTCAAGGGTAAGAAAAAGTGTTCAGATGTAAAATTCTTCATCTGCAATGAGTTGGGACACTACATGAATCAATGTCCCAATCATCATAGTATACCCCAAATGATTCTATTGGATAATAATAAAGTTATGATACTACCGCAGATGAAGAGGAACGACTAGTGTTCTTATGTGGTTATTAAATAATTATGTCATTTGAGTATTGTATCAACAATGTACTGGTTATAAGAATAATTGAAATAAATAATGATTGTACGACAATACTATTTCATTGAGGATTTGATATTATATGGTACTATGAAAAGTGACTCAACAACAAGTTAATGTTTTAGGAAAATACATGGTTGATGGAAATATAAAACTTAATATTGTCATGATACTAAGGTAGTGATTTTGAAATAAGAAATGGTTGATTTGGATAAATTATATTCAATATTCTTGACTACCATGGAATTGATTAATGGTTTTTTTATTCCATAATTTGTTGGAGTATTCAAATTTTTTGGATATAAGGAATATATCTAGTATTCTATAAGGAATAAGAGATCCTGAATGTAATCAATATGGTTTTATGGTAATTCAGGGTGTTACCATGTTTTAAGAGAATATATGATGAATGTACTCACATTTTAATATGTGGAAAAAAGAGATCTTCATTATGTTATGTTGACCTTCCATATAAATTTTTAGACTATGAGTTTGGACACAAGTATTTTGGATATTTCTACAGATTAGAATTGATTACGTTGGAAATTGGATACTATGGTTTAATGTTATAACTTTTATTAAGATTATTTTTGGATTTATTTTAATAAAAATGAAAAGCCGATTGTCTGGAAACAACCCATCTTTTCTGGAAAATCCACGAGACTTGAACCCGAAACTGAAGCGCAACAAGGGTGCATCACGAAAAACTAGCCTACGTGATATCCTGGTTTGTATGATGTAGTTTTTTAAATGATCTAATAGATGACTAAAAATTCATTTTTTAAAATCTATACGATTTGGATAAATAGAATATTTTTGAGTTCTATTATCTTTTGGAGTGAAAGCTGAGTTTGTGGTAGAAATTAGTTAAAGGATGGAACTCTACTTGTCAAGTATTGTTTTTTCTATGAAGAAATTAATTCTTAAAATTTAGGGAAAAGACCCTAAAACCAAAAATATGTTATCCTAATACCTTATGTTTTGATGAACTGGTGATATTTTAAGTCATCATAGATTTATGGCTTTGAGGCCCTCAATTTTCTATTTATTGTTCAGTTGTTTGTGATTGATGGCCTCAATCACTACCTATAAATATTTACGTTTTTCTTATAATTATGTGTCTATAATTTCCACCAATTTTCTCTTATTCGAAACCATAATATGGTGGTGACTTTTTCATTTCCCTTTCCCTCTTATTAAGACTAAATTTTATTAACACTATTTCTGATATGGGTTTTCCACAAAGGTCTTTTCTATTTTAATCCTTTTATTTTCAATGAAAAATTTCTGTTTGTGAGGACCCAATTTATTGGAAGATGGTAGAATGAAACTCCCCAATATTTCATAGTATGTTATCTCTTTAATGTAATTTAATAGCTTGCGCTACACGCAACCCTGAGTTTGAGTGCACTACAACATACCAAACTAGCCGTTCAAAAAGAAGTTATGAATAGTATGAACTTAATTTTGAATTTTATATACTCCATGTATTTTTAAAATCCAAATTATGTGTTTATTAGACATAATATATGAATAAATTCAGTTTTTCAGATAAAATAAGTATTTTTAAATAACGAAATTTTACCGCCTTTTAATGGAGAAACCTTTTTAAATCCAATATTTGACACTTTTATATATTAAAATTTAAGAGATAATATTATTTTTTATAATAGGGACATACAAAATTATCCTGGAATTTTTTTTTGGTGTTTTTCTGATAACGTTCATATTTTGATGAATACTGAAAAAACTAAATTTTAATTGAATTTTTTTAATAAAAATAATTTATACTGTTAAATTATAAATTTAAATGGTTTTCAAGTATAATTATATTATATGTTTATAATGTAATCCAATTTTGGTCTTTGGAAGTAATTTTACATTTAAATTAGTCATAAACACATATCAATCTTTTGATAGTTTTTACTTCTCAAAATCCCACTTTCTGGTTTTGACAACGAGAATTAATTTTAAATTAATTAATGCAACTTTTATTTTTTAAATTTTGTAAAATAGATATAATTTTTTAATTCATAATATCAAAATTATCTTAGGGTTAATTTTTGGTATTTATCTGAAAACATTCAATTTTTGATAAATAATGAAAAACCCTATGTTATTGTTTAAAAATGTATTTTATTTACATAATTATTATTTTTATTTAAATTTATTTTAAAGAAAAAATAGGTAATAATAACTATATTAGTCCAATTTAACTAATTTAAGTAGTTTTATAATAAGATTAGATATATAGAATTTTATTGAACTTTTTACTGTCTTTTACACACCTTCTAGGCACATTTACAAATTTACATAAAATGTAATTTTACCTCTTATGTGAATTGAATTACAAAACTCCAAGAGACACGGTTGACATGAGTAAGTAAAATGTGGTTTAATAGGATGAAAATAATTTTTGGTGAATAGTAACTTTTGAATTTTATTTACCACGTTTAAAAGTAAATAGGGTAATTAAAGGTAAAAATGATATTATAATGTTCTTAACACTTGCCCGAATTCTATTGGATTAGTGTATTTCAACCAAAATCAACCTTAGGAATAAAATATGTTCCTTTTGGGCCACATGGATTAGATTAGTACATTTATTATTCATTTATTTAAAGAAGAGTTAAAAGTTTTAAATTCAATGTTTAATAACTAAACCATTTTTAATAGACGGTTATACATAAGACAAATTCGACTATAAAAATTTATTATAAATATAAAAATATTTCTTACATCATGGTATTATATTTATAATTTTTAGCCATTAAATATTTAAATCTATTAAGGACACAATGATGATGTAGTAATTACCTTATTAATGAAATATTAAAATAATTGATATTATAAATATCAAAATAAATGTAAATTGAGACATTTGATGAATTCCAGGAATTTTATAGGTTAATATGACATGTTATAATTGATTTAATGTATTGGTTTTGATGTAATCAAGTTTTTTTTGACTTTCACAAAAAATAAATACTAAATAGTGTCAAAATTGACATAAATTAGTTTTTAAAACAAAAACTATATTATTAAATGATATAATATTCCTATTAATATAAGGACCAGAAAAAGGACCTATATAGTGATAGATATTTAATTAATTAACCACTTTCGGTTCTCTTGGAATTTTATAGTATGTTTATTAACCATGTAATATAAAAATACAAGAAGACATGGTAAAAGTTAAATTATTTAACTAAGAGTTAAATCTAAAAGATAAGGTTAATATAGTGCCTAAACTTCTCTAAAACATATTTTATGAGAGGATTTAGAGCCATCCCCACCTCATACTGTCCATAAATCAATTTGGAGCCATTAGAAACCAAAGAACATTTTATAATAAAATAATATTTCAAGCTTTTCCTAAATTGACCCTCACCTCTCTTATAAAAGCGCAATTCCATTTCTCTCAAATTCACACTTCCAAAGACATTTGGCTCACCCAACCCCTACTAAAATATCATCCCAACTGCTATAAATTCTTCCTAGGTGCCTTAATTAGATCATAAAACCAACCTAATTAGCCCTTTTTTTCAAATGAAAATAAAGCACCCGAAGAAGAGGTAATTATTTTATCACATCTTTCAAAGATCTTTCCTTCTTCCAAATCCTATTTCTTTGTTGTTTCCATATAAAAATAATAACTCTATTTATTTCTACATAATATGATGTTATTATAAATATGGTACTATTATATTCAGTATTCTATCCGTCCCATGATTGAAAAAGTCACCATACGTGCGTACGCACGACTTGCCGTCTCCACGTCATGGTGTAGTTTGTTATTAAACACTTAATTATTTGGATATGTATAATAATGAGTATAATTGATGTAAATAATAAATATAACATGTTAATTATTCTGTATATATAATATACAATCCAATTAAACATGATTTCACCATAAATTGAAGGATATTGCCGCTCGTGCATACGTATGGCTTACCGTCTCCACGATGTGATGAGATTCATCTTCAATGATCACCATTCAAGAATTTTTATAAAAAAATATACATTGATTAAGTATGATATATACGATACAATATTTATACAATAATAATATATATTTTTTGTAGATAAATATATGTCGTTTACTTACTTCCAAATTATACGATAGGAGAACAGACAAAACGTTCATGCGTACGTAAAGACTACCGTCTCCATAAACGGTGTTTTTATTTCATATGTCTATATATTATTCATATTTATATTCTGAATATATATGTTATATAAATCATGTTTTATATTCTGTATGTATGTAAATCATGACATAACTGATATGATCAAGAATAACAAGTTAAAACACAAACGAAAAAGAAAGCGATTATTACCCGAAATGTTACATTAACATGGAAATTATTATTAAATGGGCAGTATAAAGTCATAAATGAATCATATATGATATCATAAATATTAATATGGTTCTGGTATAATTTAATAACATATTATGGTCATTATGAAAGAGGTGAAACATACCCTTGACTAAAGGGTAGAATAAGGTATGGTATAATTATTAATCTCATTATTATCTATGTTTGTTTATGTGTAAGTATTTACTGAGACATTTTTATCATCCAAGTACATGTTTAATAAAAATGATTTCAAAAAAATATTTTAACGTTTTTTGGAAGGGACTCTTTATCAAGATTATCATTTTAAATGTTTTAATGATTTATTTTTCCAAATGTTTTCAATTAATGTCCATGTTTTAAAAATGATTTTAAGGATTTATTTATATAGAGATGATTGTTTTAAAATGTTAATTCATTTAAAAAGTTTCAAATTGGTATGTGACACTTTGATTAAAAAATCTCTTTTAAATTACATCCTTTATAAATGTGTGACTTTTAAATGATTTCACAAAAAGGGATATTTCTCTCAAAATGTTTTAGTGATAATTTTCAACTATGTCAACATCCTTTATTAGATATTATTCTTGGTTGAGGTAGATTTATTATAATACAATATCCCATATTGTATTGAATGAGTTGTGATATTTTTGGTTGTGTATGTGCTATTTTTATACCATTAATGGTTTATCGTTAAAGTATTGACATTTTGTATACTATTTTTAATACGAATGTTTATTCTATGTTTCAACATTTTCATATGTGGAATTCATTGGACTTAGTAAGTGATGGGTAGAGCCTGCTATAGCTTCTCGATGCATCAGTAGGTCTCATGAGACACACTAGTGTCTTGGAACAATACCTTGAAAAAAAAAATTGTAGTCTTGGCATGAGGCCCTGACTATGTGGTTATGATGTCCGGCATTATACATTCTCTCATTATGAAATTATTTATTACATGTGATTATTCAACTAGTAGAATATCCATGTGCATGTTTATATGGTATTGTGTGATTTATTTATTCCATATTATATTCATGTTTATTTTTAAAAAGTCTGTTGTTTTTATTACACATATTTTCTTAAAAGTTTATAGCTTCCATTAAATTATTTACCCTTATTGAGCATCTGAGCTCACCCCTTTATTATGTTTTATTTTACCAGGATTCCAAGAAGTCTATTATGATTTATATGATGGGTTATGCTAAGGGAATAATGACAGTCTTAAAGGATTATTAATGTTGTGTTTTATTTTAGAAATTGTAATGTAACGTTCATATATGTAATCTATTTTCTAAGACTTCTAAACTGATCAGCCCTTCAAGAATTTATTCCTGTCAATCATGCCAATGTATTAAAATAATGCACTGACTCTAGGTAATTGGGGATGGGGAATTACATTTGACACACATGACACAAAATAATTCTTTAATACCTATGATGGTTAGCAGTGGGATGACCTAGTAGTGATTGAAGATATCAAATCACTAGTCTTTGTGAGTGTAGTGAATGTTATTATTGTTCTATCTCCCTATTTAATCCAAAGATATTAGAGTATGGTAATTAGTAAGGTTTCATATTGTTAGAGGGAGAGATAAGGAGCACTACTGATAATGTTGATTTAAAAAATGTGTTTTGGGGATATATGAAGTTATACCACTAGATTTTAAAACTGATTTTAAACTCTATGATTCTTTTTTTACTTCACAATAACTATTGTTATATTAAAATTACATTCTTCTTAAATAAAGATCAAATAAAAAAAAAATTAAACAGACCTAAAAATCCATCCTCTATTGAGACAACCTAAGTCCTAATAAGTATTGTATTTTACATGGGTTGAATTTTTTTATTGGGATACCTATGACAGAAACCTCATCATGTATCCACTACTAAATTCTATACGAACTAGTCTAGAGGAACAATATATAGGGGGGACCTTACACTATATTCTTAACCATAATACATCTCAGTTTTTATATTTCAATGTTGGTACTAAATTAGTCTATTAAAGGTGTACTACAAGACCAATGTACACCCATATATATTGAAAATATCACTTATGATGGATTATATCAAATAAACCAAACCCTCCATCAGATTAATGTTGATAACCAATATTACATACCTGAGGCATAAAAACCTTGTACATATTTGATGGAAAAACCATGTATTATTTTCTTTTCATTCATTTGTTTCACTAAATTTTATTATGTTTAATTTTTTTTCAAATATAAAGCATCATTGGATGAAAACAAATATGAAATAACTCAAGTACATCCATAAAGTTGTAGGGGTAAGAGATTAACATAAACCTACTAGGAATAAATACAGTCTGTATTATTCTATGTAAATCTGTTTAACTATTTCAATCCTTATATATTTTTCTGAACATTAACTAAGAGGTGTTAAATACATCAATGTGGTTGGGGGTCTCTAATCTTTTTTATGAACTTTTTAAATCATTTTTTTATTGTTTTAGGATTCAATTTGGGAAATACTATATGAATTTTTTGTTTTTTCTTTGATTTTTAGATCATTTAAGACTGGGAAAATTAATCTTTATGTGTTATCATGCATTGTGTAAAATTTCATTTTAGTATTAAGGAATTCACCATTTTATAATTTTTATGATTTCCGAGTGATTTTTCATACTATTTTAATGAGTTTATCATAGGTTGGTAATCTAGAAATGATAGTCCAATTTTTGAGTTGACTATGAATATTTTCAATCCCTTATATTTGATATATTTTAAATCATTATTTTTATATTCTTTCATATAATCGTTTTATTGAGAGTCTTGGGCCATTTAGGGGAACCATAAATTGATTTGGAACTTTTTTGAATCCATAAGACTCAAGTCTGTTTTATTTATAATAGAGGCCTTAATTTAATGAAAAATACCTTTCAACACTTAACATCTATTTTAGGGAAGTTCATTATTTTTGTTTGATTAAAAGAGTAGTGGATTCACTAGCTAAAATCTATCATTAGAACATTTTTAAAATATTAACGGAAATATATATATATATATATATAATGAAAAATTTTATAATTAAAAAAATATATAATAAAAATAGAAAAAAATGCATTAAAAAGTTTCAAAAAGTATAAAAGAATTTATTTTATTCATTTATTTTACTATTTTACATTGACTCACCTAAGGAAAAAATGGAAGATAGTGTTGTGAGTGATAGTCATGTTATGGGTTGAGTTATTATATTAATTGATTTTAAATTACTGAATTTCAACATTATTTTTGCTTTAGAGATTAAAACTCCACTTTTACCTCGAGCTTTTAAACATCAAATCATACCATCCCATTAAACTTTATATTAACTATTAAATTTCATCTTTTGTTGCACATTAAATTATTCAGGTAGATAATTTAGGTTATTTGGAAGCATATCTAAGATCACATTAACTCTATAAATGAGTATAAATCCATTTTAAATGTTCTTAAAGTGAAGAGGGAACATTTTCGAGTGAGTTAAGTCATGTAGTGTCTTGGAAAGGATTTAAAGGTTGATAAATTTCATAAAATAAAATAGCTAGTGGGTAGGACTTGTAGAGGAAGTATGATATTCTCAATGATGAATTGAATTTATGCATTTCTTATTTTTTTGCTTCATATATTTGTAACTACATGAATAATATTTGTGTTAGTTTGAATTAATTTTATTATGAAAGAGTGAAATATTTTAACTATGGGGAGTGGTGAGAGAATTTTTTTTTAAAATTTAATATGTTTTTCATTTTTATTTAACACAATAATTAATATAAAACCTAAGAAATTAACACATTTTTTATATTATTTGAATTTTTTTTATTGGGGTGTTAAATGGATTTAATTTTTGATTCTATATTTTTTTATAAATTTTATAAATTAATTGAAAATAAATACATTGATTTTCAAATTATGTTTTAAAACTATTAAGATGATTTATAATCTTGTTTTTAATTGATTTAATCATTTTGGAGTTACTATGAACAAGTACATTACTGATTTTTGTTTTTATGTTGTTCTAGGTGACTTCTGAAAGTTGTAGACAAAGGAAATCTATAAAAGGAATGAGATATATATTAGTATAGATGATAAGTAAAATATTTATGGATGAAAAAAGTGTTATGTAACATTCCACCACTACTGAAAATGATACAAAACATTTTTAAGTCTTGGTGGGTGATATGTGTGATTTATCACTTTTTTGTTCGAAGATGCTTCTAAAAAATAAGATATTTTCCTAGGGTAAGTCCATGAGTTATATATTTTAAAATAGTAAGATGATACAAAACATTTTATCCTTGGGTAAGGTTGATACATATTATATTTCGGTATGTAGAGTTCATATGTAAAAATTTAGAGTTTGTGAACATCTATAAAAAAGATACGAATAATTTTCTAAAGAGAAGGAAACATAAGAATGATATTTTACTTTACCAAAACATAAAGATAAATATTTCAAATCATGGGATAATTAATCATGATGTGAATAAATTAAAATCTTAAATTCCCAAAATGAATAGGGAATTACATAAAATCAATTATCATTCCCATTGTCTACCAAAATCCGAAAGTTCTTCTATATTTATTCCACATAGTGCACATCCATCAATGGAATAAGATGAAGTGTGTAGTATGATAGAGAATAAATTTTAAGATGATAAATTTTGAGAGGGGAAACCACAAAAAATCTAGATCATTTGGTTTACACATGTTAAAATGATCGACAAGAGTGATCTTAGTGGTGAATATGAGAAAAATAGAGAATAAAGGGACTTGATATTGTATATATATTTCCTTTCCCTATTGTTAAAGGATTTGTTACCTTGGAATTGGCCTCATATTGATTTAGATTAGAGATTTCTATAGTTTTCAGCATTTATATTTATTATTTATTATTTTTTTAATATGTTTGTGTGTTTTAAAATTATGTTTTCTATTTATTATTTCATAACAGTGATTCTCAAGCTATCATCCATGATGAGAAGATAATTTATTGGTATCCTACTTGTGGAAATCCAATTTCTCAATAGTTGACACACATTTATTTAATTTCCTATATTATTATAGGAATTTCAGTGATCGAGTGGTATAGGTGAGTGAAAGTAGATAAAACTTCCCTCACCCCTTTCCATTAACATTACTAAAATAAATTTCATCCCCAAATATTTTAATCACTTGTGTACAATGGGATACTTGTTTTTAGTGGTTTTTGGAATCACGGTTGTGTGCCACTGGAGATAGTGGTGGGTAGAGTAGTTAGAAGATTACCTAAGTGTCGCGATCATTTATAAAATTTATGTATTTAAGGTATATGTACAGTTATAAGAACATGTATATAAGCATTAGGGAATCAATTTAGTAAGTTAATTAAGGTTTCTTGTCGTTTAATATAGTGGTGTATCATTTATTTTATTCCATTGTGACTTATATTTTCTTATTTTACGATTACATTCATCAATATTTATTTTTTGTTATGTTTTTTGGGATTAAAAAAAACATAAGTGATAATGAAATGTGTGTGTTCTAGTCTTTTCTACATGAGAGGGAAACCCATTGTTTTCTCTAAACTTTTTATTGGGTGTTAAAATTCTCTTTTGACAACCCTCAATAATAACAACTATTAGTATTATGTATAGATATCAAATAAATCATATAAATATAATGACAAATCTAAATTCATAATACACTATATTCATCATTTTATTCTTATACTATTTCAATTATATGTTTTATAATATCTCTCAAGATTCCTATATTCATTGGAGTTCATCTCAAATTTATTAAATAATACATGACATGAAGACACCATACAAAAATAAGAAACCAATGGATTCATTTATGTTGATATTTTGTTATGGTATTCATAATCACATTTCACTATTGGGGTATATATCATACTTTTTTTTATAATATTCAATTATTTAAATATTTCAAAAAGAAAAAATGGATACGTTTGTGACTATTATATCTATAATCTTATGAAATATGTTATATTTTATAATATAACCAAGATATCTAAAAGGGAATTTATGAAATGTATAAATAATCATAATCTAATGGCATTGAAGATGAAGAGGAAATTAACTTTAGGGAATCCCAAGTGCTATAATGTTATGTGATTATTCATTTTTTTAAATAATGTAAGATCCACCTATCAAGATAGATACACCATATAGTAAAACTTTGATTTCATAATATTATTAAATTCCATTTTAATGATTTGGTTGTTAAGTCACATCAATATTCAGGTTATTCTACTGATCTAAAGTTTTCTTTTACAAACTTTTGTCACATAACATGAAGAATAAAATGTTTAATCGAGTATTCAAGGGGAAATTAAGAAATTTATTTATATTTTTTTCCATAATGGAATTAAAATGAATATATAGAAAACCAAGGTAATATATAAAATTATTTCTCTTCAAAATCATTGAAAATTGAGATGACTTTTGGAATATCTCACGTATATAGTCACTTCATTATAAATTGTGTCAATACATGTTTATAATAATGAAAGTTTTTATAAATGTTCCTACTTATTAATTAGATTGAGATTTACAAAGAACATTTTATAGCATCAATAAATACTTATCACATCCTCTGGTCTTATTACCTACAAAGAAATGGAACCCACTTTTTCATTATTTAGCCACATCAGAATGACATATTTACACTCTTCATTCAAAGGAAAATGGTGTGGGTAAATAATACAACCATTATTACCTTATCTACAAAATTTTGAGGCTAAAATAAGATACATTTACATTGATAATAATTTCCTTGATTTTTATATTTTTGGTCAGATTTTGTGAAATTATTTATAGTGTCATGATATTAAATTAGTCACCTACATTGATCCATTAATATATATCTTTTATAAACCAATTTTGGTTGGATACAAGTTAAATAGGATTTCATTTTTGAGAAATTCGATATTCATTTCATCTATTAAAAGGAATCCAAGGGATAAATCCTAGAATAAGTTTTATCAGTAAATCCATTCCGAAAGGAATCACATTAAAATATATTGTTTCATGATGAAGCGTTATTCTATATCAATTAATATTTACATATATAATAAATTCACATTCATATTTTATTTCATTCAGTAAAACTAAAAAGGGTATAGATGACTAAAAGTTTAACTGACTCGGTTTTAGAGTTTTATTTTTGCCTCAAAAAATTTCACTTATTCGACACTCTTTCCTTCATTTAAAAGGGTTCAATAATAATGATTAATATTATTAAAACCTCATAAAATTCCTTGAATTATATTGGAAAATAATATTTTTTCACTTAAATAATAAAGGTGATTCATAATTGATGATCAAACAACTCAATGGGAATCATGATATTAAGAAAGAAAAACATATACCTTTATTGGATCTCACATGAGAATTTATGTAACAATTTTCATTGGAATAGATAATATCTCACATTACATGACTACAAAATGCTTAAGTGAGTTCATAAGATAATCTGTCCATGTCCCTCATTAATCCAAATCATGATGATACAATCATCCATATCACACATCGATGGGCAGTCATTCCATTTTTCAAAAAATAAGAACATCAAATAAATAAAATTTATAGGACCATGATGTAATTAAGGTCCTATTCTCCATAAAAAATTCATGAAACCAAATAGATATATTTGATAAATAATTATCTTCAAAATAGAGTCTTTCATCAGGAGGATGCTAAGATTGAGAAAATTCACTGACGAGAAGTTATTTTTATCCTCAATGATGTCCTAAAACTCTAAAATATCATCTATAATTGATGTTTTAATGGGGTATTTCTATGTGGTTTTTATGTATAATAGACATACATTGTTTTTTAAGAATTATATGTTGTTGCATGTGGAACACATCAAATAAGAATCAATATCTCTCACTAAATCGGGAAACTTGGGAACTTTTGACCTTCCATGATACATGACTATGCATAATTCATAAGCAAATTTCATGCATTCTATGTTCAGAAAACATTTACCTATGAACCTCGGGATTTTATGAATTCTAAACACACTAAAGGAAATTTTCAATATGGGGGGTGTATGTTATGGGTCTTTGTACTCTAGTGACCATTAGACAGTTTATGGTCATCATCCTTACAATTGACTTCCTTTCCAAAGTGGCTGAAGCTACACCATTAATGAAGTCTTTTGTTTAATTTTTTGAAGTCCATTATGATCACAATATTTTGATTTCCCCACACTGTTCTCATTGAAAATGGTAATAGCTTCTTCGGATCTAAGATAAAGAAGTTATATTCAAAGTAAAATATCAAATCCAATCATCTATCTCGCTATCATTATTCTACAAATAAAAAAAATAGATTCCCATAATAATACTTGTCCAAAAATCCCACAGAATATGGTGGATAGGGATAATAAGTCTTGGTTTAAAAAACTAATCAATGATTTATGGTATTACCTCAATACAATGAATACCCCTAAATAATAGACACCATACTCAATAGTTTACACAACTAATGTTGTATTTCCAATCTAGATTCAATTTTTCTCACCTCAAACAACTATTTATGATCAACTACCTGAAGACGTACAACAAAATATTCTATTAAAAAATATGGAAGAATTTGATGTGAAAATTTCATGATCCCGAAATAATGTTGATGTATATTAGAATCACATAACATGAAAATTTAATATGTATACTTGGATCCACTCATTAATTCAAGGAAAAGTAGTGTTATTATTAATTGTGTTGATGATACCAAGAAATAAACCACTTAAATATGAACTAAACATAGAAGGATCATACATAATATATAGGGTTACATCTAATATAGCTTACTCTATGATCTCCTAGGATTGATAGTACATCAAACCTCCCACTAATATATGGTTTTCCTAAAGTACATTTCATGAAAATTTAGGATAAATTCATAGGTCGTTATTATATTACTATAAAGTATATGACACTAGGTCCTTACCACATTACATAAAATTATATAGTTTGTGGTTTATACTACATTAATATAAATTGTTCAGTGAATAATAATTCTCAACTACTTAAAGTATTTCATCCTATATAACATTAATCTATATAGAGTGTTCTATTTTTCCTAATTCTAAAGCACATACTTATTATAATGTAATAGCCTAATATATATAGGAGACATATTTAATTAAATATTTATTGGATATATTAATGTTAATCCTCAAAAATATTAAGGTTCACTTATCCTATGACATGAATAACCCTTTTTCTAAAACAATATTTGGATAGATTCCTATTCCAATAAGAAACATAGTTATAGATGGTTCTCCTGTCATGTGTAATGCCTTAACCTCCCCCTCCATCCCAACCCTCATTAATACCATCCTAGTGTAGGATTTTACCAATTAACATTAGTTTTTTCCTATTAAACCTATTCTAGTAAAAAATACACCTTTTCCATAACTATATGGCAGTCAATTCATATACTCGTGATATATATATAAATATATAGATCTCTTTCCCCACACCCAACCACAAATATCCTCCATTCCATTTCCCATTTAAATTATTCCAATTTATAAGCTCATTAATTCACATTGGGTATTACTCCTCAATATTTACATTGGGATACAATGTTGTGTCCCTCAAATATCATATCATAGGTTTATCCACACTCTGTACTTTATCCAAACCTTCCAATGTATACCTTGACACTTCAATGTCAATCAATTCATATTAGGACTCATCTGGTATTGGGTCTCCATTAATCCACATTAGTTCTATGCTATTTATTTTTCACCATAAATTTTCCATTTATAAAACTATATGTTTTAGGATTTATATTACTATAGGATACATAACAACAAATTAATCTTCTATATTATGAAAAACTACATATTCCTTTCCCAGTCAACCCTAAATATATCTCTAGTGTTATGGGTTATTCCAAGTCATGTTTGATTTGACCTCTTATTCTCATAGTAAGGTGTCCTGCACATATTACTATGAAAATTTTGATTCATGTGAATTCAATATTGGTTTGTAATATATATTACCCAATTTAAAAATCTATGTGTAGATCAATTCCTATTTATATATGATATATAGCAATTCTTGGATATTCTATCCTAGGCCCTTATATAATATATCACTTACATCTTTCTAATTATTAATATTTTGCACACCCTATTTTATTACCCATAAATTAGAATGTTTTAAATATATTTGAAAAAATTTCTCATATATAATATACATTATAACTTGTTTTTTTGAATTACTACTACCCCTTCATGGATATTATATATGATGAAATCTAATCTATGAGGAAAAACATTGACATAGTGGTGACACATAATCCAAATATATGACCCACCCATACTCATTTTTTGGAATATATTTTTCCTTTTGAAAATATTATCCAATACCATATTTTTTTGAATTTATTACAAAGGAACCCATCACTCAATTTTGTTCATTACCTATCCTTGGTATATCAATCTAATAGTATGGTAACAGAACCATCATTCAAACTTGTTCAACCTTTTTCCTAGTCTATATATTATCATTTCTTCACACCCGATTCAAATATATCAAATTATTATTAATATTTTTGAATATTATTATGTTAAATAAAACAAAAATGTTCTTAGCTCTCATGTTTTAATTTTTTGTGCACTCTATCTCCCCTAAAAAACCAAATATACTTACTATAGTGTTTATTTTCCCATTCATGTTTAATTATTTTTCCCCATTTGGTTGGATAAGGAAAATTACCTTTTGTAAATATTATATGAACATAACTTTTATCCAAACATTTTTTAAATATATATGACCTTAAACTATAGGTATCTAATTTTATAAAAACAAAAAACACATTAAAATTCATTAAAAAACACAAATACTTTTTAGGTTGAAAACCTACAGAGGGAAACCTATGGAAATATTGGGTCTTATCTTGCTGTGATCAATCCTTTAATGGCCTGAGAAAAATCTAAAACATCAATAAAAGGGAAAACACTAATGGGGCCAATATCAGGCCCATGTAAAAGTTGATAATGTTCACCTAGTCTGTAGATCTTTAAAAACAATAGATCCATTTCAAAATTAAGGCTATCCCTTTGGATTATTCATCCTTTATATTACAACTTGTTTCCTTACACTAATATTTTATTTCAAATTCCTGTTGATATAGTTATTCATATGTTGGATAAGATTACTCAAATTTTTATCTGAGATCTATCGACTAAAACTAGGATCCATATTATGTTACAATCTATATGACCTAACACATCAGGAATATTTTGTTGAAAGTTGCATGAACTCAAATGTACCTTTTTTTTAATGATGTATGAACTTAAAATGCATCTGCCATTGGTAAAATATGTATGAACACAAACATAGGGCACAAAATTGCAATTGAACATTCCATAAATTAAGCTACAAAAGAAGATGGTGAAATGGTTTGTCATCTTGAATACCCCTGAAGGGTGTCATAAGAAAATATTTTATCTATGATCACTAATACCAATAATTTCATGTATTAGAATAAAATTATATATAAAATAAAAAAACATAAATATTATTGAGATTGATCCTCAGACATAGAAAAATCTAAGTCATTAATTCTATCATGATGAATCTAAGAAAATATTAGTTCTTGTTATTCTTCCTTACATACATTTGTCAAGATAATTTGAAAAATATTCATAATAATGTATTTATAGGGTATTTAAAATATTATCAAACATCATTTCATACCCATAAAATTACCTTCATTATTTCTCTTATCTTGAATCTCTAATATTTTCATATCTTAATGTACCAATGTTGTCTCCTGGTGACAACACATGCACAACAAATAAAAGCTATCTATACCCATTAAAGAGAGAACATTAATGAGGGATCAAATTATATTTAATATTTTATATAATAGGGAAATATTATATCATAGTGACAACATTCATGCTATATATAAAGTCTTCCAATACCTAGATGAGATCACATTACATATAAGATAATCAAGCAATCAAATCCCTCATTATTACTTTCTGATGTTTAAATAATGATTTAAAAATATCTATCACCCTTTAATGTTAATTTAAATTTAATTAAATTTATATTATCCTTTTATGAACTAATAAATTTCATCACAGATAAATTTATATTTTGATTTATAGAAAACTCAGTCACGAAGATGAGATTGAGTGGCTAATGTGCTATCCCATCTATAAAATTAGGATGAAGTGAAATGAAAATGAATATGAGTAAATCTATAGAATCTTCATTCCATTGATAATTTGATTTGATCAAATTATTTCTTTGATTTATAAATAAATATTTAATGATATATCATCTTTTCATTTTCATCTACAACTTTGAGTCATATTTTATCCACGTTTTTTAGGGATTCCTCCCTCCTTTACAAAATTCTTCAACAAACATAATATTCCACACTAATACATTAAATTTAGTTAATTTCTAGTGGATATGATTGGTGAAACCTATCGCTTCATCAATAAGGGATTGATTTTCATTCATCACCTCTACATGGTGAGATCAGTCTTGAAGTTAAATCCTCATGGAATGTGACTTATATGATTTAGTTTTAATTACTAATGATAAAATATTCACTCATTGTCATTACTATACCAATTCATTCACACAATCATGGATCACATAATTGTTAAACCCACCATATCTAAATATGGTCACCAAATGATGGAGAAAGTCAAAGATCCATCCCAATTAATTACTATGGGTTCAAGGGATATAATTTTAAATATATTGCCTCACATTTCATTACATACCTTCTTTGAGAGTGATAACCTCAAAATATGAATCACAACTTATTATAGGAATTATAATGTTTTCTATGAATAGATCACATCGAGGAAGGTCAAATTCAATCATACACTCTGAAGAATTTTATGTTTGAGTTGCTTAGGATATGGATGGTTAATCATTATAAGGGATTAAAGCTTATGATGATGAAATAAAATTTTTATTTATTTTACATTGGTCATAATTGGTGGTGTTTTAATTTTTAATAGTAAAAATATATATAAAAACATAAATTAGGAAAATTAATAAATTATTCCAAATATACTCACCATTACCACTTACAACATTTAAATTCTCTACCATTGAGGTCGGATTATTTGGTTAATTAAGAATATCTTCTTAAGGTATTCCTTTCACAATACCCTCAATGTCCACCCTTGGTGAGTGTAGAAACCCCACCTATGATGCGCTATCTAGGGTGACCGGGTATTCTGTTTACAGAGTTTTATATTTTTTGAACTACTGATTATGATTAATATTTTACATTTTTTATTTTGAAAAACCATGAAAATCTTTATATATGAATCAAAATACATATAGTTAAGAGATAAAATTGGAAAAAAACTTAATGAAAATGAATGACCTTATAAATCATTTGAAAATAATTGAAAGTATTATATTTGTAATAGTTGATAGTATTTGGGGATTACATTATGATCTATCTTACTAAATAATCCATATTATAACCCTCCACAAAAACATCCATGAAATGATGATCTTATCCCAAATAAACTTTTTGTTGAAGAATTTAAATGAAAAACAAGGAAGAACCCTCTTTTGGATGATGGGTGGATTAGGTGTAACAAACGATGAAAATTTCCCCTTTCATTTGGGAACTCCACATAATCGTATTAAACTTTTATCAATTACTAGATCCACATATTAAACCACTAGTGGATCAACATAAGGAACTGAAGAATTGTTTATGTTAGAATGGGATATTACTTAAGGAAATGGAGTGTTCTCTTAAATGATCACATCCTCCATCCCTATACCTAATGGAACTATTATATATTTCATTATTACATCATCTTACACAATGGGTTCAAAGAGTCCCCTCTTAGAAATGGAAAACATTATAACAATACAATTCATATTGTTAATGTGTGTATTTTGAAGAATAATTGGGGTTATGTTTTTAAACTAACCCTTTTAAACATGTGTTAATTTTTGTGTATGATCCAAAAAAAATTCCCAATATTTAAGCTTCATATTAATAGTGTTTCTAGATCCACCATAGAGTTAGTATATCCTACAAAATGGTGGGGGAATATATTTTAGGACATATTTAACTATGTTTCCCAATGATATATCTTAATGTGGTGAAAATGGTATCTAAAAATATTCCATCCTTTACAAAAAGTTGTAAAATTTTAATATTTTAGCTACATATTAAAAGAAAGTACATAAAGGAATGACTGAAAATGATATTTATAGATCTAATGGATTAAAATAGTTATCAGATTAATCTCCAGAGTTACCAATATCCATCATTTATTATAATTTCCTATTAAAGGGAGCCTTGTTTTTTTACTTACATGAATCATTGTCTCTAGATCCTTTATATTTTCATATAATTTAAAAATATTATTCTTGAGGTCTATATCAACAAGATATTGGATATTCTAAATCAAAAGAGATATAAATACCAACTAGGAGATAATTACACACATCCTAAAGTATGTTCGAGACTAACCAGTTTTCCATGAATTATTAGACTAAATATATATGGAATATGCAGGTTTATGTTGGTATTAATCGAATTTCCTATGAAGATAAACATAAAAACTATACATCATATGATTACTTAACCTTTCCCACTAATTCAAGTATCTATTTTTTATAACAAATTGATTATCTCGCCTTATTATTACTTTGTAGAAGATCTTTAATCTAGATTTATGAATAGTTTCATGTATGATACTGTCTCTAGTGGTTTGGCACCCTTACTTTAGCACATTCCATTCATGTCTTTTAGTAGGCCTTTCTCCCATTTTCTAAATCTTAGGAATCACAAAAATGAACCAAAATAACATTCAATAAATACACCTAGATAAGAATAAATCTAATATTTAATATATTTAGGTCAACACCCAATTTTGGTTTCTACTGATGGTAGAAAATTTTTTCTATGAGTGTCCTCTCCGATCATCAGAGACCATAATTTTTGGGACACTATTGGGTGTTTTTTATTCTTACTTCTCTTTATAGGGATAAAAATTATCTATATAATCAATGGAATTATTAAGAAAATATATCTGGTTTTCATACATCATAAATTATGTCACGATCAATCCTTTTGCATTGGATTCAATCTACTCATGCCACTTTATATGTCCAATCCTTATAGGTTCTAGAGTCATCATCAATAATAGTATTGTACATGACCATTCCATGTGATAAAAAGTCGAATCATGAAGACATTCCCAGGGATTTTTTAAAATCATGGATCTCCAATTATAGTGGGTTGATATTAGATATTATTTCAATGAATTTACAGTCACGTAACTGATGAATTTCTAGTGTATTTTAGAACTCAAAAATTTAGAAGTACATAGAAATCCAACACTATAGAACTTTAAATGGAACAGGGACACAAAATGGGGAATATATTTGATATATTTCTAGTAAGGATTGATATATGTTATATAATTCTAGAAATACTAGAAATAAAAAATATTCATATGCTAGTTTTATCACTATCATGAAAGTTATAAGTCATAACCATGTATTTCAATCATAGAAAGTTATTAGATACAGACTAAATGACATTGTGCGGAAGCTAGCCAACTATTAATGGTGGACCACTATGAGGATAACCCACCGACCTCACTCTTTATGACCATTCTTGGTTTGGGACCCTTCCTTTTAGGGTTTTTTTATTACTACAATAATGATTTCACTAGTTGTGGTGATTATTCCACATTCCCCCAAGAGGATTTGGGTGGTAGAATTTTATCTTACATGGATCCAAGAATTTGAGCTCTACCAATCTTGTAGACATCCCACTACCTAATTCCAACCTCTCTATATAATAGATGGAAAGTATGTGTCTGAGTAATTTAGTGGCTTAAGAGATATTGGATGAAATTGAAACCTTTATAAACACAAATATGGAAAATACAAATAGACTAATATATCATATCATTCTAATATGGTTTTAAAACATTTCATTACTTTATCTAACCTATTATGACAACATATATTTATGATTAAACCCACCTTAGGTAATAATTACCAGATGTTGTTCGATCCCCAATGAAGGTCATTGAGTGACAAGAGGTAGATTAAGGAATTGCCACGTGATTGTAGCCCTATAACATATTTTTGTTTAATAATGATGAACTTATAGACCACATCAGGTATTTGGGTTAAATATATTTCTCTTTCATAAATGATCTAGACATAGATATATAGTATCTCTCCCACTACACAACATTGGTAATCCATGATGAATTAATTTTATAACTTTATTATGGGATTAAGTCATATCTGAGAAATATTAATCCACAAAATGATATGTAGTCCAATAGGGGGAAACTAAATATATTCTTCATTGAAGATAATGAAAGAGTTTGTGTACATGGGTTTTAATACTAGACCTTATTAGGGCCAGTATCACTAAACATCACAAGAATTCATGTTGAAATAACACTATTGGAAATAGAGTATGAATATTGAGACATTTTTATAATGAATATAACCAAATTTTAGTTGAAGTAAAATATAGAATAAGTTTTTATTGTTGATATCCTGAAGTAAGTCATATAAGAAAAGAGTGAAATTTTGAAATTGTATAAAATTTCACATAGCCTTATTTATCTATCCACTTATAACCAACTCTATGCATCTATCTTTATGTACCCATATATATTCACTTTGTCCAAAGTAGAGTTGTTATTTTCTCTAACTTACATGGTAATGAGTATGCACAATAGTTTAAAAAAGGTTAGAATATATTAAATATGTCTAAAATATTTTCCCAGTTAAATTATATAGTCTTCTCAGGGTGGTCCCCCTATTTATAAAAATACAAATCACATTTTTTTCTACTACTAGGGAACCTATCATTTGTGTGAATTATTGTAGATAATAATATCATGCTTTTGAGTCTCTTATCAGTGCATGATTCTATCTATTAGACGAGTTCACACCCTTCTACTAACTAGAACTAATTCCCAAGTCATTGTTTATTTGGAATTTGATCCTTTTCTCCCAGACCAGATTTAATTCTGAGGGGGGTGGATCAGATTTATGGGTTCCCAAGAATTTTTAAATACACTCATACAAAGTTAAATAAAAATATTTGATTTTTTTGGATAAAAGTAAATTTAATTGTCATAGTTTGTCAGGGTTGGTTTCGACAAGGAATGTTTTGTTAATTCCCGCATGTAAACTTGTACATGTACCAAGGTACGTGGAAATATGATTATTCCCCTTCCAAAGGCAGTGTGGCCACACCCTCATCAAAGAATCACACCACAAAAATTCTCTTCATAGGATTTGGAACTGTGTGTGATTCCTAATGTTATCAGTGATTGGGTACATTCATCCTAAAAAAAATACCCCGAAAGCAAAAAAAATAATTTACCAAGAGAAAGATGAAGGAAAAATTCAAGATTAAGTTCCATAGTACTTCACGAACCCTCATAGGTGATTTAAGAATCAAAACATAATGAAAAAAATATGGGAAAATAGGGGAATTTGATTCATCTAAGGGCATCACACATAGAGCTCTTATGAATGAAAACATCCCCCATGTATTATTCTTATAGTAGGGTGAAGGATCCTTATGAAGAGGTACTCTTCGAAATCATGTAAAAAAATATATTTCTCTCTAGTCCCTTCGATTTTAAATGTATATGTCTGACCCTAAGAGCTTTCTTAGGATCAATACTTTTTCTGTTCACATACCTGGGTGTTGAACTTCTTTTATCCCCTAGTGGATTTCATAATCATAATAAGAACATTCATTCCAGGTTTATCCATTGAAAAAAATTATTTTCATATTATTATGCCTCTGTAATCCAACTTCTATAATTGAGATTATTTACATACTCACATGGACCTTACCATCATGTATTCCTTTAATGATGAGAATCCTATATCATATAACAGATTTCATTGGTGTTTCTCTTCCTTCTATAAATATTTATAATAATTCAAATAAGTTATTCCTTTGAAAGAAAGGATCCTATATATAAAAAAACTAATGACATATATTTCATCCTTGTATTCCGAAATGGACGTTAGAACTACTAGGTTATCCATTGGGAATTCCATCTTGGGTACTTTAACTATCTTATATTATTCATAGGATTATTAAACATTAATAAAAATTTATTTAAAAATGTAAAGGAGATGAATATGTTCTACCATTATGATGCAATCTCAGTGTATTCACTTATATCTACTTCTAGTACAAATGGAAAAGGGTTTCCAATATATTTTTCCCACACCTAAGCAATTGATATGAAATATTCACCTAATAGTCCTATTCATATGAGGTTAATCTATAATACATAAAGGAAAGTGAATAATGAAATTTAAAGGGTACATTAATTGTACATGTTGGATAAAATTAAAAGGCATGCCAATGGTTTTTTATGCACATACAATAATGGAAACCCAACAATCCTTGTTTTATAACCTTAAATTGTTGACATAATGGACCTAGGCCCAAAAAATAAAAAGGGAACACCAATGGTCTTAGATGTTTGAACGAAAAAGGGACACCAATAGTCCTGGATTTATAAACATTAAAGAAACAATGAAGTTCCCTGATACATTACCTTAAAAGAAACATTGATGGTCCTCGATACATGACCATAAAAGGCACACCACTGTAGAATCAACCCCATCGGTGACCAATATACAGCATGATCTTATTTAAAATTGTTTTGATGATAAAAACTAATCACTACATAATAACAATAAAATTTAGTATCCTATGATGTTTATTATGGTAATTTTCCTTAATAAGAACTTCCCTCAGTTGATGTATCAGATAATATGGTGAGATGATGACTGTTAGGCTGTGTTTAGTTTTAGAAAATGTATAATGTTTTAATTTTAATATTCATTACATAATTTTTTTAAAATTCCATGATAAACCTAAGGGTATACGAATAATAAACATAGATTTTTTAATTTTCCTTAAAATAAGGTAACAATTTTTTTAAATATTTAGACTAGTTCATGGGATGGAAATTTTGATGGATCGGGGAAGAACAAAACTGCTTATCGAGGCCACTCCTATCTCTGCAATTGTCAGTTTTAACGGATCAATTTCACATTGTACAATACATAAACATCATGGCCAATGAATGTTTCCAAATAAGATTAAGAAATATGTTCATTGCAACCAAGAGATGATATTTTTCATGTTAAATTTGTAATTAATTTAAAGAGATCAGAAGAATGGATACGTCAGCCTTGAGATATTTCTTCGATTAAGATGTTGATCATCAAAGAAACCTTTTTGTGGTCAACCATCATTTGTATTGTAGAATATAATTATTGAATCCCTCCAGTGGTGGTCCACACTGACTTATTCAGTCAATAAATAACACCAATGTATTGTTAGGTTCGATGATCAATAAACCATCTTGCATTTTTTTCCATGATCACTATGATGACTCCATCAATCTTGATGAATCATCATTGAAATATAATTCATGATATGATGGAGTAGGATAGAGAATCTATAAATAATTTTTCATTCAGAGAGAGAGATATATATTTTATTTTTCTTAATGATTCTCTATTTTGATCAAAATATACATAATAGATAAAATCATATATTTGTATAGATAGGGTTAGGGTTAAAATGTTATTTAATTTCACAAAAAAAATAATTAAATAATATATTAAACCTTATATGACCCCATGACGTGTAATAATAATATTATTATTATCATTTTCTTAGGATGTGTGCTAAATTTCTCAAAGAAAAATATTAATTTATCATCTTGAAAAATAATAATTATCATTAATCACAATCTGGGTCTACTAGTCCCCCTCGATATTTATCAAAATCTAGAATAAACATTTATTCATTAAATTTATAAAAAAAATGCATATATCTGAAATTAAATATTTACCTTATGAATAAATACTTAATTAAATTATATAGTCAATAAATCCTAAATTAAATTATTCCACGATCTTGGGAATAATTTTTATTATAAAAAATTTAATTCAAATTGATTTTAATTGAGATCAATGGGAACACATAGTCTGTGAACCTCTAATATTATTTATCATTAGTATTATGAGGTATTTCATAAAGTCCAAGATTAAAATTGAGAAATGGGTCAAGGAACCCTAGAGAAAGAAGTTAATGACAAACATTGATGACCAAACATGAGCTCTTGCAAGGTAATATAATCCCTTTTTAATGATATCTCATCCAGAAATTCTCACACTTGTGCTATCAACTTATATTCTTGATACATATCTATTTGACTATCTAAAATGAACTCTTCATTAAACCAGGGATATTGAATTTAATGCGACATTTCTATTTCAATCAATGGGTTGATATATCAACATCCATAAATATGTAAGGGATAAATAATTTCTCTAATTATTCGTTAATAACATGTCATTATTGGAACATCCAATATAGCCTATATCCCATGAACACATGGGGTCTTGGTTTTGGCCAGCAGATCAAAGTACACGAGTCATGACACATATTAATAACAATATTTACATCTAAGGAACATGAAACATGCTCACATATAGTAAATTCAAATGATACAAAAACATGTGGAATTCCTACAGGTTGGTATGTTCTCATAATATGACATCATAAATAATACTAAGTGTAAACTTCATGAGATAAATTCTCATATGCTTATGAGTACTCACACTCGAAAGTCAGTACTTTATTTGTCCCATCATAGAATGTTATCCGACCATAGAAATATATTTAATAATATTTTCATGGAATTTCAAGGTTCTTTTCATAGCAGGGAATTTTTAAGACCATTTCAATGTTATATATACTCTAGGAAATTATAACATTAAATTTATGAAGAAAAAAGTAAAATATGTAATTAATAATTTTAATTAATATTTAATCTTTTTAATATATATATATGAAATTTAGAGTAAAAATATTTTGTTCTAGGATAACAACTGCAAAAGGCTCCCACATAGACTAGATCCAACTGATAATTAATTTCAATCCAGTAGATCTCACATGATGATGATTTCTCTACTGAGCTAATACTTTGGTCAAGTGGTGCACTATATTTTATTCCTTGGAGAATCCACTCTCTAAAACATCATGTCTCTAAGAAAAATCAATCCAGATATTTTATTTTAAATGCATGTTCTTTGTCCTTTGATGTGATATTTGATCCTTTTCAAGGGCCAGCACAAATGTATTATCACAATAGAGTGTGATAGGATCTTCAATGATAGGAATCACATTTAGCTCATAGATGAAATTATGTATCCAAAATGATTTGTTATCTTCCTTTGAAGAAACAATATACTCATAATATACTATAGAATATTTGAACAAGGCCTACATTGACCTCTTCCATATCAAAAAACCTCCATTGAGAGTGAAAACGTATCCTGACATCGATTTTAGATCATCTTGTTCTGTTTAGAAACTAGAATATGAATATCCCCTAATTACTAGAACCTCATCACCTTCAAAGACACAAAACACATCCTTAGTTTACCATAGATACTTATGTATAATCTTGATATCCATTCAGTGGTGTTCACCTAGGTCATCTTGATATCTTCCATCCATTATTAATGCGTTGAAGACACCGAGGATAGTATATAACATAAAATACACGATCAAAAAAATAATTTATGTGTATATAATCCTTTCTATCCTCTATATATCCTCATTTATCTGAGGAAACATTTTCTTAGAAATATAAATTCCATATGACACTGGAAACAATCCCCTCTTGGATTGTTCTATACAGAATATTTTTAGTACTTTTTCATTATATGTACTCTGACTTAGATGAAGTAGTATTGTAGATCTATGATGGTGGATTTCGATCCCAAGAATATATGTTTCTTCACCTAAGACCATCATAGAGAAGCATGTTTTTAACTAGGATTTGAAAGATTGTTATAATGGTATTTGATTTCAAATAAGTAGTTTATCATAAGAATAAACTATTACGAAATTGATTTTACTCCCACTAAACTAATTATATATACACGTATCACATTCATTTTTTATGTAACCAAATTCCAATATTGATTTATAAAATGGAATGTTCCATGACCTCGATACTTACTTTCATTATTAAATGGATCTCTCCAACTTGCATACTTTATTGATATCTTTTGGAGTCACAAATACTTCGGTCTATGTCATATCGATATATTCTCAATGGTTCCCACAAAGGAAGGTTGTTTTGACATTTTTCTAACAAATATCTTAGTTATGGTAAGATGCGATGAAATGTATAATTATGATTAAATTTAGTATAGTAAATAGTAAAAAGGATTCTTCATGGTTTATTCGTTGACATTATTTGAACCCTTTGATAACAATTCATGCCTTATAGGAACTTACTTCTCCATCCATGTCTATTTTGTTCTAGAATACCCATTTAAAAGCAATGGGCTTTATATCAACTAGAGGATTTAACAAAATCCTGATTTTTTCATGGTATACGGAATCTATTTAAGAATTTAGAGCTTCATTCCATTTGGTTGTTTTTCTACCACTTACTACTTCTTTGTAGGTTACATTATCATTATTATCAAATAACAATGAGTCACCATCCTCAATTACTGGAAAACAATATCTTTCAGGAACTATAACCTCTCTTCTACTCCTACACAACACTTCTATCTTCATAACTCCCCCTTCCATGTAGATTTGTGGGATTTATTCATATTCTAACTCTTAAATATATTGATCCTAGACTTCATTAAAATATATTTCTCTCCAAATATAACATTTATATATTTTCTCCATCTCAAAAAATATGGAATGTATTAAAACAATTTCCTTTTAATATGATGGTTTTTATGTAGTATCACCTTGTTTCCTTAGGGTATCCTATAAATGTTAATTTTTTTCTTTTGAGGTTTAATATTTTTTTTCACTTAAAGTATCCTTAACAAGTGCTTCATATCCCTACACATGTAAATTTGACAACGTAGATTTCTTTCCACACCAATGATCATATGGAATACTATCTTTTACTTTAGATAGCCCTTGGTTTTGTATATATGTTTTTTTATATAATGCATATCCCCAAAAGTATAATGGAATAATTTCATGACACATCATTGATATCAACATTTCTAACAAGGTATGTTTCCTCCTTTCACTTACATAGTTTCATTCAAGTGTATGAGGTAGAGTGAGTTTGGATAGAGTCACAAATATCCATCAATAATAAATGAAGTCTCGATTAAGATATTCTACACCATGGTCTAAGTGGAGTTTCTTAGTCTTATTACCTAATTGGTACTAAAACACATTCTTTTATTCATTTAATTAATCAAAAAAATTGACTTATAACTCATTAATTAGACATATCCACATATAATAAAATCATTATTAAGTGTTAGGATGTATAAGTACCCACCCCGTTCTGCAACTGGAAATAGTCCACACACATCATTCTAAACTAATTCAAGAAGTACCTTGGCCCTTTCACCTTTTCCAATAAATTTAGATTTAGTCATTTTTTCCTTATAAACATTCATGGCATACACTATGTGGTTTTAGTTCAAATGGATCTAAATATCCATTTGGCATAATCTGGTCAGACGATTTTAATTTACATGACCGAGCTGGTGATTCCATTAGTGGGAGTGATAAGATTCATGTGAACTATTCTTGTTATCGATTTTCATTACTTAGTTTTCATAATACAACACATAAATACAATTATTTAAATATTACTTACTATAACATGTGTTCTCTTTTTCAAAAGTAAATATTTTTTTCTGAAATTTAAATAATTCCATATATATCATGTTTGGTAACAAAATTAATATTTTTAGTGACTGATTCAATTTAATAAAAAAAATTAAAATCATGTTGATTCTTATCGATAATGTGAGGTGTTAGTCACTAATTTTCACATTAGAAAGTCTGGATCTATTGGATGCTCATAGATCTACCTTGGCCTAAGAAAATTTTTTTAATCTATATGGTTCCAATATTTGAGTACATTTTTGAGAAAAAAATTCTTTATCTATTACCAAATTTCTAGAAATAAATAAATATTACTTGATAAAAAATAAACCAGAATCTTCCTCTTACATCTTTTCCAGGGTGTCATTTTTACATTAGTGTCCCTTTTTACCACATGTGAAATAGATAGCATCATTTTTCCATTATCTTCCCTTTATCCTTATCTTCTTGGATTATAATTACAAAGAAGATTTTGACTTAGATTACTTCACATGGAATTTAATTTAATTATCTAAAAGAATAGAAGGACTTTCATTCTTCATATTCGTGTAAACTTGGTGATGCAAAGTGAGATGTTTTGGGAACAAATTATCAATGTTTTTCATATTGATATTGAAAACAAAACTATGGAATCTATGAGGAAGTGATAAAACAATTAGATTAGAGCCAAGTTATTTGGGAAGGTTAACCCTTATAACATATAAGAAATCATTGTCGCTAATGAGTTTTACTACATGATGCTCAGTCATCACACCTTCTCAGTGATCTCAATTAATGATTACCATGGATATCTATTGTTCTATATTTCTCTTTCCTAATAATGACCATGGAAATACTTGAGCATGAAACAGGTATCCATGTATTCCTGGGATATTATGAGTATATTATACATGGATGAAAGCATTAAACATATAATATCTATTACTGAATAAGGATTTCATCATAGATAGTGAACTTCTCATCACTATCCTCTTTACCAGACAGATCTGGCAATGAGGATTCTGGCATGTAAGACATTTGTTCATAGAGAAGTTCTACCCATATGAATCTTAATTATTCTATGTTATTGCTAAATATTAGGATATTGTATTTCTCTTGAATTTAATATATGGTTAATGTGGTTGATGATATTTTTATTATTTAATAATATTAAAAGATTATATTATAAGTACTTGACTTGATTATAATTTATGTGGAACATAATAATAATTTTTAATTTTATTATCTCTTCTAGTATTTTATCAATCCCAATCAACAATCATAATTGGATTCGGAATGTATAGTTGCTTAGAAATTATAGTATAAAGGATTAATATTCCCCTTATCATAACTCAAGAAAAGGATCAGTTAATTACTCAAAGGAATTTAGGTAGGTATGTGTTTTACAACTCTGAGATTTCAACTCATTAATCTATTGGGTAGACTCCCAGTCCAAAAAAACATTCTAATGACTCCTTATCACTATCCTCAAAGTTACATGAATTCTAGAAGGGATACTCGTCTAAATGTAAAATGGATATGTCAACCAAAAAATTTCATTAGAACTCCCCTAAAAATTTTTTCCCATCTAAGGCTGGTCAAACACATAGTTCTTTGGTTTCATTACTAATTAAGTAATGAAAGTATTATTCTAAATGAATATTAAGTTGTGGGATTTTATTTTTATGATTAAATATTTAATATGTTATCCCTTAAATTTCTTTTTAATATTAAGCGGATTTTACTTAAGTTATTAACCATGTTATTATGAAACGTTTATGGATAATTTAATTATTTTAATCCCATATTTTCTTATTAGTCCATTTATTTATTTGATCATCATCTTGCAACCATAAAATAAATCATGCATAAGACATAAATAAAATAAATAAATAATTTATGTAAATATAATATTATCTAACTGTTGATTTATTATGTAAAAAATAAATCAATATATGATTCTAGGGGAAAAATTCATTATTCCATTTTTTGCATGAGTTTCATCATTCCACATGTCCTCCAATGTATCACATGTGTTCGTTTCATCTTGATTCCATCTTGAACCACCTCCACCTTGGCTCCATATCGAGTCAAATACTTGTACCATTGGATACTACTGTTATTACATATTCTTTTTAACACACACATATGTGAGGTAAATCAAGTGATTGGTTAAAGGGAATTACATAACACAACCATAGACTCACAATTCGTACATAATAAAGGAGGTATGGATGAAACACATACCATAAAATTTAACTTAACAATACAAAAATTTAAATCCATGAAATAAACTAAATAAAATTAAACCAACACATAGATAGGTATCATAAATTCTCATGACTGATTTTACACATACTTTGATTACTAATTTAAAACAACTATCATACATTCATTTCAATTCATTCTTTGATAAATAAATAATGATCGAATTAATCTAATTAATTTTGTTATTAATAAATTATTTCATTTTTATCATATTCCATCCAATCATCCAAAAATTATCTTCCTATATTATTTTAAATAAAATATATACTTTTAATTTATTTAATAAAATAGTACAGAAAATTTTACATAGTTTAAAATTAGTGAGTACATGTTCGAACAACCCAATATAGTTTTATTTGTTTAAAATAAACTCATTAGACATATTGTGTACCCGGTATGTGTCTTAATTTAATTATGTGTACTTCCAAATTAATACCATATAGGACACATAATTATCAGATTGCCTATATAATTTAATTTAACCATTCATTATTAATAAATTACCTTACATCAATTGTACTATTGAATATAACATGGAAATAAGGAAGTATTTAATAAAAATATAAAACCAAACAAATGGTGTGTAGTGTCTATTTAAAGACCCATAGAACTCAGGTTGATGAGGTTTAATGGAGTAATGAATGAAAATCACTATTTCCATGTAAATACGTAAAGTTCACGACGTGTGAAAGGTGGCCACATGAGTTATACTTAGCTTCACTAGATATCCAAATTACATTCCTAGGGACTCATTGTGTACATCTTGTGAACATTTATAAGGTAAAAAGAGTGTATAAATTATACAAAGAGTGTACCTCATGATACACAACTTCCACTCTAAACACATCATATGGTAAATTCACATGGTATATTAATATGATGCATCATGACCCTGCGTTCTATATGAAAACACATGGACTGCACTATGTGTAGCTAATCTACATGGTGTGAGTTCAAAAAGTCATTTGTTACACTCAATGATGAACACACTATGAATTTAATCTATGTAGTATGTATTCATTACATGAATACCCAAAATCAACAAGGGTATCATAGTCTAATGAACTGGGATACATGACCAATGAGAAAAGAGTATGTATTTTTTAATAATGTATTATCAAAACATAATTATTAGTACATCAAGATGGGTCACTAAAATGCATTATTTATTAATTATTAACTTATTTGGGTTATGTGAGTGATAAATAATGATGAGGAATACTATATTTTGATGAAAGATTAAGAATGAATTAAACCTTGAAATTAAGTTTAACTTTTATAAGTGAGGTAATAAAAGAATAGAATAATTATTAGAAATTTTAGTGTGACAACCCTAATAATAAATGATGGTTATAGGCATAAAGAAAGTTCATATCAAGTCTAATATTGACTCAATAATTTCTAGTTCGGATGGAACATCTTTATATTTTATAAGATGTAAACCTCATGACCAATTAAATTTTCCTAAAGAATATTGATGGGGAATGACTCGATCCAAGAGATGTTATTTTTCTTATTACCATTTTAATTGATTTAAATGTATCAGAAGAACGAATACCACGGTCTTAAGATATTTCTTTGATGAATATGTCGATTATATGAAAATCTTTTTTCTGTCCACCATCATTTCTCTTGTAGTATCTATGTTTATAATCACATTAATAGAAATCCACACATGCTTCTATGTTCTATAACAATGAAAAGGGATTTCATGGTTCTAGGGTAGTAGAATGATCATCTTGTGGTATTCATCTTGATCTATGTTATGATTCTTTTATTCATGAAGATCCAACCTTGAATTCAAATTCATGAGATGGTAGTGGAGGAAGTATAATATCTATAGAATTATTTAATCTTTAGAGAGATCTCTAGATTTTATTGCGCTTAACGATTCTCTATATCGATCGAAATCTATATAATTGAGATAATAAAAATTTTATAGATGTAGTTTTTGGGTTAAAATACTATATAATTATATAGAAACCCTTAAATAATATATTAATCCTTATAAAACCCCATGCGATGTAATAATAATAAAATTATTATTTTATCATGAAGTTTGCTAAATGATGCAACAATAAATATTATTTATTAGATTGAAAATTAATATTTATCACTAGAGACAATCTTGGTTTGCTAGTAATCCTCTATATTTATAAAATACTAAAATAAATACTTATTAATTAAATAAATAAATAAATAATATATATCTACATAATTAAATAATTACCCTGTGAATAAATATTTATTTAACCTATGTGATCAATAAGTTCAGAATAAAATCATGCTCCAATATTGAGAATAATATATATTACAAAAATTAAAATCAAATAGTCTTTATTTGTGATCAATAGAAACACTTACTATGTGACCCTCTAAGATTATTTCTTATTGGTTTTAGGTAGGCTTGCCTAAATTCAATGATTACTTTCTAGAATTTTGTCATGATACCAAAAAGAAATAAGTTAATATAATAACATCAACAACCGCACATGAGAGCTCAATGTGTAATATAATCACTTATTCATGATATTTCATGAATTAGGTTGCACACCCGAGTTATTAACCCAAATGCATGATACATCTTTTTTTGAATAACTCACTTTTTGTATGATTTATATTTGTTTTCAATGATTGAATTTAGTTTTCAATGGTGGTCTATAAAATAACAAGATTTCATTTATTTCAATATGGTGAAGAAGATAAATTAAAGAATATTTTGAATTATCCAATATATCTATACTTGATAACAAAGTGAATGTAACATTGATGAATATATGAAGAAGAAAGTACTCAGGTATCATTATCTTAAGGAAGTTATTTTTTAGACTTTGAGTTTATAGATCTGATAAATGTTTCAATATTCATTATATCTATAACTTGTATCACTAATTTCATTGAGTTGGGAATTTTTTTATAATAATGAAGAATGATGATGATCTATACAATGATGTTTTTTATTAGATAATTTTTCAGGAATATGAGTGAGGGGTATCAACGAAGGACAAGAAATATTTCATTATCGCATAAAGACAATAAAATAACTAAATACAATGAAAAATAATAATTTTCATGATGTTGAATTGAAGACCATGAAATATCTCCATCATTTCATGAGAAGATTTTTTATTAAGGGGATTAAATAGAAGTCTGGGCCCAATTTTATTATTAAAAGTGTTTTATTTTAAATTCCATTTAAATCTTAATTTTCATGAAGAATATTTGAAGATGAAGTTATAGTGTGGTTGGAATTTATCACATTTTACTTAAGAGATCTAATTTTTATAAAAAAGGGGTCCAACCATTATCCAATAGGGGCCACCTCAACCACACAGATGGAACCCTTTGGGTAACCACTTAGGAGGCAATCAACTTGGATAACAAGCAATGGTAGTAGAGGAAGTGGGAACATAGATTCTGTATTGAGTTCATAGGTGTGGTTGCACATGGTGAACATAGATATTCCCAGGTTGGATATTATAGATGAGGTACATCCCATATATGGTGTGGGTGCAGTGTGATAGATGTCGAAGCCCATTTCCAGACTGAACAAATAATGGGAACAAATTCAACTATTAAGAATGTCTCAAAATGACATACATTGGCATGGGACATAAAAGGATATAAGTTCTCTTAATACATTAAATTGTTACACATATAACATGAGCCACCAAATTAGATTAATCATGGTCATTTGACTGAATATTAGCCTTCATCGTCAACCTCACACCGGAGGGATGATATTTCGTTCGTATCCAGTGTTGTATGATGACTCTAGTGTTCGAAGAATGTAATTTAGACAACCTCCAAAAATCTGTCTAAAGGGAATAAAACATGCTTGGTCACTTGAAATAATTCATTATCATCATGTTTCATGTATTCCATTATTCAAAGAACATGATTCTGTCGAGGAAAAAGAAACATTACAGTGTGATATACATGCATTTGAAAGCATGAAGGGGTTCATAATGTTTCATCGGATATTAAATCATTATGAATGAAGAAATAATTCTCATGTAAGAAAGTATTATATAATTTTTATCATTGTATATGAAAAACATGTTCCAAATAATGTTGAAATCTCTAGTATTCAAGATATGGACTGATATAAAATAAACTGTCTTATCTAGGTTGGTTATTGAAAGAAGTATGTTGGTGTATTATTTCTTATAAAAGGATAATCAACCAATGTTGATATGTTGTTTCCAATTACGTTATATCCAAAAAATCACATTTCTCTCAGAAAATAGTATTTTCGAGGCTCTCTGTTATTCAAAGGAGAAAGTGTTCGTTGATCCTATTGTCTTCACGATGAAGGAGAGAACCATACACTAAATTTCTTAAAGAATAATGAACCATGGATACTTGACCCATGTTAACACACACTCATAGTGTTTCAGGAATAATTGTTTTGTAAACTAGTGGAGAATACTTCACTATATTGCATGAATAAGAAAGAATAATAAGACCCCATGTAAACATACTGTTACATGAATCTACCACTTCATGAAGGTCTTACATGAAGAATATATGACATGTCATGATTTTATTTTCAAGATAAAGAAGAATAAAAATTTGGGTTTGTGGGAAGAAATAGTTACGTGATATACCTCACATTTTTTATGGTTTGGTTGAAGAAGAGGAGTGCACGGGGTGAGGGGTAGTGCATGAATGACAGAAGAAAAATATGGACTCATATGCATGATTAGAAATACCAAAATATATTTTGTGCAAGGCAACACAACAACATGAATTTGAAGAAACTATGTTAAAAATTATGTGTTGATGCATGGTATTGAAGAACTATGATAAATGATTAAACCATGAATGAATATATATTGATTGTAAAATATTGGAAATAGGTTCAGATGGTGTTTTGGTGATAATTACAAGAATAATTCAATAATATCCATAATATGATATGAGATGTTCAGGGTTGTGTAATTAGTGTTTCCAAAATATACAGTTGTGTTAATAAGAACCAATACACTCTCTTATTGATATTGTGTATCAAAGATTGAAAATTCTACATGGGTATATTATTTTATATTATTGTGTGTCAAATACCACATGATTAAGAAGAGAGTGACCAATCTATATTTAGTTGATTATTACTGAGAATAAAAGATGTGTGACGACGTTGAGCTGATCTTTCATTGATTCAATAATCACAATGGAGGCTTGTGATTCTAGAAAGTCTTGATATTCAGTTTACTGGAATGAATAATAGAGGCTAGAATAGATATTGAATAGATCAATGATTATCATTTTGGTCCAATAAAAATTAGGTGATTATCTGATGTTGCTCTAAAAATGCACAATTTTCCACATCTTTTTATTAGGTTTATAATAAATTAATTGAATAATTTTACACCTTTTGGTAAATATTCACACATTTTTATTTTTATAATTTAATTTATTAATTAATCAAATTTATAAATATTTATTTATTTTTAGTCTTTAAAATAATTAATTTATTCTTACTAAATTTGATAGTCTTAAAATTTACTAATTAGTTTTGTTGTAATAATCTACTTAATTTTTTAATTTAACATGGTTATTAGTTAATTAAATAATCATTTTATTTGTATCTAATTAGTTTAGTTTTTAATTTATCATTATATCTTTTAATTTACATTGATAAAATTAAATTTACTTTATTAATTATTATGTTCAGTTATTCTGTTAGTTTTAGTAAAAGTTAAGTACATAAGTCTTAACTTAATAAAATAATTATTTGTAATTTTTAGTCTTCATATAGTTAATTAATAAATTAAAATATATTGTTAAATCTTAAATTTACTTAGATATTTAAATTTATGATGTATTTAAAATTTTTAAATCACCAATAACTATCGATGACATATTTCATAGTTTTCTAATTTTTTTAGCCTTTGACTCACTGACTGTTCTATGTCGGTCTCACCAAAAACAACTCTGTCTGTCACACCAACACTGCCTAGCATCGTATTTTGTTTACTTATTTTATTTATCTTTAGTTTTAGTTTATGCTTTATTTTTAACTATGTGTTTGTAATTTAGTTAATCAATTATTTTTGATAATTAATTTATGTTTTAATCCGGATTGAGTTTATTTAGTTTAACTTTATATTGGTTTTTAAATTTTATTTTTATGTTTTTATAGTTTAATGTTTTTATTTGATTTTTTAATTAAAAGATTATCTTAATTAATTTAAGATTTAGTTTTATTTATTCGATTTTATTTTATATTTTCAGTTTAAGTGTTGTTGTCACTGATACTAATTTTTACACTATCAGTGAGACTGGATGTTCCACTCTTTTTTGTTTATTCTTCAGTCGATGAGACCGACACACTCCTTATCTTCACATCAGTAGATCATCCTCGATTCTTTCTCCGTCCTCATTCCGACACTGATGTTTTATTTATACTCATGACTCACTGATAGTTCAATCCTAATGTACTAATTTCCTACCTTGTTGGACTCACCGACATCAATCCTGCTACCATTTTCATTATCGTCACCCACATTACCCCTACTTCTTCCATCCTACCCATATTGTCACACCCACAAATCAAATTCATGACAATAGAGATTCAAAAACATAATTACAACAAATGAAAAATATAGATCTGAGAAACCTGCAATAGTAAGATCCCCTTGACAATCCTCAACCGAAACCCGAGCCTGAGGAAAATCCGGTGTCTATCCCATTGCAAGCTCGATTTGTCGGTTCTTGAGGATGAAATTTGTCGGATCTAGAGAAGAACATGCCTTTATAATAGGGGTTCACATTCATAGTAGAGAAGCTAGGTCAATTATGAGTGACCAAACCACCATCATCGAACCTAAGCTGGAGCCGCCGGAGTTCGTCGCCACCACATGGAGGGAAGAAGTTGCATTAGTCAATGCCATGGCCAGACTTGCTACACCAGGGGGGGGCTTCTTCAAAAAGCAACGATAAACCCCCTTCCCCCTTACGCATTGGAGAATGATATAGGGGGACATCGTAATATTAAATACAAAAAAACTAAATATTTAAAATAAAATAATAAAAATAAAATAAAAATTATAAATAAAACCTAATAAATTAATAATAATAATATATAATAATTATAATAGATAGTTATTTAATTGATAAAAATAAAATATAAAAATAAATTAACTAAGTAAAATATTTTTAGAACATAATAATTAAAAATAATAATTTATTAATAAAATTAATTAACTTTATTATCTCAAATATATTTATTTAAAAAAAGTAAATATTTTAGTAAAAATAAACATTAAGAAAAATTATAAAATTTATAAACCAAAATAATAATAAATTATAATAACTATAATAATAAACTAATTAAATAAGATACTTTGAACTAAACTATTAATAATGAATAAAATTATTTATTTAATTAAACTAAATTATTAAATAATAATCTATATATATTATATTAATAACCTGAATAATTTAATAATTATAATTTAACTTCTTAAAAAAATTAATTATAATAACTATTTATAATGTTTCTTAAATAGTTAATAACTGTTCAACTTAAATTAATAACATTTATTTAATCTTAAGTTAACTAAATAAAAAGTTATTAAGATTTAATATTTTATTTTTACATCGAATTAATTACTTTTATCTATTGTAACTATTTCTGGTACATCTAAAAGTCAAAACCCCATCCATTTTCAATTCAACTTACTCGTGAGGAGTTTGTTACAGGGGTAAAGATATTGTGATGCATGATGTAGTGAAAAGTTCACATGTCTGGTGCATAAGTGCACCACCAACATATGTTGGTGGAAAGTGGTGGTGACAAGATGAATTTCACAGTAGAGTTAAAAGGTGGAATTAGAGCAACACTAATAGAACATCCCATTCATTCACTCCGAGAGAACCTTGAGAGGAGATCCTAGAGAACCCTTTTCTAGAGATCTGAGGATGGGGAGTGCATCACAATTTTAGTTCATAAGGGAGTTCTTTCTTCCCTTATTTTCCCTCAATTTATTATATTGTAATTAAATGTTTTTGGGTCTAGTATTATACGTGATATTTATCAATATACCTTGAGTACTGGGAATGGGTATTTTTACTGGTTATCTTTCTCAGCCTTTTCACACTCTTTAAATAACATATTCAGAATTTATCGGTAAGAGAAATTATGAATTCATTTAATGGAATTTTTTCAATTGATTTCAATTTTCAATTCCATGATCATTTGGTGATACTGATCATTGATACATTTTCTAAATATTTTAATACAAAATGACAACTTCAGAACATACGGTGAGTCTTTTATATTGTAATTTTCAGATCACAGTTGTGTAGTTGATCCTTTATCGGAGTGGCGAAATCTGAGATTGTTCCGCCTGAGTGTATTATCCCTTGGAGAGGGAAAGAAGTCATTCTTTTTCAGTGGTTTCATTTGCATTCATTTTTGTGAAAAATGAACTCTTTAAAACCACTATAATAGATTTTTTTCTTAGGAATTTAATTTTTATTGTTCATCTATTAATATTTAATATTTCTGTTGCTTGTTATTTTCAAATTACTCCATGATTTATCATAGCATAAAAAAAATAAAAACTAAAAGTGGTTTTAATTTACAGCCATATAAAAAACATAAAAGGTAAAAAAATAGAATGTTTACCACACTTCTGACAATAGTCGAGTATTTATGAACAGTTTTAGACGGAAATTCATAGTTCCACCTTCCCTATGGGTTCGATAATGCTCACCACTAAACTTTGAATATTTGGAAACATAAATAATTAAACTCTGACTCAATCACAATGAAATTTGGGTATGTTTTTGTAGACGTTTCTAGGGAGGGCTTCATGCGACCATTGTTCCTTTCTAAAAAACGTTAAAAAAACATATAATAAAAAAAATATAAAAAAATTATTCAAAAATTGAAAACATTTAAAAAATTCTTCTTTTTTCACTGCCAGTTTTTCTACTATTTTTTATTGTTGTAACTACTTCTCTACCACTGTTGTGCTGAACTAATTTTGTATTAAAACTATTGCGTCTACTATTAGTGGTGAATTCTAACTATTTTTAATTTATTGCATGTGTAGTAGGTCAACTGCTGATAAGTTAGAGCCTTTGAACATAAAAAGATGCAAATATCTTACTGCTCTTAGGAAGAAACATATATATAAAATGGAAAACGTATATGATAGAGTTCCAGCTAATAACTTTCAAAATTTTCAACCTAAATTCAATGAGGAAGTTGAGAGGCCTAGGATGAGAGAATTCATTCTACCTTCTGTGACTAGAAAACCATCCTGTATTAGGCTCTATCCTATGTCCAGAAACTATTTAAATTAAGCAGTCCATGTTGATTCATCAACCCACATTCAATTGGATGCATGGTGAATAATCTCTTGACTTCATTAAATCATTCTATTTTAGTTTTCAACAGCTGCCTTTGAGAGGCCTTACTGAGGAAGATCTCAAACATAGATTTTTAACCTTATGCCTAAAGGGAAACACTAGTACATGGTTCCAAAAGTTAAAGGAGTAGATCTTTGTCACCTATGATCAAGTGTATAATTCTTTCACAATGAAGTTCTATCCGAGGTGGTTGACGTCTGAGATTAGACACAAGATCACTGGATTCCTTCAAGATGAGGGAAAACTATTTCATGAAGCATGAGATAAGTTTATGGGACTTCATAGGTAGTGTCCGAAAAACTAGTTCAAACCACAATTACTTATGGATACCTTCTACAATATCCTCCCCCATTACCATCAAACATTGGTGGAGAAATCAACTAGAGGGAAAATTAGTGACAGGATAGCTGAGGAGCTTAAATTGATCTTTAACACTCTATCTCAAAACTCCCAGCAAAAATTCTACATAATGAGGAACATTTTTAGGAAATAACCCAATCCTTCCACCTCATGCTGATGTATTTTCATCTAGCTTCTTCGATGAAAATACTCAAAATATCCTTAGAGAAAAGTGCCACCAGTGTTGCATGTATGGTCATTTATAGAATTGATTTGCAAACATTGATTTTAATGTACTATCTCTTGAGAATGAAAACATTACTAGTTATGGCCCTAGGATGCAGCCTAAGAAAGATATTTTCTAAAACACTGACAATGAGGGGTATAATAACCCCCTGACACTATCTTGGAGGGAGTAGGGAGTCCTTTGACCTACTGTCCCTGCTGGATTCCACCAGCCACCTAGGCAGCAATTCCAACCCCAACCTCAACCTAAGACCGAGTCTTTCAATTCTTAGGATGTGCTGAAGGATATGTTTCAATAGTTAATAGGTATGTTTGTTGAACAAAATTTGAAAAATGAATATGATAAAATTCAAATGGATGCAAGAATGAAGAACTGTGAAATTTAAATGGTGTTGTTGGCTAGAGATATTAGTAATAGAGAAAAAGGTATGTCGTCTAGTAACACAAATGTTAACCCTAAGGAGAATGTCATGGATGTAGTCACTAGAAGTGGGATAAAAACTCTATCTGAACTTTAAAAATAATTTTAAAATGTTCAAAATTAAAAACTGTGTGAAGTTGGAAATAAAAATATGCTTTGTACACAATGTTGAAATCAAAAAAAAATTATAGAAAATGATCAAAATATGAATTTCTCACCCAGAACACTTTTGGATCAAGATATACCAAATATACATAAGAGGGGGGTGAATTGTTTCTATTAAAAATTCTTTAAGAAATTGTGTTCTTCCCTTTGACTTTAATCAGATTTATTAATGCTACGGAAATTTAAATGGATGAGACACGCAATGTATAATTGTTCAGGGAACAGAAGGCCCCTAGTCCACTTCACCAACACTATACTCCATGAGCTTGGTGATACTCTCTAGCTGGTTCACTTGTTAATAGACCGTTCCACAACTATGTACAGGCAGTTGACACCTTTACTACCTAGGGAAGAATAGAGCCTTCTCGTTCAGTCACAGAACCTTCGCAGCTTATTACGAGAAGTTGTTCAGTCAAGAATAAAAAGAAAAATATTTGTACTTTGAAAATACTTTCCCGTTGTTCTTCACAATTGCAATAGAATGAAATTGAAAGTATATGGATCATCACCTTCAGAAATAATGATATTTCAAGAAGAGTCATCTTGATTCAATTTGGTTGTAGTAGATATAGAAATATAATTCGCAGCTTCAATAGCAGTAGATTCAAAATAGATCTTTGATGTCGGATGAGTGAATCTTTTATTGTGGTAATTATTATTAAATAAACAGAGCTTTATTGCTCTTCATAATTAGCAGATCTGTGTTCTTGATAGTCTCTGTTTTCACCATTTTTATATTTTTGGTTGTTTTTCGGAAATTCTTTTATATATTCTCTGTGTAAATATCACACACACATATATATAATAACAAAGAGCACTTCTTCTGAAAATTTATATCCAAAATGTCACCTTCTGACTCGTGATATTCAAATATTAAAAAGAACAGTGCAGTCATAACTTCCCTGATGATTCGGCATAAAAATATCCTTTTAAATTGATCCTTTGTATCATAGATAAAACGACTTTGAATCAGTCAACTGAATTCTTTAAAAATCAATTTTTAATCTGGCTTGAAATCAGCCTAATAATCCGCTTGCAGACCGTTTAATAATAATTTAGTCTTTAATTCTCTGACGCCAAACGTAAGGTTGAACTGTATTGCAAGAATCATTCAAAGGTAAGGTTGAATACAAACGTAGGGTTGATATCGCATCCTTTAAACTTAAGGTCAACTAGAAACGTAGGGTTGATGTCGCATCCTTCAAACATAAGGTTGACTACAAACATAGGGTTCATGAACCATACTTTTCTTTTCAAAATTCAAATGTATGATAAATAATCCATAATTTTATAAGCTTCCAAACGTAAAGAACATGATCCATTATTTTGATGAAACGTATGTTTTTTTACAAAAATATATTTGATAAACCATACTTTTCAATATCCCAAACATAGGGTTCCTTCCTAACATAGGGTTCCTCTTCTATACTTTTCCGATAACATATGGTTGATTAACCATAATTTTCCGATAACTCATAAATTATACACTACATTCCATCCTTACACTATGTTTCTCTATGTAAGGTATGAACAGTGATTCCAGAACATTCTTTAAGCAATTCCTGAATATGTAAAGCAGGAACAGTGTTTCTAGAACATACTAATGCGAATACATTATCAATTAAATCTCATTGTTCATGAACATAAATATTTATTCCAGAAATAAAAATATAATGAATAATAAATTCATGCAATATATATAAAAATAAAATCATTAGAAAATAATCAAGGGTATTTGTGAGCATCAAAATCATCATAGGGATAGAGTATTGTTCTCAACAATTTCCCCCTCTTTAAATAAAAATATTTTGTATTATTGAAAACAACACTTGCTCAACAATCTCCCCCTTTTTGATGATCACAAAACCCATGAAATATCCAATGAAATTAACTTACAAAATAAATTATATATAGTTTTGAATTTTTGAAAGATAAATACCATATTAGATTTATCTAAATTTCTCCCCTATAAAAGATTAGGATAACGATTAATATTTCTCCCCCTTTATAGAAAATAAAAAGAAGAAAATTATTATTTTATTCAAATTTCTCCCCTAATATAGAGTACATAAAAAACATTTACAGTACAATGTGAAATAGTTAAAATAATATTTTGTGTTTATCCAAATTTCTCCCCATTTTTGTGATATCAAAAAGAATTATAGAATATGGAATAGAACACATTTTAATATAGCAATGAACTAAAGTAAATTCTATTATTAACTGTTTGTCAATAATCGAATGTGGATTACTGGTATATTTGAACAAAGATAGTAAAAAAAATAAAAACACACAAATATAGAATGAAATAACATTTCATTAAAATAAAATGTAACAGGTAAAATAATGATAAACTCGGGAATCAAGGTGTGGTAAGGGTATGATATAGGGTCTATCTCCTCTAAACAATGACCTTGATTTTTGTCAACTTCTCCCTCCGTCTTCTAATCATTCAATCTCCAAGCTTGATAATAAGATCTCTATTCTCATGAGTCATATGAATATCTTCTATCACATTTACTGTGAAAAACTCAAGAAGTCTCTCTTCCTTCTCCATAAACAGAGTTAACTTATTTGTGATCTGAGTCATCACATTTCTAATACATGGTTCAATTGTGGTCAATTGGTCAACCAAAAATATTTCATTATCTAATAAAACTGATAGTGGAGCACTATTTCATTGAAAATCATGCAATCTGTCATTTATATTACTCATTACTGCTGTGATAGCCTGAAATCATCTGATAAAATCAGGTGAAGCACCTGATCCACAAGCTTTACCAGTCCTGAAAGATGCAAATTGTGTCTCCATATAGTCTTTAAACTCTGACAGATCTGACTTCATCACCATTTCTGATTTCAGCTTGGATACATCTGTCAACATCGTTTTCTTAAAAGTTTCAACTTCCTGCCTTGAAACTGTAATTTCTTTATGTCTTTGAAATTTCAACTGCTCTTTCTTTAAGGTTCTCCTCAGAGATCCATTTTCAGATTCCAAATTAGAAAAATTTATATATAGATCTTCTACTTCCTTATTCACTAAATTAGAGGCACCATTTTTGTGATTCTCATCCTCAGCATTTACTTGATGCAACAGTATTAACGGAAAAGTGTCTGCATCAGATTTTTCTTTTGCTTCCTCTTGAGCTGGCTGGTCCACATACATTTCCGTAGAGTCTTTTCTAGACTATCCCACACAAAAATCCTCATGAATTAGATCTGTATAAACTTCAGAAACATTCTCATTGCGAAGATCAGAAATCATTTCTTCCACTATATTTTCTAAAATGATATCATCTTTATTTTCTTGAGGACTGGGCACTTCTTCACCAGGCTCTGCCTCCTTTGGCTTTTCAATTATAAATTCTTCTTCAACTAAAATTTGAGGTTCAATTTCAGTTACAACCATAGCCCGTTCCTGGGTCTTAGTTTCAGCTTCTTCTAGAATTTTAGATTGTACTTGTGGAGTCACTTTAATTTGAGCAGTATCTTTTTCTTGTGGCTTATCAACTACTGCTTCTCTAACAAAAATATAAGTGAGTAAATCTCTTGATGTTAAAACATGTGAACTAAGTTCCTCATGAGTATTATGATTTATTTTCTCTGAATCTGAAGTCACTTCAGACTACTTTTCTCTTGAGCTTCTTCAGTTTCAAATATTATTCTTCTTACAGTAGTGATCACTCTTGATTCAGCCTATCCCTCCTTGGACCTAGTAGACTAAGCCTGAGAACTCTATTCCTCTTCTTCAGCTCCTATTGGAAAATGTTTTCCATTAAATGTGCTATAAAAGTAACCTATATTTCTCAGGGTTCCAGCACCAAAAGTGTTACTATGATGGCATCTAACTCAAGCTTCCACTAGCCTTACCATATCCTTTTTGAACAAGATTTTTCATATGAATCTACCAAATGGATAAAAATTTATGTGAGCTTCTGTCTGAAAACAATAATAAAGGTACCTTACCATGTACCTAGAAAAAATCAGTCATGTGTCACTCATCAATAGATACATTATATACATATCTGGATACAAGATTTTCTACATCTCAGACATCCTCGGTCCAATCCCTGTTTTCACAAACTTCACTAGGATTTTTTGATCCGCCTCCATGTCCTTTATAATCATCATCCTTATATATGTAGAACCAAAAATAAAAGACATAATATTTTTAGACTTACGTAATGAATCTCTTATATTCTTCAAATAAAAATGAAAGACTCCCTCATGAGGGAAGTTCAGAATCTAACCAATCTCCTAAGAGGATATTGAAGCATCTATATCATTAATCATAGCTACCATCGTATCCTCATCTTCCCCCAGAATAAACTGAACGGATTTAAAGAAATAATGAAGTTCTACCTCACATAGAAACTTCGTAAAATATCCATTTAATGTCTCTTCAAGGTGTAGATGCACAAGAGCTTGCTTCAGCAATAGGTCCGTCTGATATAACCATTCTAGATCTATGACCATTCCTTGGAAAATTTTTCTTCCATCGGAGCACTGTCTCTTGGCAGTGCTGGTCTCAGCCTCATCGGTTCTCTTTATCTTGGCCATTTCATTTTAAAAATATCTGATGGTTCGAAAGAGGATTAGGGTTTCAAAGGTTCATATTCGAATAGACAAAGAGTGGTAAAGTGCCACAGGTTCAAAAGGGTTATTGGTAGAAATAAAACGATTCAAAATTTGAAAGGTTTCTGACAACCATGATTCCTGTGTCATCAATAATTATTACATAGATTTTAAAAATGAATAAAAATGATCACGTGAAAAAAAAACTTATTCTGTTTGAAAAAAATAACTAATTTATTTTAAATAGTTTTAATAGAAAGAAACAATGTAATAAAATAAAACATTATTGTAAATTAAATAAAACTAGCTCCCCTTAATAAAATTAAACCTTTCTGTGGAAAGTGGTTTGGTAAAAATATCAGCTAATTGAATTTGAGTCCATACAAATTCTAATAATATATCATTTTAAGAAGATGGTCTCTTAGAAAATGATGTTTGTTATCAATATACTTAGTCTAGGAATGATTAATAGGATTTTATGAAATATTTATAGCAGTAGTATTATCACATAAAATAGAGGTACTATTAAAAATTAGTCCAAATTCCATAAGAGTGTTTTTCATCCACAATACATGTGCATCGCAACTGCAGGCAGATACATATTCTGCCTCGGATGTTGATAGGGAAACTGAGGGTTGTTTCTTACTTGACCATGACACTAAGGATTTTCATAAAAAGTGACAAGTACCTGAAGTGCTTTTCTTATATAATCTATAACATCAAAAGTCTGCACCTAAATATGAAATTAAATTAAAATCAGACATTTGGGATAAAGAAGATATTGAAAAATAGTTCGTTTACAATATCTAAAAATTCTTTTAATAGAGGTTAAATTGGATTCTTTAGGATTTTATTAAAATCATGCAAAAATACATACGCGATACATAATATCTAGGCTGCTAGCAGTAATATATAATAAACTACCAATATTACCTCTATATAACTTGTTGTCAACTGATTGTCTTGTCTAATCCAAATCAAGTTTTATATTAGTACACATAGGAGTTTTATATGTCTTGTCGTTTTCAAGTCCAAATTTCATTAGTAAATCAGTAATGTATTTTCATTGATTTAAAACATTTCCAAAATCTTTTTGATTTATTTAATGTCCTAAAAACAAATTTAATTCTCCCATCATACTCATTTCAAATTCTTTTTGCATTAGATTTGAAAACTCATGACAAAGAGATTTATTAACTGATCCAAAAATTACATCATCAACATAAATTATAACCAATAAAATGTTAGAATTTATAGTTTTCTCAAATAGTGTTTGATCTGCCATTCTAACAGTAAAATCATTTTTCAAAAGAAAAGAGCTTAATCTTCTATACCAAGATCAAGGTGCTTGTTTAAGGCCATAATGTGCTTTAGTAAGTTTAAAAATAGAATCTGGTTTTTGTGAATTTTCAGAACATGAGGTTGCTCAACATAAACGTCCTCCATTAAATAACCATTCAGAAAGGCAGACTTAAAATCTAACTGAAATAATTCAAAATTCATATTATATTCATATGCTAAGAGGATTATAATGTCTTCTAATCTATCTATAGGTGAAAAGGTCTAATAATAATATATACCTTCTTCTTGATTATATCCTTTAGCTACTAGTCTCGCTTTATTTCTAGTTATTATTTCTTGATCATCTTGTTTATTTCTAAAGAACCATTTGGTTCCAATTAGTAGATAATTCTTTGGTCTTTCAACTAATTTCCAAACTTCATTTCTTATTAATTGGTTTAATTATTCTTGCATTGTTATCAACTAACTTTTGTCATCTAAAGATTCTTATATATACTTGGGATCATGTTGGGATACAACGGTAGAAAACTCAACAAGATTTTCTATGTTACATCTAGTTTTTATTCTTGTTTCTATGTCTACTATCAGATTTTATAAAGGGTGATTCTTTAGGGACCTTGAATATCCAGGTAGTACACTTATAGGTTCTTCAGTGTGATGTTCTTCTGGAATGAACCGAATTTCATTTATATTTGATCAAAAATCGTCTATCAGGTTCTCAAGTCTCATGTTATCATTAGAACAAAGCTCATCTATTTGATCTGTCCATTTCTCAAAGAGATCAGATTCATCAAATTTCACATTAACTGATTTTTCGATAATCCTTTTCTTTTTATTTAAAACCCTATAATCTTTGGAAGTAGTAGAATATCCTACGAAAATGCCTTCATTATATTTTTTATCAAACATAACAGGATTGTATTTGGTGTTTAAAGTGTAAACCTTGCATCCAAAAACTTCAAAGTAATTTAATTTAGGTTTTCTATTATTCCAATGTTCATAGGGTGTCTTTTTCAAAAAATTTCTAATTAAAACTCTATTCATTATATAGCAGGCTGTACTTATAGCTTCTGCCCAAAAATAGGTAGGAAGACTGTAATCATTTAGCATAGTCCTAGCCATTTCCTAAATAGTCCTATTTCGTCTTTCAACAATTCCATTTTGTTGAGGTGTTCTTGGTGAAGAGAAGGTGTGTTTAATACCCATATTTGAGAAAAAATAATTGAATTCCAGATTCAAAAATTCTCCACCATGATCACCTCTTAATGAAATTATTTTAAAACTATTTTCATTTTGAACAACTTTTCAAAAAAATTCAAATAATGTAAAAGCATCATCTTTTAATTTTAAAAAGAAAATCAATGTAAATATATAATAGTCATCAACTTAAAAATATACATATAGTTTACCTGCCAAGCTTTCTAATCCTGAAGGTCAAAAAAAATCCACATGGAAAAGTTCTATAGTTTTAGATGTAGCAAATTTTTAATAGATTTGAAGGTTGATTTGTGATGTTTTCAAAGATGACATACATCACAAAATCTATCACTTTTACACTTGAGACTAAGTAAATTAGAAACTAGTTGTTTCTTGGATAATTTATTTAAAGAATATATATTGCAATGTAAAAGTCTTCTATACCAAATCTAGGATTAATTTATCTTAGTAGTTAAGTAGTTTACTTGTTATTTACACAAGGGATTTAAATTCAGCTTATACACATTGTCAGTTGTAGGTTCTCTCAATTTAAGTACATTATTTTTGAAAACAGAACAACAATTGTTAGAAAAATCACTGGCATTACCATCATAACAATGTTGAGAGATACTTATCAGATTGTCATTCAATCCTTGTACATAAAGTACTCTGTTGATTGAGACATCTTTTGTTCCAATGCAAATGATTTTCCCTTTGGAATTGTCATAAAAAGTGACAAGTCCACCATCTTTTAGAGTGAGTGTAGCAAAATTCGATGAGCTTTCACTCATATTCCTTGAGCAGCCATTGTCCATATACCATATGGTCTTTTTTCTTCGGTGACCTACTTTTTGTAAAGGAATTTAAACATATTGATTTGGTGCCCATATTCTATTGGGTCCAGTTGTGCTAGTCAGTAGAGATCTGGGAATCCAGACTGGATTTGTTTCTCTAAATTCAGCAGAATAAAATAAATTATTTGACACAAAATCTTTTTAATACCACTTATTTGAGGTCATCTTAAGAAACAATTTTTAGAAATATGTCTCTGTGTTCTACAATAATTACAATTTAATCTTTTTTTCATAGAAAAAAATAATTTTTGTATAGATTAGGTTTTTCATCTTTACTGCCAATTCATAATCTTTCTTTCTTAATTATAGTTTTCCCAAGAATTTCATTCAAGGTGTATTCTCCTTTAGTAAAAATAAGGGCTGCACTTTTATATGATTCTACTTCAGTTTGATGTGTTTTTATATTAGCTTCATGATCTGTATAGTCAATGTTAATGAATTATACTTATCAGTTAACTCCTTAAATTTCATTAGTATTGTATCTCTTTAATCTAAAACAGCCTTTTGAATGTTCTTTAATGACTTATGCTTATTAAAAATTGAGTCTTATTTTTCTTCAAACATTTTTCAATAGGCTGAAAGTTTTCTATTAGAATAGCTTGTTTCAGAACTAGAGTCAGAGACAGAAGAGTAGTATGTTTGTACTTTATCTGTTCCTTGCATAAAGAACATATTGGATTTTCAGATTTACTTATTCCTTCTCTAAGTCTGATTTTGAAGAGCTGATGGAGTCTCCAGACACACTCCATGTAGCATTCATTGTCTTCTTGTCTTTTTTCTCAAAATCATTCATTTTGAAGAACTTCTTCTTCTTGTATTATTTTAACCGTGGAAAGTCATGTCTGACATGACCCATCTTCTTTCACTCATAATATATAACTTCCTTTTCAAACTTTTTGAATGTTTTTCTAAATCCTTTCATCTTTCTGTTGAATTCACTAAACATTCTGGCTAGTTGAGCCAGTACTATATCAGAATTTGCTGAATCAGAACTTTCTGATTTCACCTTTACTTATTTTTTATTTAGCCTTTTGCTTTTCCCTTGAGATGACACTTTTAAGGTAGTGTCTTAACCCTTTATTGGAACCTTATACTCATTTTCTTCATCTTGCATCTCGGATTAATACATCATAAGGGTTCCAATAAACTCTCTCATTGTTATGTATCTGAAAGGTGTTGACTGTCTGATTGCAGTAGAGATTCCATTCCATTTAATATGCAGTACTATCAGTACTTTTAGAGCTTGATCAGCTTGATTGGTTGGTTCTCCCCAGGTAGTTATATTGTAGACAATTTCTGTCAATCATCCATTAATGTGAGTAATGCATTCTCCTTTAAACAATATGAATGTATCAAATTTAATCTTAGCAGTAGCATATCTCATTTTCCTGACATTGACAGTTCCTTCATAAGAAAAATAAATAGTTTTACACATCTCATATGTTGTAGGGAATTGAAATACTCTGTTAAATTCATCAAGTCCTAGACCACATATAATTTCATTAATTTCCTTCGAGTTCATATCATATTCTACTTCAGTGGAAGAACTCCATGTTTCAGGTTTCTCTAGTTCTTCATAGGGAGTCATAATCATAGAATATACTCTGTCTCCAATGTTTTTTAGATAAATTATCATTCTTGATTTCCATCATCCATAATTTTCTCCATTGAAGTACAATACTCTGACCATAGACATTCTTTCTCTTGTATCAGTCATCTTTCTCGGTGTATAATCCTTAATAACTTTTAGCTTTTTAATGCTTTATCGGAAAGATCCTCCTCTAATACCGATAGTTGGATTGGGATATACCAAATATACAAAAGAGGGGGGGGGGGGGTGAATTGTGTATTTTACAAATTCGTTGTGAAATCATGTTCTTCCCTTTGACTTTAATCAGATTGATTAATGCAATGGATTTTTAAATAGCATGGGCACAAAATGTATAGTGGTCCCGGGAACAGAAGGCCCTTAGTCCACTCCACCATAACTATACTCCATGAGCTTGGTGATTTTCACTATCTGGTCCTCTTGTCAATAGATCTTTCCACAACTGAGTACAGGCAGTTGACACCTTTACAATCTACGGAAAAATAGAGCCTTCTACTTCAATCAAAGAACCTTCACAGCTTAGTACGAGAATCCAGTCACTCAATAATAAAAAGAAAGATATTTTTACTTTGAAAATACTTTCCTGTTGTTCTTCAAAATTGCAACAGAATGCAATTGACAGTAGATGGATCGTCACCTTCAGAAATAATGATCTTTCAAGAGGAGTCATTCTAAGTCGATCTGGTTTCAATTGATATTGAAATATAATTTTCAACTTCAACAGTAGTAGATTCATAGTATATTTTCGATGTCGAATTAGTGAATCTTCTATCGTGATTCTTCTTCTTCAATAAACAGAACTTTTTCTCTCATCACAATCAGCAGATCTATGTTGTTTATAGTCTTTGTTTTTATCCTTTTTTATATTTTAAGTTGTTGTTCAGAAAAATCTTGTATATATTATCTGTGTAAATATCACACACACACACACACACACACACATATATATATATATATATAATAACGAGCACTTATCCTACAAATTGGGATCCAAAAAAGTCGCCTTTTGACTCGCGATATCAAAAATTAAAAATAACAGAGCATTTGTAACTTCCCAGAAGATTTGGCATAAAAAGATCCTTTAAAATTGATCCTTTGAATCATAGATAAAACGGATTTGAATCATTCATATACATGCTTTAAAAATCAACTTTTAATACATCTTGAAATAAGCTTAATAATCCACCTGCAGACCATCGCATAATAATATCGTCTTTAATTCTCCGACGCCAAATGTAAGGTTGAACTGTAGAGAATGCATCTTTCAAATTTAAGGTTGAATAAAAATGTAGGGTTGATGTGGCATCCTTAAAATGTATGGTTGAAAAAAATGTAGGGTTGATGTCGCATCCATCAAACGTATGGTTGACTACAAATGTAGTGTTGATGAATCATGCTTTTCTTTTCAACATTCAAATGTATGATAAATTCTCCGTACTTTTATAAGAATCCAAACGTAAGGAACATGATCCATACACTTGATGAAATGTAAGGTTTTTTTACAAATGTAAGGTTGATGAACCATACTTTTCAATATCCCAAACGTAGGGTTCCTTCCTAACATTGGGTTCCTCTTCCAAACATTTAAGATAACATATGGTTGATTAACCATAATTTTCTTATAACTCATAAAGTATATACTACATTCCATCATTATGCTACGTTTCTCCACGTATGGTATGAACAGTGATTCCAGAACATGAATTACAAAATTCCCAAATATGTAAAGCATGAACAGTGTCTCTAGAACAAACTAATGAGAATACTTTAGAAATTAAATCTTTTTGTCCAAGAACTTAAATATTTCTTCCATAAATAAAAATATAATGAATAATAAATACTGGAAATATACTTAAAAATAAAAGCATTAGAAAATAATTAAAGGTATTTGTGACAATCAAAATCATCATCGAGATAGAGTATTGTTCTCAACAATCTCCCCCTCTTTAAATAAAAATATTATGTATTATTGAAAACAACAACTGTTCAACAAACTCAAGTTAAAAATTCCTCTAAAAATAAAGATAATTAATAAAAATAAAAATATTGTAAATATGTTAGGGATATTCCTAATTTATTACTAAAATTTTCACCCACCATCCCTTTACATGATAAATTGAAACCTCAAAGTAACACTAAATCTGAACTTCTTCAATTCCTTTGGCTTCTTACTAAGCTCCAAGTGAATATTCATTTCATTCTATCATTAATTCAAATCCCATATTATCTAAAATATATTTAAAATATTTTTTCAGATAAAAAAACCCTTAAAATAATTTTCTACCTTCAAGTGCGCTGAAGAGTGTAGTTCTATTCTCCAAAATAAAATACCACCTAAACTGAAAGATATAGGTAGCATCGTCATACCTTGTGCCTTCGGAAATTACAATACACTAAACTGCTTGTCTTACTTAGGTGATATAATCAACATGTTCACATACTCATTATTTAAATAGTTGAAATTGGGTGATCTTCATCCCACCACAGTCATACTACAAGTTGATGACTGTTAATTAACTCATCCTATTAGGAGGGCAGATGATCTTCTTGGAGTGGGAATGTTCTTTCTACTTACTGACTTTCTATTCTTAGATATAGAGTGTGATTAAGTGGTGCCTATAATCCTAGGTAGGCCCTTCATGGCCACTAGTGGAGCTATCATAGATGTGTCTAAGGGTAATCTTATCTTCAAAATTGGAGAACAAAATGATGAGTTTAATTTCATTAAAAATATCAAATGAATTACATTCCCAAAAAAATATTCAAGAATAGAGTCCTTGGAAGTTGATAATCATCTGGAATGCTTTTAAATAACTAAAAAATAATACTCTTTATATGAAATTCGTTTGGAAACTAAAAATCTTGATTTTTCCTATTTCATAATGTGTAGAATCTACTCAAATTGAAAATCATAAAAGTTTTCCAGAACTGGACAACTATCAAATTCCCACTACTGTTGATGTTGTTCCATCTGTTTCTAAACTTACAGACTCCTTTACTGAACTTGGGGTTGTTTCTACTATTGAAAATACTTTTAAAATTTTTCATAATCTAGAGGAAGATATGATTGAACAATTTGATGCTTCTTCTCTATTGAATTTTGAAACATCTAAATTGTAATTCTTTGAAAGTGAGCTTTCCACCTTTGATAACAGTGTTTTCAATTCCAAAACTGATCTAGAAATTGAAAAACTCTCATTATTACAAACACAATATAAGATATATGTTAAAGACCTTGGTCCTCCTAGGCCCAATAGTCTTCCATAAAGTGAAAAATAACAGACCATTGAACATAAACCACTTCCTACACATCAGAAAAATTATTTCATGGGTGAAAATTTCTCACTGCTTGTGATATTTATGCTATGCTAATAGAAAACCAAGAAGAAATATTTCTAAATGTTCTTAAAAATATTAAAACATCTAAAGGTTGGACCATAACTGTTATTAAGGCTATTAGTCCTTCATTTTTTATTCATAAGATTCCTATGGTACCATATCATAAGACTAGGTCATAGTGTCAAATAAGACTGAAACATAACATGAAAGAAGGTGTGATAGAAGAAGTTATCGAACTACTTGACACTGGAATAATTTACCCTATTTAAGATAGAACTTGGATCAACCCTGTAGAAGTAGCCCCTAGTAAGGGAGGTTTCTCTGTTGTTACTAATGAGAAGAATACATAAATTCAAGTTAGAAAAGCCACAAAATGGAGAGTCTATATAGATTTTGGGAAGCTTAATTATGCCATTAGAAAGGACCATTCTCCAATTCCCTTCCTCAATCAAATGCTTTAGAGGCTTGCTAGGAATTAATAATTATGATTCCATGATGGGTATTCTCGTAACAATCAGATTCCTATTGTTTCAGAGGATCAGGAGAAGACTACATTCACATGCCTCTTCGGGACATTTTCTTACAGGCCGATTCCCTTTGGGTTATTTGGAGCTCCATCTACCTTTCAAAGGTGTATTATGACCATATATTTTGATATGATAGAGAGAATTATTGATTTTTTCATGAATGAATTCTCCATTATTAGTAGTACTTTTGATACTTTCTCAAGAAATCTAGAGTTAGTTTCAGAAAGATTCATGGAGACCAACCTAGTGCTTAACTAGGAAAGTGTCAACTTATGGTCACTAAGGGTATTGTGTTAGGATATAAAGTGTCCAAGATAGGTTTGGAGGATGATACTGCTAAAATTGAAGTTATTCAAAAATTACCACCTCATGAAAATGATAAAGGTGTTAGAAGTTTTCAAGGGAATATCGGTTTCTACTAGAGGTTTATAAAAGTCTTCTCAAAAATCACTAATCCCTTATGTTCTTTGCTGGTCAAGGATTCAATTTTCAAAAAATGATGAGAATTGTTTAAAGTTGTTCAATATTTTTGTGGAAAAACTCACTACATCACCTATCATTACTTCACCTGATTGGAATATCCCTTTTGACTTAATGTATGATGCTAGTGATATGGTTTTTGGTGCTATCCCAGTATAGAGGAGGGATAAGATGTTACATGTAGTGTATTATGCTATTTTATTGCTAGATTATGTTCAAAGAAACTATACCACTAATAAAAAGAAATTGTTAGCAGTTGTGTTTGCTCTAGAAACGTTTAGGCAATACCTACTGGGTTCTAAAGTCATCATTTTTACTGACTATTCTTCCAAAAAGTAAATGATTCCTAAAAAAGATAATAAACCAAGGCTAATTAGATGGATTCATTTGTTACAAGAATTTTATTTAGAAATTTGAGATAAATAGAGAGCTGGGAACATAGTTACAGACCATCTTTCAAGGCTCCCTCTTACATATTCTGTTGATCCAAGGGAGGTCAAATATTCATTTCCTGATGAGAAACTTATCACTATCTCCATTATATAGTTTATTGATTTGGAGACTTCGTTAATTTCATGGATTTAGGAGTCTTACAAAAAATATAATTCTAATAACCAAATGAAAAAACTTCATATTTGAACTAAGGAATTACCTTTGGGATGACCCCTTTTTGTTTAAGATGTCTTCTGATTTTATACTTAGAAGGTGTGTTCCAAAAGAATAAATTTTGTTTATTATGGAGATTTGTCACTCCACACCATAGGGAGGTCACTATGGTGGTGAATGGACAACCAAAAAAGCCCATCAATCTGATTTTCATTAGACCACCGTATTCAAAGATTATAAGAGATTTCTAATTGGATGTGATATATATTAGAGGTTAGGAATTGTTGGTAGGAATTAGGAGTTACTGCAAAGGGGTATTTTAGAAGTAGAGATTCTTAATGTCTATGGTTTATATTTCATGGGTCTATGTCCATCATTTCATTAGAATGGGTATACTATAATTGTTTTATATTATCTTTCTAAGTGGGTTGAGGTAGTAACATGTCCCAATAATCAAGACAATAGTGTTATAAAGTTTTTCAAGAAGAATATATTTTCAATATTTGGAGTATCCAAAGCCTTTAACATTGATAATGGGACACACTTAAAAAATTACATGTTTAAGGCTTTAATGGAATAATACAGTTGTGTTCTTAATACTGGTACTACCTACCAACCACAGTCTAGTGGATAGGGGGAAATTTCTAACATATAACTAAAACAAATTCTTTATAAAACTATCTCTAATTATAGAAAAGACTGGTCTATTAAATTGGATGAAGATTTGTGGGCTTATAGAACATCTTTTAAGTCCCCCATATGTATGTATCCATATAGTATTATTTTTGGAAATGTTGTCATTTCCCTATGGAGATACAACACCAATCATATTGGGTAGTTAATGCTCGGAACATCGATTCTAAGAGTGCTGGTGAGAGAAGATTGCTTGAGAAGAGTGAGCTTGAATAGATTAGGAGAGAGTATTATGATAGTTCAATAATATAAAAAGATATTACTAAAGTATTTCATGATTCTATCATTGAAAACAAATAATTTAAACCTGGACAGAAGGTCCTTTACTTTAATTCCAGACTCAAACTATTTCCTTGAAGATTAATGTCCTAGTGGTCTGGATGTTTTACTATTGTTAGTGTTATTAACAATGGAGTTGTTGGGATTATGGGCGAAGAGAACAAGCCCATTATGGATAATGGAAAGAGAGTTAAACACTATTTTGAAGGACAACCAAAGGGATTGGCTACCTTTACATTGATTGAGAACTGATCATTAATAAAGTATAACTAAAGACTATAAACACAGTGTTTCATGGGATTCAACCCATGGTGTTTCGTGTTTTATCTTTTTTCCTTGTTTTTTATTTGGAATAAAGTGTTTCTTGCTCTGTTTTAGTGAATTTAAGGTTTCTACTTTTTCCTTAGTTTTCCTACTCTATGTTTTAGATTTTTCTTCTATTGGAGTCACAAATGATTGCAATTCCCATGTTGAGCATTAATTAATTAAATCAATTAAGTTCTTTCTTTTACATTTGCATTTATTTTTTCTCATGTTACTTTAAAACAATTTACATCTAAATAACAATTTCACTACTGTAAGTGAGTCATTTACTCACTGATGAACTTGAGCCACCGATACACTATTGTCGGTGGCTCATTGGTGGAAGTGCTTGAAAAAATTATTTTTTTCTGGCTCTACGTTATAAAAATATGTTGCTTGTTCATGACAATTTTGCATGTTTTGTGATACTTGAAATTGTTTTGTTTATGCTGAAACATTTTCTGCATGTTCTGATAGTGTTTAACAAATTCTGCTGCTTGCTATGTTGCTACTTCTATAAAAATAAAATTCTAAATGTTTTCCCTTTCTCAAAAATGAAGTTCATTATTATTAAAGTCTCTTCACTACCTAAATCTATGTGTGGGGGGAGTATATGATGGAAGGCTGTTTATGTTTTTTTTGTTGAACCTACTTTAGTTTGTTGGGTGTTTTATCAAGCATTGTTCTACCTGATATTAAATCTGTTGGAACCAAAATGTTGAACTTGTTTACGCCCTATTCATTTTCCACCCACATGTTTTACATGTTACTATTTGAAAAAATATAAAATTTGTTTCACTGATTTAAATGATAATGCATTGTATTTTTTGCACCTTATCTAAAGTAATTATTTCGGAAACCCACATGATTTTGAGTTTTAATGAGACCCTTGAAACATGTCATCATTCTACTTTATTGAAAATCTATGTTAAACATTAACTATTAAATTTATCTTCTCTACTTTTGAATTCAACATTGGGGAAAAAGTTGGGTTTTAAGTGTGGGGAAGGGGGTCAATTCAAAATTAACCAAAACTATACAGAATGAAGCTCATCAATTCCCACCGCCACATAAATCATTTTGTAATAAAATGGATATTTTTTTCAAAATTCTTATAAAATGCTAGTCTTAACCTTTTACCCCAATTGAGTCTTCCCTAAGGATAATATCTTATTGGTAGTTAAGATTGGACTTGGATATGAAGCTTATGAGGACAGATGATTTCTCAATGATAATTCTTAGTGATTTTATGAATTTTTGGGTTAGGAAATATTTTTGAGATTGATGTAGGTTACCTATTAGTGGAATTGGGATCATAAATTTTGGAATTAGATGTTTGAACTTGATCCTAAGTGGCTCTGTTTCTTTTAATTATGAAAAATTAATCACCTTAGTGGGCCAATGTAAATGGTTTTCAAATAAATCTTTTGAAACTGGATTAAAATGGATATTTTGGATCCCATGGTGAATCTCTAAGGCCCTGGGTATTGAATGAGTTTCTTTTAACATAAATCCCTCTGTACAATTTGAATAAGAGGATATGTAGAATGATCAGCACAATATTCAAGGCTTGCAAAAAACTAAAATAAAGTGCCTAGGGTCAAAAATGAATTCATTAAGGTGAGGGGAATAATGAACGCCAGATGGAGAAAGGGATAATTGGTTTATATGGTAATCATTTAGGTTCTATAAATTAGGTGATTCAAAGAAATAAAATGCTTATTTTTGGAACCTTGGTGAGGCTCAAAGTACATGGTTCCTCTGGTTATGTTATTAATTCTGGTGATTTTTAAGCTGTTATAACTGTTGGACATAGAACCTGGATTTGAATGGTAATGAGTCACTAGAAAGATTCATATATGTGGCAGGGTATCCTAATTGGTATATGATTCACTACTTTCTTAATCACCAGTAATAGTTTGTTATGGGCAATACTTCTTTTGAAACATTCCATTTGGGAAGACTCATTGACAGATTCTTATCCTCTATTTTGAAGTTTCTAGACATGTTACATTTTGAAATGATTAATAAAACACATTATTGTTTTATCAAAGTTTAAAAAAGATTGTATTGTTTGAGAACAAATAATTTTGAAGTGTGGAGAAATTTTATGTTACTCTAAATACAAACACTTTTCAACTTCTTTTTATAATGTTTATAAAACATTAATTGAATAACTTTGCACTTTTTGGTAAATATTCCCACTTTTTTATTTTTATAATTCAAATTATTAAATAATCAATTTTTATAATTAATTATGCATTTGTAGTCTTTAAAATAAATAATTTAGTCGTACTAAATTTTATACTCTTAAAATTTAGTAATTAGTTTTGTAGTTCTAATCTGCCTAACATTTTAATCTCACATGCTTATTAATTAATCAATTAATTATTTTATTTTCATCTAATTTTTTTATTTTTTTTATTTAGAATTATATCTTTTAGTTAAGATTTATTATATTAAATTAAATTTATTAATTATTATATTTTGTTAATCTATTAGTTTTATTATAAGTTAAGTACTTAAGTTTTTACTTAATAAAATAAGGCATTTTTAATTTTTAGTCTTCATCTAGTTAATTAATTAATTAATTTAGATTATGAAATCTTTAATTTCCATAATTATTTAAATTTATTTTGAAGTTAATTTATTTAAGTCAATAAAAACATTCATTGACTCATTTCCTACTTTTCCAATTTTCCTTTAGTTTTGACTAACTGATGGTTGTATGTCGGTCTCCCTGACAACCCTTTTGTCTGTCACACTAACACTACCCAACATCATATTTTATTTGTTTGTTTTATTTAGGTTTAGTTTTAGTTTACGTTTTTTAACATTATTTTTACAATTTTTTTAATAAATTAATTATTTTAATTAATTTTTGTTTTTTAGTTAATAAATTTATTTTTGTTTTAATCCAGATCTGAGAAAACCGAGACAGTAAACCCCCATTGGCTGATTCTTAACCAGATACCGAGCCTAGGGTAGATCAAGTGTCTGAACCATTATGAGCTCGAGCCAATGGTGCTTGAGGAGGGAAGCCATTAGATCTGGAAAGGAACCTAGCTTCAGAATAGGGGTGTGCTGCTGTAGCGGAGAAGCTAGACCGAATCTTAGCGATCAGACCACCATCACAGAACCGTATCTGAAGTCGCTAGAGTTCTTCATCTCCAAAAGGAGTGAAGAAGACACGTCTGACGAGGCTATTGCTAGAACTACTGCTCAGGGGGAGGCTTCCTCTATAAGCAACGAGAAACCCCATATCCCCCTTTGTGCAGTGCAATGGAGAAAAAGATAGTGGGGAGAAAAGATAAAATTAATAAAAACTAAAAATTGAAATATATAAAATAAATTAATAGAAATAATATTAAAATTACAAATAAAAACAAATAAAATAATAATAATACTAGTATATAATAATTGTAATATAGAATTTGTTAATTAATAAAAATAAAATCTTAAAATAAAATAACTAAATAAATTTTTTTAGAACAAAAATTATTAACAATAATAATTTATTAATAAAATTAATTAACTTTATGATCTAAAATAAATTTATTTATTAAAAAAATAAACTTGTAAAATATTTTTCTTAAAATAATATTTAATAAACATAATAAAGATTATATTTAAAAATAATTTTATATTATAATAACTATAATAATAAACTAATTAAATATGCTTCTTTGAAGTAAATTATTAATAATAATTAAAATTATTTATATAAATAAACTAAATGATTAGATAATAATATAAATAAATTATATTAATAACAATTATAATATAATAATTATAATTTAACTTCTTAAATAAATTAATTATAATAACTTTTAAAAATATTGCATAAATAGTTAATAAATGCTCAACATTAATTAATAACATTTATTGAATCTTAAATTAACAAAATAAATATTTATTAAGAGTTAAAATTTTATTTTTACATTGAATTAATTACTTTTCATTGTTATAAATATTATAGGTACATCCAGAAGTCGAAACCCCGACTAAGTTTAATTCAACAAAACCATAGGGAGTTAGTTACCGGGGTTAAGATACGGTGATGTGTGATGATGTGAAAAGTGCAGGTGTGTGGTACAAAATTGAACCACAAATTTATGTCTGTGGAAGGAGACGGTGACAAGCATCAATTGACAGAAATGTTAAAAGGGGAAAAAAAGAAGAACAAAGGGGAAATACCATTGATTTACTCACGGAGAACCATGAGAGCAGAATAGATCCAAGAGAACCTATTTTTAGAGTTCGGAGGAGGAGCAGTGCGACACCATTGTAGTTCGTAGGGGAGTAATTTCATCCCCTGTTTTCTCTCAATTTCATATATTTTAATCATTTTTTTGGGTTTAATATTAGACATGATAGTTAGATAAATACGTTGAGTTCAAGGAAAAATCATTTCTATTGGTTATCTTTTTCTACCTTTTCACTTTTTTCATTTAATGTATTCAGAATTGATCTGTGAGATCAATTCTAAACTCATTCATTCACATCATTAAACATGATTTCAATTTTCAATTCCATGATCATTTGGTGAGACTGATCATGGATACATTTTCTAAAGCTTTTATTTCAATATTAAAACTTTAGAACACATGGTGAGTCTGTTCTATTGTACTTTTCAAACCAAACTTCTGCAATTGAACATTTATTGGAGTGACAAACTCCAAGATTGTTCAATCTGAGTGACTTATCTCCATGCGAGAGAAATAATTCAATCATTTTATGTGGTTTCTTTGCATACATTTTTGTGAGAAAGGAACTCTTTAAAACCAGTAGAACATAGTTTTTCCCCAGACATTTAATTCTGATTATTCATCTCCCAACATAATCTCTTTCAATTTCTTATTATTTTCAAACTACTTACTATTTTATCATAGCTTACAAAAAAGACCAAAAAAGTGGAGTTACATTACATCATTATAAAAAATATTAAAAAATATAAAAAGTAAAAAAATAAAAATTTTACCCCAATGTTGACAACAGTGGGGTTTTGTGAAATGTTTTAGAAGAAAATTAGCATTTCCATTTTCCCTATGGGTTCAACCCTGATCACTACTAAACTGTAGTTAGTATGAAACATAAATAATTAAAATTTTACCATAGAACCATGACACATGAGTCATTTTCATTCCAAAACATACTCATTTCATTTTGATCAATGTCATAAGAAGATGAAGTGCAACATTCAATTTTCTATTATCATACAAAAGAAGAGTTTCTTCCCCACTACTGTGTAAGTAACAATGTGATGAAGAAGGAAGAGGAAGAATAGAGAATCAATTTGATAAAAAATATAAGTCTCATTGGTGGAAGACATTATTGGTGTTTTAATGTAACTAATAATAAGGTGAAGACTATATTTAGAAAAATTTTCAATAACCAGTAAGAAGCTTTTAGTTGGACTAGGTCATCACCAGTACAGTGAAGAAGAATTATTTCCTTTCCCCATCCTATAGTTTAGAGACCCATCCTAGATATGGATTTTTTATAGCCATTCCATTGTAACATGCTAATTTACAATAGTGGAAAATCCGTATACTAGACATCATCATACACGATAAGGAATAATACTCTTATTTATTAGTGAACATTGTAAGATATATTGTACCATATTTAATACGTTCATATACTTACTACAATATGAAAAATAGAATAAGAGAATTAATATCCTAATAGGGCAATGAGATAATTGGATAAAAAGTTATAAATGGTGAAAATGATCCCAACACTGATTCATCCACTATCATTGTTGAGTGTATCCCAATGTGTTCCTATCAATTTTTATCAGATCAAATGTCCACCTCTATTGAAATCTATAATTTTTTTCCATTATCTATTGAAGATTTGATTATCTTTACTATGTTTACAATGAAGTGCAATTTTTTTGAAGAATCGGCTATCTCTAGGAAGAATTCAATCTCTACCATGACCATTATGAATAAGTCAAATAAAGATAAAAGGAAGCTAAATAAGTACCAATTATCTGAAAAAAGAACCACTTATCTAAGGAAGAGGATGTATCAGTATCTCCATTCCATGTTGAGATATAAGATAGATCAGTCTGGGCGAGTGAATAACAGGTGGATCGATTTCCCACTGTTGGGAAAAAAATCTCTCAAGGTATCATTGAAGCATTTTTGAAGTGATTTTTTTTGTTGAAAAAGTGGGCCTTCATGTTGTGTTTGTTGACAACGTAGACCACGATGTCTAATTTATTGACAAAGGGGGTTGACTTGGTTATTTCTCGGGTTCAAGAGATGTTTTTGGCTATCCATGACTGATAGAAGAACCTCTACAATGTAATGGATGATCTAGAGGTGGTACAAAAATAACAGATATAATGTGGTGTCGTTGTCCCGTGTTTTCCAAATTTTTTGGCCTCCAAATCGACAAATGAAGAATTTTTTTTTTAAAAAGGGACTTGCGCGCCGGTTTCTTGGATGCTCGAAAACTTGTCTTCCATATGTTTTTCAAGATCAGAACACCAATATATGCCAATGTAAAGAGGGGCGCCCATGTTTTGGTTTGGGTGTGCATGTGACAAGGGAAACATAGGCTCAGGCTATAGCATCCCATCTTTTTATAACATAACTTTCATTTCATTACACGGAACTGAGGATCATTAGGGTTTAGTGTCTTGGAATCAAGAAACATAATACATGAAAAGAACAAAAAACATTCTTCTTAAACACTTTAAAGGCTTCTCCTTAAGTTCATCCTAGGTTCATTACTGCATCTCATAACCTGGGGACATACATCAAAAGAAAGGGTGAGCAGAAGGCCCAGTAAGGGAAGCAAGAGAAACATTTTACATGTGAACTATAGATACTTCAATAAGGTCGTGAAAAGAAATTTAAGGCATGAAAATGAAACCATGAAGCATATCATAATAAAAATAACATTTTTCATAACTTGAAGATGTGGTTATAACATTTAATATTGACAATCATTTCGTTTCACCAAGGTCCATCCCCAAGGTGTCGTTAAAAATTACCAAGGTTATTCCCCAAGGCGTCGTTAAAAATGGTCATCTCTAGAGATTAAGTCTTTACCCAATGCATTGGAGCGCTATATAGGCACACCCTTGACATGTATTTATTATCATGTGAGCCATATATATCATCATCAATCATTTCATAAACAACCCATATATCATAAAAGAAATGGGTTTCATTTCATAATCATAACGTTTTAAAAACTGCTTTAAAGACATGATCTTTATGTCACTTTAAACCCACGGAAAGGGAAAGCGGGTTTCATGTATGTAAATACCAGAATTTAAAATAGAACATTTTTTGTATATATGTGAATACCCATATAGAAGTGAGAGCATTGAGTATTCACTTAATAAAATAAAAGAACTTTAGAAAAAGAGAAAGACATTTTGAGACGAAAATTCGGCAGCATAATGGCTATGTTAAGAGGTTTTAGAAAACATTTAAAAGAGAGGGGACATGGGTCAAACATTCATAAATGACCCATAAAATAGTATAGGTACAGAATATAAGGGATTTAAGAACATGGTAATGAAATTTGAAAATATACCATATGAAATGAAGAACATGAAAGGAAGACAAAAATAAGATTTCTCTTATGAAAATTCGGCAGCCTAACGACGTCACATAAGCTTCAACCAAAAATGAATTGATGAGATAAAATAGGGTCTCTCATCATATTAACATAAAAGTCCAGTATGATAGATATATATATAATACCCCAACATAATAAAAAAGAACTTGAAAGGCTTGACATGAAAGTAAAACGTTGAAAAATGAGAAAGGTGAACGAATCCCTTAAAAATTCGGCAGCCTAACGGCGCCACTTAAACTTCAACAAAAATGAAATGATGAGATCAAAATGGGTCTCTCATCATTTGAACATAAATGATCAGTATGATAGATATATATATCATAACCCAACATAAATTAACTTGAAATACTTGATAATAAAATAGAACTTGAAAATGGGATGGGTGAAAGAATCCCTTAAACATTCGGCAGCCTAACGGCGCCACTTAAAATTTCAAAATGCTGAATTGAAGAGATAAAAATGGGGTCCCTAATCATATGATCATAAAATATCAGTATGGTAATTTATAGATCATACCCCAACATAATAAAAGGCACTTGAAAGACTTTACATGAAAATAGATCTTGAAAAATGAGAAAGAAGAAAGAATCTGTTACAAACATTTTGGTAGCCTAACGACGCCACTTAAAACTTCATAAAAAGAAATAATGAGAGTAATAGGGGATCTCTAATTTTATGAACATGAAAATGGAAGTAAGAGGAGTATAAGAGAACATCCTTTAACATAAGAACATGGAGCACAAAAGAAATGACATAAAAGAGATTACTTGAAAAGAAAGAGAGAGGTCGGATCCCTTACCTTAAAACGTAACTCTTAAAACTCAAAGGTTTGGACCTTGAGGGCTTGGGGGAACCTTGGGAGGACTCCTTGGGAGGTAAGGAGACCAGAAATTCGTTGGGGGAGATTTGGGAGTGAAAACTAAAGGAGGAAAGGGTGGGTATTTATAGGGAAAGTGAGGGGACAAGGCATTAATGGCCAAGGGACACATCACAAGTGCTTTTCTCCAAACCATGTGCTCTCCCTTGGAATTTACCATGGAGTTAGGCCACATGGGGCCCCCAATACAATAATTCATCACCCTTGGCCAGAAAAACCTTAAAATATCTCATGACAGCATCATGACACAGTTATGATTTCATTAAACATACCGAAACCCTAAAACTGTATTTTTACTATTCACCAAAATTTCAACTTTCTCAGAAAAATCCCAAAATTTCACATTAACCAAATATCAAGGCTCTGATTTCAAAAATGAACTCCATTTTATAAAAATAATTTTCTATATATTTTTAATTTTATTTTAAAATAAATACACTATTCACCGAAAATTCATTTTTTTCAGACAAATCCCCAAAAATCACCATAACATAATATCGATGCTCTGAGCTCAAAAAATAAAGTCCATTTTATAAAAATAATTTTCTAATTATTTTTAATTAAATTTTTAATAAAAAAACACTATTCACCCAAAAAAACTAATACTTGACTAATAATTTATGAAACCGTTATTTACCCATTTTATTGAATCTCATTACTTAATCAAGGTGTCTAAATTATATTAAAACTTTCTTTGAGTTATATTACCAATCCATTTGGTCACACTACAAATCTTAAGCGTAAAATCACTATTCATAATTTATTATTCATCAAAAATCAAATTGATCTTATTAGACTCTAAATTTCGTACTGAACATAATTGTACAAGACCATTTTTTTCAAATCATTACACATTTTTAATTATTTAAGGTTTACAAAAACATTTTTAAAATATATTTTTTCTAAAATTGATCAAAAATATGCATACTATATTTATCCGGTCATTTGAAAATCCATAAACATCATCATAAGAAGAAATCCCAATTTTTATTTAAAACAAAGGATTACACAAGGCAGTTACGGTCTCCATACATATCCCCTTATCACACCAGCATAGGACCTAAGTGTAAGGTGTGCTAAGGTGAGAGAATCTGAGGGAGGCTCGGCCAACATCTCACGAGTAGTAATTTCTATCAGTTTGAACTTCTCGCGAAGGCGATCCCGTTCTAGCTTCACACGATGAAGTTCAGCTTGGGTTTGGTCTAGAGCAAAGCCCAATGGTGCTACCTCCTTCCCAAGTTCTGTTAGATGGGCTTCGATCGGTCCAAGACTACTGGGTGAGGCCATCGAATCTTCTTTCTATATTAATTAACCAAGATTACTTGTATTTAGAGACAATAATCAAAACGTTTAGTTTCCAGCGGTCATATTGACCAATGGTCATATAACAGTCAAAAACCAACGGTATCATTTTAATTATACTCATGTTATCAAATGAAACATTTTTGTTGAGTATAAAAATAAAATAAAATAACACATAAAATTTGGAAACAAGATTTATTCAAAATTTCAGGTTGTTACAATCTTCCACCCTTAAGAAATTTCGTCCTCGCAATTTTTTAAAATTAGGTTTTGAAATTTCATTGAAAGTCCCACATCGGAAAAGGAGTCAGTAAAACTATTACTTTAAAAGAAATAAAGTGAAGTACAAAGGTCACCCGAGTTAGCCCACACTAGGATTCCATGTAGGAAAACATGGACATGGAAGAACAAAAAAGGGTCAAGTTCTGAGGGAGGCTGATAGAGAACATGATTAGGAGAAAGTTAACCATAAGAAAATCCCAAACATATGATGTGTGTAAACGGTCATTGATTACCTAGTAGGAAACGTACACCAACAACGTTTTTGTTTTACGTTCCTTTTCATAATTTTGAGGAATTCATTTACTACATATAACAAAAACATAAGAAAATATACCTACCTTCATGTAGAGTTTCATCCTTTAATAAGTTTCTACCAAAACTAATCTTTTCTCCCAATGATGAGCATTCAAAACTACTTAGTCTCATCAAAACAGAAGAATCATCTTCTAGAGAATCACATAATCCACAAAAGATTAACTATCTATTTCTTCTATCATTAATCATTATCCAAAAAACAGAAAGGGTAAGGTAAAACAACTCTTCAAAAAGAATGAATCCCATAGGAAGAGAAACTATTTTTAAATCTTCAAAGATCCATGGTACTACCCAAATTTCATCATAGACCATCCCATAAATAACGGTCCTTAAAATTCCTCAAAATAAACCAACTAAGATTGAATCCCAAATATAAGAGGGATTTGAAAACATAGTATTCCAAAATAAACTTCATTGTTCATCTCCAAACAACATCACACACCTAACATCTTATAACAAAAGTAGTTGACCTAAACATATTTTACCCAAGATAGGTTAATCATTTCCATAAGTAACCTAAATTACTATAAGTCCACCATAAATTCATTGATTCTTCAAAATATAAGTCAACCTTACTCCTCAATGAAAATACCACAGTAATCTATTTACCTTGATCATATAGGGTCCTCAAAATAGTGAACGTCTTCCAAAATAATAATCATCTTTTAATCCCCTAAACATCTCTGCCGTATTAATACGGCAATCATAGCTTTTCCTATCACATTGGTTGTTGGGACATGTTCTTCCATTTCCCGCCATTAACTAAGAAAAGAAGCTATAATTAGGGGCTTAAATACTTAGCCAATAATCATGAAAAGAAACTTAAAGCATATAAGGATAACTTGTAGAAGAAAAGTATACCCTAACTTGTGATCCCCTAGGTTCCCATCTAGGTTATCCATGATCATATATTCTTATGTTAACCTTTATTTTATTTTATCTTTGTTCCTTTAACAATGGTTCATACTAAGATTATGAATTTACCAAAGCATATCCCCCAGGAGTGTCATAACCAAGAGTGCAACAAGGCCCGTTGTCGTGTACCAGTTCCCGTTCGAGTCTAGCTCAAAGCGGTGTTTTCAGGTTTTACCCCTACATACATCTGTGCCAGAGCCACCTCTACCTGCTCGTATCCAGACAGGGATGTATTTTCTTGGAAACCCCTTTACTCAATACTCACCAAAATACCAGGAAGATTTCTTATATTTAAAATTTTCTATAGGGTTCTTCCTAGAGTTTTCATATCCTAATTTACACAAATAACTAATCCATCCTTTGATACCAACTATAGCATCTCGTCTTTTTATAACATAACTTTCATTTCATTACACGGAACTGAGGATCATTAAGGTTTAGTGTTTTGGAAACAAGGAACACAATACATGAAAAGAACCAAAAAATATCTTCTTAAACACATGAAAGGCTTCTCCTTAAGTTCATCCTAGGTTCATTACTGCATCTCATAACCTAGGGACATACATCAAAAGAAAGGGTGAGCAGAAGGCCCAGTAAGGGAAACAAGAGAAACATTTTACATGTGAACTAGAGATACTTCAATAAGATCGTGAAAAGAACTTTAAGGCATGAAAATAAAACCATGAATCATATCATAATAAAAATAACATTTTTCATAACTTGAAGATGTGGCTACAAAATTTAATATTGACAATCGTTTCATTTCACCAAGGTCCATCCCCAAGGTGTCGTTAAAAATAACCAAGGTTATTCACCAAGGCGTCATTAAAAATGGTCATCTCTAGAGATTAAGTCTTTACCCAATGCATTGGAGCGCTATCTGGGTGCACCCTTGACATGTCTTTATTATCATGTGATCCACATATATCATCATCAATCATTTCATAAAAAACCCATATAGAAGAAAAAAAATGGGTTTCATTTCATAATCACAACGTTTTAAAAACTGATTTAAAGACATGATCTCTATGTCACTTTAAACCCACGGAAAGGGAAAGCGGGTTTCATTTATGTAAATACCAGAATTTAAAATAGAACATTTTTGTGTATATGTGAATACCCATATAGAGGAGAGAGCTTTGAGTATTCACTTAATAAAATAAAAGAACTTTAGAAAAAGAGAAAGGCATTTTGAGACGAAAATTCTGCAGCATAATGGCTATGTTACAGGGTTTTAGAAAACATTGAAAAGAGAGGGGACATTGGTCAAACATTCGTAAATGACCCATAAAATAGTATAGGTACAGAATATAAGTGATTTAAGAACATGGTAATGAAATTTTAAAATATACTATATGAAATGAAGAACATTAAAGGAAGACAAAAATAAGATTTCTCTTATGAAAATTCGGCAGCCTAACGGCCTCACATAATCTTTAACCAAAAATGAATTGATGAGATCAAATAGGGTCTCTCATCATATGAACATAAATGTCCAGTATGATAGATATATATATCATACCCCAACATAATAAAAATGAACTTGAAAACTTGACATGAAAGTAAAATGTTGAAAAATGAGAAAGGTGAACGAATCCCTTAAAAATTCGGCAGCCTAACGGCGCCACTTAAACTTCAACAAAAATGAATTGATGAGATCAAAAAGGGTCTCTCATCATATGAAAATAAATGATCAGTATGATAGATATATAGATCATAACCCAACATAAATTAACTTGAAATACTTGACAATAAAATAGAACATGAAAATGGGAAGGGTGAATGAATCCCTTAAAAACTCGGCAGCCTAACGGCGCCACTTAAAATTTCAAAATGCTGAATTGAAGAGATCAAAATGGGGTCTCTCATAATAAGATCATAAAATATCAGTATGATAATTTAGAGATCATACCCCAACATAATAAAAGGAACTTGAAAGACTTTACATGAAAATAGATATTGAAAAATGAGAAAGTAGAAAGAATATGTTACAAACATTTCAGCAGCCTAACGGCGCCACTTAAAACTTCATAAAAAGAAATAATGAGAGTAAGAGGGGATCTCTCATTTTATGAACATGAAAAGGGAAGTAAGAGGATTATAATAGAACATACTTTAACATAAGAACATGGAGCACAAAAGAAATGACATAAAATAGATTACTTGAAAAGAAAGACATAGGTCGGATCCCTTACCTTAAAACGTAACTCTTAAAACTCAAAGGTTTGGACCTTGAGGGATTGGGGCACCGTGGGAGGACTCCTTGGGAGGTAAGGAGACCAGAACGTAGTTGGGGGAGAGTTGGGAGTGAAAACTAAAGGAGGAAAGGGTGGGTATTTATAGGGAATGTGGGGGGACAAGGCATTAATGGCCAAGGGACACATCACAAGTGCTTTTCTCCAAACCATGTGCTCTCCCTTGGCATTTACCATGGAGTTAGGCCACATGGGGCCCCTAAAACAATAATTCATCACCCTTGGCTAGGAAACCCTTAAAATATATCATGACAGCATCATGACATGTTTATGATGTCATTAAACATACCGAAACCCTAAAACTGTATTTTTACTATTCACTGAAAATTCAACATTCTCAGAAAAATCCAAAAATTTCACATTAACCAAATATCAAGGCTCTGATTTCAAAAATGAACTCCATTTTATAAAAATAATTTTCTAAATATTTTTAATTTTATTTTTAAATAAATACACTATTCACCGAAAATTCATTTTTTCAGAAAAATCCCCAAAAATTACCATAACATAATATCGATGCTCTGAGTTCAAAAAATAAAGTCCATTTTATAAAAATAATTTTATAATAATTTTTAATTAAATTTTTAATTAAAAAACACTATTCCCCCGAAAAAACTATTACTTGACTAATAATTTATGAAACCGTTATTTACCCATTTTATCGAATCTCATTACTTAATCAAGGTGTCTAAATTATATTAAAACTTTATTTAAGTTAAATTACTAATCCATTTGGTCACATTACTAATCTTAAGCATAAAATCACTATTCATAATTTACAATTCATCAAAAATCAAATTGATCTTATTAGACTCTAAATTTCGTACTGAACATAATTGTAGAAGACCATTTTTTTCAAATCATTACACATTTTTAATTATTTACGGTTTACAAAAACATTTTTAAAATATACTTTTTCTAAAATTCATCAAAAATATGCATACTATATTTATCCGATCATTTGAAAATTCATAAACTTCATCATAAGAAGAAATCCCAATTTTTATTTAAAACAAAGGATTACACAAGGCAGTTACGGTCTCCTTACATAGCCCCTTATCACACCAGCATAGGACCTAAGTGTAAGGTGTGCTATGGTGAGAGAATCTGAGGGAGGCTCGGCCAACATCACACGAGTAGTAATTTCTATCAGTTTGAACTTCTCGCGAAGGCGATCCCGTTCTAGCATCACACGATGAAGTTCAGCTTGGGTTTGGTCCAGAGCAAAGCCCAATGGTGCTACCTCCTTCCCAAGTTCTGTTAGATGGGCTTCGATCGGTCCAAGACTACTGGGTGAGGCCATCGAATCTTCTTTCTATATTAATTAACCAAGATTACTTGTATTTAGAGACAATAATCAAAACGTTTAGTTTCCAGCGGTCATATTGACCAATGGTCATATAACATTCAAAAACCAACGGTATCATTTTAATTATACTCATGTTATCAAATGAAACATTTTTGTTGAGTATAAAAATAAAATAAAATAACACATAAAATTAGGAAACAAGATTTATTCAAAATTTCGGGTTGTTACACAGGCGGTTGGACTTGCACGCCCAGATGAGAGTTGCGAGTTGGTGCTCAGGGTGTCCAAAATTCCAATAAATATAGGTCTACCCCTCCTCATTTATGATGGAGCTCAACACTTAGAAAAAATTAGAGCTCCAGTTGCATAGGTGGTTTGGGCACGCAAGTGGTGGTTGGGAGAGCAAGTATAATGATATTCATAAGTTGCGCGCAAATTGAAAGTTTCACACCAATATTGGTTTGGTGATAAAAGGGTGTGAGTCACCCATGTTCTTAGTTGGTTAAGGGAGTGTCATGAAATTGGTAAGGTGACACTTGTGCGCCAGGATTAGAGAAGTGCGCCAAGGCATCGAGAAGCACACCGGGATTGGAGAAGCACGTCAGTCATTCTAGGGCTGCGTGAAAGTTGGAAGGTTGCCCAGTACACCTGTGGAAAAGTTTTATTCATCGTTGGATGAAAGTGGAACATTAGCAGAGCATCTACACACAGAGGAATATGTATTCATTTTTGATAATGAAAAGAACTACAGGTCTATAAACTGTGAGTAGATCTTCTGAAGAAGCAGTGAGCTCACGTCAGTTGAGAGAGCAGGGAGTTCTCAAATTGTGAATAGTTGTAAACTAGGAGGGAGAGTGAGTCCGCTTCGATCTTGTAAATAGTAGTGTACATATAGTGGATTTCGTACATCGGAACATCGCCGCTGTATGCTCCTTGGACGTAGCCCATTGAGGGTGAACACTGTAAAATTGTTTTTTCTTGTACATGCTTTAGGATTCATTTATACTCTACAACGAGATGGAGAGATAGAATAGGTTTTTCTCTGACAACAAAACAAGATCAAAAGGGGTAGTTGTTTATATATTTAATACTCTGATTCACCCCCTTCTCTTAATATCTAGCCTAGTGGTATTATCAATTGATATCAGAGGAAAATGTTGATATCAATGTTTCTCTCTCAAATGGAGGTAATCAATCACAAAGGGATTCTGATATTTGAGGGGAACAATTTTTAACAATGGAAGAATTGGATGAAACACTACTTTCTATCTTTGGGACTGGATGTTTTCATAGCAGAAATGCATGGAATAACTACTGATATTGACCTTGGTGCATTATCAGAAGCTGAACGAAGATAAATAGATGATGACGCCAAAGGAATCAATGTTTTGGGGGATCCATATTCAATGAAATCTATATTAAGGATATGTCATGAAAACATCACATGATATGTGGGTAAATATATTGAACATATGTGAAGGAGATTCAAAGGTATGAGAAGAAAATATGCATGTGATGTGGAATAAGTATGAAGATATGATAATGAGCCCGAATGAGTCTGTTGATGAATTCTTTGACATGGTAAATGTTGTTGTAGAAGACGTGCGAGCTATTGGAGAAGTTATTGGAGACATAAAGATTGTGAATCACATCTTTAGGAAAGTTCCACCTCAATTCAATCTGAAAGTTTCAGTTTTGGAAGATAAAGACCCTAAAGAGCTGGCATTGAATAACCTGCGCAACACCCTTGTTGCATATGAAATGAGGAATGATGACAATGATACTGTGGAAAAGGGGAAATCCAAAGATGTGGCATTTGAGTCCACAAAGAATCTCACCATTAACGATTCTCAAGAAAAAGAAGAGACATATTAGGTGATGTCATTCCTTTCCTTGAATCATAAAAGAGGAAAAGGAATGTTTAAAGGGAAACTTCCACTTGCTTTCTTTAGAAGTGGAAAAGATGGCCTCCTTTCTGCAAGGTTCCCCAAGAAGTTTCAAGAAGATAAGGAGGATGAAATCGAAATTCCCACAAATAATATTTCATCATATGTGAATGGGAAGAAACAATTCATGAAAAATTTCTTTAATAAAAATAATCTTCTCTTAAAAGAATGTTGTTGTTCAGATGAGTCTGAGGCTGATGAAGTTGAAGTGATAGAGAACTCTACATATTGGGGAGAGAATTCTATGGTAGAAGTTGTTTTTATCTCTCATAAAAAAGAAGAAACTGAAAATGATTAAGAGGAAGATTAAATTGATTGAAGAGTGGACATGGATGCTGAATTAGAAGTATCTCTTGAAGAGATAGATATTTGGAGAGAAAAAACAAAGAAATCCAGCAATGTGGTACATGATTCCAAACTCTACATGCAACAACATGAAGAGGAGAAATCTGAGTTGATAATAGAAATTGAAAACCTTAAGTCTACTAGGACATAGAGCTCAAAAAAGGTTGACGAATATAAACTCAAGGTTGAATAATAGAAAAGGGAGATCGATGGCTTGAATAATACAAGGAAAGATAAAATCAAGCATATTGAAGAAGTTAACGGAGATGTTTTTGGTTTGAGAATAAGGTTAAGGATCAATAGAAACTGTTGACTTCTTCTAGAAAATCAGGAAACCAGATCACTCAGAAAATCGAGAAGATAAAAATGGAATACAGTAGTTCAAAAGAAAGGAATCATCAATTATGGTCAGATGCTAGGCCGATGGAGAGATTGTTTGAAAAAAATCTTTGAAAAATGAAGTCAGACTGCAAGCACCCATTCCGATATTGAAGGTTGATTTGGCCAAAAATTAGAATTAGAATATTCATAGATCCCAAGGGAAAACTAGCAGTGTAGAAGTGAAACGAAGGAATGAAACTTATATCAGGTGTTATTGTTGTGGAAATATTAGACATTCACAGTATGTGTGTTCCATAGACAAGATATATCGAAGGGAACAAGAAAAGAAGTGGAAGACAAACATATAATGGTGCTCTAGAACATATTTTGAAGGACACTATTTTGTGTGTGGAGGATTTGGTCACATGGCTAGATATTGTACTTCGATCATACAGACGAATGTGCCAAAGTAGAATCAAAATGTTTTCGAGCACCAGATCAATGAACCAAACGGTGAGTTGAAAATGAAAAATAGATTTGCATCTTTGTAAGATTAAGCTGATACATTGTACTTGAAGAATGAAAATAAGTCTCAATCCATGCCGAGTGTGAAGGAAATAAATGGATCAAGAAGAAAAAGGATGAGGGGGAAGTGGTGGTAGAAATTTCCCTTAATGTATCAGATCTCTCTGGTGTGTGGATCCATAACAGCGGTTGCACATATCACATGAAAGGTAATAAGTATCTTGTTACAGTAATAATATATAAAAAAGAAAGAGTTTTCAATTTTGGAAACAATGATGGTCTGAAGATTTTTGGCTCAGGAAAGGCCATGTTTGGAGGCAAAGAGATGAGATATACTGATGTCTTAGTATTAGAAGGCCTCCGTCGCAATTTTCTTTGCATCAATCAACAATGTGACTCAAAAAATTCTATAAGGTTTACTAAGAAGATGTGTATAGTCAAAGGAAGAGACAAGGTAATGGATCTACAGGGAAATAGAACAAAGGGAAATATCTACCTGGCGAGTGGAGAAGAAGATATATCCTTTCATTCCAGAGAGGAAGAAAACAAGATATGGAATAAGAAACTAGTTCATCTTTTCCAACCATCTCAAGAAGATCTGGTAAATTGTGATGCAGCAAGAGACCTCCCTAAGCTATCACATGATCGTACTCACACGTGTAATGCATTCCAAAAAGGGAATCTTATCTAAAAAAATGTATAAGGAAAGGAAAAATAAGTTACGAAGAGTGCTCGAATTGGGTCATGTTGATGTTTGTGGGACTATCACACCAAGAAAAATTGATATAAAGAGGTAGTTTGTTCTTTTCATTGATGAATGTAAGAGAATACAATGGGAATTTGTTATTTCCCTTAAGTCCGATGTGTTCATCTTCTTAAAACAGTACCATAGAGAGTGTGAAAGAACGCTTGGACATAAAATTATGAAGTTTCGTAATGATAATAGTACAAAATTCACAAATAGTCAGGTGGAAGACTATCTCGATAAACACTAGATAAGGAATAAAATTTAGTTAGTTAGAACCCCCAACATAAGGGAGTGGTTGAAAGGATAAATCAGATCTTCAACCAGAATTATGCTTATAGAAAAAGACCTACCAGAGAGGTTCTGGAAGGAAGCAGTGTTGATGTCAGTCTACATTTCTAATAGGTCTCTGTTGTGTTCGAAAGAAGGAAATAATCCACATGAGTTGTGGTACAGAAAGAAACCAACAGTGAAATACTTTAGAATTTTTGGAAGTAAGTGCTTTATTCTCAATAAGGAAAATCATAGGAAATTTGAGTCACTTAGAGATGAGGGGATATTCCTTGTCTACTCTGGAAAAAGTAAAGCAAAGAAATGCTTTATCAAAATGCTGGGAAAAGTAATTGAGAGCAATGATGTCAATATTGTGGAGAATGAAGAGGACATTCAACAGAACATTAAACAATTTCTTGATGAAAGTAATGAGGAGGAAAGCAACGTAGGAAGAGAAGAAGTGGCTGATACTGATTCAGAAGAAGATACTAATGATGAGAATGAACAATAAAAATCTTTATCTGCACAGAAGCCAAGGAGTTGAGCTGAAATTGACAGGAAAAATATCATTGGTGATCCATCGGCTCTATTTTAGATAAGAATAATGAAATCAATGAAACATGCATCTTTCTTTTCTCAGGTGGAGCCTAAATACCTTGATGATGCAGCTGAAGATGAAAACTGACTTCATGCTATGAATGAAGAGCTAGATTAGATTGAGAAGAATCAGACGTGGGAGATTGTATTGAGGCTTACTGATAAGAATTTCATCGGGACTGAATGAGTCTTTTGCAACAAGATGAATGAAAATGGAATAGTGATTCGAAACAAAGCATGACTAGTGTGTGAAGGATACTCCAATATATAGGGAATTAATGTCGATGAGGCATTTGAACCGGTTTCAAGGCTGGAGACAATCAGATTATTCCTAGCCATTGAAGTGAAACAAAAGATCAAAATATTATAGATGGATGTCAAATCTACATTCTTGAATGAGATTCTGGAGTAAGAAGTTTTTAACAAGAAACTATATGGTTTTCTTATTCATGAGGATGAGAACAAGGTTTTTTGGATGAATAAGGCATTATATGGGCTAAAACAAGAACTGAGAACATGGTACTCAATGCATGATCAGTATTTGATGAATCTTGGTTTCCAACATTGTTGAGTTGATTACAATCTCTATTTCAATAGAAACATTAATCAAAGGATGATGGTGCTGGTTTATGTCAATGAAATAATATTTGGCAGATCAGATGAAGCACAGTTCAGATAGTTTTCCAAATTCATGAAACATAAGTTCTAAATGTGTATGATTGGTGAGATGACATTTTTCCTTGGTTTATAGGTGACAGAAGGAAGTAATGGCACATTCATTCCTCGATACAAATATTCCATGGAGGATCTAAGAAGATTTGGAATGGAAAATTCCAAGGATATGAAGACTCTAGTTTCTACCTGAATGAAAATATTGAAAGTTGATAATAACAAGTAAGTTAATATCATAGAATATAGGTTGATTATTGGGAGTTTACTGTACCTAATAGTGACGATACCTGATATTGTTTTCTCTATGTTTCAAACAACGCGATATCAAAGAAATACCAAGGAAAGTAACATTCTTACAGTAAAAAAGAATACTTCAGTATATCAAGAGCATGGTGTATTTCATATTGATATATAGTGAAAAATATCAGTCAAAATTATTGGGATATACTGATGCAAACTGGGTCAGTTCAGCGGATGATTAGAAATCAGCATCAGGGGGTGCTATCTATCTTGGTGGATTTTTTATTTCTTTACTAATAAAGTAGCAATATTTCATTTCATTGAGCATTGCAGAAGCTGATTATATTTCCACCACTCAAGCATGCACACAATTATTGTGGATGAAGCAACAGCTTGATGACATGGGATTTGATGTGAATTCTCCGATTGGAATCCAGTGCGATAACTCAAGTGCTATAAATATCCGCAAAAATCCCATCCATCACTCAAGGAAAAAGAAGATTGAGATAAAGTATCATTTTATCAAGGATAAGGTTGAGTAGGTAATCATGAAGGTGGAGTATGTGCCTATAGAACTACAGAATGAAAACATTCTAACAAAGGCCTGCCAATGGAAGCTTATGAGAGGCATCGACTAGCTCTGGGAGTTCAGTCGACTTCCCGCACTTGAAGAAGTGTAGATGTGGAAACCCCACTACCTCTCCTTGAGGTATGGTGTGTTTTTCTCTACTATGCTAATATGTGTTCTTTCTAATGTCTCAGACCACAAAGGATTGACGTTTGGGTTCATTGACAATGGGGGTGAAATAGTGACTCCTCAAGGGGGAGAAACAATGGCTAAATAAGGGAGAAAATGTCTTAGTCCAAGACATGGGGAGAAGCTGATAGGTGGATCAGTGAGATAGGGAAGAGAAATGAAATATGGGGAGAGTATTAAATCTGATGATTCTAGAAGTGATCGATCAAAGACTAGATATCATGACAGGTGGGGATCATGATAAAATCATTAGAGTTGCATTGGAATGGTGTTAGAAGGTTTCCAGTTATCACCAATTGGTATCAGTTTAGCAATTGGTATCAGTGTGGTATTAACAATTGGTGTTATAAATGAAGTGATTCATTGATGAACTTTTCATTTACTCTTATTATCACGACGAACATTGCTCATGTGGGCTTAGAGTATGTGTTCAGTGAATCCTTGATCACTATCAGAATCTCAAGAGGTGAATGGTGGATGATGGAAAGATATTTAGTGAGCAAGAAAAGTGAAGAAAATTTTTATGAGAATAGTTGTCAAAAAACAAAATGGGGAGATTTATGGGAAAAAAATCCGTCAAGCTATCATGGAATCATTTTTACAGTGATTGTGTTTCTTGAAAAACTGGGCCTCCATGTTGTGTTTGTTGAAAAAGCAGACCACGATGTCCAATTTGTTGACAAAGGGGGTTTAAATGGTTATTTCTCAGGTTCAACAGATGTTTTTGGCTATCCATGATTGAAAGAAGAACCTTGAAAAAGTAATATATGTCCTGGAGGTGGTACAAAAATAGAAGATACAAGGTGGCGCTGTTTTTCAGTGTTTTCCAAATCTTTCGGCCTCATAATTGACAAATGGAGAAAAGTGTTTTTGGAAAAGGGACTTGCGCACTAGTGTCATAGAAGCTTGGAAACATGGACACCATATGTTTTTCAAGATCATAACATCAAAATATCGAAAAGGAAATAGGGACACCCATGTTTTGGTTTGGGCGTGCAAGTGACTTTGGCGATAGAGGCTCGGGTGGCCGGACTTGCGCACCGAGAGGAGAGTTGGACACCAGCGCTTAGGGTGTCCAAAATGCCTATAAATAGAGGGATAACCCTCTTCATTTATGATGAATCTCAACACTTAGAGGAAATTAGAGATCCAATTTCATAGGTGGGTTGGGCGTGCAATTGGTGCTGTGGGCGCACAAGTATAAAGATATTAAGAAGTTGCGCGCAAATTGATAGTTGCGCCCCAATATTGGTTTGGGAAAAAATGGTGTGAGTCACAAAAGTTCTAAGTTGGCGATGGGAGTGTCGAACAAGTGTTAAGGTGACACTTTCATGCCAGGATTGGAGAAGCACCCCAAGGCATTGAGAAGCACGCTAGGCTTGGAGAAGCACACCAGTCATTCTAGGGCTGCATGGAAGCTGGAAGGTTTGCACATACACCCATGGTAAAGTTTTATTCACCAATGGATGAAAGTGGAAATTCAACAGAGCATCTACATACAGAGGAATACGCATTAATTTTTGATAATGAAGAGACCTACATGTCTATAAACTGTGAGTAGATCTTTTGAAGAAGCAGTGAGCTCACTATAGCTGAAAGAGCAGTGAGTTCTCAAATTGTGAATTGTTGTAAACCAAGAGGGACATTGAGTCTGCTTTGAACTTACAAACAGCAGTGTGCCTATTTTGGATTTGGTACATTGGCTAATCACTAGTGTATGCTCCTTGGATGTAGCCCAATGAAGGTGATCCAAGTAAAATTGTTGTGTCATGTGCATGCTTTAAGATTCATTCATACTCTTCAATAGGAAGGAGAGTGAGAAGAGGGTGTTTCCTAACAAAAAAACCAGATCAAAAGGGGTAGTTTTTTTTATTTGTCATACCCTGATTCACCCCCAATCTCAGGGTATCTAGAATAGTGGACCTAACACCCACCAAAGAGATTGAAAATCTATCTACCTCAGTTTATGAATATATTCAAGTGATCAAGAAGTATGTGCTTGTTCTTATCAAAACTATTCTGAATATGATTCAATAAGTGATGGGAGGGATAACATGTTTGTTGATTTTTCAATTGACACATTGAAAATTATGATACATTGCTATCCCAAAGAATTAATATCTTTATTTTTTGGTATATTTGAAAGAATACGGGAATGGGTCACTTAAATTGAGGATAAGTTAGAAGTAATGGATAAGTATTTAAAATTAAAACATCTACAATATTTAAGGATCTCTAGATACATTAGATCCTTTTGACAAATAAACAGGGAACATGAAATAAGTGCTTGAAACTGTCTCAAATAATTTGATGAGATATATGGATTTAATAAGTCTCTGTAGGAAAAGATCCATTCAATTGAACAGAAATTGAAAAATAACATTGATATCAAGATTTTATAATTGGAATAATAGTCCAATAATATCAAAGAACACGCCTCTTTATTTAAAAAAAAATTAAGTTTCATGAAGAGTACGTTGAATGTTTAAAGAATATATGTGAGGAAAAGGTTATTGTAATTGAAAATTAGAACCACCCTTAATATGAGGTGTCTTAAATTGTATGTTCAATTGATCATTTTTGATAAGACGCATATTGAGGCTTCAAATAAGAAAAAGGAAATTTAAACTATTACTTATTTCTCACTAGAGGATTCTAATGTTGAAAAACCTCCAACATTTGATAAGAAGACAATGAATTCATTCAATGATATATCTCAAGAAGCTATAAATAAACATGTAACGTACATACCACGATGTAATAATGTTTTAAAATCATTAATCATGAACAATATAGGTCATAAAACAAAATATGTACATGTATATATAGAGAAAGTTGTTGAGAATCCTACCACCATGACTAGGTTGGATAGAAAAAATAGTGTGGAATCTAGTTACCCATAAAGATCCGAATATTCTATGAAGAAGACCAAAAAACACCATACAAAAGAAATCAGAATATAATTATTTGTGGGTCAATGTTTATGATTCAAAAAATTCAGTAATTGTACATAACATTGTGGGTACAATCCTTTAAATTATAAAGATTAATGAATTCCCAGTCATGGTAGAGCAAGCCAGTGATGAAGAACCTATATCCATAGGTCAATAAAAATATGTATACTGATAATAGATTTGAAAACATAGAAATATCTATGATGCATGAAATGAAATTTGTCATAATAATGGTGCATTATCATCTCAACATGTATACAAAGCTAACGATAAAAGAGTACCATAGAATATGGCTATGAAAGAATAAGACACCTTATGAATAAAGAAGAAAAATGTTGTAAAACAATTCTCCCACTAAGATGACAATAAGGAAAGTTGAGATGAACATGGATTCCAATTCCATGTTGTTGAGAAAAAATGTACCATCCAAAAAGAAAAAATAATAAGGTTGGAACTCATAATAAACCATGTAGAACATCCAAACTTACTTCCAATGTTCCTAATGATATATTATTAATATATCTGGTAGATTTGGATAAAATAAAGAAAAAAGTAGAAGTACAATTCAAGGATAGTAAAAAAAAGAAAAGAAAATGTTCCACATATTGAAGAAAAAGTACATGAGATGTTGTTAACAGAATATACTCTCTTATGTAAAATATGTTCTGTGTGAGAGAGGTTACAAAGCTGGACATTCTAAAAAAGTAATTTTTAACTATTCTACTAGAATGAGATTCAATACTTAAGAGGAGTAATAAAAATTCATTCAGGAATGATATTAAGAATAAAATCTCTCCAAAAAAATAAGAATATAATATAAAGAGACCCATGCTACCATAACATAAATTAGAACAGAATTTCAGTTGTTAAAGCATGAAGAATGCAGGAAATATAGAAACATGGTTGAGAAAACCATCAGAACCTTGTTGTTCAGATTAATAAGTAAGAAAGATAAAAATTCATCCCTTAATTTAAATGTATTTTATTTGTGCTTTTAATGTTGGTAAATTAAGGTGAATTAAGTTATCAGGGGAAGAAATTGAGAATAAATTAATTATATCAAATCTTGGTAGCAAAGATGAAGAAGTCACCATTTTTGAATGATTCCTCATTTTGTATTCAAATAAAAATATGAAATAGGATCATATTTAATGAAGTTTAAAAAAATTATATCATACCGTAGACAACAATGATAAAGAAGAAATCATCTTGGTTTGATTTTATATTTTGTATCATGATGAATAAGTATTTTTTTAATGTTATCCTGGCCAAAGGGCCAATATGCTTTATTATAATTAAACAAAGAACAGTTACAAAAGTAGAAAAGAGGGGGTTTTATTACATTCTTTCTTGATAAGGGGGATCAGATCAAGAGTGATATCATCTAACCATGGAAGCTCTTTGTTGACCACTTTATTAGCAGGCTTGTCTGCCACCACATTGGCTTCATGATAAAGATGTGTAAAGTAGAAGTTGCAACTTGAGAGGAATGTGAGACAGTCTATCCATCTCGCAGTGAGTTCCTAAGAAATGTTTATGACACCATTTCTAATATCTTGCACTATGGTAGTGTAGTAACATTCGAGCTAGATGTTGTTCAAGCTTTTATGTTGGGAAAAGAGAGCTGCATGAATAACACTAAGCATTTTAGCTTCCAGGGCATAAGTAATTCCACACTTACCAAAAAAACACCCAAGGACTTTTCCATTATGATATCGAAAGTTATCACCACAGCCTGTAGGACCTAGGTTCCCTTTTGAGGCTCTGTCAACATTGATTTTGATCCATCCTTGAATGTGATCCTTCCAAAAAACATCAAAGATACCCTCCTACTTCATATAGTTTCCATATACACCAATTCTCTTTAGAACAGTGAAATCATGAATAATATTATAGTTGTGACCAGTTTGTAGTGAATTAGCTTCCTTGGCAATTGTAAAGAGGTGGACTAATGCCGCCTAAAGGTAGAGACATGATGTTTATTCATTATTTCATTCCATCCAGTCCAAAGGATGTGAGAAAGCTCTGCAATAGTGGCCAAAAATAAATTTTTGAGTTGCAGAGAGGCTTGGGATGTGGTGCAGTATTGCAAGAGAGCTTCAATATCATGGCCCTCCAGCATATATATTTAAAAAATGTCTTGTTGTGCATTCCATAGTGCAGATGAAATGGCACATGATAATAACAGGTGGGAAATTTCCTCCCTATACTGATTCTAAAACCTGCATTTGGAATATAGAAAAAAGCCACAACATTGTAATCATTCATCAATAGTTAGTTTGTGATGATCAAGACGCGAAATCAAGCTCACCATGGAGGATCTGATCCAATACTTATCATAGTGTTTAATCCATGAGAAATCACTATCATTCAAAAAATTAGAGTGGTAATAAGATTTGGAGTCAAGAGTTTCATTCTGAGTATCTTCCAAGATGACTATGTCTTTATCTGGAGAGAAGACGTAGTTGTTGTGGAGATCATTATGATTTTATTACATATCTATATTAGGGATGGCCAAGAAGTCTTGAATTAAGACATCTGTGTCAATAAGATCATGTTGAGGATCAACATCAGATATGAGAGGGAAGCCCATCTAGTTGCCAAGACAGATGTTCAGAGAAGATTCCCTACAAGCAATCCATCTTGCGTGATAAATAATATTATTATAAGAGGATTAGATGGTAGTCCAAATAGAGGATCTTATATGTGAGTTGTGTCCCATATTCAAATATTCAATTAATCTGTTTCCGAGAATGCGGAGGTCCGTCTAGATTCTTTTGATATGATTCCAAGTGAACTTGGCAAGGAGAGCCTCATTGTAGAGCTTGATGTTTTTTTATTCCCAAGCCACCCTTGTCAAGAGGTTTGCAACATTTACTCCAAGCAACCATGACTAATTTCTTTTCCAAAATGTTTCCACTCAATAAGATGTTCCTGATACATATGGTAAGAAGAATTTTCAGTGATACATGCCATTTATAAATCATAAAGGAATGTATGAGTTTATCAACAATGATGTGTTTGGCCAAGAAGATTCTTCCCTCCAAAGAGAGATTCTTCCATTTCCATGTAGATAACTGATTTTTTATTTGATCCACAATTTTGATGAAGTGGTTGTTCATATGTATCCCCGAGGAACACCTAGATAATTCATTGTTTATGATCCTTCCTCAATCCCATGGTCCAAGATAATTTGTGATCTTCCACTAGTGGGAAAATGCTTACCAAAGAATATCGATGTTTTGTTCTAGTGGATATTTTTTTCCGAAACCTCCTCATAGTGTGAAATAACAGACTTCATGTTATGTATGTTTCTTTTGGTACCTTGCAAAAATAGAATAATGTCATTAGCATACATGAGATGTGTGGGAGAAACAACATTCCTAGTAGCATGGATAGAATTGAGCTTGCCCTGATCCACCATGTAGGTGATAAGTCTACTTAAATATTCATCCTCTATAGAAAAAACAATGGAATAGATATGATTTCCCTGCCCTACACCTTTTGAGCAGGTAAAGTAGAATTTAATATGGCCATTATTAACACAATGATATGAGCAGAATAGAAGTAAATTTTTACCCAATCATCAAATATGTCAATGAATCGGAAACTACGAATAAATTTGAAAATTAAGTTCCAATCATTGGTGTCAAAATATTCCTTTATTTCCAACTTGAGAGAAATATGAAGGCCTCTTCTGGAATTTTTAAGGATGTTGAAAAATTTAGAGGCCTTACTAATACACTCTTGTGTAGATCTTCCTTGAAAAAAGACAAAATGGTTCCGGGTAATGATTTTTCAACAAATTATGATGAGACGGTTGGTGATAATCTTGGTGATAATTTTATAATAAGTATTGATGAGAGCGATGGGTCTGAATTAATGTATCTCTAAAGCATTTTCAACTTCTCGGATCAGTGCAAGGATTTGAGAATTGATTCCATGTAGTAAAAAACTTGTAGAGAATAAATAATTAACAAATCTGCAAACATCAGTTTGTATTACATCCCAGTAGGTTTGAAAAAAGGCGTTCATTAAGCCATCCAGACCCGGAGCACTATCAGTTTTAAGATTGAAAACCGCCTCACGAATTTCAATATCATTCGGTCTACAAGTGAGCTTGTGATTATCTTCATCACTAAAAATGTTTGGGATGACTCATTCTTGGATGTCCTTGTTTATATCAGGACCATTGAAGAGATGCTCAAAATATGAAACAACATGCTCTGCAAGGGATTCCTCATTTTCAAGCACTCTATCACACATCTCTCAAGAACGCTAGAGGTCTATAGTATTTTATCCTTAGTTTAATAGAATTTTATAATTTGGAGTTTCTATCTCCATCCTTTAACCATTTAACCCTAAATATCTCATTTTGATGTTTTTCTTTCATGGAGAGGAGTGAAGTCAGTTTGGAGTAGAGGACAATTTCTTCCTTCATGTTTCTTTAAAAATTAGAGTGTGTGTTGTCACATTGGATATAAATGAGCTGCACCTTCACATATGTAATTTTATTCTCCATACTATGATAAGATTTTTTTCACCATATCTTAATATTATTCTTTATGTACTTTAGCCTCATGACGAAAGAATAAACATCGCTTCCAAAACTGTTAGTAATAAAAAACATTTAATCAGCATTCCAAAATCAGGTGATAGGGCCAGACATTGTTGAATCTAAAAAGCAGCATTGGTTTGCAAGTCATGTTGGTAATTCTGTTCAAAATAGGATGATTATCATAGTTTATCTTTTTTAAGGTAATACTTTCAACAGCATCAATCATCTCAAGAGCTTTGTCGTTAGAAAAATAATGGTCATGTTTACCAGCAACCATTTCAGTGTTGTTCCTTCCGTACCAAGTATACTTACCTACCACCAAGTTGATATCAGTCAGATTACTATTCTCAATGTAGGATTTGAATTCCCTTGAGAAATGGGTGGGGTGAACAACTCACAATCTTTCTCTAGGGAACAATATGTCAATAAATTCACCAAGGATAATCCAAGGATCATGTATTCCTTCGATTTTTAGCACAATGTGTTTCCAAAGAAATATTCTTTAATGATAGTTGTTCTTAGCATAATCAAAAGAGTAGAAGAATTGAAAATTATCTATGATAGCTTCGTAGGTGATCATTTGTTGATCATTGTTGAAGACTGAGGCACCTGATATAGTGATGTGAGCGAAGACCCATAAGGTGTCAGTATTCCCAGAGGTACTGGTGTTTCTTATTAGTGTGTAACCTCTATTTTCAGGACTAGAATATCTTAGAGAGTATAAGATTTTGGGTTCAAAAATTACTATGGATTTGTGTTTATGAACATTTATAAACCCGTGCATGAAGTTGCAGTGTCATGGTTTCCCACTCCTTGACAGTTCCAAAAATATATATTCATTTGTGTTTTAAATTGGGGAGAGATACCCCTTTTTTCTTCCCACTTTATTTTAAATTTATGCATGATTTTATGGTTTGTATTCAGTCATTACCAGTTTTTTCAGATTGATCATCATGAGAAGGAGAGGATACTACTGATTTTTGACCGGATGTTGTAGACAATTAAACATCCTTTAGAGAGCCATTCTTTTGAAGGATGTTTGAACCTTCTGTGTTGTTTTTGGGTTCCTTTCTAGGTGAGTCTTCGATAGTTCACATTGTGATATCCGTAGTTTTAGAATGAGAGCCTGCAATGTTCTATTGGGGCATGATATTTTCACCTTTATCAGTGAGATTTTGTTCTATGTGATTTTTCACATGAAACTTAGTACTTGCAGTGACAACACAATTCTCTGTGCAGGTTTCCATGATGAAGAAGATCATCCTTGGTGAAGTTGTGGAAGATGTTAAATCAATACAGAGACAAATTAAAGATCAATTCTAGTGTATTCTCTATATTATAACATATTGAAATCCATTATTGAAGATATCCACAATTATAAAGATTATGTTGAGTATTTCCCTTGAGTGGGAGACAAATGAATAAAGATGAAGTTAAGGCTAGACTAACTATTTTAATGGGTATCAAATATAATCATTTTGAATGTTCATGATGATCATATCATTTTAAAAGGTATATTTTTCATAATATCTCATACTTGGTTATAAAATCTTATTAAACATAACCTAAAGGGGGATTAATTGAATTAATCAGTGTCATAATAAAATTTGAATAATGGAAGTTACCTAAGGACACTAATCCTTCTTGATGTAAATGATATTTCTGGATCTGTTTATTAAGTGATTGCATGAGTTTCAGGTTGATAGTTTTTACAAAATTTTCATATATTATTTAAGTAATGACAACCTAGATAAAAATTATATAACCTCTATGAAATGTATACAAGTTATCTTTTCCCGAGGTATCAAGATCAATTAGTAAAACAAAACTTTGTTATCTAAATCAGATACTATTTTTCTACACCAATCTTAGCTCATATAGACTTAGAGTGAAATTATGGATGCCACATTTCCTCTGTATAGGATGATACCATTTTCCAATGAAAATTTTAATTAATTTCAATAAGGTGGAGATAATGTGAAATGAATGTTTGAATAATTAATGGGGAAGGATTTATATATTGAAATATTCATTTAAAATTAACTTTGAAGGTATTTACAAAAAATAAAAAGGGGGATTATGAGAGACCACTTTATGTATGAGTTCTATTTGTTTTCAATGGTTTTTATTCGTTATCAATGGTGTTTAATTATATAGTAATATTTCATTGATATAAATATGACGAAGAAGTTAAAATAAATAAGTTGATTTACTATCTAAGATATACAAGATTGAAAATGAACTCAATGTATATCAGATGAATAGATAATGAAGAAAGTATTCATGTCTCATTATCTTAAGGATTTTCCTTTAAAGTATTTGAGTTTATAATTCTGAAAATAAATCACTATTTATTTTGTCTATAACTTGTGTCACTATGTGATTTGAGATGAAAGATTGTTTATAATAATGAATAATGAAGTTAATACATCCAATGATGTCTTATGATTAGATTATGTTTATGGAAGGTGAGTGAGAGGAATTGAAGAAGGTTTAGAAATATTTTATTATTTCATAAAGACCATAAAAGAGTTAAAGACCATGAGAAATAATATTTTTTAGTTTAATGAATTGAAGACCATGATATATCTCTATCATTTCTTGAGGATATTTATTATGAAGATAATTAAATATAAAACCATGAAATATTTTATTTTTTTATTTTTTTTATTTTTAAGTCCATTCAAATCATAATTTTCATGAAGAATATTTGAAGATGAAGTTAGAGTATGGTTGGAATTTATATTTTTAATTTCTCATATATCACATAAGAGATCTAAGTGTTACCCAAAAAAGGGAAAACCATTAGGCACTAGGGACTACCTAAACCAAACTTTTGGTACCCTTAGGTTGACAACATCGGAGGTAGTGGATTTGGTTATCCAACCATGGTGGAAGAGGAAGTGGAATCATATCTTCTAAATGGAGTTTAGTGTTGTGGGTTCACATGAAATCTATAAAGGTGTCCGAGTGAAAAAACACAGGTGATGATTATTCTTTGCATGGAATGGGTGTAGTGTGATGGTTGTCGAACCCCAATTCCCTCTTGAACAGAAAACAATAATAGATTTACTTATTATGTGGGTCTTAAACAAGACAATATTCAATGTGGTGAATGGGTAGATGAACATACTATTTATGCATTAAATTATTACACAAATAATGTAATCCACCTGTTCAGATTAATCTCATCCATCCAATTGAATCTTAGCATTCACCTTTCACCTCCAACTAAATGGATTACCTACTGTTCATATTCAGTATTGGATGATGGCTCTAGTGTTTGAAGAATATTATTTCATACATCTCCATTGACCAAAAAAAGGTAATAATACATGACCGATCACTCAAAATCATGAATGCACCTTTATCTTGCATGCATGCCATTATTCAATTAATATGATACCGATGAGGATACAAATGAAGTTATAGTGTGATATATAGAAATCTAAATGCATGAATGAGTTACAAATGATTAATGTGATATTAATTCATGAACATGAGTGATTTATTGTTAAAGAAGTATACGTTATCACATAAGAAAGGATGCTCCCATTTTCAACATCGTATGTGAAAACCCAAATTTGAAATAATAATGAGGTATTCAGAATTAAAGATAAAAAATGATATGTTATGAAATGTGTAATTTAAGTTGGTGATTTCATTAATTAAGGATGATAATTCATTCCTATAAAAGGAGAATCACTCATGGCATAATATGCTACTGTCACTTGCATTATATCTATGAAAACCTATTTCTATCAAAATAGAGTATCTTTGGGGATTTTTGTTATATTAAGGAGAAATAATTCTCTTATTAGGTTAGATTCATATAGAAGAAGATAACCTTGTACTAAATTTAATCAGGAAGAATAATCCTAAACACTCAACCCATTTTTATACACTCTTGTAGTGTTTGATGAAGTATTTATCTGTGAACCAGTAGAGAATACCTTACTATGTTGCATGTAGAAGAAATAAAAACAAGACCCTACGTAAATATAATATTATGTGAATGAACCTTTTGAAAAAAGTCTTACATGAAGAGTATAAAAGATATCATGATCTTCTTTTCATGATTAATAAACACATATATTCAGGTTTAAATGAATAAATAGTTCTGTGATATATGTCATATATTTTGAGATTTTCATGAAAAAGAAGAGAGAATGAGGTAGGGGTAGTGAATGATGGCATGGAGAGCAACATGAACTCATATGTATGATTTTCAATAATAAAATCTATTTTTTGAAAGGCTGTGTGACTACACGAAGTAAAATATTATACGTGAATAGTGAAGTGTGCATTTATGGTATTGAGAATAATAATAACAAATTATTTAACTATTAATAAAAATATATTATTAATGAAAGAAAGAAAATTTGTTCACATGGGGTTTTAGTGATAATTTCATGCATAATTCAAGAACATATATAAGATGATGTGAGATGTTTGATGAAGTGTAATTAGTATTTTCAAATGTTTAGTTACACTAAGAAGAACTGATACAATAATTTTTTGATATTGAATATCGAAGAATGATAATTAAACACAACTATACTGTTTCATATTATTGAGTGTTGAAGATCAAAAGATGAATAAGAGAGTGGAAAATGTATATTCAATTGATTATTAATTAGGATAAAAGAACTGTGATTATATTGATATGATCATTCATTGATTTAATAATCATAAAGGAGGATTCTAATTATACAAATTCTAGACATTTAGTTTACTAGAAGGAAGTAGAGAGGATTAAAGAGACACGAAATATATCTATGATTATAATTAGGGTCAAAGAATAATTATATGATTCTAAGTCCCTAACATACTCATATTATTTTGACTAAAGTCGAAGAAGATGAATTGTAGCTTTTAGTTTTCTTTTTTGAAGAAGAATAGTTTCTTGCATACTACTGTGAAAGTAAGAAAGTGGGGAAGAAGTAATTAGAAGAAAAATACAACATTCTCACATCAAACATATGTCTTATCCGGTTGAATAATTTATTAGTGTTATTATGTACCTAATGAGAAGGTGAATACCCTCTTCATAGACAATATAAAGAACTAGTGAGAAGCTAATTGTTGGACCAGGTCATCACCAATCAAGGGAAGAAGAACTATTTACTTCCCCCATCTTAAAGTGTAGGGACCGACACTATATATAGATTGTTTTATAGCCACACCACCATATCATGGTAATTAATTATTGTGGATAATATGTGTACTGTTAATCACCATACAGAATAATTATTAACTACTCGTATTGAGTAGAAAACTTATAAAATCTCATGTTCCAGCTTTAATAATTTCATATACTTGCATGTGATAAGAAAAAGAGAAAAGTAAAATCAAGATCCTAACCCATCTAAGAGGCAAAGGGATAAAAAGATACAATTAGTAAAAAAGTTCCCAACATCAATTCACCCCTTATTATTGTTTAGTGTATCCCAATGTGGCACTCTCATCTTTGACTATCATTAATAATCTTGTTGTTACACCTTGTTCATGGAATTTAATGTGATATTTATATTTTAGTCAAATGGATGAGATATCAACTTCCATAAATATGGGAAGGAAAAATCCATTTTTGATTTATTAATTAATATCATGCTATTCACGATGCACCCAATCTACCCTACCTCACACAAACTTATGGTGTCACATTTTTGTTCATTACATCAAATTACATGATTCCCAACATGTATTAATAGTTTAAATATCATCACACATTCTCACAGATAAAAAATTACAATAACACCCAAACATGTTGAATCCCTACAGGTAGGTCTATTATCATTATTTCCCATCTTATAGATTACTAACTGTGATCTTTAGGAAATAAATTTTGATCTTCATACGAGTACTCACACCTGAAAAATAACATTCTATGTGACCCATCATAGACTGTTATCTAACTATATAGCGAAATTTAAGAATATGAGCACGAGATTTATGGTTCTCATCATATTGGGGAACTGTTATGAAATTTTCAACTCTATAGATACTCTTGGAAATCATTACATTAAATTCATGCAGCTCAATGAACAATATATAATAATATATTTTAATTAACATTCACTTATTTTAATATATTTATTTATATATGTATGGTCCAATGTACACATAGTTGGTTCCAAGACACCAACTCTAACAAATTTATGGCTGGGAATAGGATATGATATAAATGCATCACTATATATCTAGAAATAATAGGAATAAATCCATGAGTATTTCACAAAAAGGAGACTTCATGAGGATGTGGCTCATGAACAAGATACATGGTGGTTCAATGGATAATTATCCTAGTGAAAGAAATGAGGAAAACCAATATGAATTGTGTATCAACACCAAGATAAATTGAAATAACTAATTGATGATTACGAGAAGACCCAATGTGAACTGGTAAAGTTCTTGTCGCAAGGGAAGATTCATGCATGGAAATGGAATTAGGAGATGGGCCTAAAATGAGAGATTTTGGTATCACTATATATCTCATTATAATAGGAATAAATCCATATATAATTCTCTAAAGGATTATTTTTTCATAGGTTAGGTGAATAATGAAATTAATCTAGTAATATAATACCACAACCCATATAATGACCTTAGAATAAGGAGTATTATGTAGAATAAGATCTTACATAAGGGGGATGTTTCAATTCATGGTTACAAGGAATAAAACACTATAACAATTTTATGATCACTTAGTATGGACCCATATAAAAAGATTAATGTAATTTTGGATGGCTATGTATCATGTAGTTTTGGGTCTTTATACAAGAACATTATGTCATGAATTTTATATTTTTATGAAGGGAAAATTATATTGTTCAATTTAGAGTCATGAATAAAGGACTTGTATTATGATGAATAACAACACGAAACAATGAAATCATTTAGATGATTTTTTTTCAGGCATGGTCCTTTCCAATTTGAGTGAAAATGAGTTTTATACATGTACCATGGGTATTAGGACTCTCTAATGATATCAGGGATTTAACTATATATTTTTAGATCCAATTTTAATGATAAATCATCCATCAATCACATGTCTCAATGGTTAGTGGTATGGATAATAACTAGGCTGATCTTTCAAAAAATCTTCCTTAGGTATATTGATCTTCAATAGATCAATAAGGATGAAATTTAATGAATAGTTGAAATATATAACTATAATATCAAGCCTAAAAGAATACATATTATTTTTTCCATCATTGAGAGACTGGAGGAACTGATTCTTTAATTCACATTATATGTTTTTCTTATGGACCTCACATGGTTGAAGTGATGATTTGGATATAATTGGATATATTATCTCTTAATCTAGCTAATTCTAAGTCCAATAATTAAATATTATGGTCCAATATATTGTATCCCCTGACAACCTATGGCAGAAATAATAATTTGAATGGTCTCTCAAATATGCCTCCCTAGTCCTTGTAATCATTGTAAGGTCAATCAAATTATTGATGAAGACTAAGGTGAAATACTCAAAAACCTTCTCTAGATTGAAGTAACTTTCCTTATTTTATATATCATTGAGATAAATACAACAACATGGCTTCCACTTTGTGTCACATGCACCTTGATCGATATGGGAACATGGTTTTATTTTATATCTGGTTGGCTGCTCCCAAATCTCAATCAATTTAGTGAATAATGTTGAAATTATTTGAGATTGGGATATCAATGATTCCACCCCTAAAATAGAAAATGATTACCATATTAGGGAATATGTGGTGATAATAAAAGTTGAATTATTTCAAAAATAAACCTGATAAGGGGGTGAATATATGAAAATTTCCAAATCCCTATTCGATGGGGTAAAAAACTTTTTAGAGGACCCCTATAGCTGGATGTTTTCATTTTACCATTGGTAAAACATAATTTAAGTTACTATGTAATTGTTTTTTTGAGTGTTTTATTTTATCGATACTATTAAGTGATATATTTTTTAGTAGATATGAACTTGATATTCTTAGAGGGATAGTGGAAAAAATACATGATAACACTCTTACCTTTCCCAATTGCATGATGGGTGGTTGATTATGAGAGTCCATTTATAGGCCCTGATGATTGGATCTTCCTTTTACATCCAACACATTCTCTATCAAAATTTCATTATGTGGCATCAGTAGTTTCAGAGATACATTCATTTGAGGTAGGTAGGGTATCACCAATATCTTATTACCAATACTATGAGTAAAGGATGGGAAATACTCTTGAGCCTTAAGAGAATATATAAGTGTGAAATGTTCTCAGTCTAGAGTGAACTCATCAGAAACATGTTACAATTATTCATAACCAACTGATACCATGTTTATGAAAATAGACGATTCTATGTCAAGATACTCTCCCTGATTAGTGAACATGTTCATATATTAAATAACATTTATTAAAGAGAATCAATGCTCCTCTATAGAAGAGGGTATCATTTAGTGGGATAGTTCTTGTTATATTATCTGATGGGATGATACCCATTCTCCCCGTATTGGGGGAACAAGTTCCATATTATTTTTGAGTGAGTTGGGGATTATTGGGGACCAATTTTCTATTTTTCATACCTATACTGATTATTTATGATCTTAGGATACTTAGATACTGAATGTGCTTTAGAATTGGTTATAGATGGAACTGGGTTAATGAATGGATCAATTAGCTGTATCTTGATGATGGAAAGCACAAGATAAAATATATTTTAGACCATATAATATTAAAACTCTTGTGTATCCAGATATTAGACCATGTTATATTTTTCTTTTTCATCATTGGGGAGAAGGATTGATATATATGACACAAGTTCTTTAGTATTGTCTAATATAAATTGACCATCTATGACCATATTTTGACATATATCCTTTTAGAAGAATAATTCATGGATCATGTGACCCAATATATGATGGTAAGGCTAGTAATTTGGGTGATATTTCTTCCATCATCCATCTGTATTCATGATTTTAGGCGATGAAATCATGTTTTCTATAAGGTTGTGATGAAGTACCCTAGAACAGGATCATTATGGAAGGAATAAATTTTATTCTTGAAACTATCATGGTCACATCACCTTAAAATTGTCCGATTGAGAGTGATAATAGTTATTTTTTACTTTCCTTGACTTTCTTATCTATGATGATGTTGGTTGGAAATTCCATTCCTCGGTTCATTGAATTAAATAATCTAGAGGTTGTGATATATTATCAAAAAATTAAAACCCATAGAGTTACTTCAAGGGGATGACCGTGGTAAAGAACTCATTCTACAGGTTCTCCAACCAGATCTATATTAAATGTTCATAAAGAATCTATATTTCCATAGAGTATGTTAGATGCTTCCATATTTCAATATTATTTTTGACTCTCTCATTCTCTTATTAGTTATAATTGTAGTGGCTAATTATTATTATTTTCTTCAATGAAGAGTTGGATTGGTAGTGGAATTATGGATGAAGATCCTCCAAACATTCAATAAACCCATATATGAGGTTTTAATAACATGAAATTTTGGAAAATTATAGGGTTTGGATAAACTATCTAACCCAGAATACCTCTTATTATTCCGATGTTCACAATTTTAGGCTATATTAGGAAAAAAAATTGGTGATATTCTACTCTAGATCTCACATTCTATAAAATGTTGAGAAGTTTGGATTCTTATATTTGGGTGGACGGGGAGTCATATCTACCCACAAAATATATGAATTCCTCTCTAATTGTATCGATTATCATTATCCTTCTATTTCATCAATATGAGTAGTAAGAGAATATAGAACTTTTTGGGATACATCCTCTATAGTTATCCTTAGGAAACATTATTGAACTAGCAGTTGATGATTTCATGGGGGGAACTCTTTATAATCAATTGGGGATATAGTCAGATGGGATGATTTATGTGATCTTAAATTAATGGGGTGGATTGATTCTAAATTTTTGAGTTGAACATTCTCCTCTCATCATATAGGGTCATCTGAAGGAGGCATGAAATGTTTATATTAAAGATAATTCTTAGTGGGAATGTTACCCTTATGAAATTTAGCATATATTAACTCACAATCCTCTTTTTTAGCATTGAATTGGGAAATATACTATTATAATAATATATATTCACCATGTGTGATTATTGGCATGATTATGTATATGTATACTCAATTTGTTCTTTAGAACTAGCCCACACAGTGGTCGGTGGTTGAATATTTGGAGGAGGTCACAAATGGGATTTCCATAGATTTTGATATTATACTCCTTCCTAGTTGTAGTTACCAAAGGTGTTTATTGGTATTATGTTTTTTTAATGGATAGTTTCAATTGATCACGTCAATATTTGAGTGTTAAGGTTGGGTGGATTGATATCACACCCAAAGGAGATAATGGTGATTCTCCTACATTAATAGGTAAAGAAGATTCATGTTTCTATAAAAAATGGAACATGAAAAACAATATTTTTAGTGAGAAACCCAAAAAAGTGATTATTGGATAGATGATCATCATGGAAAAGATAATTTATAGAGATGTGATGTATAAAATAGTTGATATTTAGTTTAAAGAGGTATTGTCTACTGGAATTCTTGTTGGGAAACATTTGTTCATATTTATGTACAAGAAAAAACATGTTCAATGTTTGGAGAAATATGGATTAATATTAGAGAAACCATGTAAATATTTCATAGCTTGAAGGATGTTGAAATCTGTAAAAAAATAAACTAGGATGATGATTTGTAAAGGATTAAATAATATACCTTCGAAACATGTTAGAGGTGGTTCGAATTATTTTGATAATTTATAAGATAAATTAATGCTTTTACAATGTGTTTTGAAGTGTTTGAGAATTATTTTGATTATATAAAGAATTCATGGAGTCATATGAATAAATATTGAATTTTGGAGTTTAAGAAAAAAATGACAATTTCATTGAAATTTTGTAATATTTTATATGTGCCGACATAATAATTTTACTAATTCTATGTATGAATTTTATCAAGAGAATTCATATTATCAAAAAAAATTAGTGTTTACTAAATTTTATAATAATTTCAGTCTTTTAGTCTATGTCTATGTCTTTGATGAACATAATACATTAGTTTTTAGTCTCATGAAACACCTTCTGTGGTAGAAAAATGAAAAAGGAATGAGTCAAATAATATGAATGTAAGATTTCCATGTGAAGAATTCTTAACGATTCTTTGTCTTTTTGTAAAACATTGAGTCACAACTCAAAACACATGTAATACCTTTGGTGATAGGTGCATAAGAATTTTGAATCCACATAAGACTTTACACTTATACAAGATTTTATGTTTGTAAGAATTCATTAAGGCATGTATGAATTTTTATGTAATCTAATAATAATAATTATAAAATCATACAAAATGAACTATATAACATCTACAAATGAGTTTGGATTTAACCAAATTTTTAGAAAATTGAGTTTCCATAATTAAATATTATGAAGAAACAAATAAATGGGATGATTCCAAAGTTGTTCTTTCATGTTATAAACATCAAGAATCTATGATGACACATAAATCAAACATGAGATGGAGAATATGAATTGAGATGAGTGAAATGATCTTTGTTTTGATTATGATATAATTTTAAATTTATAATATTTTAAAATCATTATTGGTGATCCAAATGGAGATTTAAATCAGTTTATTTTTTATCTATTCTTCTTAGAATGAAACATAAAAAATGAATTTTTATTCAATATTATTCAATGATAAACTAATTTTCATGGATTATGAGAAGAATATTAATGATTATAAGAATTATTTGAAACATAAATGAATTTGTAACGAGGGAATTACTGGTCAAATAAATCTCGAATCAAGTGCGATGATAAATCTTCCAGGCATAAATTTATATATATCAAATTGTTTTTACGTTTCATTAGGAATGAGAAGAATATATTTATATTGAGGTATTGGATAGAGTTTATAGACTCAATCTTGTGTATGTATTGGTTTTATTAATGCTCCCACACTACATTTAATCCTATATAAAAAATCTAGGTGAACCTCTCAAGACAACTAGTAATATATAGAGTGGATAGAACCCAATAGAGGTGATCTATGGGTGGAGTGTGAACTGAGATATATGAATAGGTATCAAAAAGAGTAGATGAATCCAATATATAACTAAATAAAAGACTATCTTAGAATTAGAAAAAAATTTAGAAAAATAAAAAGAAGAATACAAAAAAATTTCACATACTAGTTAAAGTGGTATTCATTATGATTATAGTTGTGATAAAAAACACTCAAATTTTGAGACAAAGGATGATGTGTAAGAGTTTTTAAAAAATATTTATTGGATGTTAAAGACCTTGAAAGTTGAGGTGAGAAATCCATGTGAATATATTCTAATGAAGATATATAATCTATGAAGTTTGGAGATACTATTTTACAATAAGTACATCATAATATTGGAACACAATCAAAGAATTTGATTTTGATGAAGGGGGTCTATTTTTTGATCTAGTGAAATCTAGTACTGAGTAGATATCTACATAAAAAAGAGGTAGAATGTTTTGAAGACAGTTCAGGAGATTGAAGACAATGGGACTCAACATAAACATCCCTTCACTTGTGTAGTATATTGAAAAAACATATCTGTAATATGGTGTGATTGGGCTATGGATGAGAACTTATCAAACCACTTATAGTTGATGAATAGAACAATAGTAGAGAATATGTGTCTCATATATCTCTAGAACAACATGGAGTTGTTTTTTAAGAGGAGTTGAATTTTTTAAAAGCAAATATTTTAATATTTATTTACATAATATCTTTATATATAGTTGAGTATTATAGGTTAAATAAGAAAATATAAATTTTTCATAACAGTTAATAGAGTTTCAAATACCAGATAGAGTAAACAGTTAAATGAACATTTATAATTTGATAAAATGTTAGCAACACCTTCTTCAGGCCCCTATTAGGTGTCTACACATGGTCCTTAGAGGCATTATAATTAGTATTAGAGTAAATATTCCTTTTTTTGGATCTAAAATATTTCTTACCCATGTTATTATTAGAATATATCAAGTGTTTATTTGTTGTTTTTGGAAGAATATATTGGATTAATGAAATAGTTTCTAATCCAATTACATCAAATGTATATTTACTAGCCTATAATTTGAGAAACAGGAAAAAGGGAGAGGTCAATAATCTCATAAAGGCTATAAAGGTTCAAGATAACCAGTCACTAGGTAAAGGCAATCTGAGTGGTGAATTTATTAATAAACATGGTTATGATTCATTAGATAAATGAAGATTAAGTAATGATAAATATATATTCAATGAATTAATTGATGATTTTTTTTATGTCACAAATTACATGAATAAATTTTCTATTTAATTTTTCACATATATATTTGTATACATCAATGTATTTTATGATGAAAAGGAATATATCGAGTTAGAAGATGAGGTAATGGAAGATACATCAGCTAAAAAGGTATGCGATTTTAACACTCATTGAAAACTGGTTAAATACAATGAAGATTTTTTCTCACGTTTCAATGAGAAAATTCCATAATTTTTTGGATAATTGCAATGGATTATATATCAGAATAAGTATTTATTAATGTTGTTAAATAATTGATCCATACATTAGAAAAAATTCATAAATTCTTCTATAATGTAAATGTTGCATATATATATGTTACAGAAAAGAAAATAAAAGTGATTGAAAATTCTTTACTAGAGAGTATCCAAATGTACATGGATCATATGATTAAGCTGAAGAGAAATTGTGAAGAGAGGGAGAAAGCTCATAAATAACTGAATTATGTTCTTAACATGAAATGTATTGAGTTAAATGTAAAGCTGAGAAGTTTGAATATAACCTAAGATGAATCATCACAAAAATATTGAATGATGAATGCTACCGTAATAATTTTAGATAAGGGTATTACTTTTAAGAGGAAAAAAATTGAAGTAAAATATGATTGATATCCTCTACAGATCCTTTAACTATGTGCTCTTGGGAGAAGGTATCCCATTACCCTGATAAATATTTTTTTACTAAATCTATTTTAACTGTCAGTGTATGAATTCATTAAAACTTTGGATAACATTGGATGAATAATAATACTCTTAATCCCACTAATTTTTTAGGGATGAGTGTAAGAATTTATCATAAGAGAAACTCATCAAATGGTGGCCCAAATAATGAGATTTCATCCCAAAAATAGTTTGAATTTTTTTTATCAATATTGAATGCATAAGAAAATGGAATATGTTTGAAAGACACTGCTGGAACTATTGGTGGTCATGACATATGGCTATATATTTTTAGAACATCGTGTCAATAAATGGAAATTATAAAAGTCCTGAAGTAAAGGGAGGGTGGAATTTGAAACAAAATGGAAATATATTGTACAAAACAACACTTCATGGAAAATTGAAATTTTTTCAAGTAAGAACAGTTTTATTTACCATGAAAACTTCTATTATTTTTGAAAGAAGTATAGATGTAGTTATAATGTGCACAAGTATGTTTCAAATAAAGAAAACTCTTACCCGGATGAAAATAAGAGACCATAACAGTAGAATAATCAAAAGAAAATTATAAATCAGTCTTCCTTGAGGAGAAAACAGAAAAGGAAGGCAATTGATGTAAGTAATCCCTATAAGATGAATATGAAAACTGATATTGGTTTCAAATAAAATGGGAAAATATGTTTCCATTTTTTTAAGAAAGGATACATTATAGAACATTGAAAAATGCTTAATAAAATCAAGAAAGAATGGAAAAAGGTGGAAAAAACAAGTAAATAATCAATTAATGAAAGGGTTATTATAATGGTTTAGTTGTTGACAAAAAAATAATGAATATGAATTTCCTGAGAGTTTTCTAATGAAAAGTAACTTGAAAGATGCTTAAAATATGTGTGGATGGTGAAACAAATTAGGTCATATAGATATCAATTGTATCCTTATTTCTCCTATACAAATGATTAAAAGTGTAAAATAATTAAGGAATCATACTTCAATGAATAATATTATAATGGTGAAGTCCGCACCTATAAAGGAAGCAGACCATAATCGAAAAGCATTCATGAAAATATGGATAACCTATTTTTAAGTGGATATATAAAACTGGGGAAAGATGAAAAGAATCTCATTCATCCTAAAATGTAATATATATGTTAAGTCAAAGAGAATCCAACCATGAAGGGTTCAAGACACTTAGGAGTTATAAAGAAGAGAGTATTTGGGTTTAAAAACACTTTCAACCTTTATTCTCACATTAAAGAGATAACTAATTTCCACCTTATTCCCTATCTATTTGTTTTCATACTTTAACGAAGGAATGGAAATTAAAGAATAAATGAATAGAACAGATGAATGTTGTAAAGATTATACTTATAGGGAAATTAATTCTTCATGGAAAGTATTTTAATTAATATTTTGGACTCCTTACAATACATTAATTTATCATATCTCAATTGGTATTAAGAAACAATGGGTATCAAAATTCATGGATATTATATTTTGAAGAAGAAAAACCCATGATGAAGGTTATTAGAGATCATTTCTTGAAGTCTATGAAAGGGTTGTAAATGGTAGTGATTTATACAATTCCTATCAAGTATGGAATTTTAGATATCCTTAACAACATTAAAGGTTGAGGTATGATTTCCACTATCAAAATTATGTTTATATTTATGTTTAATATGAATATTGAGGGTGTGTGATATTCAAATAAAATTAGAGAATAAAACATGACTTAACATGAAATGGTTTGATTTGTTTGTTCATGTTGAGATCATTTTTGTTATATTTTTTGAAAATATTTTTGATAAGACCCTAATATGTGAATTTTTGAGTTAGTATCATATAAAGTTTTAATCATGAACTATTTTTTTTATAAATTACCTATGCTTGTTTTATACATCATGTTAGTCCATGTAGACATAGAGTTGATCAGTTGATGGAATATTTCCATGAAAAATGTGGGGCCACCCCTCCCACATGAAAATTTCTTGAAACAGTCAAGAAATTTGGATAACATGAAAAAAGGAAGAACCAAAGGAGATAATATGGTTTTTACAAGTCAAGGAAATGAGAATAAGTTCTGTTACAACCATTTTATCCAAAAGGGGGTGAAGAATTTTCCTAATTTATATTTATTATTAATAAGGGGGAAAGAAAAATAAACTTCTAAACAAATACTTGACTTGAATTATTATGGAGAAGATATTGGTATTGACAACAAACAAAAAGGTGGTGATTAAAGTATCTAAATGATTTTATTGGTTTTATTTATTATCAATTGATCATATCAATGGATAATGTAAATATGTGAGTGTTGATATAGGGTTATATAGTGGGATTCCACCCAAAGAAGTTGTAGGTTCCTCCCATGCATTAATGTAAAAAAGAGATTAATGTTTCTATCAGAAATGAATAATTATGAAAAATTTACTTGGTGATCATCCAAAAAATGTTATGATTAGAGAGATGATCATCATCGAAAAGACATGTTCTTGAGATGTTTTTTCTAAAAAGATTTTTATTTAAGTTAAATAGGTTATGTGTATTGGAATTCAATTTGAATAGATTATGATTTTCTAATATAAAATCTACAATAGTTTTAAATTTTTGATAATTCATTTTTAATATTCTAGAAACCATCCAAGGAGTACATTCCTTGATGAATGATTGAATCAGTGACGAGGTACACTTGATTAATGTTTCAGGAAGGCTGAAATTATGGACCATGGAAACCAAATGGTAGTGGTTGGAATTATTTTTATAATTCATAATATTAATTTAATCGATTCTACGATTTTTTCAAGGGTTTTAAAATATTCAATGGTTATTTGAAGAATTTTTCGAGTCATTTTAATAGTCTCTGAATTTTGAAGTTTAAGTAGAAAAATGACTATGCCATAGAGATTTTGTAATAATTAAAATTTTGTAAGACTTCATATGTGTCAGTGTAAGGATTTTTTTTGAAATAACATATAAATTTTATACTAATAAATCATTGTTTAGTAATTTTTATAATCATATAATCTTGTAGTTTTTGATTATCACGTTGAATCATGTAATACTCTACATTAATTCTCATAGGACATGGTCTAGGGTAGAAAAATAGTAATAAATTAAATTTCATACTATGTGAGTAATAATTTCATGTGAAGACAATATAAGAATATTTAATCTATGTGTAGGGATTTGAGACTCCATAAAACATCATAGTGCCTATAATACATTGGGTGATCTATGATTAATACTTTAAACAATATAAGACTTTACACCTTATCATGATTTTCAATTCATTAAAATTCCATATGACTTTTATAAACTATGTATGACTTCTTTTAGATCCAAATAAAACATATCATAAAGTATTATTAAATTGGTTATACATTTAATATGTATAAATTTGGGGTTAACATAATTTTTAGAAAAGTGAGTTTCTATATTTGAATATTCTAAATAGAAAAAAGGGATGATGCCAATGATTTTCTTTCAAGTTATATACATCATGAAGTTATTTTGAGTCGTGATTCAATATTGAGTTAAAGAAGATGAATTGAGATGATCTAGAATATAAATTTTTTCATTATGATGTGATTTTTAAATGATAATATTTGAAACTCAATATTGATGACCAAAATATAGATTTAAAACAGTTTATGTTGGTATTATTATTCATAGAATAAAACATCACAAAATTAATTGTGATTCAAGAATATTTTATTGGAATATGATTTTCAATACTATTGTTAAGGAGATCGGAGAAAAGATGAATTTTGAGAAAATGAATTATTATAGAATGAGTAAATTCCAGATCAAATATATCACGAAATTGGTGTGACGATGCATGTCTTGTGACTGAGGTTCTACATATTAAAAAAATTTTGTGATTATTACTAAATGAAAAGAAGATGTTTGTGTTGAGTTTATAGCCAGAGTGTATAGCCTCATGTTTATGTTTTAAATGGTTTATTGATTCTCTTATGTCATAAAGTAGTTGGTAAATACCAAAAGATGATGTTATCAATTTATACATCCATTGAGAATAAATTTAATGCACATATTTATGGATTAATTTTGTGAAAAAGAAAAGGTCCATGCATATTGTTAAATATCTGGGAGGTTTTTTGAATGAGGTAAAATGAGAGAAATAAAATAATGGTATTTGAAATTTTAAATTAGATATTTTAGATGATAAAATATTGTGGAGTATCATGGTATAGTGAATAATATTAAACATAAATCTAATAATAAATTAATTAAATTGTTTAGATCATACATATCATAAGAAATCACACAACCCAAGGGCTGAAAGGTTTATTGTCTTGGAGATTATCCACATAAACATCATAGTCTTCAATCATTTTTCCATAATTGAACTGCCATAGACTCCCTTATAGACTTTGGATAAGTTATACTTATCATCAAAATCTATGGAAAGAAAAACATAAGTAATAGGTGATATCAAATGATTAATAAGGGAAAAGTTATCAACAAGTCATCAAGGGTCAAATTATAAGTATATGAGAAAATATGAACAGGGGATAAAATTATTATTAACGGAAAATTGAACAATACGATTTTTCCATATGTCTTGATAAAAGGAAATTTAATATCAAATTAATAAACATATAACATGGAATAAGTGTGTGGAGTCATGAGACAATAAACATAAGTTATGGATCATAATCATATGAATATAGAAATATGGCATGTCATTCATTCATAATATAACCAAGAATATCTTCACAAACCTAAGCATATAAAATATTGTGAATAAATATTTTCACATCACATTCAGTCAACAACTTGTGAACAAATCTTCCTTCATATTATTAAAAAAAACTTTTGAGAGAATCTTTAAACTTATAATTTACACAATAAACTTGTGAAAAATGAATCTTGTGTATGATTCATGAAAGATTTTATCAATTAATGTGATATAAAACCATAAACAATGAATTGGAGGGTGATATAGGAAACCCCCCATCATCATCCACACATATGAATTCCTTATAAAACTAAATCACCCCAATTTATTAAAGAACACATGGAAAAATAATGGGGTTCTTAAGCATCCAAATGGAAATCCTTCATTATTTTATATATATCACATGGAAATATTAAATATTTTTTTAAAACATCAAAAAGGTATAAAATAACACCATAAATTACATCATTTGATACTAAAAACTTGATCACCCAAAATAGTCACATATGTAAAGAAAATATAGAGTGAATCAACAAAAAGAACTCCAATAGAGATATCATTTAAATACAATAAAATACCGATCATGAAAAGAGTTTTTCGAAAATATTTTATATGCATCATCGTAAAATTCATAGTTTTTAGTATATTTTCATAGACACCTTTGTTTTTTTATAAAATTGAAAAGAAAACCTTTCATGGAGATGAATATTTATTTAAACCACTTTTCCTTAGATATATAGTTATAACATCACTTAAAATAAAAATTATAGTGAACATAGTGGAATGAAAATCAAGAAGGATATGTATAACTCAACGAAAGAATTTTGAGTTACCATGTCCCTTAAAAATTTATAAATTTTAGAATAAATATACATTGGAATCTTGAAAATCAAATGGATATATAAATCCAAATCATTAAATCATGAGGTATTATAAAATATATTCTTTGGTAGTATAGACACCGTAGAAATAAAAAATAACATTAAAACGTGTCTCAATGGAGCGAAATTGATATTTATAACCCTTAAAAATACTTGAAACTAGGCCTATCCCCACACATATATAACCATGTTTTAGAGAAAACAAGGGTATAGATAGTCTTCACAAATATATGCCCATGGATGGAAAAAACTATTAGTATAACTTTTCCTAAACTAACTATTTTTAAAAAACATGGGTATAGATCCTTCCAAAATGGCTACCCTTAGGATCCACCTCTCATCCCCATTTAAAGCCATAATCCCCAACCCTCCAATAATTTTTGGCATCCCCTATCCCCTCTTTTGGTGACACTGCACCAATCGACCATGTGTTCTTCCTCCCTTTATAGAATTGTTTTGTTGCGATCTTTGTGTGGTAAACTTTACTTCCCTACTATTATTTCATATCCTCTCACCTAAGAAATTATTGGTTGTATTATATAGTGTTGTCCCCTAATTCAAGGATTTTATGATTTTTATATTCTTTGATATCAGATTAGTGAGTTCTAAATCTCTCTTCTCTTCAGATGGCTGTTATTTTCATTATTATATTTTCATGTCATTATAATAGATCATGTTTACATAACTTATATAATTGGGTTTTTAAATTTAAATTATAATAGAGATCAAATATATTCGATTACATATTTTTAAAATACCATTTTAAATATAATTTATATATTTTGAAAATTATCTTAGGGATTCTTATAAATTTAAATTATATTTGAGATTCTTTTGGTGTAATATTATAGGGATTTAGATCTTTTAGTGTTGGGAATCATATTTGAGTTCACTATAGAGGTTGATGTTAGTTTTTATTGTCCTAGAGTTATTAGATTTAATTATGATATTTAGTTTTTTATATCATGAACCATGGTTAAACTATTTATTTTACTGCTTTAACCCAAAAAATAAATAATTGTATGATGATGTAGATGATTATAATATAATAATAAAATCTAGAAAATTGATTTATATATGAGGGTTGGGTTTTCATGAATTCAGTATTCTATTTAAATTACTTGTTAATAATGTTTCTCAGAATTCATTATTATTATTTATACATGAATTAATCATTAAAGATTTTTTTAAATAATTAAATATTTTGAGTTTTAATGATTAAGAATTTTAAAAACATTATAATGTAAAAATATTGAAAGAATAATTTTGTAATTATCATGAAAGAATTATACAAGTTAGAATGGAAATTTGGTTGATTCATATTAATTTTTTGAAACATGGTTTATGTTGATAATTTTTTACATAATAATTTAGTTATTTAAGAGAACATTAATGGTATGATCCTTAGTTTCACCTCTTTTTATTAAATGTTGAATGTAACATAGTTTTTTGTTAAGAATTATTCAGTAGTTCTTTTATCATGTGTTGTTTAGTTATCTATTTATTTTCATAGAACCTTAAATGAGTAAAAAAAAATCTAACCACACATTACCTCAATTAGAAGGTTTCATTAGTGGTAATGTAATGTATGGGTTTCATAATGTGGGATGGAAAGGATTAATTATTTATTCTTGATGGATCTTCCCTGAATTAAATAATTTTTAAATTGAAATATAACATCATATAAAATATATATTCACTGTGTTTGAATAATATAATTATTCTTAACCTCAAATAAAATCCAATAATTACTAAATTTTATCCACAATTATGTTATCAAATGAGAAAATCTCTCTGAAAAAAAAATATATATTTCTTTTCTAGCATTTCATTGTTGTTATTTATTCAAATACATGCACCTTGTGTGGATTTCTATGAGTATGCCTTATTTTTTTCATAGGAAATGACTTGTTCTTTATTTAGATGGATAGTAGTATTCTATAATGGTTACCTACATCAGGAATTGTATTCAATTTAATTTTTTATTAGTGTTATTTAATTTACTATACATTATAATTTTAATTAATCCTTGAATTTGGATATCATTGTAATTATGGATTACATTTTTTTATTGGAAGAAAAAATTTTTTACCAGTATTTGAATTGATAGAATCTAGATAATTCATATTGATCATATTTTAATTGAGTTTCAAAATAATTTGGAATTGTGTTTATATTTTACATTTATCAATGATTCAGATAGTGGTTGTATACAATGTCCATGTTATAATTTTGTTTGAAGACCATTTTTATGATGGGAAGAAGTTAGATACCATATAACGAAAGATGGATTTGAAACTGACTATTATTCATGGAATCAAAATAGAGATCTGAGACAATATTCTACTATTCATGAATGAAAAAAAAGACGTGGTATGGAAAATTTGACATTTGATCGGGTTCTATTTATATATCCTCATGAGAGAGGTAACATGTTAGTGCAATAAGTAAATACTGTCAATACACATGAGGAAAATACTAAATTTGATGATATTGAGAGAGTAAAAAATTAATGGATGGTGATGGAATTCTTGTATATCAATAATTTAATAAAATTAAAAATTTAGAATTTCTAAGGTGGTTACATCATGGAAAAAACATGTACCTAATATATAATATTTCCATTGATTATAAACTTATATTTTTTCAATTAATTTATTCTTGATGGTGTAGATATTCCCTCAAATCATTATGTGACATGAAGGTTAATTAAGATTCTTAGATTCTCTAATACTAAAATTCATTCTTTTCTAAAAGATTATAGATTATTTTGGGATGTAATAGATGAACTTAATGACTGTAATGAATGTCGAATATCATTATGGAAGGAACATGAAAATGGAAGACCATATCATATGCCATAGAAATTCACGTGACACATTACATAGATTCACATGCTTCAAAATATATTCATGTCTACAGAAATATCATCTAATATGTGATGGTATGATTCAGATATAATTAAAGGTAATTATGAGTTGGTTAATCCTGATGATGGATTAGATTAGAAATAATTTGATGTAAAAAATCCCTATTTTGAAGTTGAGTTGTGTAATGTTAGGTTGGGTATATACTATGATGTTTTTAATCTGTTTGGTCATATTCTTACTGCTCACACCAAGTGACCAATTATTATTCATGTTTATAATCATCCTCTATGGATGTGTATGAAAAAACAGTTCACCTTATAATGTATACAAATATATGGATACTTAAATCATGTAATTGATATAGATCTCCTGTTGAAACCATTAATAAGAGAGTTGAATCCACTTTGGGATATGGGTGTGGGGACAATTAATGATTCTACAAAAAATATATTTCAGATGTGTGCTCCCCTTTAATGGAATATAAATGATTTCTCTGATTATGAAATTACGTCTATTTAGATCAGTAAGTAAAAACTATGTTGTCTAATTTGAATAAAGATACACGTTCATGAAGTCTTAATTATCGTCATAGTTTCATTTTCTTGGGGCATTAATGATTCTTTCTAATGGATAATAAATATAGGAAGATTCATCAGAGGTTTGATATTACTATTGGCAATGAAAAACCACCTCAAAATATGTCAGGAAATGATGTGCTTAATCAATTGAATTATTTTAGTTTTTCATTAGCGAACAGTTATATGAAATCTAAAAAGTTAAATAATGTTGACACTACAGACAATTAAAATTGGAAAAAAGAAGTATCTTTTTGAGTTTCAATATTGGTCTATCAATTTTTTAAGTAATTGTTTAGACATAATTCACATTTAGAAAAATATATGTGAAATTTTGCATTTAATTATTCTGAATATCATAGGGAAGACTATATTTGACTTATGATCTCTCTGGGACTTGTTGGATTGGTGTATTCGATCAGAACTGCATCATGTGTGTATCAGTGAAAACAAAAGGAAAGTTCCTTGTTCTTCTTATGTAATGACAGAATTAGAGAAAAATTAATTTCTGGATGTAATGTAGAATATCGAGGTTCTTAAGGGCTATTCATGCACATATCTAAACAAGTCAACAGAAGTTATTTGAAGCTAAAATCCCTAAAAACTCATTATTACCACATCCTTCTTCATGAATTTATTCCAATAGAAATATAGAATATTCAATCCAAATCTTTAGGGTGAAAGTGATTATCAATTGAAATTTATTAGATACCGTTCTGTTAAATGATTATCCATGTATTTCTTGATAAATTTTTTTGAAGGGGATCCCTTAATTTTGTGTGAGTTGGAAAACAATTTCCTCCATTTTCAATTTTATACAAAATTTAATTGTTCATCATCCAACTAAAACACTTATATGGGGGTCCCATTTAATTTTGGTGGATATATCCTACTGAAATAAAAATATGCACAATGAAATCTTAGGCCTAAAATAAGAATCATCCACGAGGTTCCAATGTGAGTAGTTAAATGGCTCAAGAATTTATGGATTTTCAACAATGTAATTTTTTGATGTCAGTAAAAGACATAACCAACCAATGAGTATGTAAGATGAGATGTATGGACAAATTGAGCCCTCAATTCCATCTCTTACCAAAATAGGACGAATTTATGGGTCACATACATTGGCTACATTGATCCTTGAAGAGCGGGATATGGAAAATAACATAGTCTTGTTTAATAGTGGATTTTTTGACGACCATATCATGTATGTATAAGGAATATTCATATGTTATCTAATACTTTTTTATTTCACATATACTTTAAAATTTTATGATCATTTTATGTTGGGAACATAATCAAATTGCCATTAGGGTTCACAAGTCTTTTCCATTGAGAAGGAGAGAGGATATTCATAGAATAGAGTTTCATTCTTCATTGTAATAAATGATATGAAATTTCTTTAATTCACATAAAATATAGTTATTCATTTAATTTTGTTATTCATGTATATTTCAAGTATTTAGTTTAACTATTTAATTTATTTCTATAAAATTTAAAGTGTTGCCATTTGGTCCCAATTCATTTGTTCGTGAATGTATATCATTAATAATCAATGGGTATAATTTTTTTACAACTGATAGAGTAGTGAAATGGAGAACACATCATGATGGAATTATGTTTACTGCTATAACGAACTATTATTCTAGTGCATTAGATAGTAGTCCTTGATATGAGAACATGTATTATTTTTGATTTGATGTGAAAATATTATTATTCAATTACCAATATCATGGTCATGTCACTATGATGAAATATAAATTTTTTGATTCTATGATGCGACATGGTACATTTATTGATGATGGTGGAATCATAGTTTTTGAAAAGAGACAATTCATAGATACCAATAAACCATATAGATTTGGAATCATTGTAAAAACAATTGTATTATGTGAAATATCATCTAAAAACTCGTTATGGTGTCATTAATGAAGTAATCCCAAGAAATATTTTTAATGATGGTGGGGAAAAATTGACACCATTGACACCCCCTTTGGTATTGACCAAAATATTGCGTTTAATAACTCAATTTTTCCCAATGCGAGAGTAAATTTTGATATAAAAGTAGTGGTTGGAGATATATAGAACCAACCATATATGTTCGTAGTTTATTCAATTTACCTTAACGTGGGTTTATTAGGTCTTTATTACTACAATTACTTTAATTTAGTTTTAGTTTGGAATGATATATTTTTTTAGTATTTTTTGTCTTCATTTAATTTCATTATATTTATTTCAATTTTGAAAACCAGTTTTAAAATGGGGTTTTAAAAAATGTATAACTTGGTTTAAAATTATAGTTGTTAAAACATGTTATGTCATTTTTTATGACTTATTTTACTTCTAAGTTTCATTAATGATTTTTAAAAGCTATCTTTAAAAATGTACATTTCATTCTTATGGATATTATGAAAAATAATAATTAAGTTTCAAGGAATTAATTATTTGATACTGATCGACAAATGGAGAGCACGAGGTTTTATCCTTTGGTTCCCTTGGTGAGAATAATAATTGTAATATTTATCTTCTACATTACATAAAATTTCAAGTTATTATTATTTATCAAAAAAATTTAGGGACATTCAATTGAACCAGAGTTTCCTTATGCTCAGCTTAATAGCATGGTTCTGAGAAGGTGTACACCTATAACTAGACATCAAACTCGCCATACCCATTCCCACCTTGACCAACTAGAGCACACCCCATATACCACACATTTCCGTCCTCCTCTTGATCCTCTATGGATGTTCCCACCCATTCATCCAACATCATCTCATTTAGAATCTTCTTCTTATACCATGTCTATGTCACCTCAAGGGATGTTACCACCTTTACCAAATCCATATACTTTGATGTATCCCCATCCCTACTACCAATATCCTTACATGTATATTCCACCTCCATTTCCTACTATCCATCTAGGATTGGAGGATTCTGTTCATGCAGCTCCCACTCCAATGAATGTAGATCACCTATAAAATTCCTTAGAACATGCACATCCTTCAAAGGATACTAATTTAGGATATACCAAGGATTCATCAGAGTCTAATTAGTATCCTACATCAGTTTTTTATTGTAAGAGTTTCAAATTATATCACATCATTTTTTTCCATTGTTATTGTTATTTAATTATTCTTTTTTTACAATTGATCTTAATCGGTGGGATATTCCAGTAGGAGACATGGTCATAGCCATATGCTTGAAGCATCGAATCACCAAACCCAAATAATGGTAGATTATAATGTATATAATTAGACTATAGGTAAAAATTCAAAGAAGTGTAGATGTTTTATGGAAACATTATCCAAGTACAATGATATCATTTCTGTGAAACCAGTCTCATAGATGCATATCGGTAATGACATCAATAATAAATCATTGGAGGATATATTTGTAAGGTTTTTTAAATTTATATCTATATTATTGTTGTGTTTATATGAATTAACATGTTCATTACAACATCAATTTAACTTTCCCGATGGTGAAGCTGCTAAGGTTGTAAGGTTGACGGATCATGAGAAGTTCAAGGGATCATATAAGCACGAGTTCTATATTGGTTAGAAGAGTAGAGGTGGTTCTGATTTGGAGGTTGTACCAATATTCATTGTCTATCCAACAAAAAAATATCAAGAAATGAATGCATATTGGACGAGTGATGAGTTTAAGGTATTTTTAATCTGTAATGATTATCATATAAAATTTAATTCTTAGTAATTGTATAATTTTTTTTGGATGCATAAAAAAAATATAAAAGATTCAACGAAATATTTTCACACTCTGGGATGCACTATAATTCCTGAGCATGAGAAAAACCAGGCACATTAATATATATAGAAATAATATCTATATTTATATTATTACATAGTTATATTTTATTATTAAAATTTATGTTTTATTATCATTAATCCCTTTAATATATGTCCAGAAATACCCCTTTTAAATTTGTTAATTTCTTAATTTCCTAATGTAAGAATATCATTATGGAATAATTTTACTAATGACCTAATAGAAAATTGTCTTAATGGCCTAATGACCAATTGGCTTAATTAGCTTAATTACCAATTGTCCAATTTTCCTAATGGCCTAATGTCTAATTGACCTAACAACCTAATGACATAATAACCAATTGTCCTAATAGACTAATGGAATAATTGGCCAATTAGCCTAATTAATTAATGCCTAATGGCCAATTTAATTAATGTCCCAATGGCCAATTGGCCTAATTGGATAATGAAAAATTGGCCTAATTGGTCTAATTTAAAATTGAATATTTTTCCAAATGACATAATGGCCTAATGAACCAATGGCCATTTGGTATAATTGCCTAATGGTTATTTGTTCTAATGGATTAATTGGATAATTGGAATGATTTTATACTAGGATAATTACCTAATGGCCATTTGGGCTAATGACCTAATAACCTAATGTCGTAATGAAATAATGCGATAATGAATTAATGGTCTAATGACCCAATGTACTAATGTCCAGTTAGGATATTGACCTAAAAGCCTAATGGTGTAATGGACTAATTACCTAATGTCCAATTAGGCTAATGGCATAATGACCAATTGGCTTAATGACCTAATGGATAAATGACCAATTGGAAAAATAGAAAAATTGGTTTGATGGAATAATGGAATAATGGACTAATGGAAAATTTTCCTAATGGAAAATCGGGCTAATGGCCAAATGGCCTAATGGCCAATTGACCTAATAGGAACAATTTCCAAATGAAATAATGGCCAATTGGAAAATTACCCTAATGAAAAAATGAACAAAAGTCCAAATGGAATAATGACCAATTAGCCTAATGCAAAATTGGTATAATTGTCCAGATGGCCTAATGGACAAATGGAAAAAGGCTAAATGGAAAATTACCTAATTGGAAAATTGGCATAACAACCTAACGAACTAATTAGCCAATTAGTCTAATGGATTAATGGCTTACTGGCCTAATGTCTAATTAGATAATTGAAATAATGGCCAAATGGCATAATGTCTTAATGGATAGCTGCCCTAATGGCATAATTGACCAACTGGTCTAATGACCTAATGGATTAATAACCAAGTATCCAATTGGCCATTGGCCTAATGGGCCTAATGTCCTAATGGCCTAATGTCCTAGTGTCCTAATGGCATAATGCCCTAGTGCCCTAGTGGCCTAATTTCCTAATGTCCCAATGGACTAATGTCATTGTGACCAATTGGAAAATTTTCCTAATGGACAATTGGGCTAATGGAATAATGGCCAGTTGGCCAAACGAAAAAATGGATTAATGACCAATTGACATAATGGATAAATGGCCAAATTAGACTTATGGCGCAATGGCCTAATATAGAAGTGTATTAGTGGACTAATGGCTTAATGGAAAAGTTTCCAAGTGGAAATTGACCAATTTACCAAATATTCTACTGGAATAGTTGCCAATTGGTATAATAGCCTAATGGCCAATTGGCTCGATGGACTAATAGCCTATCGGAAAATGGGCCCAATGGTCTAATATCCTAATGTCCAAAAGGCCTAATAGCCTAATAAGATAATGGCCTAAATGGTCTAAATGTCCTGAATGGACTAAATGGACTAATTCACGTAAATGGCCTAATTAACCAAAATGGATTAAATGGCACAATTCATATAAATAAAATAATTGGACTAAATGACATGAATTGGAATGAATTGGATGGAATTGGTCTAAATTGGACTATATTGGAAAAATAAATTTCATAATTGGCCTAAAAGACCTAATTGGCCTAAATTGGACAAAATGACCGAAATGGCCTAATTTTCCTTAAATGACCTATGTGGTATAAATGTAATAATTGTAATAAATGGCTTAAATGAAATAATTGGCCTAAATTGTCCTAATTGTCCTATTTATAATAAATTGGACAAATATATGGACTAATTGGGATAATTGGCCTAAATTGGCCTAAATGGTCTGATTGGACTAAATGGCTGTATTGGCCTAAATGACATAAATGAACTAAATGGAATTAGAGGCCTATATGTCATAAATTAATTAATTTAACTAAATGGAATAATTGAAATAATTGGATTATATAGCCTAATTGGTGTGAATTGAAATAATTGAGCAAATTTCCCTATATGGCATAATTGGCCAAATTTTCCTAAATGAACTAAATGGCCTAATTTTCCTAATTGTCCAAAATTTCCAAATTAAAAAAAATGAAGAAATGAAAAAAAATGAAAAAAATGACCAATTTACCAAAAAACCTAAACTAAAAATGAACCTAATTACAAAATGGTAAGAATTAGCATGTGACTGAGTAACCAAATAACATAAAAAAATAGAAATATGCAAAATGAACATACAAGAGGAATCCATATCATACCCATGTTTAATATTCTAATTAGTAGGTATTGTTTATGTTATGCCACTAATATTAAATTTCTAATTAAATATATATTTATATTCTTCTTCATTTTATGGATTCGTTCATTAGATAAACATAAAATTCTTTATAGCAATACCACATTAATATTATTATATAATATATTATTATACTAATCAATGCCATTTTTAGTAAGATGAAATGGTAATACAAGGCCATATACCTCATGAAAAATTAGTTTTCATGTATATGAGGAAAAAATGATCTATGTGTAGTAAATGTACAAACACAATAAATTATTGTGTGTTTTTTTGATATTTAAAATATTTATATGTAATTAATAATTAAATATTCTATTTATATTTTTAATAGTGTGCCCAGGAGGCACTCGATGAGAATGAAGAGGAAAAATTTAGGCCAAAAGATTATTTTAGTCAGGTAATAGGTGAGGATCACCATGGGAGAGTATGATGTCAACCCAATAAAACAAATCCCTACTTGGATTTATACCACATAACTTGCCTATCAATCCTCTAAGACCACCATGCCTAAAACATCTCATGCAAAAGAAACTGAGGCTAAAAAATAGAATTATAGGAGCATGAATGAAGTAAATTAGTCAACAAAAACTACCTGAAAGCTATGTTAGTTATAATTACATCAATTCCATAAAAGGATACTACTACTTTTTTCATGTGTAGCATAAATTATCTATTTATATGATGCCCTTAGTGATTTTAATTAGGGTACTAGTTGTGGTCGACCTGATGGTGGTAGTGGTGGAAGTGGAGGTGATGATTATGATGATTATAGTGGTTATCTAGATGATGCTATTGGTGATGAGGATGTAGCTGATGGTTATTAGGATTAGAATATTTATGATGGGGGAGATATTTATCTCCTCTATTTTTGACTTAGAAGTAAAGTGACATGTTGATATTGTTTAATGACTTGAATTGATTGGTTTTATGGATGTATATGTATGTTATAGTATTTTAAATGGTTTGAAAATTATTACATGAATTTGGTTGAAATCTAAATATAAAATATATATATTTAATTGAACATATACTATGGTTTGTATTTTATTTATAGGTTCAAGATGGTCCAGAAGGGTAGCTACTTCCAATTGGGGACGGGTACCTATACCCATGGTTCAACCAATAACATGGGTATAAAAAATATTATAGTCTATACCCATAGATCTATAAACCATTGTTCATAAAACCATGTGTATATCCTATACCAATAGTTTTATGGGATATACACACAATTCTAAACTGTGTGTATTTGAAATGTTTCTAGTATTGTAAATTTTTTATATATCTCAAATTAAAGACCCATGAAAGGTATAACATGATATGGGTTTCAAAATAACTTGTATTATATTAAATGTATGATAAAAATTAGTTCATATCCAATATATAAACTTTAAATAGTATATAAGTGGTGAATATAATTTATATCTCAATGAAGTAAAATTGAGATTCAAAACCCATATGGCTTGATAAATGTTCTAGATTAAATCCCTTTTAAGAGAGAGAGATCATTATGTTGGAGTAAAAATACCATGAATAAATATAATTAATGATATTATATATCTAGTTGGAATTATAAACACTATTTAAGTGAAATTAGGTTTATAAAAGAAAACATCTCTCAAGGAAAGAAATTTTGAAATTAAACCCTTACCTCGTTCAATATTCATTCTACGCACATTCATAAATTCCTGAAAAATAAAATTAATTTTATTATATATATTTTTATAAACCTTAATCATATTTATTAAAATTTATATAGTTTATTTTTTATCAAATGTAGTGTATTATTTATAGATTTTTCTTGCCAACATCAATTATTTGAAGTTGTTCGACCAATTTTCCACTAACTCCTTATGTATATTGATCATTGTAGACAGAATTGTAAAATAATTTCATAGAATACCAAATATTAAACGTTTTGTGGAAATAACTTATATGTATTAAATACATATTTTGATCCATCCATTATGGGTAGTGATGAAAAATTAATCTCATTGTTCGCGGAGGTGGTGGTCTAATCAAATACACGATTAATGTTTATATTTCTCAATGTATGATAGGGAAATAAATTATATAATTTATTTAAATTTAATATTAATATTTATATTTTATAAATAATATTTTTTCATTAATAGCTTCATTAAAAAAAATTGACAGGAAATTATAAAAATTTAAATACGTCACTCCGTATAGGCAGTAGTCATCATACACACACTAATGATTATTTTTCATTCCTTAGTGGATGGATAAGAATAAATAATGGTTTTTAATTTCATATAATAACATATTATTGTAGTAATTATATTTATTTAATTATATTTTTATAGATATATTATATTTGGATGAATAATAATATGAAAAAATGATTACAATGAAGGTAATACTTATTTTGGAGGCTTGATCTTCTCTTAGAGATCTCCTTAGAAGTGATCTCCTTAATCTATCTTATAGAGACCATGAAATTATGGATGAAAAAGATGCTTAAAATTAAGTTATTTTTTGAAAATTTTTAATGTAAAATAGAATGGTATGTTTAACCATAAAGGGGTGTATGTGATCCCAATTTATAATTGAAGAAAAGGGAATTGTTGGGAATACCCTTTAAACTTCCATTATATCATTACATGATTCCTTGGTTAGTGTCTGAAGAATTTCCTAATAAGTATGTGTGGAGAGGTTTCTTTTGAAAAATAATCTAAAAATACTTCTCCCACATGTTTTAAATTTGTTACAAGTATTTTACCATAGTTTTTTACATTTTAAAATTTTTATTTTTTTCACTTTGGTAACTAGTTTTTAACTAGGTAATTTATTTTTTATTTAAAATTATATGTTTAGAGATCCTCACCACAGTTTCTCAGAGAAGGAGACTTAGTTCATTACATTGGAATAATAAATAAGAAACTTGTATCATTAATGATCGAATAGATTAGTAGTTTTGGATAACCTGATAGAAAAAAAGTGTTACATTACAACTTTGATGGGAAATACAACATATAAATTCCATTGTAATCATCCATAACTCATTGCTTATCCATGCAATTAATTCATAATAATCATCTATTCATCCTGGGGAAAAACAAAACATAATAAAGGGGTGATCTTAGATTCTCAGTAAGGGAATGTAATATAGTAGAAGCTAATATAATCAATAAGTCACGGTGAATGACAAAAAAATCATTCTATTAGAATATAATCTTGGACATGATATGGAAAGATTAAAAGTTGAATAAATAATTACATATAAATTATTCACATGGGAAATAAGATTAACCATAGATATTTTACTAGTACAGTATTTACATGGATAATAAATTTCAAATATAATTATGTGGGAATTGATATGTCGGACATTTGAAACATATCTTCAAGGCCTTGGGCCATACATCTGAAAATGATTACGACCTCAGCCAAAACCGAATCTATTTTGTATCACGAGGCCTACCGATGTATCAAGGAGCTATAGTGGGACCCACCTATCACTTATTAAGTCTAATTCATTCCACGTATGAATGATTTTAAACATAAAAAAAAAATACACATATTGAATGTAAATAAATTCCCTTAATCAGTAACCATAATCACTAACCATTCCGAGTAGTGTAGTAAATGGTATCATGATAACACATCCACGGTCAAAATGGTCCCAAATTATTTAATAAAATATTTAATATGATAAAGATAAAATATAAATCTAAATAAATCATAATATTTCATAGATTTTCAGAAATAAAAAAAAATCTATACAAAAATTATCGATTAATTCATGAGAGAAATACCCCATTTACTTTGCAAAGAAGAGTTCTTTTAGAAAAATAATTTTTATTTTTCGAAATTTTTTGTATAAAATTTTTCATCAATAAATATAGTTTTTCATGACAAAAGTATTGATTTTATGAAAATAATGGTGTCTTAAAAAATATTTTGGATGATACTTGAATATGGGTATGAAGTCAAGATGTTCTGTTTAATCAGGCTTGCGTATCAGGAAGAATTTAAAAGGGAACCTTGTAGAACATGTAATTTATCTAAAAAATATATGAAATTATCTGTAAATAAGAATTTGGAACATATAAAAATAATATAAAATAATTAAACAAAAATAATTAATTATAAAATTTGGGTAAAGATAGTGAAAGAAAAACCCGAAGGAAAAAAATGAAGGTTCGGGAAGAATATCTTATGTTCGAATATGTTCTGCACTTGACATTAATTTCATGGATAGTCTAATTAAATCCATAATAATAAATTTAGAAATTTTTTAAACAAGTATTATAGTTTTTATAGTTTTATTAAGTTCATTTATGTCCATATTGACGAGTTATGGAGTTTGATTTCATCATTCCAGAGCACTTTTTTTCTTGATTTGCATGATTGGTTCGCTTGTTTATAAGTAATGGAGTTATTGTACAGTGGGAATAATTCTCCATAATTGGGATTATATGTTATTAGTAAATCATCCATAAGTATAAATGGTTATATATATATATCATTTTATTATATATTATGAGGATGAATCATTATTTAATACATTAGTGATAATCGTTTAAATTTTTATAACAAGTTTAGATCATAACAGACTCATTTTGTAGTCCGAATTGATATTATTTATATACACTAGTTATATAAAATTAAATATGTTTTAAAAAATATATTATATCTTTTTTTAGCCATAAAATAGTTTCATTAGAAGCATTGATGGAGATATTGATGAACAAAAATCCGTCCTCCCTGATGGTTGTAAATAAGAAACTCACAAATGATGATTTAGTTCTTAATATAATAGAGAGAGATAATGGTGTTTGAGGAAGGATATTGAATTAACATAATATAATTCTAGTATATAGATGATACTGGAGTTATAATTATTTTTTGGATAGGGGAGGAGGTGAGGAAAGAATAATAAAAGAAAAAAACTTAAAATGAAATTAAAATGAAAAGGAAGAGGATTTTACCTCTTGAATACTCCCCATTGAGAACCTCTTTAATGGGATTGGTTTCGTCCTTTTGTTATGACTAAGATATCCTAGACGTGGGGGAGAGGTCTGGGGAGAGGATTGGGCATAAATTTGGAATGTTTCAAAACTTAGAAGGTGTGAGGAGAAGAGGTTTTGAGGGGTGGTATTTATAGTAGAGCAGAGGTGTATTTTTTGAATATCTTAATCATTAGTTTATTATTTTCGCTCAATAAAAGAAATATTTTTTTACTCTTGTGACTAAATACTATAACTAGTGCTTGTTAGTTCTAACTAATGGTTCATACCTTATCATTACATCACCTATGACTCAATAAATCATGTATTTATCATTTCCAGTACATTATCATATTTTACTATTCAAAAATAATCATGTATTTTAGAAAAATCCCAAAACATCACCCTGACCAGTTTTTGACAAGTAGAATTAAAAAATGAACTTCTTTTTTTTTGAAAATGTATAAATTTAATAAATTTAATTTTTAATTAAAATCTTCATTTACATTAAAAATATAGATTTTAAATTTATAACTGAATTTAAAACACTTTGACAAATTAACAAGGATTCATAAAATTATCCAAAAAACATAAGACAACAAAAATGTTAATTTATGAATAAATTTTATGAAAATATATTTTATTATAAATCATGTTATTACTTATAATAATTTAATTAAATATTTCTGACTTGCAAAAATACCAACACATAATTAATAATTTTTAAAATATTAATTTAATTATACTATGGTATAATAATATGATACTTTTACTCATAAGGTGCCTAAATTTTATTCATAATTTCATGGGTGATGATACTATTCATGAGGCCAATTGAGTATTCATAAGGGTCATATTACTATTCCTATTGTCAAATTACTCTTTCATTGGTATATGTTGCTTAAATTCTAGAAATACATCTTATTTTATTAATTATTCATTTATAAAGCTTCTATTGTGTTCTATAAGTGATTTTATGTGATCTATACTATATAAGATAAACATAAGAAGGGAAATATCATTGATAGAATTCTGGGTCGTTACATTCTTCCCTCCTACAAAAATTTCATTGTCAAAATTTCTAGAATGTGACCCACCACCATTCCATATTTTTTTATTTTGAAAATTCAATTTTAAGGGGAAATGGTAACTATAATTTTCTAAATACTAAACCATACAACTACATGAAATTAATCTAAATTCAGGATTCACAGCCATACCAAATTCAAAACATGAAAAATACTACATCGATACCACCAAAATGCCTCAGGTAGTGAGATCATTGATCCTTGATCTACACATCCTATCTGACTGACACAAATCTCAATCATCAAGAAAAACACATCACAGAAAATTGATTCCCTACCAGTAGACATAATCACCCTAAAACTACCAGAGTTAATAACCGAGGAAATATTTATGAGATGCTTGTGAAAAACATTGGCCATCAATATAATTATTCTTCAAACTAACATCACTAAAAAAACCATTATCCTTTCCATTATCATATTACCTTAGAAGCGAACTGAAATCCATAACCAGAGACAACCTTCAGAGTACAAACCATTCGAGGAAAATGACATCGTTAAAACAAAAAAAAACATATTTTTTAGTGTGATCTTCATCCATCCTTATATCATAATCATCTTTCCATCACAAAAAACATACCATAGAAAAACCACATAATGAAACACACACAAAAATCTGAACAAACCAGAAAAAACGGGAAGTAAACCAGATATGGACTATAAGATGAACCCAAAAAGAAACACCAAATATGTCGAAGAAGGAAAAGAAACCCCAAAAAACAAGAAACACCAACAATAAAAGCATATATAACTCTTCAAACCTCCCTCTAACACTATCCAAAGCTATCCAAAAACCGTTATCAATCAAAACCAGTATGGGATCGATCCTAATGTGTTGAACAGAAATGTTGATGGAGAGGAATAAAGCCAATATCCCCCTCTATCACCGACCCAAACTTCCTGAATCGCCCATGGATTGATTGAAAAATGGAGGTTTGATGAGAAAGCTAAGGTGGAAAGGTGTGAGTATAAAGGCATATGATATTTAAGTTGTTCTTCATCATAAGATCCTCATGCTCCCACATTGCATCTTCAATTTTATGATTTTTTCAAAGTACCTTTACCAATCGATTCATCTGGTTCCTCAACAGATATTCCTTAATGTCTAGAATATGAATATGATATTCACAATATGATAAATAAGGATCCAATTATATACCTACAAAAGTCAGTACATGTGTTGGGTCTATCATGTACATCCTAAAGAAGTATATGTGTAACACATTATGTACGTTATAAAGTCTAGGGAGCATTTGAAAATGATAATTCATAGCTCTAATTATATCTAGAATTTCAAAATGGAAAATGTACCTAGGGCTCAGTTTCCCTTCCTTCCCAAATCTTACAACACTCTTACATGGAGATAATTTAAAAAAACATGATTTCTGACATGAAATTACAAATACTTAATTCGATTAACGACATAGATATCTTGTATAATTTGAGATTTTTTTATATGAGTTTGAATAGTCTTTACCTTTGTTGTTGTTTCCTCCACAAGCTCTAAGCCCACAAGCTTCCTTGCACCAACTTCACCCAAATAATAGGAGCACAACATCTCTTCCCATACAATTTTTCATATTGTTTCCTTTGAATACATATCATGAAAATATTATTGTAGGAAAAATCTACCAATGGTATATAACGTTCTAAAATACCTTGAAAGTCATGTGAGTATGATCTCAATACTTCTTTTAAAGTTTGGATCATCCTTTCTGAGTGCCTGTCTCTTTGGTGGGTGATAAATAGTACTCAAATAATGTTCAATATCCATTGATTTCGAAATCATAATCCATAATTTCGTTGTAAATCATGGATCCTGATCGGAAAAAATTTAGAGTGGTGCTCAATGAAGTCTTACAACTTCATTAATATAGATTCAGGCAATTCTCTCTAGTGGAAAATCCTCCCTTATAGAGAGGAACTATGAAGATTTGGTAGTTCAATCACCAATCACCCATATTTTATCATTATTTATTTGATATTTTTGTAATCCAGTGATAAAATCCATGCTGATATCATCCCATTTTCATGTAAGAATATGTAGAGGTTTCATGAATTCTCTAGGATGTTATCTTTCAGTATTCATTTATTGACAAACTAATCATCTTGATACATAATAAGAAATATCTTGTTTCATATTATCCCACCAGAAATGTTCCTAAAAATATCCAAAAATCTTAGTACTACTATGGTGTATAGAAAGATTTGAGATATGTACATCATCCAATAACTCCCTTTTTAGCTTGGGTATAGAGGTAACATAAATCCTTTTTCCATATTTTAGAATTCCATATTCATAAAATATGTCTCTCAACTTCCTATAATTACATATTTAATTTTCTTTTAAATTTTCTCATTATCATTCCGAGAAATTTTAATGCTTTAAAATAAATATTTTTGGGAAGACAATTGATAATGTGCTTATGTTTTACCTTCCATGATAATTAACATATCCATATTTATTTGATCCAAGATCATAGGATCCCTTTCAATCCTCATTTTTTTATAACTACATGATTCTTCCTGCTCAATGCATCGACTAACTTATTTTATTATCCTAGGTGAAAGTGTATTGAATATTCATAATCCTTGAGTATCTTGAGCAATCACCTTTTACTCATGTTGAATTATTTCTATGAGAAGATATATTTCAGGATCTTATATCTATACATATCTCCAATATTTCTAAATAGAGACAGTGTATCAATATTTTCAGAGAAAATATTATAAATGCTAACTCAAGATCATAAGTTGGATAGTTATCTTCATGAATTTTTTATTTCATTGATACATAGGCAATAACTCTATAATTCTGCATAAGGATATAACCATGTCTTTTCATTGTTGCATCACTATAAACAAAAAACCCTCCATTTTCCAATGGTAGAGTCAGGATAAACGAATTAACTAATCTCCTATTTAGTTCTTCAACACATTATTCACATTCTTTTTTCCATATAAACATATCCCCTAGTATTCTCAGTTAAAGGGTAAGCTTATAGAGAAATGATATGAAAACAATTCTAATAATAACATTCTAAAAAAATAAAACTATGTACCTCGGTTATGTTCATTGGTATAGGCCATTCTTGAACCTCATTTTTCTTCATAGAAACAACTGACATTCCATTCTTTGATACAATATGACCAAGAAATAAAACTATTTGAATCCAGAATTCACACTTGATAAACTTTTCAAACAACTCTTTTCTCCAAATGTCTCTAAAACAATTTGCAATTGGTTTTCATGGTCCTCGTTGATTTTGTAATATATAATGGTATCATCAATAAAAAACACAAAATAACCCTCAAGATATTTCTTGAACACTATATTAATTAGATCCATAATAACATAGAGTAAATTAGTTAGTCCAAAAAGAATCACTCTAAACTCATAATTCATATACCTGGTTCAAAATGATGTCTTTGGAATATCTTTCTTCCTCACAAAGAATAGATGAAATGCAGATCAAAGCTCAATCTTTGAAAAATATTTATCTGCATGAAGTTGATCAAATAAATCCTCAATGTGAGAAAGGGGATACATTTTCATTATTGTAATTGCATTGATTTCCCTATAGTAATTTCCCATCCTCTGGCTTCCATCTTTCTTCTTGACAAAGTGAATGGGGGCTCCATATGGAGAAAAAAATGGGAAAGTACATCCTTTATCACTCAATCGCTATAGTTGTTTCATTAGTTATACTAATTCCAATGTGTCCATTCTATGAAGAGTCTTTGATATAGGTCCTTTACCCGGAATTAAATCAGTAGAGAACTCAACATCCCGCTCTAGAGGATCTCTTGGTAAATCCTATAGAAAATACATCAATATATTCTTGAAAAATAGGTAAAAATTCAATATAATGATTCATAGATAATGTTTTCTCTTACACCCTAAGAATTTCAGTTAGTAGAGCTACTAATGGTATATCTGGATAAGAACTGGATGATGATGTTTCTTCTCTAAAGATAAGGGATTCATCATTTTCCTCACAAATTGTGACTTCCTTCTTCTTATAATATATTTTCGAATAATATATTGATATTCAGTCCAGAATGAGGATTATTTCAAATTCAATAATTGTTATGATTAAATGGTTAACAACTAAAACTTGTTTATGTGTCATAATGAAGAATGGCTGATACAAATTTTTTGCAATGACACTTCCTTTCCGAGTTTCGACTAACAACTACTTTATTAAATCAAAAGGGAAATGTATAATTTTCATAGAAAATGGGAAGATATAAAAGAATTTTATGATCTAAAATCAAATAAAGAAATGGATATGTGTGAGGAAATAGTGAAAGTACCTACCACCACATCATTAGGAACTTTAACTTTAAAAGCTATGATTGCATAAGCTTCGCCCTGCTCCCTTGACCTTTTCTAAGGCATGTTTCCTTAACGCGTCAGAAAATCATTTACATAGTGTCCCATATACCTAAAATTATATCATTATATACTTATATCTTCTTCATTCCCTTTCAATAATTATCATCATGGTCTTTCTCTCCATAATTACAGCAAACTCCTTTTCATTTTATGTAGGCATTGGGGTGTTTCCTTTCACAAGTATCGCATGTTGTAAAATTCCCCTTTTTATTCATTCCTTTATCAATTATATCCTCCACCACCCTATTATTCTTTTATATTCCCTTAATTTAATATATCTTAGAAAATTATTTTACTATCTTGATAGAACATGAGATTATATCTTCGTATGATGAGATATTTTGGTAGACTAGTGCCCTTAGGAGGAATGGTTTTAAACCATCAAAGAACCAATCAATATTAATCCTTGGATTATGTGTATAGTTAAAAACATTCCATTATAACCTTGTCATGTTTTCTTCATAGTTGTCAACTTTTTCATCCTCTTTTTATCTTAGATTCAAGAATTGTCTCTCCATATCCACTCAACATTCATGAGGAAAATACTTTCCACGTAAAATGTCCTTAAAATCCATCCATTCCATATTTGTAAATTTTTTCTCATCCTTTGTGTTTTGAAGTAATGGCCAATATTGATCTACATGTACAAATATACAATAAACTTCCATGAAAACCTTCACCCTTTCATTACTTCACAAAGAAAAAAGTATTTTCTCTGAGGAACGTATCCACTGCTCTATTACAAATGGGTTTGTATTCCCATTAAATTATAGAGACTATTGTTGCATAAATAGGTCTAACATTTCCCCTCCATGTTGTGGTTCAGGATGCTCCATACGGGTAAGGTTATTGTTCATAACCTCATTCACCTATCCTAGTATAGTTATAATTTCCTCAAAACCAGTCGTAAATCCAATACCGACATCATTATATTACATAAGAGGGTAATCCATACATGTGATGTGTGCATTGATACATTTTCTATTTCATTCACTAGGCACTATTTTTAAATAATAGCATACACTAGATTAGGTTATGAATCATAATTAATAATCTCAAACTAGAAACATACATAACATAAATTTAAATTTTATGAATAGTTATTCTGATAATCATAAACAAGGTTTCATTGGGAACATATTTACTTTTAAATCTTTCGTAATGGTTTGTAAATTAAATGCAAATTATCTTAAAAAATCCCCCTGGATTGTCAAACATGGTGCATAGTAAGGCATGTTATTGTGTACTAGGTTTCCTCATGTCAAGCTACGGAAACCTTGTCAGAGTTGTTACCCCTAGGTACATCTCTTCTAGAACAACATCCACATGTTGTATCCAGACATGGATGTATTTCTAGGATGATCCAAATAATCTATACCTTACCAAAATTCTAGGATATTATTATAGTATTATGTTCAATATATTTCTTAGGTTTATGTTCCCAAATATATGTTTTCTAAATATATTTTCCAATGTTTCTACTGAACATCCTTTGATACCAACTATAGAGAACCTGACCCCAGTTTCTGAGAGTTGGTGCCTTACATCATTACATTGACATAATAAACAAGGAATTCATATCCTAAAGGAACATATAATTTAGTAGTTTTATAAAACTAGATACCAACATATGTTTTACATTACAACTTTCAAAGGAAATAAAACATATAAATTCCATTGGAAACACCCATAACTCCTATATTATCCTTGCAAGTCATTTATAATATTCATCTTCGCATCATGAGGAAAAATAAAACCTAAAAAGGGGTGATATCATATACTCAATAAGGGAAATTAATACAATAAAATATAATATAAACAATAAGGCATGGTGAATGAATAAAAAATCATTCTTTTAGAGAATAATATTGAACATGATATGGAAAGAATAAGTGATGAATAAATAATTCCATATGAAATACTCACCAGAGATAGAAGCTTAACCATGGATATTCTACTAGTAGAATATTCAGATGGATAATAAATAAAAAATATAATTATGAGGGAATTCATATTTCAGACATCTAAAACATATCGTGAAGTAATTTTTCAAGACATTTCAATATGATTAAGCCCTCGGCCATAACCTTATTAGAAAATGATAAATCCCTTAGCCAAGTCCATATCTCTTTTGTCTCATGAGACATACAGATTCATTGAGGGGATATAGAGGGAACAAACCATAAATTACTAAGTACAATTAATTCATCGTATGAATTGGGTTAAACATAATCAACATATACCTATTAAATGTAAATAAATTTCCCCAATCTTTAAACATAATCACTATCCATTTTGACCAGTTTAGTGAATGGTATCAAGATAACACATCCATAGTCAAACTGATCATAACCCATTTATTAAAATATGGTAGATGATAATAACAAAATATCAATATCAATAAAACATAAAATTAAATAGAGGTGTTTAAATACATGAAAATAATATCATAAAATATTTGATGAATTCTTGAGAGAAATAACCCTTTTACATTGTAAAGAAGAGTTCTTTTGGAAATATAATATTTATTTATCATAATTTTTTTATAAAACTAGTAATGAAAAAATATTGTATTTCATGAAAAAATTAGTGATTTTATAAAATTTATGGTGTCTTGAAATATATTATGTATTTTATGTGAAAATTGGTAAGAAATCGAGATGTTCCCTTTAATCGGGCTTATGTATTTGAAAGAATTAAGAAGGGAACCTTGTAAAACAAGTAATTCCCATAAAATAAATATAAAATAATATGTAAATAATATTTTGGAACATCTAAAAATAATATATAATAATTACCCAAATAATGAATCATTAAATTTGGGTAAATATAGTGAAAGAAAAACCTGACGGAAAAAATGAAGGTTCAGGTAGATTCTCTTACCTTATGCCCGAATGTGTTCTGCACTTGACCTTAATGTCATGGGTAATATAATTAAATAAAATACTTAATTAATTAATTACCTTTTAAACATATATTATATATTTTTTTGTTTTATATATTTCATTTGTGGCCTTATTGATGAGTTACAGAGTTTAATTTCATCGTTCCGGAGTAGTCGTTTTCTTGATTTTCATGATTGGTTCGCTTGTTTATAAGTAACATAGTACTAGTAAAATGGGTATAATTTTCCAAAATTAAAATTATATGTTATTAATGAATCATAAATATGTTTAAATGGTTATATATATCATTTGTTTATATAGTATTATGATGAATCATTATATAAGATAATAGTGATCATCGTTTAGATTTTTAAGGCAGTTTTTGATCATAACGAATTCATTTTGTCGTATGATTTTATATTATGAATATATACAGTTTATATAAAATTAAATAGGTTATAATACATATATTATAGTCTTATTTGACCATAAAATGTTTTAATTACCACCCTCAATGAATAAATTGAAGAACAAAAGTCTGTCATCCATTTAGGTGGTAAATCAGCACCTCACGGTTGATGATTTCATTCATAACATAAAAGAGCGAGAGAATGGAGTTTGATGAAGGATATTACGTTAAAATTATATCATTATAGTATATATATTATAATGTATTTATCATTCACATTTTTATAATGGAGGAGGTGAGGAGAGAATAATAAAAGAAAATAACTTGAAAATATATTAAAAGGGAAAGGAAGAATATTTTACCACTTGAATACACCTCTTAGAGAACCTCTTTAAGGGGATTGGTTTTGTTCTTTTTCTAAGACCAAGTGATATTGGATGTGGGGGAGAGTCTTGGGGAGAGTATTGGGTAGAAATTTGACAAGGATAAATGCTTGAATGATGTGAGGAGTAGAGTCAGTGAGGGGTGGTATTTATAGTGATAGAGATGGGTGTTTTTTTGAATATTTTAACCATTAGTTTATTATTTTTCTCAATACAAGAAATAGTATTTATTATTGTCACTAAATATAGTAAATAGTGAATTTAATTTTGAAAACATGGTGCTTACCACATTCTCACGTCACCTATGACTCAATAAATCATGTATTTAGCATTTATCATAAATTATCATATTTTACTATTCACCAAAAAATCAAGTATTTTAAAAAAATCCCAAAAATACACCATAACAATTTTTTGATGTGTATAATTAAAAAATGAACTCAATTTTATTAAACTTTTTTTATAAATATGATAATTTTATTTTTTAATTAAAAACATTATTTATTAAAAAAATTTGGATTTGAAATTTATAACTAATTTTATAACACTCTAAAAATTTAACTAAGGTTTCATAAAATTATCCTAAAATAATAAGATTTTTTTTAATATATGAATAAATTTTATTAAAATAAATTTCATTTGAAATCATTTTATTAATTATGATAATATAATTAAATAATTATTACTTAAAAAATACCAACAATTAATTAATAACTTTTAAAATATTAATTTACTTATACTCAGATATAAATATATGATACATTCATTTATAAGGTACAAAAATTTTATTTATACATTCATGGGAGATGTTACTATTCACTAGGAAAATTTACAATTCATAAGGGTCATATTACTATTCCTAAGGTCAAGTTACAGTTTTATTGTTTTAGGTTCCTTAACATCAAGAAATAAATCTTATTTCATTCATTATTCATTTATAAAGTTTTTATTGTGTTCTCTAAGTGATTTTATGTGATCTATACTATATGAAATAAACATAAGTATGGAGATATGATTGATAAAATTTTGGGTCGTTACAATAAGGAAATCCCTATTATAATTTTTTTATGTTTTCTAACAAAAATTAATAAGAATTTATTCTAATTTAATTTATAAATATTATGAAATCATATTATAAATGTAAACATATAATAAATAAATACAAATTCTTGTAATAAATTTATTTTTAACCATTGTGGGTTTCTAATGTTATTTAGTAGTGATTAAGAGTTCAATTAGTGTGAATACAATATTATTCAGGTTTAAAAAACACATTATAGTCATAATTTTAATTTTATAAGTTTTATTAATTAGATAAAAGTTAAATTATATTATTAAAATAATTAATTTAAAATAGTTTTACTATTATCGTAACAATTCCCTTTAATATTTATAATTTTAGAATTATTCATAAAAATTGAATTGGAAATAATAACTATTATTGACCTATTGATCTCAAATAGGTGATATTTTTTTAAAATTTAATTTCTAAAATTGATAAAGTATAATTTTTAATATAAGCGCGTAAAAATAGTTTTTGTGTGAAATATTACTTGAGTTTACAAAATGACAAAAATATTTTTTGTAAATTCAACATTGGATTTTAAACGATTTATATCACTTATTAATTATATAAATTTTATAATAAATGGGTTTTATTAAACTTTTTAGTCATTCTTGATTTATAAAAGTGATAGTTTTTTAAGGAAATAAGTATTTTCAATATTCATCTAAAAATGAATTACTTATGAAATATCTTGAAAATTCATCTTAAAATTATTTTGATATGATAAATCAAAAAATAAATGTTTATTTGGTTAAATTTAAATTCTGAAATTAATCAATTAAATTTTTTAATGATATCTAAAAATATAATGGAAACCCATTTTTATTTGAAAATAACATTTTCAAATATTAACTATTATTATTATTATTTCATATTATTGACCAACTATATTTTTTTAAACCAATTATAAATATTAGACATAATTTATCATCATTAATCACATTTTTCTTGAAATATAAAAGTATATCACATAAAAACAATTTTTGGAGATTTTTTACAAATAAATGGTCTTATTAATCATTTCAGGTAAAACAATTAAATTTCATTCATATTAGAAGTAACCTTTATTTTATTTCTATAAATATTACATAATGAGGTCACTCCTATTCATTATTTTAAATACAAAATTAATGTTTTAACGACCGTACATAAATATTGATATTTTATCTAAATATATCCTGATTTTGTTTAAGTTTGTTTTTTCATGTTGAGAAATATATCAAACACATTGACTTATATCTATGGGTATATTGTAGATAGACGTGACTTGATATATAATTTCTAGAGAGATACCAACCTTGCAATCATAGGGAACATATATTTTTCCTTATAACAGTATTGTTTTCAATATTTCATTTTTATACAACTATTGGGGCCAAGAGTATAACATTATTTAGTATGAAGACCTAAATTATATATTTTTTATAGAGGGTTCTTTTATCATTCATTCATAAAAATAATATAATCGGTTAATGTGAAATATATTTTCCACACTCCAGAAAATATTTTTGTCTAAGTTGTGAGAACTAATACATCTCTAAAATCATGTCAAATTTATGTAAGGGATGGATAATAATATTTTTAAAAGGTAAATTCAAATAAACTTCAACAAGGAATAGACTATAAAATGAATTCTTTTCTCAATATTCAAAATATTGGGGCAGTGAATTGATGTTTTTAGAAAACAATCTAGGTATAACAGGGTGGTTAAAATGAGATTCCAATTGGATATATAAAAAAAATAGTATAGGGTGATTAAACCTTTCAGTATTTTTTTTTTAACTTACTTTAAATGTTAGGGATATTATTCCCTTGTTTCTATGGTTTAAGTGTTTGGTCATGTTTGAGGTCCTAATTAGTTGTTGGGTTAGGGAATCATTTTTCATGGTTCCAAAAATCTATAAATTTGAGGTGTTGTATATTATTTTACTCTATTTCATTGATCATCTTGGTCATCCCATCTAGATAATCATGATCTCGACGACCAATCAATACACACAAGAAACACTTCCTTGTTCCGATGAGACATTATATCGAGGGTTCTTCCCACATTTTAACATGTCGGATGTTAAATAATACTTACATAATCATCTTCATCATATTAACATTTGTGAAACTCCGTCCTTATTTTCTTTTTTGTATAAATATGTTTGTAAAGACTCATGTTATGGATCATAACTTGGTATATCTATGTGAGAATAACCATGAGCTTTTCAAAACCAGCTTCTATCCCACTTGGTTTCTCATTTGTAAATTTCTATACTATCCATATCATCCATTATTGGCATGGGTTCTCCTTACTCTATCAATTTCTAAAACAAAAATATTTAATCATGAGAGATCAAATTTACATAATAAGGTAATTATGAAATAATAAACCTTAAAATGTGTTACTCTTTGAAACTATCACATTATATTTTAGTTTAACCTTAATCAATTTTGGTTTAATCTCGGTTTCTTTAGTATGGGTTCCCTCATTCATTGTAACCTAATTACATAACATAATAAATAATTCAAAATTGACTGTAAATATAGTGTTAATATACCCTAATTCCTTAACATAATAAATCCTTCATGATATCTTGTTACGATAATGTGATTAATAATGATTTTCCTTCAGGAGTGTCAGGCAATATTTGTAGATATTCATCTTTGTCATGAACCAGGTCACTCTTGAGTTAATATCCAACAATATCTATTCAGGATTATTACCCCTAGGTACATCTATGATAGAGCTTATATCCACTTGTAGTGTCTTGAAATTGACTTAATTTATAAGAGAATGAAAAAATATCTACTTTATTAAAACATCTGGATGTTATCCTTACATAGACTCATCCCTTTGAATATTCACTATGTTTTTTTTGATAAATCTATTTTAGCTAATCTCCCAAAATAACTAAACCCTTATACCATTCCAACTAGAGTGACTCAATATAAAAATAACATAAATAATACCTTAATTTCATGAATTTGAATATACATCTCAAAAAATGCCACACAACCCAAGGAACAAAAGGTTTAATTTCTTCGAGATCATAAATATAGTAATATTAATATACAATAATTTCCCCATAATAGAACTCCTATAGAATCCCCTCTATATTTTCCAGAAGTAATACATGTATTCATATTCTTGGGGAAATAAATCATAATAAATGGGAAATATAAAATACTTAGTAAGGGAAAAAATATCAATAAGTCATCAAGAGTTACATCATAAGAATATAAGAAAACATAGGAAGGTGAGAAATTTATTATTAAAGGAATAAGGAATGATAAGTGTTATTCATAAGTCATGATTGAAGGATTTAAAATCTCAAATTATGAAACATATACCTTGGGAAACATCTGTGAAATCATGATACATTAAACACAAGTCAAGGAGGAAAATCATAGGCACATACAAAAAAAATGTCATTGAAATGTAGTATACCAAAGAATTATTGCACAAACATAAGAATATAAAATTTTTCAAAAAAATAAATTCTATATTAATATCACTCAATGACAAATGAACATATATTCCCACATAAAATTCAATCAAAAAACTTTTAAACATTTATCTACCCATATCATTCATACAAAAAAGATGTGAAAAAAGATCTCCACATATCATTCATACAACATTTCATCATATCATGTGATGTGAAATATTAACCAATGTGTTGGAGGGTGACATATATCCCCACCCATAATTATTCATACATATGATTTCCACTTAAAAATTATTCATCATAATATATTAATTAACCCTTGTAAAATTATTTGGTTTCAAAAATATCTAAATGGAACTCATTCACGTTTCATAAATAACCATTAAAATAAAATGGGTTTCAAAAAACATCCAAATGGTATAAAATTACATAATCAATTAAATAGTTTGATACTAAAAACATTATCACAAAAAATAAAAAACAATTAAAGAAAATAAAGGGTTAAACATGAAATATAAATCCATTGGAGATACATCATATTAAGATTATGAAAACCAAATTATGAAAATATATTTTTGAAAAAAAAATTGTATTCTGTTGTGTAAAAGTCATAGTTCTTTTCAAATGGTATCCTTAAAAAAGTAAAAATAAAACCATTATAGAAATATAATTATACTAAAAACACTTTTCCTCAAAAATAATTAGATAACATCATTTAAAATATAAAATTTAGTGAACATAGGTGAAATAAAGTTAGGATGAAAATATATAACTAAAAAGAAGAAGTTTGAGTTACCAAGTCCCTTATAAATTTGAAACAATTTGAATCCTAAGTAATTAGAAGCTTGAAAATAAAATTATTCTATAAATAGAATTAATTACATTAAGTAGTATTATAAAATAATTTATTGGGTAGTATATACAAGATACAAATAATAGATATCATTAAAACATGTCTCAATGAATAGAGATTGACATATAAAACCCTTACAATGTTGTTATGTTTCAAATTGAAGACTCATAAAAGGTAGAACATGATATGGGTATGTAAATAACTTATATTACATGAAAATTATGATAAAAATAAGTTAATTTTTAATATATACTCGACACATATGAAATAAGTCTTGAATACAATTCATATCTCAATGAAGAAAAATTGAGATTAAAAAACCCCTTACATGTGATAAACATTATAAAAAAACTACTTGAAAGAGATATAGTGACTGAATATTGAGTTTAATACCATTAATAAATATAATTACTGATATTATATATCTAATAGGTAGTATACACACCATTTATTTGAAAATTGGTGTATAAATAAACATTTATCAAAAAAGAAAATTTTAAGACAAAACCCTTACCTTGTTCAAAATTGTTTTTTTTCAAGTTCTTAAAATCCCAAATAATAACATTATGTTCATTAGATACCATTTTAATAATATTATCCTTATTTATTTATTTTCATATGCACTATTTATAATCATAGTCTATTTATTTTTTATATATATTTCTTTCATATGTCGGTTACTTGAGGTTATTCAATCGATTTTCCCATAACACTTTATATATACTGATCATTGTAGAAAAAATCATAAAATAGTTTCATAGTATACAGAATGTTTATTGTGTTAAGTAATTAATTTAAATATATTAAATAGTTTTTTAAATACATCCATGATTGTTGGGGATGAAAAATAATACTCATTTCTCAAAGAGGTGGTAGTATACACATATGCATGATTAATGTTTACAATTCTCAACACAATAGATGGAAATAAAGTATATGACAATTTGAAATTTAAGAATTATATTTATATTTATGATATAATATTTATTTATCAATACCATAATTAAAACCATCTATGGGAGGTAGTTATGAAAATCTTAATATATAATTTCATTGAGGTAGCAGTTCACGCACACGCATTAACAAAACTTTTGTTTTCCTTAGTGGATGGAGAGGAATAAATCATGGTTGTTACATTAATATAATAACATATAATTATTTTAATTATAATTATTTCATTATACTTTTATTTATATATGATATTTTGATGCATAATATTAATGTTAAATGATTTTGATGAATAAAATAATTATGTTAGAGATATGATCTTCTCTCAGAGATCTCAAAGGAATTGAAGGTATTAAGATAAATTCTAGAGAGCATGATATTATAGATGATAACATGAATTATATTAAAGTTATTTTTTTAAATATTCATGGATAAATAAATTTTGAATTGTAACCATAGAGGGGTGGATGTGATTCCCATTTATATGTGAAGAAAATGGGACTTTCGGAAATATCATTTACACTTCTATTATATTATTACACTATTACTTCGTCAATGACTAAAAAAATTAATAATAATGGATTTTTAGGTGGGAATGGGATTATAAATTGTTAAAAAATAATTTACATAAATGTTTTAAACATGTTCGAAGTCTTTTACCTTATAAATTTACATTTTAACATTTTGATTTTTACATTGGTAACTAGTTTTTATCTTTGTAATTTATGATTTATTTAAATATATAAGGTGACCACTATTATCAAATTTTTATAGTTTTAAACTATATTTATTCTCCATTTAGTGAAATTAAAATTATAAATATGAGAAAATAAACTTTAAAATTAATATATCTAATATATAACAGAACCATTTTTGTATAAATATGATTTTTAATAATTATAAGTACCTAATTCTGTTTAGTATTGATTACCAATTGAATGAGTGATAATATAATTATATATTTATTTAAACATAATAATATATTCATCATTTAAATTATATCAATTTAATTTATTAGATACAAATTACATGACATTAATAAAACTATTCATTTGAAAAACTATTTCACCATAATCAAAATAATTAACAATAATCATACTAATATTATATTTATTCCTAAAAATGAAATTGAAAATTTTAACTAATATTTAAATTTTAAAATCAAATATGAAATAAATTTTTTATATTTAAATTTTAATGTATAATTTTTAATATAATCATGTTTAAAGAGTTTTTAGTGTGAAATATTACTTGAATTTAAAAAATGTTAAACAAGGGTTTTATAAATAAAAAATTGTATTTTTAAATGATTTAAGTTAATTATTGAATCTATATTTTTTATATAAGAATATTTATTTAAATCATTAATTTCATTCATGCAATATAGATGTGATAATATTTAGCAAAATTAGTATTTTACTATTCATCAAAAAATTCATTATTTTATAAGAATACCCAAAATTCATCTTACGATAACATTGAAATATTAATCCCAAAAATTAATTTGATTTAGTAAAATCAAAACTCTAAATTTATAAATTTAATATTTTACTAAAATCATAAAATATAATGAAAACACATTTTTATTTGAAAATGAAATTTTCAAATATTTACTATTATTATTATTTATTCATATCACTTAAAAATTATGTTGGATTTAAAAAAGTATTAATATAAAACATAATTTTCTATAATTTACCACATTTTTCATTAAATAAAAAACCATAATAAATAAAAAGTAATTTTTTAGATAAAATACTTTTCTAAACAATGAATGATATTATTAGTCATTTTTTGTAAACTAATTGAATTTCATTCAAATTAAAAGTAGTAATTATTTTCTTTTATAGATATTTCAAAGTGGTTACTCCTATTCATTATATGAAATTTAATTTCTAGGTTTTGATGATCATTCTTAAATATTTATATTTTATATAAATATATTATGGTTTTGTTTATGTTTTGTGTTGTATGTGGAGAAAGCTATCGAACACAATGATTTACTTAATGGGAAAAATATATAAAAATATTTTGTTGTTACACATGGGGTGATTTTTTCTTCCATGTGACTTCTGAGAAGTTTCCATTTATGAAAATAGAAACATACCCCAAAAATAATGGAGTACTTATGATATAGAAAATATCATGACAGTATAGAAAAGAAAGGTGAGACTCCTGAAACAAATAGAGAAATACAATGAATAGGGAACCCAATAGAGGTGGACTGATGGTGTAGAGTGAGTTAGGAGAAAATAATAAATCACCAGTATGAAACTAAGGATTTTATTAGGTGAAAAAGAGAATAAATTCTAGGTATCAAACAAAATGATAAAAGAATAAGAGGAATAATAAACTTGTTCACGTACTAGTTCCTATGATATTAATTATCACATAAGCTATGAGAAAAAAGAAGAAGAATAAGTTTTAGAGTAAGACTGGAATGCAAGAGTCATTATAAAATATTTATTCTATTTTTATGTTCTTTAATGTTGAGGTGAGATATCTTAGTGAACATGTTTTCAAGAAGATATAGATTTTGAAATATTTTCATAGACCAAGTTTCAAGAAGTGATTTAAAATATTGGAAGGTCATTAAAGAATCATTTGTTAAGGAATGGGATATATGTTTTGATGCATTGACATCCAGTACTGAGTGGTGATCAATATTAAAAGGTGTTAGGAATTTTACAAGATTACTCGAGTGATTTATGACTATGGGAAATATTATACGTATTTATTCACATGTATAATTTAATGAAGGCTCCCCTATGTAATACGGTGAGATTGTGTACTTGATGATAATTTAAAAAATCACTAATAATTAATGAAAAACATGTTAATGGACAATCTTTGACTTTGACATCCCAATTACAATGGGTATAATGTTTATGAGGAGGGAAAAAAAGAAAAAACACACATATTAATCGTTATTTATGGAAATAATTGCATGTAGGTGTGTATTCTAGGTTAAGGAAGAAAGGATCTATTTGTATTAACCAACAACATAGCTTCAAATACCAAATGAGTTAAACCGTTAAAATAACATCTGGAACATGATAAAAAGTTCACAACACCTAATTCACCCCATCTTATGTGTCTACACCTGATCTTATGAGGAATTTCACATGGGTACCTCTGTGTGAGTGTAATTTCCTATATATGCATCATCTTCGTCATGTTCATAAATAGTATCATGTTCTAAAATATAATTTGGTTCAATATTTATGAAATTTATTGATAGGAAACATGAAGTTGGAAACATATATTTCTTTAGAGAGGTCACATCTAATATATGTGTATATTCTTGTCCAATGAATGATACTAAAGATGAATGTGGGGATAAAAATTCCCCAAATCCCATGTCATGGGGTTTTTATAGGGATATTATATATATATAACTCCCTTTAAATCTCATTCTCATATTCAGTTTGGATCCTAATATGATGGAATACCACTGTGAGAACCTCCATACAGGTTAATGTTCTCTTTTATTGGTGAGGGGACTATTGAAGTAGTCCCTAAGGATAGCATTGATGATGTATAATGATTGTAGTTAATATTAATATAGAATTAACCCTGATCAAATATTGAGATATTATGAAGGGAATCAAAGATATCAGAACCATTAGGGACATGGAACTTCCTTTAAGTTGCAGTGGTTGGACAAAGAACTTCTTATACAGCTTCTTATAGAATTAGGGTGACACATTGTTAATGAATACCATGGTGAATAAGATCATATATTGTTATCTAATCAGTGGTGTCTGTAACGACCCGGACCCGAACAGCCACCCGAACAGTACTAAATGGGTCAGGTGCTACTACCTTAAGCACACCTCCCTGAATTCCAAAGTCTGCCGACAAGTAGTGAGGGTATGATAGGTATAGTGGGGAGGCTATACCCTCTTGTAGAATAATAATAATGGTACTGGTCCAAGTATAACAGTAGAGATACAGCGGAATAAACCACTCAGCTGAGTCGAACCAGACCTGTAGAGCGGAAGCACATTCAATCTCAATAAATAGCGGAAGAAATAAATATATCAATAGTATAGGAAATAAACACAACACCATGATGATAACATGTAACAACTCCTGAACAATAAAACATGTGTTTAATGCAGGTCATACATATTTGAATATAAAAAGGCACCAATGGATAACCAACTGTAGATACCAAAAATAAGCATGCTGATACAGATAAGAAAACAAGACAGAGTAAATCTAGCTAGGTAAGACCTCACGGTCCATACCATCTCTATGAAACAACTAACACAGCCCAGCTCTTGAGGCTGGCCACTTTCCTATACGCAAATCCATAAAGTCTACACGCGTCCCGAAGGGCCCGTGCAGGGTGTGAGACAAATCATAGTAGGATACCACCCAACAGTGCGTACCTAATATAATTGTATAAGCAGACATACATTTATATGAAAAATAGTAAATAGAACGATGCACAAATAAACAAAAACTCAACTGGTGCTCAGCAGCCACCATAGAGTGTCACCTGCTTCGGCCAACACTGGAATCTCTATTGTGTATCCTAGCACCATGTGCGACCTGACACCACATGTCTCAAGTACTGATGTCCCGAAGGCACGCCCAAGAATAGTAACCCGGCACCTTGTGCCTTCTGACACCTCGTGCCTCAAGTAATGACGTCCTGAAAGCATGCCCAAGAAGTAACTCGGAGGAACAATGATGTCTGCTCTCAAATAACGTATCCATAGGGACAGAAATATTTTCCCTCAAATAATGGTGAGCCTCATCCCCAAACCTAATAGCCTCAATGCTATCCTCTGAAGGATCCTCACCTCATATGTTGATTTCTATGTAATGAAACCCCAAAAAAAGTACATAAACGACATCTATGCGGGCCTCTACCCACACAAGTGGTCAAAACCAACTCATCATGGAGTATCTCTATATGCACACTACTCAATTTTCTGGGTGAGCGGTAATCACCAAAATAATACCTAATCCACCACACATCTGACACCTGATGTCCCATGCAACCATGCCGCTCATGTATGATGGCCTCTCCATCCATGTAACCCAGGAAATGCCCAAACTAACTGTTGTACTACCTCAAGATGATGTCCATGATGCCTAATCTCGTGGTCAAAACCACCCAATGTAACCCGGTCCATGCCCAACCTCTGATCAGCATCACACAAGAATATTCGGGCCATTCCCAACACCACCCAAAAGGGTAAAACATATGCAATTAAGCAATTTAATATATAACGTATTTAAACAGAAAGCGTAAACAACAAAAACATTCTAAACAGTTGATTTTCACTATGCAAGGTGCTAAACCATACCAGCATTGAGGTCTTGAATGATTCTAATAATTTATATCAGGCTTAAAAAGTTAAACTCAACAGTTTATAACAATATAATTCAAATATAACTATTTTGGTATCCCCAACCAAAATGGCCGATGAGCTATAACCCCTCGTTCGGCCCCACTCAAGATAAAATGGTAACAGGGAATACCCAAATGAATCCCATAGGTGCATAAATAATATAATAATCAATAAAAAAATAAAATTGGGTCCTGCTCAAAATACTAAAAAACGCGTCGTATGCCGCGTCACCGTGGAGCGGCCAGAGCGAATAAAAGAAAGTACACATCCTGTACATTATGACTACACGCCATGTATATCATTTAACTGTTCATTTGGTGGCTGGAATTCAACCGACATACTTTCCAGAACCTACCAACATGCGTACAGGGCGTGTACCTAGAGAAAAACGGTGTGTACTCGGTTTCCCTTCTCTTCATCTCCTGACTTACCCACACACCATTTATTTCTCTCATACACAGCCAGACTACATTCCGTGTTCAGGTGCAACATGACATGTAATTGGTTAAACAAATCTACCCGGCCAACAGGCCTACACGCCATGTGTGGCCTCCACACAGTCAAGTGTACACAGTGTGTCTCAAACTACACGCCGTGTAGTAAGAAAGTTTCTACACAGTCATCACACGATTTGTACTCAGCGAGCACATGGTCAGTCACTCTTCTAACATATACATGGTATGTACTTAATGTACACGGCATGTAGTCTAGGAATTTCTAGAAACAACCCATTTTCTCCAGTTTCCTCATAAAAAAGTCAAAAATTCAAACAGGCTCGGGATTTTGACCCGTTCTAAAAACAAGGGTTCTTATAGTTTCCTAGACATGGTGTATTTCTATATCGAAAACAATAATATAGTAAAGGTAATAATTTTCTCTCTCTTAGGAGAAACTCCCAATGTAGTTTGATATAGAGATAGGGGAATCCTACCCCCTATTGGCATATCTGTATGGAGTTTTTCTTTGTGTATTCAGTCTCTATAGATTAATACAAGGTATTTTCAAGTTTGTAATTATCCCATAATACAGTTACTCTTCAACCATTTCAATCAATTTTGAGTTCCATATGTTCTAGCTAGGTTAAACTGTATATTGTGGACCAAGTGTTGTTGAAATTGTAGCAATGGATGTTAGAAATGAAAATGGAGTATAATCAAAGTTCCCTCACTATGTAGTTCATGGAACCCTCGATACTATGTGGTTGTCCCTATACTATATGGATATAATAACTATTTAAAGTATATTCATCATAAATTTAATTTATATTTCACTGAATGAGAACATTGAACTGATCTATGAAGTCTTAGTAATTATAATTCATGGTCAATAAAGTTATTTTTAAAGAGAAAATTCGTATTGGGTCCACTATTATGTTTCTGACATACCCTTTATTCCTATGAAATTACATATCAGTGTAGACATTATTTTCAATGGATGGTGGTCACTAGGACATACTAACAAAACATTGGGCTCTGCATTAGTCGATAGGATGGGAATTGGTTCATACCTTAAAGATTTTTATGCCTATTTTTGGACTCTCTTAAAGATTTAATACATGTTCATGAATAGTTACTTTTTTTAATATTGTTTAACCTTAATAAATCCATTGCTTGGTAACATATAATTAAGAAGAATTTACAAAATGAAATTATATTGTCTCTTATTTGATCTATATTTATTGTCACTCTCTAGTATGGATCCATATGGGAATGCATTTTGGAATTTATCACCATCCATAGAAATAATGGGATCCTATGAAAGACGGATGAAGGTATTTTGAGTTTAAATATATCTTGTGAGAGGGGCCTCATATGTATCCTAATAATGGGAATCAGAGTCCACATAGTTTGGCACCATTTAATGATACACATCATAAATTATAGTTTCATGTGAAAGAACCATTCCAATGAACTCCCTTTTAATTACATGCATCTAATACATGTCTGGAGTGGTTTTAAATCAAATTTAATGGAAATAAATGTGAAAGATACCATGAAATTTGTTTTTTGGGACTTAAATATAAGACAACCTTTCTACTTTATCTTGTTTTTTGGTAACTAGATAGGTGATGGTATGGTTGGGGACAATAACTGATAGGCGACTATTTTACCTTCATTATATTAGTCCATGATGGAATCCCATGCTCATAAATTTCGGAAATGAGATGTGTGTAATCGTATAATCATCACATAAGGATTTATTGGTCAACCAATGCTCATCACATATGGCCGTTTATACTCATCACATAAGGTGGTTGGTTTTTTATGCTCATCACATAAGAATACTAGTCAAGTTAGGATATACCTCTTCCTGAGGAGAAGATATGACAATAATGGTGTTGGGATTGAACCTCATATAGGCATCATTTGTATCCTTCTTGAATAGAAATAATAAACCATGTAGTTCAAGTTATAGAGTTTGAGGTCATGTGGTATGACCAGTCTATAAAATTCAACATCATATGGTCAGGACTACATTCGATGAAGATTAAATTAATAATGTTAGGACTACTTGGTGAATGGTACCTGGAAATAGGTTGGTTTGGAACTTATGCATGATCGTACCTTTTATGTTTTCCCTAATATAGGATTCAAGTGAACGATTTTTAGAATCCCAATTGAGAATCTGAACTCAAGGAATATAATGATCCAAGAGAATAATCTCAACTAAAACAGTATGATAAAACAATGAATAATATCTTAACTCAATAAATTATTAGGATAATGGTTGGGGATGCAGTTTTGGTAACCAAAATCCTATATGACCTAACAAGAAATCTTCATGGTGCGACTCTAGATTTTTATATGGGATTAGAAAAAGAAGTAATGTGATCTGGTAAAAATCCTGAGACCGTAGCCCATCACTGATCTGAACTTAGGTTGAATAGTATATTCTCCAATGGTACAGACTGGCTAGGAAGGGCTAGTTGCCCAGGTAAAATATGAGGGGGATGTGGATCCCAGGTTCAAGGAAAAGTGTTTCCAAATTAGGTGTACTAGGTAAAATTCCACCTAGGTAAGAGGCCTGAGAGAAGTGACACCTAGGTTTGATCAAGGTTTCTCAAGAGATTGATAAAATAGGTATTTAGGAGGCTCAGGTATTACATTCTCATGTAGTGTGGTTCTCAAGTGGTTCTGTGCTCAGGTTTTCAATACCCATCTGTTTTAGTGCTCATGTGGTCCAATGCATACGTGGTTAGGTGATCAAGTGGTATGATGCTGAACTGGTCTAGCACCCATGTGGTTTTGTGTCCATGTAATTGAGGTCCCAAGTGGTCTAGTACCCAGGTGGTTGACACTCATAATTCTTGGTCCCTAGGGAAAGAAACCAATCAATAGGGCGTGGTGAAAGTGTTTCTCTCCCTCCTCCTTAGATTTGGATTCAAAAATCACCATTAAGAGTCCAATGAAGAATTAAATGTGAAAACAAACATCATGTTATCGGGTCCTCTATATTGGTAATCCATCTAATTTAGTGTCAAAAATAAAAGGCAAGGGATAAATTTTATAGGAAACACCTTACCTGAGCACCTAGCTATGGGAGGAAACAACCTTGGTAACCCAGGTATTCTAAAAAGGTATGTGTGGAAGGGAATATACTGAAAGTAACACATAGAAGATGGATTTTCACAAGACTGTGATGTTTGAGGTTGGGTGTGTGGGGGAAGGTTACACATGGAGAAGTGAACAAATAAAGTATGTCATGCATGGAGAAGTGTGTACATAGAGCGGAGTGTTCCTGGAAGGGTTCATCATGGAAGACTATGGTGCAAAATGATAGTCATGTAGGGAAGGTACCATATATGGAAGGGTAAAATTGAATTAGGGAACACATAGATAGGGGGACACAAGGAGTAGAGCATGGGAGGAGAAGAGTGCACATAGGTAAGGGAGTGTGAGAACAATCCCACCTAGGTGTAAACTACTCGTAATTTGGGAGAACCACTCCTAACTTTAGAAGACTATAACTTTTGATCTGTAAGTATTTTTTTGATCATTAAAAAGTCAAATTAAATCATATGAAATGAACTAACCTTGGATATTAGGTTCAGCTATAATAGGCATTTTTTAAGGCTAAAAAGTATCCAAGAGTCCCTTAAAATGAGTTTTATGCATTTGAAAACATTTTTTCTATTAATGGATGAAATACAAGACATACTCCCAGTGGGAGGTTATCACCATGACATCACAAGATTGGGTGATGTTTGAAGGACCCCGGAACACCCTGAGAGGGGAGGGGTGAATCAGGGTGTCAACTTTTTCATTTTAAAGTTGTGAATATTTTTCCCACATTGGTAGAAACTTGTTAAATATATTAAATAAATTAAAGTAGGGAGATGACACAACACTTTTACTTGGTTCACCACTAAGGGATACATCCATGAAGTATACGCCGACAGGTTGTCAGGAATACCTAAATATATTAAACTTCACTAGATGTGGATGATATGGTTTGAGTATAGTATCTCTTTCCCAATCACACTACCTTTACAAATGTTTAGGGATAGCTCACTGCATACCTTTGGTCACTCCCATTGACTCCCCCAGGCTCACTTACATGGGTGAATTCCCACTCAGTTTATAGACATGAAGGTCTATTCAATAGATTTTCATTGAAGTCTTTTTATATTTTAGCACGAGAAACTTCTTGCATCGAAGTCCTGGATTGATGTCGTTGAAAGCACTGATCACACACACCATATATTCAAAATCCTTCCAGAAGTTTAACACCACACTTGCACGCAATTCCCCAACTTTGACGCAAGATTTGGGAATGGTTTCGAAAGATGAATTTTGTGCAACAACTACTTTCTATGAAACCTTTATATTTTGCGCAACTGCACCAAAGGGTTCAAATGGTCTTTTAAAACTAAAGGAACACCTTGGGCGAAAGATTTACTTTTCCAATCTTTCACAGACAAATATTTACCACGGTTGGGAAAATAGATTTTCTTTTGAAAATTCTTAAGTCTTCTATAGGGGTAGCCACATATTTATAGGCCTTTGATGACCCGACACACAAGATACTGACACATTTTCTTTGGAGCGTGTAATTTTCTTTCCAAGCACGTAAAAGCACTTTTGACGTCGCGTTGGGAGCGTAAGATTATTTTGGGAACATCATCTTTCGTGCACATTTATTTCTTGCGCATACTTTTTCCCTTTGTTATTTTTCGACGTTCTGATCCTAAAACAGGTCTTGTGTCAAGTTACAAAAACACCTTCACTCTTGTGCACAAAAACTAATCTTTTTCGAACTCTTCAAATCTTTAGCGCACCTTCCTTTTCCAAAAAACACATTTATCCATTTTCTGATTTCCAGCCCCAAAAAATTGGTAGGCACTTGAGAACATCACCACCTTCAATACTACATTCAGATCAAACTGTATGACCTCTTTCCATATAATCTCTCTGATCATCCTTGAAAGGGTTGACAATAATAAACCCAAAACATGATCAACCCAAAGTAGATTGAAAATAAAAACAAACCAAACTCCTTTTCAAGAAAAGAAAATTCATGGTTCCAATAATGCTTTTAAAGCTCCTATACTCCTCATTATGTGAGCAGTAATGCGACACATGTAGACCCCATCAATGTCTAATTAATCGAGGGTGACACTCTATCATCAACTCAGCTCATGTCATATGAGTGAGTACCATATTATTTCAATAATACAAAAATAAATGGATCATAAATTTCAGGTTCCAAAAATGACCATAATTTATGGGATCATATTTGGTATTAGGACCCCAATGCTAATACCAACTCAATGGATATTTTATGTATTTTTATGCCTATTATTCCATTTATTTCATCATAAACCATGATTTAGAGTAAAATTATATTTTATTTATATTTTCTGGATTATATGGTATTATTTTTATTTTATTAATGCTTATTTTGATAATTTTAGGTGCATATATCTTTGGAGAACAATAATTTACAAACACACATTCTTCTAGGTTACTTTGTTTTGTATTTTATTTTTATTCTTTAATTTTAAAACATTTTAATGGAATTTTCTTATGACCATGCTCTATGTTCTAAAATTTTATGATGCTACATCTGAAAAATTAATTATAATATACATTCCTTGATTCAAATATTTAAAGTAGGTTGTATTTTCTAGCATTTATGAGTTTTTTTTTATTTTATTTTTGAAAAAACGATTATAATTATATATCATTTAGAATCACTACTTTAAAACCATTAATTCTAATTATTAATTATGAGAAATAGTTTGAAAAAACTAATTGTAACTATTTGGTTTCCAGAAACATAATTATAAAATAGGGATATTGGTTTGAAGCCGTAAACAATCCAAAGTGGTTTTTAGTTAAATGGAAATCCAATTATATAGATTTTAAATTTGATGGAAAACTTTGGGAGTGTGAAATAAGTGTGGTGGGGGTGCCCCATCTGTTTAAAAATGTTTTATTATTTTTCATGAATACTTTTAAACTATGTTAAAGTAATTTCATTGTATTAATTTCTTATTCATTTTTATTTTAAATTCAGGCCACTATATTTTTATTTCTATCATTTGTTATCTTAAATTATTTATATTAATATAATATAAATCCAATCATGGAGATGATTTTTTCATTGCTTTATATCAGTAGTGTGTGTGAGAGAGATGTCTATTTTGTCAGAGAGAGACATTATAAAATAAAAACAAAGTTGTTTATTTTGTTATGTAACATTGAATTGTCAAAAGACTTCATGGAAGTTTCTCTAACAATCCAAAAAACATTTGTGGATAGTGTTATTACTTTTTATTATTTTAAATATTAATACAAATTTTAAAGCTTAAATAATAAAAAAACTAAAAGTAAAATTTATTTTGGGTATTCTATTTATTTTAATAATATATTTATAATTATAAATATGACCATGAAAGGATCATTATAACTTTTTAGAATCCTTCAATAATATTTTAATTAAATTTTTAGAATTAAAAAAGTATTTAAAAATAAATTAAACAATTAATTAAAAAGGTTAACATATAAGTTGGTGCACTCTAATGAATATTCCATTACTTCTAAAACTAATTGTATCTATACATGAGAGCCCTATCATTTTATTTTATTTTAATTTTATTATAAATTATTTAAAATATTATTAGGTGATATTTAACTTCTTTGTAAGATCTATTAGTAAATTTATCTCAAATAGTATCAACCATAGATCTATTATCATTATCTCTCATAAAAATGACTTATTTCTCATAAAAAATATTTAAAAAAATACAGATACAAAGTGACATAAAATATCATCCTATTTCATTAGAAAATATGAGGGGATGAAGTCTAGAGGAAAAAAGAAGGAATAAAATCATAAAGGGAATCAGTTATTAAAAGAATTTGGGATTTCTTCAATGATATTGAATTACATGAATATATTTTCGTGGATACATTCAGAAATGGAGATATTTAAAATCATTAATCATGGTATAATTAATTACATTTTTTTGGTTAAATAAAAAGATCTGAAACAATATTAGTGTCATTGTCACAACCTAACTCTACATGAACTTCATTATAGATGAAAATAATATTGAGTTGTGACCCATGAATCCCACCATCAATAAGTCATGTGTTAATAACAATAAACCAGGGCATATTATCACACATATTTGAAAGAAATTAGCCATTATAAAGTAAAATACATATCAACATAAATAATATCAATGAAATATTCCAAACCAAAATGACATGAATAATTTATACTAAATGCATGTCAAGTCACACAAGTAATCATAATGTGAAAAAATGACCACAAAATTTTAAATACCCCATGAAAGTAATATCACTAGTGACCATAACTAGTAATTGTAGAGACCCCAAAGCTTGACGTACGTGGACATTATATTACTTTTGCAGAATACTTAATACATACCAAAAACCAACACTCAAGGACCATAATAGTCTAGTGTCTTTGGAAACTCGGAACATACTCTTCTAATAATGATGAAAGATCCTCAACATCTCCCATAAAGATCTTCCCATTTTTTTTTCTTACCTAAAACCATTATTTATATCCTGGGGAAAACAAAACATATAATGGGTGAGCTCAAATGATAACTAAGGGTAAGCATGGAGAAAATAAAACCAACCATATGCATTTGAACATAAAAACATGAACATAATATTTAAACATCAAAATATAGAGCAATGACATAAAACATGGTAGTATGTAAGGAATAGATTATAATGGAACATCAATCATGATAAAATATCATCGGAATAAAACAGGTAATTGCGGAAAAACATTAAGCACATGATATAATTTCTATAGTAGCCAAGGCATTTCTGCCAAGACCATCTTAGTGGACAAAGTCTCTTACTGAACCGAGTTCAGTCCTCGTTCCAGTCCTATATCACTGAACTAGATTAACTTTTCGTTCCATAAATGTCTATCTCATGAGATATAAATCATTACCCAATGCATTGGAGAGAGATATATGCCCCACCCATCTCATAATGAAATCATTCTAACTTGTTCCACAACATAAACATAAATCATTCAGCATGACCCAAAAAATAAAAATGGGTGTCATAAACATCATCCCATCATAACATAATCCATATAAAACAAATGGATATCATTTAATCATAAGAAAAGTTAAACCATTTAAATTATAGAGATATTATACTTGAAACAAACACATATGAAATAATGTCATCTTAGATGTAAAATGGTTTTGATAAATACTTGAAAAACATTTTTAAGGAAAATATCCTTTCTTCTTGAAAATCATTTTATTTTCACAAAATTACATGCAATTTTAACAGAAAAGGATTTTATTGAAGATAACCTTTAAATCATTTAGAGTAAACATCATGAAAATAAGGTGTTATGAAAATGTAAAAATCAGTTCATGCTGTATAAGTTAAAAAACATTTTCCTCCTACATTTAACGGAAAAGTCAAAAAGTACCACATATGGTAAAAAAAAGAAATATTCCTTCCATAACACAAAGTAAAAGTTGAATATGGGTAAAAATGACTTTAAAAATACATGGATGAATATTAAACACTTTTTGAAAAACATTTTTTTATGGACATGGATGAAAAATATAACCCCATTAAATACTTACGAATAAACAATCATGGATAAGATCGAGATTGGAATAGTTATCCCTTACCTTAGGTCTGATATGCTTCGTATGTATCCGAAACTCCTCTATAGTGGGTTTAAACATATTATTAACTTTTAACAGAACCATAATAATATTTATTATATCATATATGATTCTCTTATGACTTTATATTACCCGTTCTTTTGCAAATTTCATGTTAAAGCAGTGTTTTGGGTAAAATCATTTTATTTATCGTACATGTTTGGACTAGTTGTTCTTGATATTATTATTACTTATATCAAGATTTACTTACTTAATGAAATTAAATCATGATTTATATATCATATATATTCAGTATATATATATATATAATAGATAGATAAATGAAATGCAACACACCGTTCATGGAGACGGTAGGCCGTACGTACGCATGAACGTTGTTCTCCGTTCCTTATTTATTTGAATGAAATTAAGTAGATTTCATATATATATATATATATATATATATCTAGTAGCTTTATAATGTCATATATTTCATTATTATTAATTATATATAGTTTATAATCATTCTTGAGTGGTTAAAATGGAGAATGAATCTCATCGGGTCGTGGAGATGGTAATCCGTACGTACGCACGAGCGATGATATCATTCCCATATTTATTTAATTGAATTTTACTGGATGATATAATATCTCATAAACATTATGATTTTATATTAACCATATATAGTTATTCATTACACCATTATACCCATCCAACTAAGGTGGTGGTGGAAAAACAGATTACACCATTCCATACGTACACATGTGCGGTTATTTGATTTTCTGTAGGATGGATAGAAGGTGAAATAGGGTTGTTTCATATTTATAATAATATATCAGTATATGAGTGATACTGATGTTATTAATTAATAACTAAACAACTAAAGAAGAGGAAGTACAAGAAGAAATAAATTTGAATGAATCGGTAACGGATATTACTTCTTCTTCGACATGCCTCTTTGAAACCTCCGCTTAAGGCACTAATTTTGGACTTTGAAGAAGACCAGGACCTCTAGAATATTACTAGGGGTGTTTAGAAGAGTAACGGGCAGGGGTTGGCCAAGCATGAAGGCTCAAAGTTGTGTAATGAGGAGAGGGAGGAGCTGCGCTTTTATACGGGAGGAGAGGGGAACCTTTGGAAAGTGTGAAAATATTATTTTATTATAAACATATATTCGGTTTAAAAATTTCCACAAATAATTAAATATGAAGATAATATGACTCATTGTCGAAATAAAATCATCCCATCATAATTGGACATGTTTTGTATAATATTTTAATCATTATAATTTTATTTATTTAAATCAGTTATTAATGAGGTAAAGACTGCATCATTATTGTGTCATAAATAATTTAATTTATTTGATGTATAAAAATTATAAAAAAACCACCATGTAGGAAATTTTTTTAGCTTTCCAATGAATATTTATAGTCAAAAAGATAATTTATATAACACATAATAAAAAATTATTACTAATCGATTTTTGTTAATGTCAATTTTGTCTTTACATTAAATTAATTAATCCAATTTGTCATTATCACTACCATGTGGCTCAATGGGGTCCCAAAATCAACCCAAGGATTCCCATGGTCGTCCACTATACATTAAATAAGGATATGACATGTGTTAAGGTAATTTTGAATTATTATACTATTCTTTTAACCTTGAATTACCCTATTTACCTTTAACTGCAGTAAATAAAAGTCTGAAGTAACTATTCACCAAAAATTATTTTCATCTTATGGAACCACATTTTACTTCTTTATAACATCCATGTATGTCGTATTTTTGAAATTCAATTCACAGAAGTGGTAAAATTTCATTTAAATGAGAGAGTCAGTTTTTTAACTCCCTCTAAGTGGTTTCACTATTCATCAAAAATTGATGTTTTTCAGAAAAATACCAAAAATTTAGCCTTAGCTATATTTGATATTCCAAATTTAAAAATGATGTATATTTTTTCAAAATTAAAACATAGAGGTGACATTAATAAATTTTAAAAGTAATTCCCGTTATCAAAACAAATAGCATGTTTTTAAGAAACGATAACTATCAAAAGATCGACACTTGTTTATGTCCAATTTCAAAGTGAAATTAATTTCAATGACCAACATTAGATTAAATGGTAAAAATATATTCTAATTACACTTTAAAACAAATAAAAAAGATAATATAACAATATAAATTATTGCGATGAAAAAAGTTGTTTTTAATTAAACTATAGCGTGTTTTTACTATTCATTAAAAATATGAAAGTTATCTGAATAATATGAAAAATTTATCCAAACTAAATTATTGTATCCTGATTCGAAGGAAGAATTTTATTTTGTCATACTGAAATTATAAACATGACAAAAACTATATTTAATATGGGTGCGCCATTAAAACGCTACAAAACTGCATTTTTTTAAAAATACATATTTTACCCGAATTTTTTTTTGTTCTCATACCATGTTCTAGAAAATGTGTAAGATGAATAATAATGTTATAAAATTAAAATTTTAGTTAATAATATTCATAACGGACAGTTCATAATAATATTATAACCATATATTGTTGTTTAGTGAAACCCGGTATTGCGTACTACACAAGCTATCGAGGAAGGTCGCGATAGCATGTAACAAAGCCAAAAATAGTGTTTCTGTATATTATAAGCTAATACGGTGTTGCATATCATACAAGATAATTTTGGTGTAACACACAACACAAGACATCAATGAAATTAAAATAGTATTTTTCATAAAATCTCAGGGTGTTACATTCTACCCCCTTAAAGTGAATTTCGCCATCAAAATTTGTCGGGGTTAGAAATGGTTTACTTATTGAAAGTTTCTTTAATAGAAACCCACGTCGTAAAATGTAATACCAAAAATGAACATTAAAAACTAAATTATGAAACGTAACAGTTACCCAAATTAACTAATCACTAGGTTTCCACATAAGAGAACATATGTGAAAATATGGATATGGAAGGGAAATCTAACCATCAAGTTCTCATAGAGAGTGGTAGAGAACATGGATATGAAAAATCCAAAAATCACAAAGCCATAAATTTGTGATGATCTATGGTACCATCTGATTTATCAGATATGAGGACATTATGACAACATTTTTGGTTTTCATAATCATTTTCCTAAAGTTGAAGAATAATTAAAAGAAATGAAGTGGAATTTTTGTGATGATCTATGGTACAATCACTGTTGTTTGTGATAATCATTCCATCTATAGTACAATCACTGTTGTTTGTGCCATGATCAATTCCTTTTTTGGTTTTCATAATCATTCCATTTTTGTGATAATCATTCCATTTTTTGGTTTTCATAATCATTTTTGTGATGATCTATGGTACAATCACTTTTATTTGTGCCTTGATCAATTTCTACATCATCTCTTAAAAAAATGAAGTGGAATTTTTCTTCCATGAAGTGTTAGAAGATCATTCGATGGAATGATGGGATATTCCATCTGTCTCAAACAAAAAGTTAGCAAAAGTAATCAAATATACATTAGTCCATCTATAGTGAGGTTAATATTATATGATTCCAAAAATGGACTTATACATCATCTATCATACCTCTTAATATAAAAAACTAGTTTCTACTAACCAAGGACTTCCTGTAGGCCTGTGGTAGGCGATAAAGGCCCGTCGAACTTCGGTTTTTGGTTCGATTACCGCAGCCTAGTCCAACGCGATGGGTTTTCGCCCATCCAGCAGGTTGTCTTTTTTCTAAAACTACATTATTATAACATTCCATCAATAATATCAAAAAACTGTTCTAGCCTTAAACAATACTATCTTATGTCCAACATAATACTTCTGTCCCAGCTCATAGTATAAAGAAAACAATTACTATAAATGTCATCTGTGGAGAAGGTGGATACCATCATTTATCACCAATATATCATACGATATATCTTGTTGGTTTCATTACAAACATGTGAATACCTTAATCATTTTTTCTCTTGAATAATGAATACCCATTTAACCTTAGTGAAATCATATATGTTTTCAAAATTTAACACTTTCCACATACCAAAATCCCAAAATTTCTATATACTGAAACCATGATATAACTTTTTCATTATATCAGGCATGAGCTCATTTCGTTTTTTCTTTATCCCTTGATTATGTGCATATCAACTTATTTCAAAAAATATTTCAATCACTTTTCATGGTTACCAATACCATAAAATTATAGGAAACCACAATAGACCAATACATAAATATTCTAATATTCCATGATACTATATACAACATTATTTTGGAATCCCATTACCGAAACACTTAATCATTCCACCACATCATTGTCATATTAAACATATCCAATAGTGATCGTACGTGAATTTCCTTTGTCCTTTTCCTTAAGTGGTTTCTCATGTCGATCATCATTAACCCTTGGATTTTGGCATTGATTAGAATAATGCCCCATTTCCTTACACTTGAAGCAATGAAGTGTTGGTGGAGCGTTCTCGGTAGTCTTTTCTCTATTCGCATCATTATCTACCTTTTTAACATTAGTTTGACACTCAACTGCTCGATGACCTTATTTTCCACACTTACAAAATTTTATAGTCCCTTTAAGACAATCTCCACCATGCTTATTTCAACACTTTGAGCATAATGAATCATTCATCATCTTTTCATCATTATTCTGAAATTTCTCCTTAAACTCCATCTTTCATTTCTTGTCAAAACCATGTGATGGATATGTAACACCAAATTCCATTTCTACTTTGATAGCACAACGCACAATTTCATCATAGCTACTAAAGTATCTTATATCTAATGACCTTCTAAGACATGGTTTTAAGCCACTGATGAATCGATCAACTTTACTTTCAGGTTGGATGATAAATCCAGATTCATACCTTGAAAGCCTTGTAAAATTCTCTTCATATAGACCAACATAATCATCATCCTTTTGCTTTAGCTCAAGGAAATCCTTTTCTATCTTTGTTCGAAGAATATGAGGACAATACTTAATGAAAAATAAGTTTTTAATCTCATCCCATTCCATGGATTCAATTTTATCTCAAGGCCTCGTTTCTTAATTAGAGTCTGTGATTGATCTACATAACCTTCTAAACGGTAAATAGCTAGAATGAATTTTTCATGTTTCAAACAATGAAGTATGGAAAATGTCTTATCAATGGTACTGATCCATTGTTCAGAAACAAGTGGATTAGAAGACCCACTGAAAGAAGGTGGACGTTGACTCATGAAGGACTTAATAGAATATTTTTCCATTGTCTGCTCATTTGGAAGTCCCGAATGATTTATAGCTTGTGTAAGTATAGAAATAATATTTTTCAGTCCATCTCCCATAAAATTGGTTTGATCAGGAGGAAAATCATTTCATTGTTCGTTACATTGATCTACACGGTTCCTTCGGGTTTCACCCATGGTCTAAAACCCAAAAAGAATAGTGTAAGAGGATAAAATCATGCTAGGGAAAACAACATAATAAAGGGGGAGTACCTTCAATATATAACATCTTAGGGTAAATTCTAAGTTTGTTACCATAATTCTATGACTATAACCAATACTTATACTTAACCTTATGGTAATCCCTAGACATACCTTAGAAATTTCTCTAGGGATCTCACTAATGTTTTTGCATCCTAGTTTCCAAAGGTTAACTAAACCTCTCCTCTGATACCAACTTTAGAGACCCCAAATCTTGACGTACATGGAAATTACATCACTTTTCCGAAATACTTAATACATAACAAAAACCAACACTCAATGACCATAATAGTTTAGTGTCTCTGGAAACTCGGAACATAATCTTCTAATAATAGTGAAAGATCTTCAAAATCTCCCATGAAGATCTTCCCATTTTGTTTTCTTACCTAAAACCTTTCTTTATATCCTGGGGAAAATAAAACATATAAATGGTGAGCTCAAATTCTCAATAAGGGTAAGCATGGAGAAAATAAAACCAACCATATACATTTGAACATAAAAACACGAACATAATATTTCAACATCAAAATCTTGAGCAATGACATAAAACATGGAAGTACGTATGGCATAGATTATAATGGAACATCAATCATGATAAAATAGCATGTGAATAAAACAAGTAATTGTGGAAAAACATTAAGCACTTGATATGATTTCCATAGTAGCCAATGCATTTCTTCCAAGACCATCTTAGTGGATAAAGTCCCTTACTGATCCGAGTTCACTCCTCATTCCAGTACTGTATCACTGAACCAGATTAACTTTCCATTCCATCCATGTCTATCTCCTGAGAAATAAATCATTACCCATTGAATTGTAGGGAGATATAGGTCCCACCCATCTCATAATGTAATCATTCTTACTTGTTGTTTCCTCTAGAATTGGGAATGACCTATTCGGTTTATGGTTCAAACATTCCAAGCAGTTTCTAACAGGTTTATTCGTAGAACCATAAACATATGATTATTCCTTATCCATTTGGACCTACATTCCAAAGGTAGGCGCTCATTAGTTATGCAATGATGAGGCTTAGGATTTTTCATTGGTTGAGAGGATGGGAGGTCGGAATCCTCAAACCTTTTTGAGGGGAATTATTGTCTACTCTGGGACTCTCTTTATTGATTTAAGTAATGTCCGTGAACCCTTATTAAATTACCAAGTATAAAATGTGATTTCCTTTAGATCTGACAATCAATGATTGATATGTAAAAAATTTAGAGAATCTTTTATATTTATTCTAGGTTCTTCATCGATATAGAATCATCTATATTTGTTAGAGATTCTTAGTCAATGGTATCCTTCAATACATTATATAAAAGTCTCTTGGTCATTATGATGACCGTACTGGTTTTAAAGACACTTAGTGGGGCACTTGAAGTTTATTGTCATTCAGAAGGACATAGATTATTTCAGAGTTGGGATCATACCCGCAGATGGGCTACCTATGTATCCTTTATGTAGAAAAGGAATCAGAGCCCACGTAGTTCGAGAAAGGGAGTATGATGTTTATGTATTATTGATGGCTCAAAGAAAGATTTCATAATTACTTTTACAATCTAAGCTCACGAGAGTCATGCTCAGTGTGAGAAACAAGAGGTATTGGTGAAACCAAATAATTGTGCCATGAAAGATGCAATCGTAGAAAATGATGTTTGGATTATGTAAGTATGACTGCCCAAATAGATAGAGATCGGGACTTATTTCAAAGAAGAAGTTCCGAGAATAGGGTCCATAATGGTATATGTGCTTTTCTGGAGATTTGGATACTCAAACATGGGGCTTAGTATTGAGGAAGATGCCCAAATTAGGATGGGACTTATGATTGGGTTTCACTCCTAAGAAGGAAGGCCATATCAGAAAGTATATTTAGACTGGTTAAGAGAAATTAAGACTGGTTAAGAGAAAATTAAGACTGGGGCTTACTCCTAAGGAGGAGGCCCAGGTTAAAAGAATTTTATGATTGGGGCTTATTCTTGAAAAGGAAGCCCAGGTTAAGTGAATTTTAGAATTAAGGTACATGGGGCTTAATCCTAAAGAGGATTCCCAAATTAATGAGGACTTGGGGCTTACTCCTAAGGAAGATGCCCACATTTGTAGATTTCTGTGACTGGGGCTTACTCTTGAAAAGAAATCCCAGGATAAGGGAATTATGGTTACGGATTACTCTTGAGGAGGATGCCCAGATTAGGGGACTTGGACTGGGGCTTAATGCTGAATAGGAGGACTAGGATAGGGAACTCAGGGCTTACTACTAAGGAGGATGTCGAGATTTGGGGACTTGGAGAGGGGCTTACTCCTGAAAAGGAGGCCCATGTTAGGGAACTCAGGGCATACTCCTAAAGAGGATGCCCACATTAATGAGAACATAGACTGGGGCTTACTCCTGAAAAGGAGGCCGAGAATAAGGATTATCCCACCATAAAGGATGAGGTAAAAATGATTGAAATCCCTAACCTTGGTGACATAACGATATGTAAATCACTAGGTTTTGAGAGATGATCCACATAATTACTTTCAGATAAGTAAGCCAACAAGGAAATCATGCCATAAATCTCTTTGAAGAGAGTTATGAGGGATTAATATTGAAGTGGATAGGTGGATAGGTATATGAGAGGTGGATTAAGACAGAGGGCCACCCAAAAAGAAAGGGGCACGTAAGTACTGCGTGGGCGCGCAAGTCCTGTTCACGTAGGTATACTTGCGCGACACATAGGTACTTGCACGACTTTTAACCCTTGTGATAATACTTGGGTGAGACATGGCTCAAGCCCTTAGTACTATCCCTATGGGTTTCTAGAAGGGTGGCGCGCATGTTCTGGTGAAGGATAAAGGCAGCACACAAGTGTGGCAATTTACCTTAAGGGTTGGCCACTCAGGCGCGCAAGTGTTGATGTGTTTCAACACTTAGGCGTTCCTCTCACTCTTTAGATCTTCCGTTCTTGGTAATAAATTACCATAGAAGTGTTCAGAAGCATTGGGAAGATACTAGGGCGCCAGGAGCTCAAATTTGAGGTTCTGGAAATTTTCATCTTAAATGGGGGGGCCCACAAGGGTATTTATAGGCTGGAGAGACCATGGGAGAAATTTCAAAGAGGGCACGCAAGTCACTTGCACGACCACTGGGCGGCGCGCAAGTATACTTGCGTGCCCTTGGTGTAACTTGTGTGACCCAAGGGAAAATGAATCTTTGTTCATGCCATTGTCAATTTTTGATGTTTCTTCAAAGGATGATTCACTTTGGGTTCAAGGTGTTTCTCTTTTCATTAGTTTAGACTCTTTGACAGAAAGGAGCATCAACAAAATCCCCCCCCCCTCAGAGTTGGATCCGAAAGAAATAAAGATGTGACCCTGCGGAAAAGAAGAAAACCAAAGAAAAGGTAGCACGCAGATGGCGTCGCACAAGTGCGGGTCATGTAGGCGTAGGTGCATAGGGTTGTGCGCATTGGCTTTAGGCATGTAGGGTTGATGCATGGGATATATATATGTGGCCAATCCTCGTTCAAAGCACCGAATTTCAAAATTTCGATCTCTTCCCGTGAAAGTTTCCTTCGCCGCCCAAGTTGCACTATTTTATGCTGTTTCATTGCTGTCGCACTGTTGTAGAGGTATTTGGACTTGCGCGTTGATACCTTCCCACCAAGACTTGCGTGACACACTTATACTTGCAAGCCAATTTTGGGACTTGCGCGCCTTAATGCCTTAGCCATTTTTTTCACTTTTCTTCATAAATTTTATGAAAAAACAACCCACTTAAGAGATAATTATTCGACCATTGTATAGATTCAATGTCTTCTAGAAGTATCGTAACAGCTAATGAACTGGCTAGTAAGCGGATTGATGACATGATGAACATTGTTGGCCATGATTACTATGATATCTGTGAAATCACTTTCCTAGATTTGGTCAAGTACTTGACGAAATATCATGTTAATTTTCCATAGAAAATATACTTGACTCTGTATAGCCATGGTCATCTGCAAGGAGTCAACGTTCTAGATGAAAAGAACTATACTCCATAGATGAAACTCCACTGCTACTCCTCTATTAAGGTTATGTTGTGCATTAAGAGCAACAACAATGGTGTAAACTTTCAATTTTTCCCTCCATTCCATTTCCTTGAAGATATGAAAATGGAAAACCCATGGTCTAAAATGTTTACCGCTGCCGGTTGGTGGAGTGAAGACAAACGTGGCATTAGAACAATATCTGAAAAGAGTACTCTCTCCAAATGTATATTTACTTACAATGCTTCATTATCAAATCCATGTATCCATCTTCCAAGTCTCTTGGACAGAAACAGAGTCGTTGTTTGATCAACATAAAATTTTCTCAAACCGAACTCAAGAAAAATCTTTTATAATTGATCCAAGAAGAGCTTCTATCACTGCACCTCTTATTGTATCCAGTTGAATGAATGAATTCTAGGTGGTTGCTGATGAATCTCGGGAGGCCATAAATCAAATGAAGAGTTATGTTGAAAGCCTTTTGTAATTTTTGAAAACGAGAAAAGACTCCAGTATGTGGATGTCCTTCTAACTCTTGTGGATCAATTAAAATCACTTTCATCTTCAATCATTTGTGCACACATTTTCCTGCTTCCTGATTTCAGTTTTTACCTTAGCCAATGGGACTAGTAAGCATAGTTTGATTTTTACTAGGATTATTATAAATAACCCTATAGACATTGAATCTTTAAATTTCCCAATATTACCTAAATTATGCGAAATGTATGTTTAGTGAGATGGAACATGACTTTTGTTTAGATTACCTTTGTATTTTATGGGATGTTTAATGTAATGAACATCGGACATAAAAAGGCTAATGTTTAAGGTTGAAATGGCTTTGACCAAATGGATTAAAATTGACTCAATTCCTTGACAATTTATCTGAAAACACATTACCACACTCAAGTATGAGGGAAAATATGTAAACTATGACTTAAGAAATTTTGAATCTGAGAGATGACATGAACAAGGGAGAAAAGGCATTAGAAGAAGTAGTTCCCGAGAATTAAGTTACCATTATTTAAAAAACCCGTTAGGGGGTTGAATTATGCAGGGCCACCTAAGGGCATTGGCTGCATAGTCAAATAATAACATCTTTTGGCTGAAAGGTCTGTTATGTAGACTACATATGCAAGGCTGCCTAAGGGCGCATGCTACATAGTCATGCAAAATAATTCTCAGCAATTTACTTTTTTACTGCTAAAAATCCATTGAAAGATTATGGGAATTCAAATTTTCCGAATCCTAGAGTTTTCTATATGGGGAGAGTTACATGAATATGGAGAAGATATTTCCAAACAAGATTTTCTAAGAACTAGATGAGTGTTACTCCTATGAAGGTCTGACCAATGTGTATGGAAGGAAAATATAAACCATTGACTTGAATACTTTCAAATCAGGAAAAAGAACATGGGACAAATATGTTAAGGATGGATATTTTTTGTCGATCCCTACATATTGTCATTAAGACCAATAAGGAAAAAGGATGTTTTAATTCCAAGAATGAAGTTACCACTATTTAACAAACACGTTAGGGGGTTGAATTATGTAGGGACACCTAAGGGAATTGGCTGTATAGTAAAATAATATCTTCTTTTGGTTGACAGGTCCGTTATGTAGACTGTTTATGCAAGGCCGCCTAAGGGCATGTGCTGCATAGTCAAGAGAAATAACTCTCAGAAATTGGACATTTTGTGACCAAAAGTCGAGAAAAATGGTATAGAGATCTGAAAAATATTTATGGTTAGGATTATGACACATAAAAATGGGCGTTTGTTCAATGCATGTAGAGATACACAGACCAATGCTAACCAAAATCATTTTGTGGATGGGTCTTGAATTGAAATTTTGGACTTCACTACGTATCCCATATTAATGGGAATCAATCCATAAATAGTTCTTGAAATATAGTTTTAACTTCATGTGGGACGAAGGTGTAAGAGATATTAGTTTAGGGTCATAAAAATTGGACCATTATAAGAAATACAATGTGTGTGTTTTCATAGGTACTTTTCAGCCAGGGGATTGAAAGTGGAATTTGGGGTTAGGCCCAAAAGACTTGGGGCTGGATTCGAGGGACACTTGAACGTTCCTACGTATCCCATAAGGATGGGAATCAAGACCACGGAGTTCTAGAAATACCCTCTGTATATATTTGGTTTGTACATGTGAAGGGTGAAAGGGGACTTTAGTGAAATGATGGTTTGACCCAAGATAAAAGGCTCATGCATTGCCATGTATGGATGTAGTCTTTGGAATGTAACATGATTGGAAATCAATGAGAATAATGATTCCCTCTCAAGTGAGGGTATGAAAGAATGTTGTAGTTTATTTTCATAAAGGAAAAAGGTGTTGTACAATTTAATGTTATATAGAAAGGATGACGGTGAACCACATAAAGATATTGACTCTGGGGGCGGTTTCATGAATCAACATCATATGAGATGGAGGTGAACCGATGTGAAGAGATTGGTTTTGGGCTTAAACCTTAGGAGGATTCCTATGTACCCAGCCTAGAAGTGAGGATCAAAGTCTGCATAGTTCAATTAAAGAATGAATTAGTCATCAAGGTGTTCTTGAGGACAATGACCTAAAAAAATTTGTTGGGACTTACGCATGGTTAATGGCCCACAGAGGGTGTTATGGTTGAATTTTAATCTACGATCACGTGATTCATACTCGGTGTGAGAAACAAGAGGTAGAAACAACCTTAACGATGCATATTTTAATGTCATGTAGGATATATGAAGGGAATATGCAGTTTAAAGTCTTATAGTAAGGACTATTGGTGTTGCACAGTTTAGTGTCACGTAACAGGGACAAAATAAAGTTTAACGTCATGTAGGACATATTAAGGTATTTCTGTATGGTTTAGCGTCATGTAGTTAGGACGATGGGGATAATACAGTTTAATGTCATGTTGGACAAAAAAGGGGAACTGTACAGTTTAATATCATGTCGTAAGGGAAAAATAGGACACAGTTTAACGTCATGTTGGACGTATTTGGGATTTTTTCACAGTTTAACGTCATGTTGGACGAAAAGGGATTATACAGTTTAGCGTCATGTTGGATGAATGTTCGAATAGTTTAATGTCATATGCATGGACCATTACTGTATAGTTTAACATCATATAGCAAGGAAGATGAAGGGGACACCGTTTAACATCATGTGGGACGAAAGTAATACAAATAGATTTAGTTCATATGCATGGACCGTACCTGATGATGCAGTTTAACATCTTGCTGGACGTTAGGGACTTCGGTACAGTTTAGCATCATGTAGCTAGGATGTCACAGTTTAACATCTTACTGGACAAAAAGGGTGCAAATAGTTTAAGTTCATATGCTTGGACAGTGGATGGTGCAATTTAACATCTTGTTGGATGATAAAGTATTCGTGTTTCAAAAAATACATCTTCATAAATCAGGCATTGGTTGGAGTAGTGATGAGTTCTCCATCCATTGAGATTAAAGAATAAGCTCCATTTGAATAGACCTTATGTATTGAATAAGTTTCTTCCCACTTTGGTTCAAGCTTGGGAGGTTTATTTCCTAGTAATATTGGAGTTCTGAGAACAAATACAAATTCTCCCTGAATGAATGAACGAAGACAAACGTTTTTGTTGAAATCTCGTTCTATTCGATTCTAATAGACTTCCAAATGGTGCAGGGTGTACAATCTATTCACATCTAACTGTTCCAATTCATTCAATCGCTTTTGATATTGTTCATCTGTAGATGACTGGTCACAAATGGAAACTCTGAGCGAAGGTAATTGAACTTCAATAGGCAATACTGCTTCCGTTTCATATACTAGTGAATATGGAGTTGACCACATTGCAGTGCAGGTGGTGGTCAGATAAGCCCATAAAGAATGAAATATTTTATCAGGACATGACCTCTTGTATTTATCCACCATATTTTGCATTATATTTGAAAGAGTCTTGTTGAAGGATTCTATCAGGCCATTGGCCACTGCATGATACCGAGATTAATGGTTGGATTTGATGTTGTATTCTTGCTACAATTTCTTCATCTCAGATGAACAGAAGTTCGTGCCATTGTCCTTCAAATGTTATGAGGGACACCAAATCTGGTAATGATGCTAGACTTGATGAAGCTAACAATGCTTTTAGAATAAACTTTTTTGAATGTTATTGCCTCTGCCCATTTGGAAAATAAGCTAGTAGCAGTAATAATATACATAAACTGCTTGTCTGTAGCTGAAGGATAAGGTCCCACCACATCCATACCCCATGTGGAAAACAGCCACGAGTATTTAGCTGTATAAAGAAACTCTAGGGGTTGATGAATGATGTTTGCATGTACTTGGCATGAATGAAACTACTTTGTGAAATCAACACAATCTTTTATCATTGAAGGCCAAAAGTATCCAAGCCTTCGAATTTGATTAGACGGTCTGTCTCTAGACTGGTGGGCACCACAGACTCCTACATGCTCTTCAATAATGATAACCATGGTCTCTTTACCATCAATGCATCTGAAGAGAAATCCATCAAAACCACTCTTGTAGAGAATTTTCTCTAGGTAATATGGAGTATCATAAAGAGTAAAATTGACCACCGGTCGCCGAATTTGTTCTTTCCCAGCTCTATCAGGTAGAAGTGTTCCATTTGAAGTTATTCCCTGATAGGTTTCATCCATCCTGTAGTATGACCATATGGTTTAGGAATGAGACTAATTTCATTGATTTCCTCTTTTCTGATTTGAACATAAGGTGAAATTGTACGACGGTTGGAAGTTCTGATTATTGTCTTGTCCCGATTTGGATCTTCCAGAGCTGTGGCTATATTAGCCAGCGCATCAGCTTGGGAATTTTGTGACTGCGAGACATAAGAAATTGTCGGTTCTGAAGGTAATTCCGCCGTTAATTATCTGACGTAATCATAAAAAGGGATTAGTTCTTCTTTTATGATGTCATAATCCTCGTTGACTTGTTTGATTACCAGGTCTGAATCACCTTTCAACTTTGAGTGATTCACTTGTGCTTGAAGCACAAACTCCAAGCCTGTGATGATAGCTTCGTATTACAGTTCATTATTTGTACGTCCTCCCAAAAATGGGAAAGAATTGGGTAACACTGCCTTTTCTGGAGAAATGAGCACAACTCCTAACCCAACTTTTTTGAATTTAGGATTTTCTATTTTCCACCCTATTGGACTTTTGGAAGCACCATCAAAGTAAATTTCCTATGTTTGAAGACTATCCTAAATAGAGAAGACTTCCTCATCATGGAGTTCAATATATGAAGATGTATCTTCTACTGAAGGATGTTCAGCAAGGAAATCAGCCAGAGATTGGACCTTTATTGCCTTTTGAGACAAATACTTGATATCAAATTGCTGCAAAATAACTGCCCACCTTGTCCGAAGTCCTGTCAGCATTGGACGACTAAGGATGAATTTGAGTGGGTTATTACGAGATACCAATTGGACCTTGTGATGTTTCATGTAGTGTCTCAACTTTTGAACTGCAAAGACTAATTCTAGGCAGCACTTCTCAATACTTGAATATCGGGTCTCTGTTTCAAGCATAGTCTGACTGAGATAGTAGAGGCTAGTTTCATTCCCAACATCATTCATCTGAGAAAGAAAGGCACCCAATGATCACTCCAAAGTTGTCACATATAGGGTAAGTTCCCTTCCTTCAATAGATGGAATTAATACCAGTGGACTCAAGAGATACTTCTTGAGAATATCGAATAATTCATGACATTCTTCAGTTCACTGGTTAGTAACTCCCTTCTTCATCAATTTGCCGAAGGGTAAGCATTTTCCTGCCAAATTGGCGATGAAACGCCGAATATAGGCTAACTATCCTTGAATTCCTCCTCAATTCTTTCAAATTTCAAGGAGGTGACATGCCAAGGATTGACTGTTTCTTCTCATAATCGACTTTGATACCACGATAGCATACAACAATGCCGAGAAATTTCCCTGAGGTTACCCCAAAAGCACATTTTAAGGGGTTCATCTTCAAAATATGTTGCCGAATTTTGTGGAATATGATTTCCAAATCAGCCAAGTGATTAGAACATTGCCTGGAATTGATCACCTAATCATCCATGAAACATTCAACGAACATACCTAAAAAGGGTTTGAAGATACGATGCATGGAACATGGACATGTTGTGCCTGCATTCTTTAAGCCAAAGGGCATTACCCGATAGAAAAACACACCCTTAGGGGCTCTGAAGGCTATAGATTCTTCATCTTCTGGAGCCATTCGGATTTGATTATATCTAGAATATCCATCCATGAAGGAAAGTGCATCATAGCTAGCTGTTGCATCAATTTAGAGTTCTATAATCGATACTGGGAAATCATCCTTAGGAAAATGTCGATTAAGGTCTCTGAAATCAATGAAAACTCTAATTTTCCCATATTTATTTTTCACTGGGACAATATTATCCAACCATTTGGGATATTTAACTTCTCTGATGAAGTTAGATTTGATATGATTATCCACTTCAGCCTCAATTTTGGAATCATAGGTTGGGTGTGTTCTTCTAGCAGTTTGTTTGAATCCTCGATGTTCTTCTTGAAACCCCAAAGGATGAGTGGCAACATCAGGATCAAGCCCTGGAATCTCTGTATAGTTCCAAGAAAATATATATCGATTTTGCTTTAGAAATGAAATATACAATTCTTGTTCTTGAAGAGTCATGGACGAACTAATTAAAGTGGGGCGTGGATCTTCTTTTGTACCCAGATTTATTTCTCTGAGTTCATCCACGGTAGTAGAGATACCCTCTTCAAATGATGGAGGAGCATCCCTGAGATCTTCCTCTTCTACTTGAACATGTGTTATTTCTCCTATTTCTACTTTCATTTTAGATGATGAAGTATAATTTTCATGATCAGAAGAGATGTTAAAATTTGAACATCATGAAGAAGAAGCTTCCATTTCTGACCCGATTAATGATGAATGGTCATTAATCGGTATCAGGGAGGAGATGATGGATTGAGAATCGACATCATCGTTCACCTCTGACATTGCTCTATCTTCTTCTGGCCTAGTTGGCGAAGTATAGACATGTTGGATTTCATCAGATGAAATGAAGACATCTCCATTTGTGCTTTCATCATTGCTTGGTGAATCGCCAATTTCTCCCATGCAGTCTGGCTTAATTTTCGTAATTGATATTATAGAGGTTTTCATAAGAGTATTTGGATTTGAGTCTTTCCTGTCAATTTGACTGATAGGAAACACATAATCTATACTCACATTTGTAAATGGATTTACTGGAATCTTTTACAAACTATATGGAGCATTAACTTTGGTAATCTCCTTTGTTGTGGATTCCTCCTTTCCCCTCATGCGATAAAATTCCGCCTCAATGTATTGAGATTCACATGTCTTGAACGAGGCCTTATCACTATACAATGTCTGAACATGACCATCGAAAAACTATTTGAGGCATTGATGGTATGATGAAGGGATAGCCGCATGTTGATGTAGCCAGGGTCAAGAAAGATATTGAAGGCTGAGTCTTGATCAACAACCATGAAATCTAAATTGGATACAAGATCTTCAAACTGATTTCTGAGTGTATTCTCGCCCAGTGGTTATTTTTAATTTTTATCATATCCTTGTAACATCATAGTAAAAGGAGATAATTCAGATTCCTTGAGGCCCAATCGATGAAGTGTGCGAATGGGCATGAGGTTGACTCATGAACCATTATCAATGAAAGATCGTTGGATGTCTACACCATTGAACTTTCCAAATAAATACAATGGTCTAATATGTCCATGCACAACATCATATTCATCTTTATCTGTGAAAGATATCACTGCATGGCATTCTACAAGATTATTCTCTACATGGTAGGCTTCAGCTGCATCAATTTCAGTTTCAATCTCATGAGGACTTGACAAAGCCTCAATGAGTGCCTCCCGAAGATCCATTGATAAATTAAAAGCATCCAATATTGATAAGTTGGCCGGTACTTGGGCTAGGGGTTTCAATACATCATACTTTTGATGCAAAGGTCTGCGTTTCCAAACAAAAACATGTGGTTTATCAGGTGCCTTGGAACCTGATTCTTTGGAAGTTGATGCATCTTGTATCGGGGTAGGAGTTGGTAAAACTCCTCTCATTGGAAGATTAGATTGATTAGGTCTATTTACATGTTGAGAAGAAGAAGGTGGAACCTCCGACAGATCTTCCAGAATTACTGTGCCACGACTGAATCTTCCTTGTGTGGATGAACTTTCTTGTTCTTGTTGATCTCGTTGAAGGGCTCTGCTACGAGTTTCTGCCGCATACACAGTTCTAGAAGGGGTAGAATTTGAATAGTGTCCTCTGAAAGATCCATGTCTTCATCTGTATCCTGAGCCTCTGGAACTTCCTCTGAATCCTCTATTTGATACATGGAACCCATGTTCATCGAGATAGAAACTGTGTTTGGAATAAGGATCTGTTAAGTGAATCATATTAACAGAACCAAAGATTAACTCTTCATTCGATGAAGACTCTGCCTGAATAGACAATATAGGCTGTGCCGTTTGATGGGAAGGTGCCCGTGGCTTCGAAGTAGATGTCATAAAATCTTCCAGATTCAAGGAAAAATTGGGCTTTGACACATACTCATCTTCTTCTGATTCTTCTTCTTTCTTTGAATTATTCTGTTTCTTTGAAGATGTTCCCTCGGATTAAGGGGGTTTTCCTGCGGCATTCATGGAAGAAGACATAATTGGTTTCTTTAATTGTGTTCGAAAAATAGCATGAGTTCAGTTGATCATCTTTATGAACATCGAATCATCATTGTTTTTTTCATTTTTGTTCTTGACTTCTTGTCACTCGCCTTCTTCCTCCGGAGCTATAGCAGTAAGACATGCAACCAGAGCTGAAGAACCTTTCAGTTTGACTTGTCCCATGTCGACCATTTTTTGCAGGAGGTCCTTGAAAACAAAACACTCCTGAATGGGATTCCCCAACATTTGATGAAATGGGAAATAGTTGGGACGATCTACATCTCCTTCCATGTTTGGACTCTTGGGCCTTGGAAATGAACCAAATTATATTCCATAGCCGAAATGAAGTAACCAAGAAATTTTTCATTTCGGAAATAGTGAAATTTTCTTTTTCAAGTCCTCAAATTGTTTTTGTCTTTGATCTCTTTGATCATCTTGACGAAATGGCCTCTGTTTCTGATGCTCAAGAGGTGGAGCCCTTCGAGAAGATGAAGGTTTTGAAGTAGAAGCAAGTACAGGTACTTGTTTAAGCATAAATGTAGCAGTCCTTTCTTTACCCATTATCCTTCATGGAGCTGATGGAATTACATTAGTTTTGTCCTTATTCATTATAAGAGAATCTTCAATCTGTTGAGAGATTTATGTAAGGTCTCAAAACCCTCCTATGTTTTTCACAGGGATCAACGGCGTGCGTAACTCATCACACAGATTTTCCACACAAATTGGCAACAATTCTTCTTGAGGGAGTGCTAAGCTCAGGGAATATGTTAATCCCTTCCAGCGAGCAATGAAATATGAAACCATTTCATTCTCCATTTTCTTATAGTTTTTAAGATAAAAAACTATCGTCTTTGGCAACAATGAGCTCAACTGAAGAAGGAATTTTTGGCGAAGATCCTCCCATCCGGTAATAGACCGAGATTGCAAGCTTGTGTACAAAACAAAAGCAGGTCCTTGTAATGACTATACAAAACACCTGCGCTTAACTGCTTCTTTTTGCTAAAGGGTTCCCATCATAGGATCGAGACGAGAAACAAAATGTGTTTAAGTTTTGATCTCGGTCTCCTGAACCATTAAATATTGGGAATGTGGTACTTTAAAAATTTGATGGGGGAGTAATTTCATCATCCCATTAAGGGTAAGATCTCTTTTCTGGTTGAATTTGAGGATGATTTCCTGCTATAGCTTCCAACCGAGCTGTTAATGAATCAATAGTAGTTATTAAATTTTGAGAAACATCCAGTTGAGCATGAACCTGAACAGGTGCAATGACTGGAGCCTAGAAAAATGTGGTAGCTGGTACTACAACCGATGGCAGCAATGCCGATTGTTGTTGCAGTTGACCCATAAGATTAGACCTGTAAGGGTGTACTGATAAAGGAGGATATTATTGATCCTTCTCAGCAGCCACAACAAAGTCCTTTGACTGAATGACTCCAGCACACTTAGGAGGATGACTACTCTGAAGTAGTTATGCATTCATCCTCCTCAATTCCTTAATTTCTTCCACTTTTTGTACAAATATTTGCTCTAGTGAGAGCGATTGGCCTTCTCCAGAGGAAGGGTATGTAAACTGATTCCTTCCTTTCCCCTGGTTGGATCCCTTTCGGAGAGGGTGAAGTGGGTTACATGAAGGAACACCTAGATTCTGGGTAAGCCTTTGATTTCGTGTACGCACACCTTCTTCATTTGTGTCTGTGCATACAACTTCTTGAGAAGTAACCTCTTCATCTGATCCCTCTGAGTGAGCCTCATCTGGTCGATCAGCAACAATGACATTGATGACATTAATTGATGCATAACGCATCACATCTCTTATATCGACATTTTTGCGATATTGTCTTCTTCCATGTCGTTGATGAGACATTTCTTTTTGTTGATTCGATCCCTCATGAACTTCTTGACGAACCTTAATTTGGAGGGAATCTCCAGATATTTTGGATCATCGTTCCTCTTGATTCTTCTTCCCTAATCGAGAGAAGACTGACTTTTTCTAAGGAAGAGATTGATGATTTAAAAAAGTCCCCAGTCTGGTTGATTGGGGTTGTTCTTTCTCAACTCCTCGAATCCTATTTATTGATTCCAGGGGTTGAGTTAAAAGAGTCCCCAGTCTGGAAAGCGGGGGTGTCTCTTGAGTTTCTATATCTAAGACTTTCTCGAAATCTCTCATGATTTTTTTGGACCTTAGTCCGAAATTAGCTGGATGCATCAACCTGCATCCACTTTTATAACATGGCTCAAATGACCATTGGATGATTTCTGACACTTATGTCACATGGTGATTTTCTAGCTCTAAATAAGAGTCATGTTCAATATTCTTGTTTTCCCGATGCAGTACTAATTCAAAAACTTGTTCTCTGTATGTTTGATTTTTAGAGGAACTAGTTGAAGCCTATTCTTGGGAAAGCTTTTGATTACAAAAAAAACCCATTGACTGTGGCCGGCCATGGGAAATAACATTGCATGAAACCATTTTCTGTGGGCTTTTCTGACTGGAGAGCACAGTGAAATGTAGTGCTCCATGAACACCCCATCCCCTGATATGAATACCAGATGGGGCATTGGCAATTAACTGGTGTAATATTCTTAGTGCGCCAAGGCATGAATGCTGAAGGGCTATCTGCTGCTTTTCAGCCTTCGGATATCGAGAAACTGAGAGAGATGCCAAGTCAATTTGGCATTTTAACCCTTCTATTATCTGGATATGATTTTCATATTCATCCTAAGATAATATTTTTTTCAACTAACAAAGTGTTTTCTATATGTTGAGACAAACATCATGAATTCCATCTTCCGTCAACATCTCTGGAATATCATACTGAGAGTTGGCCGAAGGCCAAAAAATGACTGGAACTTCACCTTTTGCCAGTTTTTTACTCATATTCAGTACTTCCTCTTTATCATTCAATGAATATTCCTCTACCTGATTAGACCAGAGCTGGTGCTTCCTTGTTCCTTCATCGGATTCATCAAGATCGGTAGAGAATTCACTGATCAAACTAGAAGATGAATGACCCAGGGGTGGTTCATAGAATGACCTACACCCTAGGATATCTTTTGATTGAGAAAGTGTTTCACTTGATAGTGTTAAAGCATCAGACATTACTGGCTTCACATTTGCAGGTGCCTCAAGATAAGAGGGCTTTCTCGTCACTACATTGTCTTCTGAAGAATTTTCCAGACAATGAGAATTACTACTACAGAGTGGACTTTCGAATCTAAATTCATCGTCATGGGGAGGACCACCACGGTGGGTTACAGCAAAAGATGAAACATTTTTCTCCTCGGTCTTCTAACCATACAGTGGGTTCATGTGGCTCTCATCTGAAGAAGAAACTTCGAGATCAACCGAATCATCATTAAGTAAGCCTTCATGAGGAAATATCTGATGCAGACCATTAGAATTAGTGTTCCAACTATTGGGAACTAAAAGAGTAGAATCTTGAATTCCAACAGTTAATTGTCTGAGGGATTCAAGAACTCCAGCATCAAGTAAGGACTTATCACATATTGGCCATTGATTTCTTGACTGTGATGGGTGGGTCTTCTTCTTGGACGCCTTATTACTCACTTCAGCGACAAACAAGAGGCAGAATCAACTCTCTTCCCCCACACTTGAGTACTATCATGATTAACTGACAGGAAAAGTAGGACATGGGCAGGAAATCACAACTACTCCAAGCATATAATGGATGTATATCCCTGTTCTGGCAGCTGAAGTCACCAAGAACATTCTGTCAATTGTGAAAGAGTACTCCTCCGGAATTGCCTGGAGAGATCAACATGCTGCTGCCACACGAGTCTTCTAGACAGCGGAATTAAAACGGACGGGTGTATGTGCCCGTTTATTGCTTGCCATCATGTTAGGTTGGTGGAATTCTACGAAGATGGCAGATATCAGAACCTGCTCACTGTTAACTGTATTTTTCCTTTGGCGGTTCATCTTGCCTGCTCGGGTTCAATGAACCTGAGCCGAACGCCTACAGTCGATACCCTCATCATGTTGAGGGTGCACTGCCGCACGAGTCTGGCGGTGATTTTTGATAGGAGCCCTTGGTAATCACTCATGTCTCCTTGAATTAAGGCCCTAAGGGACCTGCTCATTCACCTCCTAAGGATAAGGGAGTGAATGGTGATTGTGTTCTGGGGATAACGACCCGAAACGGTTGGAGATGGGGGTTGGCACCACCAGCTTCTTCATCACTGGTCGTCGTTGTCTAAACGACCAGGGTGAATTGTTCAATTGGAGGTCTTGTTGATCCGCCTCCAAAGTGGGAATGGTACCATGTTCATGATACTCCTTAACCAGTGCATTCGATACCCAGCATTGAAGAAGTTGAGTAGGTGATGTCGTTCTCAAAGCGGACGACGATTCAGTTGGAGCAGCAGTAGATGCATTTATAGAATAGGTTTTCACAGCAGACGTATTCACAGATGTGAGCTTAAGAAAATCCATTCTCATAATGCATAAGATCATGAAAAAGAGTTCCTATTTGATATAATAGACGTAATCAGGATAAGTCTACACACTACACCTTTCAGATAAGTACATATGTTATTTATTGTTTTTGTTGGTCCTCTCATCGAGTTTTAAATAGTGGCCTAACAAATAAGTAAAACGTCATTTTATCATTGATAAGGATTCATGTCGGGTTCACCATTTTTTTTGCCTCTGGAATTGGGAATGAAATTTTTGGTTTAAAGTTCAAACGTTCCAAACGGTTTTTAACAGGTTTGTTCGTAGAACTAGAAACATCCAATGATTCGATATCCATTTGGACCTACTTTCCAAAGGCAGGCGTTCATTCTTTATGCACTGATGAGGCTTAGGATTTTTCATTGGTCGAGAGGATGGGAGGTCGGACACATCACACCTTTTTAGGGGAATTATTGTCTACTACGTGACTCTCTTTATAGATTTATGTTATGTTCATGAACCCTTATAAAATTACCAAGTATTAAATGAGCTTTCCTTTAGATCTGACAATCAATTATTGATATGTAGGAAATTTAGAGAATCTTTTATATACATTCGAGGTTCTTCATCGATAGAGAATCATCTATATTTGTTAGAGATTCTATGTCAATGGTATCCTTTAATACATTATATAAAACTCTATTATCATTATAATGACCGTACGGGTTTTAAAGCCACTTAGTGGGGAACATGAAGTTTATTTTCATTCAGAAGGACATAGATTATTTCAGCGATGGGATCGTACCCACAGATGGGCTACCTACGCATCCTTTATTTAGAAAAGGAATCCGAACCCATTTAGTTCAAGAAAGGGAGTATGATGTTTATGTATGATTGATGTCTCATAGAAAAATGTCATAATTACTTTTAGACTCTATGCTCATGTGAGTCATACTCGGTGTGAGAAACAAGAGGGATTGGTGAAACTAGACAATTGTTCCATGAAAGATGCAATCATCGAAAATGATGTGGGGATTATGTATGTATGACTTCTCAAATAGATAGAGATTGGGACTTATTTCAACGATGATGTTCCGGGAAGGGGGTCCATAAATGTATATGTGATTTTATGGAGATTTGGATACTCTTACTTGGGGCTTACTCCAGAGGAAGATTCCCAAATTAGGAGGGGAATTATGATTGGGTTTTACTCCTGAGAAGGATGCCCAGATTAGAAAGTAGATTAAGACTGGTTAAGGGAAATTAAGACTGGGGCCTACTCCTAAAGAGGAGGCCCATGTTAAATGAATTTTAAGATTGGGGATTATTCCTGAAAAGGAAGCCCATGTTAAGGGAATTTTAGAGTGAAGGGACTAGGGGATTACTCCTAAGGAGGATGCCCAAATTAATGAGGACTTGGGGCTTACTCCTAAGGAGGATGCCCACATTTGTAGATTTTTGAGACTGGGACTTACTCCTGAAAAGGAATCCCAGGTTAAGGGAATTATGGTTGGGGCTTACTCCCGAGGAGGATGACTAGATTAGGGGATTTGGACTGGGGATTACTCCTAAAAAGGAGGACCATGATAGGGAACTCGGGGCTTACAACTGAGGGGGATTCCCAGATTAGGGGACTTGGACTGGGGAATATTCTTGAAAAGGAGGCCCATGTTAGGGAACTCGGGGCTTACTCATAAGTAGGATGCCCACATTAATGAGAACTTGTACTAGGGTTTACTACTGAAAAGGATGCCCATGTTAAGGATTCTCTCACCTTAAAGGATGAGGTTAAAATGAATGAAATCACTAATCTTGTTGACATAAATATATGTAAATTACTAGGTTTTGAGAGATGTTCCATAGAATTCCTTTCAGATAAGGAAGCCATCAAGTAAATCACGCCATAAATGGCTTTGAATAGAGTTCTGAGGGCTTAATCTTGAAGAGGATAGGTGGATAGGTATAAGAGAGGTGGATTAAGCAGGAGGGGCACCCAAAAAGAAATGGGCACACAAGTCCTGATGGGTGCGCAAGTACTGTGTTGGTGCACAGGTCCTGGGCGTGCAGGTATACCTGCGCGGCACATAGGTACTTGTGCGACTTTTAACCCATGGTGTAATACATTGGAGAGACTTGGCTCATGCCCTTAGTACTACCCCTAGGGGTTTCCGGAAGGGTGGAACACAAGTTCTGGTGAAAGAGCTAGGCGGCGTGCAAGTGTGCCTGTTTCTTTTAAGGGTTGGCCACTCAGGCGCACAAGTGTTGAGGAGTTTTAACACTTAAGCATTTCTCTCACTCTTTAGATCTTCTGTTCTAGGTGATAAATTACCTTAGAAGTGTTCGTAAGCTTTGAGAAGAGACTAGGGCAGCGGGAGCTCGAATCTGAGGTTCTGGAATTTTTTCCCCAAATGGGGTGCCCACAGGGGTATTTATAGGCTAGAAGGACCATGGGAAAAATTTGAACGAGGGTGCGCAAGTCACCTGCGCGACCACTAGGCGGCGTGCAAGTATACTTGCGCGCCCTTGGTGGAACTTGCGCGACCCAAGGGCAAATGAATCTCTATTCATGCCTTTGTCAATTTTTGATGTTTCTTTAAAGGATGAATCACTTTGGGTTTAAGGTATTTCCCTTTTCATTCATTTGTACTATGTGACTGAAAGGAGCATCAACACTTGTGCCACAACATAAACATAAATCATTCATCATAACCCAAAGAATAAAAATGGGTTTCATAAACATCATCCAATCGTAACATAATCCAAATAAAACAAATGGATATCATTTAATCATAATAAAAGTTAAACTATGTAAATCATATAGATATTATACTTGAAACATACACATATGAAATAATGTCATCTTAGATGGAAAATGGTTTTCATAAACACTTGAAAATAATTATTGAAGAAAATATACTTTTTGTTGAAAATCATTTTCCATTAAAAAAATGACTCATAATTTAAAAATAAAAAGATTTTATTGAAGATAACAATGAAATATTGTAGAGTAAACTCCATGAAAATAAGGCGTTATGAAACCGTAAAAATCCATTCATGCTCTATAAGATAAAAAACATTCTCCTCGTACTATTAACAGAAAAGTAAAAAAGTACCACATATGGTAATCAAAAGAATGATTTCTTACATAACACAAAGTAAAAGTCAAAGAGGGGTAAACATAACTCTAAACATATATGGAAGGATATTAAACACTTTATGAAAAACATTTTTTTATGGGCATGGAAGAAAAATATAACCCCAGTAAATACTTAGGAATAAACAATCTCGAATAAGAATGGGATTGGAATAGTTATCCCTTAACTTATGTCTGATATGCTTCATACATATATGAAACTCCTATATGAAGGGTTTAAATATATTATTAACTTTTAACAGAACCATAATAACATTATTGAGATCATATATGATTCGCTTATGACTTTATATTACCCGTTCTTTTGTAAATTCCATGTTAAAGTAGCGTTTTGGGTAAAATCATTTTATTTATCGTACGTGTATGGACTTGTTGTTCTTGATATTAGTATTACATATATCATGATTTACTTACTTAAAAAATGTAAATAATTATTTATATATCATATATATTCAGTATATATATATATATAATAAATAGATAAATGAAATGAAATACACCGTTCATGGAGACGGTAGGCCGTACGTACGCATGAACGATATTTTCCTTTCCTTATTTACTTGAATGAAAGTAAGTAGATGTAATATATATATATCCAGTATCATTATCATGTCAAATATTTCATTATTATTCATTATATATCGTTTATAATCATTCTTGAGTGGTTAACATGGAGAATGAATCTCATCGCGTCGTGGAGATGGTAATCTGTACGTACGCACAAGTGATGATATCATTCCCATAATTATTTAATTGAATTGGAGTGGATGATATAATATCTCAGAATCCATATGATTTTATATTAACAATATATATTTATTCTTTACACTATTATACCCATCCAAGTAAGGTGGTGGTGGAAAAACAGATTACAGCACGGCGTGGAGATGGTATTCCGTACGTACCCACGCGCGATGATTTTGTTTTCCGTAGAATGGGTAGAAGGTGAAATAGGGTTGTTTCATATTTATAATAATATATCATTATATGATTGATACTGATGTTATTACTTCATAATGAAACACCTAAATAAGAGAAAGTAGAAGAAGAAATAAATTTTAAAGAATCGGTAACAGATATTACCTCTTCTTCAACACAACTCTTTGAAACCTCCTCTTAGGGGACTAATGTTGGTCTTTGAAGAAGACCAGGACCTCTGGAATATTACTAGGGGTGTTGAGCAGAGTAATGGTCAGAGTATGGCCGAGCATTAAGGCTCAAAGTTGTGTAAATTGAAGAGGAATGAGGTGTCATTTTATAAGGGAGGAGAGGGGCACCATTGGAAAGTGTGAAAATATTATTTTATTATAAACATATCTTCGGTTTCAAAAGGTCCAATAATAATTAAAGATTAATATAAGATGACTCATGGTCGAAATAAAATAATCCAATCAGAATTGGACATGTTTTGGATAATATTTTAATTATTATAATCTTATTTATTTAAATCGTTTATTAATGAGGTAAATACTGCATCTTTATTGTGTCATAAATAATTTATTTTATATGATGTCTAAAAATTTAAAAATAAACCCACCATGTAGGAAATCTTTTTAGATTTCCAATTAATATTTATAGTCTAAAAGATAATTTATATAACACTATATAAAAATTAATTATTAAAAGATATTTGTTAATGTCAATTTTGTCTTTATATTAAATTAATTAATCCAAATTGTCATTATCACTACCAAGTGGCTCAATGGGGACCCAAAATATACCCAAGGATTCCCTTGGTCGGACACTACTCATCCAATAAGGTTATAACATGTGTTAAGGTAATTTTGAATTATTATTATATTCTTTTAACCTTGAATTACCCTATTTACCTTTAACCACAATAAATAAAAGTAAAAAGTAACTATTCTCCAAAAAAAATTCATCTTATTGAATCACATTTTACATCCTGATAAAAACCATGTATGTCGGATTTTTGAAATTCAATTCACCGAAGTGGTAAATTTTAATTTTAATGAAAGATTCAGTTTTTTAACTACCCCTTAGTGGTTTTACTATTCATCAAATATTGATGTTTTTCAGAAAAATACCAAAAATTTAGTCTAAGCTATATTTGATATTCAGAATTCAAAAATGATGTCTATTTTTACAAATTCCAAACATATAAGTGGAATTAATTAATTTTAAAAGTAATTCCCGATATCAAAAAAATAGTGTGTTTTTAGTAAACAATAACTATCAAAAAATCGACACTAGTTTATGTCTAATTTCAAAGTGAAATTAATTCCAATGAACAACATTGGATTAAATGGTAAAAATATATTCTAATTACAGTTTAAAATCACCCTAAAAGATAATCTATCCATATAAATTATTGTGATGAAAAAAGTTTTTTTTAATTAAAATATAGCATGTTTTTACTATTCATTAATAATATGGAAGTTATCAGAATAATATGAAAAATTTATCCAAATTAAATTTTTATATATTTATTCCAAGGAAGAATTTTATTTTTTTCAAATTGAACTTATAAACATTTCGAAAACAATATTTAAAATGGGTGCACCATCAAAAGACGGAAAAACTGCATTTTTTGAAAAATACTTATTTTACACGAAAAAATTATTTTGTTCTCATACCATGTTCTATAAAATGTGTAAGATGAATAATAATGTTATAAAATTAAAAATGTAGTTAAAAATATTCATAACGTCTATTTCATAATAATATTATAACCATATATCGTTGTTTAGTGAAACCCGGTATGGCGTACTACACACGCTATCGAGGAAGGTCGTGATTGCGTGTAACACATGCCAAAAACAGTTTTTGTGTATAATATAAGCTAATATGGTGTTGCATAAAGCACAAGATAATTTTGGTGTAACTCACAACACAAGACATCAATGAAATTAAAAGAATATTTTTCATAAAATCTCTGGGTGTTACAGTAATCCTCCTATATCCAGAAATAATGTCATGAACGAGCTCAGGTAGAACCTAAATCGGTCACCCAAGTCTGTCTGCGGCATGGACTGAAAGGTGTTCCTGATCCCCATGGGCTAAAAACTAGTGCCATGCATCAAAGTAAATATGTTGGGGGTTGATTTTGGCCCATAATGAAAAGGCAAAAGAATAATAATAACCAAAAAATAGATAACATTGAAAGTAGAAGTAAAAGTAATTTGTGCACCTAAACATACCACCAAGTGACCTTGGGGGTCACCACATGACATAGAACCATTCTCATTGCAAGAGATAGCCAACACTAGAGGAACCTGAAACTAAAATGGTAATGTAGGAATTAACAATGAAATTCTCATTAGGAATTCCAAATACAAACCAAGGAATCCATGTTTTTTTCTTTTCCTAAAATCATTCCATTAATACTATTTTGAAAATAAAATTTTAAAAATAGGGTATCCACATTTTAGAGAAATAAGCACTATTTACATTTATTTATTAAATCATTAAACACACAGATTCCATTTCCAATTATTTTTTTTTTCAATCTAAAACCCCAAAACAAAGAAATAATGGACCTGAAATAATCAAAAAAGAATAGGGAAAACTGGAATTAAACTGACCAAATATGAAAAATGGAGAAACCATGGTTGATCCTAAACATCCCTAGATGACCACTGGACGTACTTGGTTCAGAACCACCTACTAGAGTATGGTGAAGCCCCTAAATCTATATCCAACTACTTTCACTCTACTAGGAAATCCATTGTCAAAATCCCACGTGGAATATCTACGATCCAGGGTGTACCGACCCATCTAATCTGGGTTGTTCTATAACCGTCACCCTATCCCCTACAAGATGCTAAGGAACCCATGGTAGATATGAATGTACGTTGTGTGTGTGTGAGGCACACACATGCATGACTCACTTTACCTATCGTCACCGCACATCTCTACCACAAACACAAACACTATATACGATAACCCATAAAAGAATATCCATCATTTTGAGGATCCATATATATATATATATGTCTCAAATCATCAAATGTTCCAACCAAGCCGTCATATTATTTATACATTTTAATTATTTCTTTTAAAACATGATTGTTTCCAGACAGGGCTTTTGTCTTACATAACAAAATGCCTTTAACAAAAACACTTACAAAATACTTATAAGAAAACATCATTATTACTTTTACACTTGAAATGCCACCTAGGAATTTATGTTTAAACATTAAAATACATTTTCAAAAATGTTTCCAAATAATTTCTACATCCATGAGGAACGTTCAACCATTTCATTGAATGCATACAAATTGACAAATGAATCTTTGAATTCACACACTGAGATGCATTTTTTGAAAGTCCAATCAAAAGTCATTTATAAATAAGATTAAATCCCACTTTCACTAAACATTTTCCAAATAGGCCCTTGAATCCTCAAAACAAATTCCAAAATCAACATTGAAATATACAATTTAGGTAAATATTCCAAATAGGCTCCCTTATCATTTAAAAACAAAATATATTCAACAAGATACCAATGGACCATAATTAAAAACAAAAAAATTAATACCATAACATTTAATTCACATAAGTGAACTAATAATATTTAAAAATCAAATAACAATTTCATAATCCACGATTTGAGGAAAAACACATTTTAATGCACCATATTCAATTGAGAGCACACCCATTTGCGAAACTTGTGCATCATGAATGTCAAGACATCTAATAGAACACCTAAACCAACCCTAAATACACTCAAAAGCATTTATATAAACTCACCATTTACTTTTGACCAAACCCAACTACTCCATATAATTAACAAATTCAAAACATATGTGACACAATAGTCTTCCAAAAACAAGTTTCAAGCCACATCATAAACATCACCATGTTAACATGTAATTCCCTAATCACATTTTCACAATTTTGATAAAACTAAATTAAGGGAAACATCCCCCAAAATATGCTATATTACTTTAAAATATCACATCACATTTTTTCACCCCAAGATAATAAACACATAGGCATAATTGAATAATCACACCAAGGACCAATTATAAAAAATTCTAGTAATGTAAAAAAATTACAATATGCTGAAAAGGGTACCACTAGGGTGTGAATAATGTTTATAAATTTATTGAGAATACTCAAGAATCATATGGTCTGAATACACATAGGCATAAACAAATATTTACTTAGAAGACTATTTTTTATATATTAAACTACTATGAAAACACCGAAAAATGTTAACCATGTGTGTTATAATGGTTCGAATCAAGTCTAAAGATTAATTGAAAACACTCAATAATTATACAAATTTAATTAGAATCTAAAAATATGGATTCACCTACCTCAATCTTGTGAAAACACGAAGAAACTTGAATGGAATGATGAATACACCAGAGGAAATAACCTACACACCCTAAACATCGAGAAAAATGCACCAACATACCAAAATGATTTGGTTTTGGATAAGGTGAAGAAAACCCCAAAAATATGGAGAAAACACATAGAAAAGAGAAGGGGAGGCCACTACTGAGATGCGGCTCACTGGATATGGAAAGGCAAATGGAGATGATGCTACTAGCAAGGGAGACATGTTCCAGACACGGGGGGTTGCACCAGAGCAGGTCACCGGGAAAGAGGGTGTCACACCGGAGAAGGACACCGGGTATGAGGGTGTTGGGCCAGAGCAGGCCACTGGTTGAAGGAGGAGGGCATTCCAGATAGGGAGGGGGCGGTAGAGGAGGATGAGCAAGTTGGGGTGGTGTCGAGTCACGCCACAGAAAGGGAAAGAGACGGGGGAGAGGCCTAGGCTTAGTGAGAAAAAAATGAAAACTAAATTAAACTTAAATAAATAAATAAATAAAATATCAATAATAATAATCATCGCCATCATTTTGATAGTAATGATAATTTTAATCATAATAATAATAACCTATTGATAATAATAATAATAACACATTATAATTTTTTTTATTATAACAAAACATTCATTATTAATAAAACATTCTTATTAATAAAAAATTAATAAAAAATTCTTATTAATAAATCATTCATGTTCATAAAAATAATAATAAATTAATAAAACATTATTATTATTATTATTATGATCACTATAATATTAATTTCATTTTTATAAATAATAATAATATCAATATTATTATCATTATTATAACAATCTTTAAATTTAATTTTTTATAAAATTTTATTTATTTTTTAAAAAACATCAGAAACCATGCAGCCACCTGTACCGACCTCACAGTTTGTGCTAATCATAAAGAGCCCATTCACTGGCCTGAAACCCACAACAATTAACAAACATCAAAAATTTTAAACTGGAACCCAAACCAAAACATCAACCAAATATTACATATTGAATAATAATTAAAACTAAAATAAAACCATGTGCAGGGCATGACAGCTATGGTTTCCCATAACCACCACCAAATTCATCTACATGGCCTAAGAATATTTTATTTAAAGTAAGTTTTAATGTATAAATCTATTCAGTTGGTTTTACCCCAAACATCTCATGTGTGATTTTGAACGAAGAATACTATTGGTGAATGAAAATTAAATATTTTATTAAGGAAAAAATAACTTTTACTGGTTGAGTAAGAACCCAAAAATAATATGACAAATCAATGGGATTTAAACTTCATAATAAATCACTATTATGTTTCAGAAGGAAAAAAAATTAATGCTATGAACCTTGTGTAACTCCACTCAAAAGGAAAATCTATACTCTCATTCATCTTTTACAATTTGATCAAAAGAGGTATCCATTTTTTCCCAAGACTTAATTTAATAATCCTTGCTAATCTTGCATTCGTAGAAGCCACGAATTAGGATTGAATATCTGGAATTGACCCATTTTGTTTTATCATCATTAATTTTAACCTAGATCAATCTTCCATAAATATTATTATCTCCCTAAATGGTTTGATGTATTTCCATAACAACTCCCTATATCTTTTCCTTAGAGCGTACAAGTATATTTAAACTAGATGTAGGCAGTTGTGCCTCTTCCTTTTCAATTTCAACCCCCTTTCCAAGTTGGATCTAGGGATTACAAGTAGATACATAGGTACAACCCTTCTTCTATGAGGAAATGTATTTAGTGTAATAATTTTTATGATGTTTTTTGTTCGGGGAAGCCATGACTATCTATGCTCAACGAAACTCCCTCAATTCTTTTGCAGGGGGATCCTTATAAGAATTTCGCCATTTTTATTTACTCACAATCATTTTTCTATTTGATTAGGTAGGGATGAATAATCCTTTTTGTTTATGGATTTCCTACTGTTTCTAATAAGGAAACACCCCAAGTCGAGTCCTCCCTTATTAGAATATTTTGAAACTATACATAAGAGTTTTCTTTATTGGGAATCCACCTCACACATAGAGGAGACACAACTATAGTCAACTATCCCTTAGATACCCATACTTACAACATTTCCCATTGAATGCCACTAGACAGTTTTTATCCAATCAGTAAGTTCATCTTATGATCCCATCATAATAGTAGGATTCCTTCTCCCTTTAGATATCAATGTTTCTCAACCTTCATCATTAGTATTACCCAAGATTTACCCTCCTAGAATCTAGAACCTGTTTTGGATAATAACTTCTATGATTGCATCCTATATTACACCAACATCAAAGGATGACGAAATTCCTAGAATTATAGCATTCCAGGAAGAAACTATTAGACTATATTGGCCACAATGGGATGGAATAGTGATCTTCATTGGATGGATTTGAGCATTGGTATCATCTCCTTGGGTTATAGAAAGTTCACAAGAACCCATACCCAAAGATTTATAAGGACCCCATGTTGGAAATACCAGAACATTAATTTGATGATCCTCAACAGAAACATTGTTGGATGGTTTTGGTAATTGTCCACTAACCCTCATTCCATCAGAAGAATGAACATGTACCATATCAACCAATTTAAAAATGTAAGCCTTATCGATAGAATATTTTTGAAGGGGTGTATAATTTTACATATGAGATAAATCCTTCCCTTTGCATCCATTTTATGAAAAATATGAGAAGACTTAACTATTGGAGCATAGATGGTACAATATTAGAAGTACACACTCCAACCTCAGTCTAAATTTGGGCAACAGACATGGATACTTCAAAGTCTTTCCTCAGACCAAAATACAATAATTTGATACAGAATTACTATTTTTCTGTCCTTTAACCTTCTTTAAATTATAGTTGAACATAACCCAACATAGATTAGGTCCTTCTTGGACTGTACATGAAGAATAAATGTAGCATTGAGATTCTACTTTAGCATGAACTTCTTTATCCAACATCACTATTTAAAAGACTATAGTAGTATGTGATATCGGCCCATACCCATTGTTAGATAGATCAAGACCTAGAAGTATGGAAGGTGAATAAAAATATACGAATGATTAAAATAAGTCATGTTTCTTCCAATGATGATCATCTTCAATCTCAATATGGTTAAAATACAATGGTTCCTTTGAAACACAACATTTTATACAAATTTTAGGAGATAATGGGTGTCAGAATGATTGTGTTATATTATCAGCACATAATAAGTGAACCACTATATTACTAATAAACCTAAGGATCACCAAATTATTTAATGGGAGAGGTAATACATGGAGGAAAATCTAACCACCATAGAGGGATGATCACATTTCAAGTGAAAGTAGAAATAACATCAAAAAATGGAAAACAAAATTCCACTAAAGGAATACATAGTAGTGGTCTAGGATGAGATATTTTCATTTTCAATCACAAGCGAAACAAAAAATGATGTGAATCCAGGAGCCCCACAATCACTGACTTGTGAAAACCCTATAAATTAAAAACATTCCTACAAAAAGTTTCCATTAAGGGGAGACTATTTCTGAATCAATCCACTATTTTAAGGCTCAATATCATTGAAACATTCATGAATTTTATGGAGGAAACTTGAATATACGGTATTCCATTTTCTCATAATCATATTTTAAGGAAAACATTAATTTCAGGAAAGTCATGGAGAAGGCTAGGGCTGGTGAAGGGGGATAATGGCTTCATCTATGATGTTGAAGGAGTCAAGAAGAGTTCCCCCCACTGTTGGCGAGGGGGACTATAGGTTGACCATTCCACACACTCAGTCACAAAAGAAATCTAAATTCACCTAAGTCACAATTGTAAATGGAGTAAGTAAAACTAAATAATCCAGAAATTATCCTAATATTGAAATAAAGAATCCAAAAAAATCTCATGCCTCATAATTAAAAAAACCTTGTATGAAATAACATCACCTAAATCCCACTATATAAATACCACGAATCCATAATGTCAACCAATTTTTTCTATGTATCCTCCTATTGTGACATTACTAAAGCATAATTATTAAGAATATTTATACAGTCAAATAATTTCATTGTTTCTGATATTCCACCCCTAGGGAATATCCCTACCATAAACCACCTCCGCAATGACGCCACATATGTCATATAATTGTTAGGTAGTTATCACCCATAGAGACTCTTTATTTTAATGGACATCCACACATATGTATTCTCTCTATCTCATCCTTCACCAATGTAACATAATGGATTGGAAGATGTCCACCCAAAGAGTCTCTCACTATTTCTGTAAGTCTAATCATTGTGTTTCTCTCCACCTGAATCCAAATTATCATCATTTTATCAGCATTGGACATTTAAATCATCACCATCATCACCATCATCACATCCATAATATATCAAATTAACTAGGTAGTTATACACTTGTGGGAACTTTCCTATTTATTAGGTATACACAAGTAAGGACTCTCTCCACCTAAACCTGAACTATCGCAACAACAACATCACCACATGGAAAAAATCACCACCACACAGTACCAGTCACCACTATATATCAAAACCACCACAAAATAATAGACACATATTAATTATCATCACATAAATGAAATTTAATATGGATTCATATTCCCATAATCCATTATATCCAAACCATGGATAATTACTGACACATATATAAATATTCCATTGGAATTAAAAACTATATCAATAATTTCTACCAAAATCATCCTAGGTCTACTATAATTTAAATACTAGGTATTAAATCATCACATAATTATCATTCCTAATATGATAGGAATAAAAAACTTGCACAAAATAATGGAAAAAATATCATATTAGGAAAAAAATTTCCAACATGGTATCTCAACCAAAACATCCTTTCTCATTAACTAATATCTAGGTACAAAAGAAGAATTCACAAGTGACTAGTTTTCATGACTCTCTGTTGAAATGGTTTGGCCTTATTATTTTGTGACATGACTCCTATAAAATATGTATCATGCCCGTGTTCCTCAATAAATGTAATTATTTATATATCAGTATGCATGAAAACACCTATTCTATCATAAATTCCCCCTATACATGTTATTTTTTATAATTCACTTTCTCAGGTTAATCTAACATGTCACCTAGAATAATCTGACACAAGGACCGAATCATGTTCTTGGTCACCATGGGTTGGCGAAAAACACCAAGGCATGAAGAAAAACCAAGTGGAAATGGGTTTTCCCTTGAAGAATAATAAAATATAAGTATACCCAAATTGATAATAAAACATAGTTTATGTAATGTTTGGACTTCCATGAATTCAAAATAAATATTTTCAAATAATTTAATAAACCAAATGTGACAATAAATATAAATGACTAATCTCACCATTGAATTTTATCTTTAATAGAATATATATTAATAACCAAAAAATACTAAGGTAAAAAAATAAAATAAAAGGATGGTCAAATTGGTTGGAACATGAACACCATGATACCAAATATAATCCTAAACTACCGTATGATCACAACTACGTGACTCGAGGCCACCTACCACATCCAAAAAAATTCATCGACAGATCAACATGTACAACACCCAAAAAAATATCCAAACATTAACAAAAATATGATAATATAATTGTTACATACACACCAGGGTGTGTATGAATGGTGTGAGCCAACTGTTCCCCATATGATTTCACTATAGAGATTATGAAATTCATTTTATATGAAATATCATTAACAGTTGTTTGAAAAATATTTAGAAAATATTTTTTCATAATAGAAAGCTTATTTAAAACAAGTTAAATATTTTCTCCCTTGAATAAGACATCACATATTTTATGTAAATAAAAACTGGAATCAATACTTAGAAAGAAAATTCTATGAAAAAATGGAATGGGGACTTCTGTGTTTTTGAAGAAAAAAATGTTATCTAACTCATTTCAAGACATTTCTAAAATTCCATTTTTTCTAAAATCAAATTGAAATGAATGATAGACCACAAGTAGGGGAATGCATAAATAATCAACAAAACCATAAATCTAAATAAATATTGTATAGGTACTATATTTTATGAATATTTGATACATAAGAAACATGAAAAAACAATAAAAATAAAATAAAATATAAAACATGGATCATCACAATAATTACTCAAACAAACATAATAGAATCATGGAAAAATCACTAATTCCAGATATTATATGATCATATTCTTAGGTGGAACCAATTTTTTAAATATACTATGATCCTAAATAATCACCTATTTACTTACTCTCAACAAGCCTCATCAACGGAACTCCCCAAGTCAGGGAATGAAATACACTAGGGGAAACAAAACTGCGTAGAAATATACGATACATTAATAGAAATATATATTTTCCACATAGATACCTATGGATATAATGAAATAAATCCAATAGTGGTGATTAAAAAGGGATCATATGATTAATATATATACATCAATAATATAACGTGTCTACTAACCTCTCATGTCACCTCTAAACATGCTTTAAGGAAACATACCATGCCACATTTATAAATATAAATAATAATAATATTAATTATCTCACATAGATAAAAAGATTTTATAAGTCATAATACAATGGGACTCAAACTAATAGTGTAACAATAATCAATAATATCATTTTATAAGATGTCTATCAACAAATTATAAAGAATTTATTAAACTACACCACAAAATCATCCTTTAATCCCCATTTAAAACTAAAAAATCCTAATAAAATATTATTTAATGATATAAAATATTCAAACAATATATAAATATTACAATATATCAAAATGAAAAAAGATACTAAATGAAGGTTCAATAAAAACCTATTATACATTTATATTGATTTCAAATCCTTGAAACTAGGAGCTACCTCCTTTAGAAAACAATTTTGAGTTAAAAACCACTCTCATTTTAAAATCCATTTTTAATGTCCTCTTAGTCATTTATAAAACCAATTGTCATGTATAAATTATTATTTAATAAATTTATAATAAGGAATTTATCAAAAAAACCCTTTATTACAATTATGGAAGACATTGTAATATATTATAAACCCATTAAAGATATCAAATATTAGTATAAATTATTTGAAGATGAATATTAAAAACCTAGGCATCACATGATATTTGAAATAAATTGAATTTCACAAAAAACCCTTACACAAATTGATGAAATCAAATTTCCTTCATTGGAGAAATAAAAACCATGGAAGAAGATGACTTAACACCAATTTTTCATCATCAAATAGATCTTTTCATTTGAATGCAACTCCTTCCGAGTGTTTTCCATATTTGTCAAATATTTTCCATTATAACACTAAAATATTGGATCAAATGATAATGTCAGTGTTGAGAGAATGTTTAATTTTACCTAATGAAATAAAAATTCACTTCATCATGTAATGGTAGAAATATTTCAATTACTTGGATGGAAAAAATATGTCCATGATGTAGGGGTTTGGTGGAACAAAATATAGGAGTTAGAGTCATGGAAAAACATTTTTATTCCATAATATGGACTAATTATCCATGGAACTATATGATACTATTAATGAAACATAGAATAATTGAAATTTGATCAAAACATTATGCATGGATTCATTACTTAAAAAAATCATGAATAGAGAACTAAGGGCTTTGTTATACTTATTGATTACTACATCCAACAATTTCCATGAACACTTTAACATATGGAAATAACAAATATACATGTAATAACTGGTGTTTATCTATTCTAAGAACTAATAATTGTTTTCAATGAATAATAACTTAAAATAATAGAAAATTTCCACCATATATTGTTCATTATACAGGCATTCTCCACGAATATAGCTTAAAAATTTAAACCACCATTAAATATAGCCCAAGGTTTTGAGTCTTGTGTAACTTTTGTTTCACCACCAAGGAATCTTGAATGTGAACCGTATTGGATATATTTTGGAATATATGAAAAGGTTTCTGATGTATTGGATTATTTCTATTGATCATTTATACATTTAATATACCCGTGTAAGATATCCAATTTCATTGATTTGAATCAATAGAAAGACTCAAACCAATTACTATCAATAAAAATGATTCTTAAATAAGAGTAGTGAATAAGGTAATGAATGAGATATTTCAAAATAAAATTCATGGTACCATTCCTATCTCATTCTATTAATGTCATTATTCATTCATAAGTAGATCATTAACATAATGTGGTCTATTTAAATTGTTTCATAAAGTCATTACATGTCAATTATTTTATTTTATATTTGATTCCCTTCCTCGTTTATGAATATGAAAAATGGATTTTTATACTTACTCATGACTAAAATTATTTGGAATATGTGAAATATAATCAAGAACTAGTGTGCTTCTCTTTTTATCATTTTACCAGAGTATGAATCAAGATGAACCAGGCCAAAAATATGGACACATTCTGGAAAAAACAAATAATTGAAGAGAAAAAAACACCTCCATAAAAATAATTATATACTAATGAATGAAGGTTTAATTATAGACATTCCAGATAATGATTAATATATATATCCTAATGTCCAAAAAGTCAATTATTTATATTTCTATTGGAATAGATAATTTACAAAATCCTCAATCATGATCTTTTTCCTTCATGGAGGTAGATTTTTTCATGTGGCGAGCCACAAGACTAGTCATTTTAGTCTTGTAGATGGTAATTCACTATCTGTCATATTTTCATGTGATCAAACTTTTATGGTCATTTTTTTCATGTGGTTAGTCCTTCATGATTGGTCATTTTATTCAAGTAATTAGTCCTTTATAGCTAGTAATTTTGGATAAGGGGTTGGTCCTTCATGTTTGGGTGTTATGGACATAAGTTTGGTCAAACATTAGTTCATTCCTTTAAATGATTTTTGAAATTTTATTTTTTACCTACTTTTTTCCAAATAATGTAAAAACATTTTTTTAAACATAAATATGAAATTTGAATTTAAAATTAGGAATATTAAATAGAAAATTTGGTGTTTAAATCCATAATCAACTAAAGATATTGTATCTTCAAATACCATAATGTTTAGGGTTTTAAACATGATGTTCTATGGAATTTAATAGGGAGACTAATTAATTTTAATTGAAATGAATATTTAACCCATGTTTTGGAAACATGAGAGATATATATATTTTACCTAAAACAATATATGTTTCCCCTCAATTCTTTTACATTCATTATCTTAGAGTATTTGGAATAAAACAATATCTACTGGAGTTATGAAACCCTTTTACATCCATTTAAGAATCTTCTATAAAATGTCTTGACTACATGAAACCCCATGTTTGGGTGCAACAAAATCCTGAAGAATATTCCCATGGGGTAGGTAATTCTATTCTTTTCATTAAATTTTTATAAAGTGTGATCACATCATACATTATATTACATTGTTTAAATGGGTTCTATTAACCATAATCATATATTAATCTAGAAATGACTCACATAAATAAATATTATTAAATAAACTAGAAATATTTAATAGGAGAAGAAGAATTATTATTATCACATGATATTTTTTAATTTATTTTTATTATAAATCACATGTTATAGGGTATTCATACAATTATGAGAATGAAAATGTTAAATTATATTTAAATTATTATTGTAAATATTCTCAATAGTCTAATTTGTATTCATTTCATACTCTAGATTAATGTTTTGTATTTTTTTAATCCAAGTAATTATCTAAGAAAGAGGAAAAGTATAATCAGTTACAGAATAATTGAAATATTTGAATATTGCATGTTGTGGTATTATTTGTTGAACTATATATTAGATAATTCAATAGTGAATTTCAAAATATGACTGATAACTAATATTTCATGCAACAAGGTATAGATAAATAGAATGGGTTTTCTGATCACATGTTTTATATGATTCTTTGATGCTACCTCTTGTTATTTTGTTGGACAGTGTACTATTTATTTTCCAGTGTTTTCATAGTATTTATTTTCCATTGTTGGTTTCAAGAAATAGACAAATAACACTAGTGATGTTAAATGAATATTTTATGAGGATTGATAAATCTATTTACCATTCCTTATAACACTGTTTAGAATGGAATTAATGATTAAATCATGATTATGACAATATCTATATTTTATGTAGTTCTAATAGTTTTTTTGATGTAATAAAAAAATATGATATTAGGCTAATTAATTAATGATAAAAATTAAAATAGTTATTTTCTAAATATATATTGCTTAGGGTACTGTATGGTAGTCTTTTTTTGTGTAAGTATTGGATACGTCGATGCCTTGGATTGATTTTGAAATGAACTTTTTGTGTGAAAAAATACTTTTAATACGTCTGTTTTCTGTATAATTTTAGAGACTTTTGTGACATGATGTGATAGTTTTGAGCATAGAATAGTTGGGAATGATTGAAGAGAAATGGGATGGATGACTGGGCTATAGTGATGGTTTATGTCGGTGATGGAAGGAAAAATTATACTACGTTCAATGGTATAGTTCATGGTTTTCATATAATACGATGTACTATATAATATTAGTAAAATATTTATATTGTCTAAGGAACTGACATAAGTGGATTAAAATATTAATTTTTTAAATGAAAATGGAATAATGTCAATTAATGATTAATTAATTAATTAATGTGACACTTTTATGATTGTATTCTTTTGTGAGACCTAAAACTCTGTAATGGTATACAAGGGTCATGTGAGATGATTGTGGAAGATGTGTCTAAAGATATATATTTTTCATTATTTTAGTTTTTTATTATTTTAATTTATTTATTATGATTTTCTCTTCTATTACACTCAACTTAGTAGGTCAACTGATACCCAAATGTTTTCATGGTGTTTTATCCAATATCCAAGATGTATAGGGAATGGATGACTATCCACTCCCTATAAACGAATCTCAATTTGGACACAGTATGAGTTGGTGTATCCTAGAAAGTAATAGATTAGGATATATGGTACATACCTACAAGAGTTGTTATAACTCTCGAGTTTAATATACATTTATTTTTGGGATATAAGGGAGAGATGTATAACACATCATTATATCTAGATGTGGTGTCTATGGTTTTACATTTTAATATATACATGGGTGTGAGGATTGGGGAAATCGTATTTATAGTAGTTTAAATGAATTCATGGAATAAACTTGGTTACTGCATGGATAATATGACAATGAGGTTTTGGGAAGTACATGATATAGTAACAGCTATGATACGATTACATCGGATAAAGGATGAATTATAGAATATATGAGAATATGATGTGTGGGACTGGGGATTGAGAGTGAAAAACTAGAGGGTATGTGTAAGTGGTGTACGATGGAAGTGTAAGTGGTGTACGATCATTAATATATATATATATTCTCTTAGTATAGAATATTATACATCAAAGAATTAATTAGAGAGTAAGCCACTATGCAGACTTGAAAAATAGAAATACCCAATCAGGTCAAAATTTTGTTTCCTTTTTTATTATTCACTCATATTTAGTATGCTTCTTTCAAAATATTCACAAGAGAGTTCCCTGTAGATCCAACTATGTTTAGATGTTATGATCCCCCTATGTATATATAAACTATTTTTTCTAGTTTATAAGAGATTCTTGGCAATCGAGCAGGGTGTCAGTAGTTTTAGGAGTTATTCAAGAGATGTTGGAGTTTTGTGGTCACTATCAAAGACTATTTATGGGACATTCTGTTTTCCTTTTCATTATTATCCCTTATGTATGACATTACGAAATATATTTGGATTTATTCATTTATTTATTCATGGTGTTGGTTGGTGGATTTTTCATCTTATATCTTATTCCATAAACAATAGAGGGTAATGTTTCTCTTGTGTTTTATTATATACCATTATTGTTACTCACATATATATGTCCAACTAAATGAAGGATTTGGTGGTCATTATTTCCCTTTTATCATTGTTATCCCAAGAGGGGTACCTTTGGAGGGAAGGGGCTATCCAAACAATCTATATATTTAAATAACTATACATTCAACCAAATTAACAAAAATATTTATTCATCATATCCTATATCTAGAATTTTTTATTTTTTGGAAAATAATTATTGAATATCTTCCATATAGTCCCTTATCCTACATTACAACCTTCATAGGACAATGAAACCAGGTAATTACTGATGAAAATTATTCTGGTTACAGTTGATTATAAATTTATGAAATTACTTAGTAAAGAAATGTATATATTTCTATTATTCTAAAAATTTTATAAATATCTTTATTCACAATTTGTTTCTCATATAAATAATAATTTTATAGAGGTGATTAGATATTTTTAATTTTCAAAACAAAATTTAAAATTATAAATTAATATATATAGTTAAGAAAAATTGACAAGGTCAACTATTCAATGTGAATCACTACATCCACAAAATAATTTAAAAAATTCAAAATAATTATATGAACACAGTATGAGAGGTTTTTATCCTTTAATTAATTTTAATTTAATTAATATATCTCTAATTATTTCCCCAAAACATTTACCATGATATATAAAATCACATAATAATGAATATATAATTTAATTATAGGAAAATTTAAAACCTATTTTCAAGATCCATTAAATAATACTGATTTTTCATGATATAACCAATTGAATAAAACTCTTTAAAAACTTATTTACAATATTTTATACCACTAGAAATTTTTTTATGAATATTATTTCAATAACAAAACATCAAATATTCATCCATTATAATTAAAATAATTTATGAATCATATTAATCATTTATATTAATAAAAGGATGTGACACTAATAATAATTCTTCATTAATAACTATTAAAATTATACTCTTGGTATATATTATTTAATATTCATTTTGACTAATTAAAAATATAAAAAAATTATTAAAAAGTGCCAAAATTAATTTATTCGTTCTTTGGAGATTCATTATGAACTATGTTATCTATATATTCCCAATAAAGTATCACTAAATTCACTTCAAACATCAAATAATATAATCATATAAATTTTTTAATTCCATATTAAAAAATGATTAAATATATTCAACCAACTTCTATTATCTTTTATATTTGATCACTTGATAATTATTTATATATTTAAAATTTGTTGTTATGTTATCTCAATAGCGTATTTTATGGAAATCTATTTGTAATAATTGAATCTATATTATCAGAAAAAATTACCATATCTTTCCTGATCTTTAAAAATAAAAATTAAGACCTACTAGCCACCATAATAACTCTACAAGAGATAAATAATGAAAATATAATTAGTCATTACCACCATAGGACTGTATATGGTTATTACTAAAAAATGGATACATAATATATTCTTCACTATAATTAATTCCACTTTATCATTAATTTCATGAAAGAAAAACTTTGTTGGATATATAACATAATATATAAATAGAATAAAATATTTTATACATATATCTTATGCTTATTATTATAACAAACCCTCAATGGATAAACTGAACTGTCACCTGAATCGGCTCAACACATGGCTTGATGTACATTTCTGATCATCACAGTATGGAAAAAATAACATGGATATCAACATAAAAACCATGGGAATGATTTTAACATGAAAGGTAATAGAAAATTCAACATGTATAAAAAGATAAGAAAAAAACTAGAGTATAATGTTGATGAATAGATAAACATCCATGAGTCATAAGAACCAAATATGAAAGGCTAGGAATGGAAGAAAAAAATACATGAAAACAAAATAATGTCTCTATGAGACCAACATTCACCACCATACCTAACCTACTATGAAGGTGATGTCAACCATGAGTAGCTATTATACCCTATGGCGACCCTTTCGTTACCTGTATCCTACAAAACCAAGTCTATAAATAGCCAAATGAAAAAGTAGGGTATGAAAACTAAATCTTAGTAGGATAGCACCATGAATATATAAAAATTATTTCACTATTAAACCATTAGTTTAATCCTTAAAACCCCTTTTTTATAAAGTATTTCATATTAAAACACATTTTTATAAAGCATTCATTTTATTTTCATTTTTTAAAAATCCATATCCCAAGGCTTATGAATATGTAAGTAAAGAATGTTATATTAAATAAAAGTAAATGGGAAATAAATTCCATGAATTATAAAACCTACGGTAAGTCAAGTACAAGAATACATGCAATGTCCCCCAACAAAGCGCAAATGGGAACCTATATGGGTACTATGATACCGTGACATTCAAGGCATCAAGACATCCTCGCATAGGTCCTTAAAGAACATATACTGTACAGACATCTATAATTTCCAATTTTTAACATTACAACATAGATGATTTCCACAATTTTTTTAAATATCTTTATGGAATTTCATTAAATAATTTATCTCCACTAAAATATTTTCAAAGAAAACCCTCATTACAACAATTAATGATTCTACCAAAGATCATGTAAAAATAATTTAATTAAATTTATTCCTTATCAACATAAAACCAATAATTTCATATTATATAATCATAGTATTTCACAAGAACATTATTTATTCTATGAGAAATAACCCTTTGGATAAAGGAACCTACCTATCTAATGGGGGAAACATCAATGCCTTTTAGTTTGGTGGTTAAAAACAAAGTTATCAGATCATCAGAAGATAATATCTAAGAGTAACATCATCAATTCAGCATAAAGCATCTATTTCTATCAATTAAATACACTTTAGTGTTCTAAAGAGACATGGGGATGAGAGATCCAGAGAATAGATAGAGAAAACATTAGAAACTAAGAATAGATACATTCATACCTTCAATATATCCCCTAAACAGATAGAGAATAAACAAGTAACCAAGTAGATAACCTTATAGGGAAAAATAAAATGGATTGTTCAGTCCAATGTTGAATTATAATGGGATTGAAGGTTAAATTGAGTGATAAAAATAAGGATATTTTCTGTTTTTATATGTTTATATTTAGTCTCACGGATCAGGTTTCTAGGTATAAAATCCACGAACTAACAATTTATTAGCCACTATCCCTTGATAACTAGATTACATTATTTTTTGGGAATATCCATAAGGTTTTAAAAACCATTAGGTTTCCTCTGGACCCATTCCAATTATCGAAAAATTTACATGGTTAGGGATATCGTGCTTTAGACCATGAAGATCTCCTATAGAAGCTAGAGTTCCATATCACACCTTTACAACATGATTAATACTTACCATGGGCCAAAAACCTGTTCCAAGATTACTTTCCCCAATACTCCAAATTTTCAAACCTTATCTCCCAAAATACTCTATGTCCTCAAAATAGATAACATGAGATAAAACATTACCATAAATGCAACCTAGAAGGTGTTACAATTAATCCCACAATAAAACTTTATATCCTCATAAATTGAACAAAATTATTGACCTGTGAATTGATATGGCCACTTCTACCTCATTAACAATTCTAGGTCCCATATCCCATGTTAATCCCATCCACACTACTATAGTAAATATACTAAAAGAAGTTTTATACCACTCAACACTCTATCTTGATGATATATACTATGAACTTGTTTCTCAAGTAATGAGGTATGGAGATCAATATTAATATGCTCCCATTAAAACCCATGGTAAGAGTTTGGTACTCACCTCCATATTTGGGAATCATGAAACATTTCATGAATCAATGTCAAGTGATACAATAGGTCAAACCAATAATCCACCATTCAATTTGATTTAATGATATTGAAAGGTATGAAAAACCCCATTCTTAACAGACCCTACTTTCCAAAACGATGAATTCCCAAGTTTAAAACGTAATAAAAGCTCATCCACCTACAAAAAAATTCAATGGTAAATGATGGAGATCTATATTACATTTTTATTCACTAATAATAGTTTCCAACTTTTTTTATATAACCCCACATTATCCTTTACCCATGGATAAGAGTCTGTCCTACCGAAAGCCATTCAAATACCCTTTCTTAACATTAAATAGATCAACAAGGCTTACCATATGAAATGTCGAAAACATTCTCCTTAATTTCAAAGTAGTGAATATACAAAACAAAAAATCTAATGATTTTAATCACACATGCCTAAAACATATCTTATATATTTGAATGATTCATCTAGTTTTATTATACATATAAGTATTGAATGTTATCCATAACGTCATTAGATAACCCTTCACATTCAGAAATCCCTTCAATAATTGATATTTCAAGCATGGTAATTTATTATAAATAGTTACCATAGGAAACCCATGTGGCTTTAAAACCTCTCGAACATACAAGTGTTCAATCCCTTCTACCAAAAAAAACTCTTTAGCATGGAAGATATAAACTGATTTCATGAACGAATTAATGATTATCCAAATGGTATATTCTCCACAATTAGGAGATAGTGATAGTTTAATTAAAAGTTCCATGGATCATTCATCCAACATCTATAACAGAATGGATAAGACAACATAATGTTGACAGGTCCTTGGTGTTTCAATTCACTTTTATAGCACATAAGGATTCATTTTATACATTCTACAATCTATCAACTCATTCTAGTCCACTATCATCAGTGTATCAGATCATTACACTTCATGGTAACCCTAGAATTCATGGATTAAGTAAAAAAAATTCATGTTCTATTAATCCTTGACACAGATCAACTGGAATATCCAACTACCTATGATGGCTAAAATCATCATCGAGAGAGTTAATATAATAATATTAAAGTCTCATTTATATTAAAGATCATTTTTTGAATTTTTTTTACCATGGAACTATCCTCATTTGATTCCTCTATAGTATGCAGTGGTATTTCCATGCTTTCGGAACTTGTGAAAACACCTCTTATTCCTATACCTCATAAAATATCAAAATTATTGATGTTAACTATCATAAACAAATATTTATTTCAAAGGATAATATTCCTCTAGGAAAAAATACAATTCATGATTCTATGATCTTGATATATCTTAAATATATCTCTGAGGGGGTAGTGTCAACATGTTCTTAAAGCATTTATAAATACTATGAACAAAAGATTACAGTGAGATAGTTAAATTACATTAATGAATAATTGGTGAATACCATAACACATAACCCATTTTATGACATCAAGACATATCCCAAATCTATGATTGATGCTTCAAATTATCATTTTCAAGAATCAACATGGCCTAGAATGAATCAAGACTAGAGATGTTGTTTTCCTCACTTTAAAAAATTCAAAGTAGCTATATGCAATAGAATATGCCACATGAGTCTCTATGGGAAAGATATATCTAAAGTAGGACTCCCCACCATTTAGATTTAATATAAAATTGTGCAACAATGAGAATCCTAATCAATATAAAGTAGAATTAAAAGGATAAAAGATATTTCAAAATCTAATTAAAAGAAACCCCATGATCATCATCCATAAAAAAAGAAAAAATTAACATTCTATCACAATATTTTTACAATGAATTTGTATCTACATCGAGCTTACAAATAGGAACCATTACCAGAAAATGATCAAAATGTCATTGGGTTAGACCACCCCAATGATCATGAGGATGGAGCATTCCATAAAAAAAGATCCAAGAAATATCTTATAACCAACTCACTATGAAAATGAAGACATTCCTAGAAAATAAAAGACATGGATATAGTCTTTGGTAATGACACTACATTCATGGTAACTTATGTTTAACGAATTCAACTTGGTGGCTTATACGAATTACTTGAAAACATGAATATCTTTGATGGATTACATAGCACATGTGGTCACCAAAACAAACCCAGTTACACATGAACACACACAAGGATCACCATCTTTAGAATTCTAAGACAAAACTCATTTTTTATATTTCACTCAAATCCATCCATAGAAAACAAATCACATAGTGATACAAATCAACGAGGCATGAAGAAACTAAAGATTTACTATACTCTAAATGGAAAATACCAAATAATATATTGATGGTCATTCCCAAATGAGGCTATCCCAAAACATAAAAAACTACCAAACTATAGAGTAAGTACCTGATGTAATAAATTTAAAAATCATAGGATGCATCCAAGAGTCCATTATTATCAAGGAACACTAGTTATCCAAGACAAATAGTCCTTACTAACTAAATATCCTAGTAGAATATACATATTTACCTAGATTGGATATTAGATAATGTCAAGAAAAAATATAACACATTCCAATCTATTTGGATCCTAGGAAAGAATGAATATTAAAGGAAAACTACTCTCAAGGAATGTATCTCAAATAAACTAATGACCTCCACAGAAGACTTATTCAGGCCACATGAGATGAGAAATATAATTGTTCATGTCCTTTAGATAATATAAAATAACCCCTATACAAAAGAATGTTCTAGGACAACCATACGAATTAATGAATAAAGAAAACACATTTATAAATGTTTCAAAACAAACCCACTTAAAGAGAAGGAATTTATTTCCAAAACTGTTCAGTTTGAAAACCTCCAAACACAATTTGAAAATGAGTTACAAAAATAACCCATTTCATACGTAAACATCCTACATTAATTTATATATAAATATGAAATAAAAATATTTCACAAATCCTTAATCAGAAGATGGAACCACTTGTACTTCAAGAAAAAAAATTAATCATGATTCGTTTTCTTCTTTAATTATGTTATGTGTTGTTTGAAATTTTTGAAAAATCCACAATTAATGTTATAAAACTGATATTTTTCTTAAAATTCACAATCTTATATTGATTCATCATTAAAATTTCAAAACTATTTTATCTTCAAGAGTACATGATGAAAAAATGAACTTTTTCCATAAAACTAAAAGTACTCTCTTTAAAAAATTGTGGTAAAAAAATATAATTTTAAATCATTTAATAACTTTTAAATAAATGATTAATGAGTGTAAAATTATTACGTATAGATCATTAAATGGGTTATATGCTAATGTTTTTCATGTTTTCATGATTAAACAACCATTTCTAAAAACGTAATCTAGAAAGAAAGAATCATTTTAAAGTCATACATCAAATATTTTCACTTAAAACTAAAAATATCTACTATCAAATCATTTATCACACATAAAAAGTGTTATATTACTCACACATAAACAAAATCATGTCATAAATATTAATAAAATTAATTATTGATGTTAAAATAATAGGAACAAACTTTATTAATTTCTCATCCATGAATGTCAATCAATAAATGCATGACTCATTGGTTCACAAAAAAAATAAAATGGATGTGGATTCATGCTCGATCTATCCACATGGGTGATAGAGAATTATAATCATGAGATAAACACCTTACAATTTATATTATAAATTGTTCATCCACTTCTTTTTGTTGTTAAGCTATCATAGTCAAGCCTCATAACTTGATTCTTATTTATATTTATGCTCTAAATCTAGATCAAACTCTAATCTGACCAAAACATTCCAAAAATATTAATTTGTTATAATATCAATCCATAACTCATAGGATGAATAAAAGTGAAATTAAATTAGAGCTACCCATCATGACTCAAGTGTCGTCACAAAAGGTGGTGATCAATCACCTACATGTAATGTACTCTTTCAGACGCTCCAAGTCCTATCTCCAGTCTACCTATCACAAAATCATACTCAAGAAGTGTAATTAGACTTTTTATTAGGTAATTTATTTTATACCATTGTGTAATGAACTAACCTGATCTAACCTAACACATCACTTGAACCAGCTCAGCACAAGTCCTGAAGCTTGTTCTCAATCTCTAGGTGCTTGAAAAGGTGCCTCAATATAAATATATAAACCATGAGAACTATTTTACCCTAAACATCAACACATCATATATCATATAAAAAGTATAAGATAAAAAAATTTAGTACAACATAGAAGAAAAGGAAAAAATCAGTGAGACATTACAACCAAAGAACAAAAGAAAGTCACAAAAGTAAAAAAATCCAAGAAAATAAAACCAAGTCTCAATGGAACCTTTCGCAACACCATACCCAACCTACAACAAAGTCAATGTGAAACAAGAGTTGTTTTCATGACACATTATTCCCCTCACTTACCTATATACTAGAAAACTATGATAAACAATTATAAAAGAATAAAGTGTTATGTGAGAACTAAATCTTTGTAAGGCACCATCATCAATCTATATACTGTATTTCACAAGGCATCCATTATTTATATCATTAAAAAAAGTCATTTTTAAAGCAATTCATATAAAAGTACATTTTCATAGATCATCCCTTGGATTTTATACTAAATAAACAATATCCAAAGCTTTGAGAACACTGAATTAAAGGCTTTATGATTAAATTAAATAAAATTCCCCAAATAAATCATTCCTAATAGAAAAACGAAAATCAAGAATAAGTATCCATTTAATCACAACTAACAATTTAAAAATGGGCTTCTATACGGGGTTTATGAAACCAGTACATCTGATGGTTCTATCTAGCCTAGATTATGTCCCTATAAGACATGGAACCCTAATTATTTCAAAATTTTCAATGTTTACTAGTATATTAAAGACGATCCAAGTCAACATTTTGAAAACATCTTTGTGAAATTTCATCGAAAAAAATAATGTTCATAAACTATTTCTAAAGAAAACCCAACTGAAAACCATTCTAGTATCCAACAAAGACTATGTAAAACTAATGGATTTCAGTTTATCCCTTAGAAACTTAAAACTAGTCATTACATATGCCATATTCAATGTATTTCATAATTACATTCAAGTTTCCATGATGAATAATCTACTATATAGAGAGTCCCACCTTTCCCAATGAGGAAACATCGAAACCTTCATGTTTCGTGATGGGAAACAAAGTGATTTAGTCCTAAAAGTCTAGATATACATGGAACATAAAAAATTCACCATAAATACCTCAATAACTAGAATTAAAATCCCTTTAGGGTTATAATAAGATAATGGGAAGATATATCTAGAGAATATATAGAGAAAATAGGATAAAATTTGAGGATATTAAAAAATACATTCAAGAGATCCAAAAAAATGATAGATATTAACAATGGAACAATGGATAAATCCTTTTAGAGCAGCTAGGAGTGGCTGGTTTCAACTAATAATAATTTCTGAGAGGATAAGAGGTTAAATTAAGTGCATAAAACATGGTAATTATCTATTTTAAGATGTTTTAAATCAGTTTCATGGTTAGAAAAACCATGAGAAACCCATTCAACATCAACAATCTTGTGAAAAATAAGTCACATGGTTTCCTAGGAATATCCATATAGTTTGAAAAAAACGTGACATCCTTTGTAACCAACCCAAATATTTACACAGTTTTTATATACACATGAAGGGTTAGATAAATGGTTCTTTATATATTGAAAATTATCTCTAGATCCAATAGTTTCAAGTCACACGGTTAACACACGGTTATTACTAATCATGTTCCTAAACCATGATCCTTGTCCGTTTTCCTTGAAACTCCAAATTGTATAACCCCCAAATCCCCAAATCTCCTAAAATCTCAAAATAGATGAACCAAGTTCCAAAATAAACACGCATGTTACCTAGTTTGTGTCACAATTAATAACTTCTTCAAAAAAATTATTCTTTATATTTCACTTCAATAATAATTCCATCTTATTTAACAACATTCTCAACATATATAGTGTCTACTATAGAACAAAAAAGTCTACCTGAATACCATGTACTAAGAATTAATAAATTTACCTGAATTAAACACCTGACTCTTTATTGAAAACCAACTCCAATTATCAAACAATTATTTATTCAACTCTTTTTATATAATTATAATAATATATCCCTTTATGTTTTATTATAAACCCATTTCTTATCCACATCTCATAAATAATTTTTTTATTTTTTATTATAATGAATAATATGAAAAAATTTATACACTTCCAATTCTTTAATATAAGTAAGATACACATCAAATTCCATTTTTTAATCTAATAATTTCTTGTTACTCAGTTTTACATTATCTAACTCTATGAATTACATAATAAATAATTAGTATATAATAAATGTTTTCGAAATAATTCTCTAAATTTTCCATATAAATAATTTTAAAAAAGTCTTCACCTACTTATTCAAAAATACCCATGAAAAAATTCCAAATACATCCTATACATATACTATTCTACAATCAATACCCTTTCATTTTTCCCACTTGATAATTTCTATACATTTTTAAAAAAATTGTCACGACCCATCCCAGTGGGGCCCGAGACATGACTCTCCAAGCCCACCTCCAATAGACTAGGGACTGGTGACTAGCACCGAGTATGCATTTTACTAGCATGGGAGGCATTTTCTAAGTACATGTAGACACACGAACACACACATCTCCATGCCCACCAATGCTGAATTGTAAATAAAACAACTAAGGAAAAAAATTCATGCATACAACTAAAACCAACCAAAAGAGTATGACGGGAAGTATTGTACTGAAAGTAAACTGGGCGAGAATAAAGCCCACCAAAAAAAGATTCTAAAAACTACAATGTACAACTTGTAAAAACAAAGAGGTACTAGGACTCCTACTTGTAGCCGTAGGAACACCTCAACCTGTAGGAAACTCAGAATGCTCGGTCATGTCTTGGTCCACCCCGAAATCCGTCAAAAGGCTGCTCGTCTCTACAAGACATGAAATGTCCAGGAAAAGCCCGGGCAGGGGTGAGTATAACAATACTCAGTAGAGGACCCCCAAAAAAACAAAAAAATACAAAAAAGAAAGGTACAGTAAGCTCTAAAATGTATATGTCTAGTAAACATATAATAGGAGAACACAATAAATATATACTATAAACCCAGACCCGCTGTCTAGAGACAATTGACACAACCTCATACCCCCGTTAGGGATTCAATTCAAATATTCCACGAAGCACTTGTCTGGGAGAACTCACTCCATGAGTCGGGTAGCTCTAATGACATCCGTTTGAGAAGTACTGTTCATCAAGAAAAGTCATGAGATAAAGATACACTCATTCTGAGAGAACACACTCTTTACTGGGGAATGATCTCGACACATAGATGAGGATCACTGACAGGTCCTTGGCGGATATGGCGACTCATCCGTATTCACCTACACTGTAGAGGATCGACACAATGTGGGGGTAGTCACCTCGATACCGGACTCTACCTAGGGTCAAGAATGGATAGAGGATCTCGCTTCGGACCTCCCACAGGGATACCTAACTCTATCTCAGAAAGTCCTGTTGAAGGGATCATAATCCGGAAAAATGAAACGATACCTGATGTTTAGGGGAATAAAAAAAGGGGAACTAACCCAAAAGAAACACATCCATGATACGGTGGAAAAGATAACCAATCCATATAATTATAAGTACGTGGCATGTAGAAGTGTCACACTCTGTGTCTTCTTACCCCGGGTACTGCTCGTGTAAAACAACCTATGTTGTAAAGCTGGTCATGTAGAAGATGGTTTACAATGAATTTAGGAGAGTGACACACCATGTTCCCCTTTTCGAGGAGGACTCTATTTACGCTGGCCTTGTGCCCGTACATAGCTTCAACCCATGTATTACAACTGATGTATCAGGTACACGGGGTATCCCATCCAGTCGGCCTGGTCTAGTCGTGTGGCGGAGTACATGGTTGTGTACTCCACCCTGTGCCCGTGTATCCCCTGGATACATGCCGAGTCCCGTGTAAGGACCCACATGCCGTGTTCTTTGGAGAACATGCTCTTTCATCGCTTCACACTCCATGAAACCCTAGCCTCCACATAGCCGGACCTACATGCTGTGTCCTTTGGGATACACGCTGCGTGTTCAATAAATTTACAGAATCGCGAACCTCCACCATCGCGCCTTGGGTGGAGCTATGAACTTTGATCCGGCGGTCTGTTTGCCATAATAATTGAAAATTAAGGTCTACCCGGCATCCTGAAGTTTTCTCTATTGTTTTGGGGCCTTTGATCGGCCCAGAAAACACGTATCGATCCACCCATGCAATGAATTCTCAAAGAATGGTCTCTCCCGAGCTGAGCCGATTCATCATCCTCCAATTCCATCTCACCTCTGTTGAGTCATCGCGATATCGGGTCTCCATTTTATGATCATTGCATTATGAAACGGATTTTCAATGATCTGTTGTTCGTGGCCCAGCGAAGAATACGAAGATCACGATGAAAAGATGAAGGAAAATACAACAAACCTAATTGAGTAATGAACCTGCACTTTCATTCGTCACGTTGTTGATCTGCTCTCGTTATAAGGATTAAATTGGATGAAACAACTGAAAATCCCACAATTATCACAATCATATTCCTGATTCAAACCCCCAAAGAAAAGGAAAATAACACCCTCCTGCAAGAACATTTGATCCATGGATCAACATGTTCATGGGATGATTTTTGTTCATCGTTATATCCAAAAATGGGGAAAATAAGAATTGAAATAACGACCGCAACATAAATCTTGTTAAAGAATGATCACCATGTCGCATTCGTTGGTGAGGTTCGTAAAATCCGGGAAGCATTGATCAATCACATTGTCGTCATCCACCAACAGGTTCTCTTCCAAAGATTCAATGGAAGATCCTCAATTTGTAGGGTTATGCAGCTAACCCTATAAACATTCCAAAAGCATGAAATTATAGGGGAGAATTAGGTCCCTGTGCAAAAAGGAAACATTTTAAATAAAATAAATTATTAATTTATTTTATTTTCATTAAAATGTCCTAAAAATAACTCTTGCAAATTACCCATGATGGTTGATGTTAGGCCCCACCTAAGGCAAATTTTCTACACTGAACACAAAAATGCCCTCAGATTTTTTATTCGGGCACCCATTTAATAGTTATTCCACTTTTTCAAGAAAACCGCTTTAGCACAGTGTTCAAAAGTTTAATTTATTTTCAAACATTTATTCTGGGCACTCCGGGCCTCGGAACCACCCGCCGTTGAAAGGTATGGTGTCAAAATAATGCCATATAATATTTAAAAATAATACATGGAAAATATAAGACAATACATTTTCCCCACCTTGGGGCATTGCATCCCTGAAAATCCAAAACAAGGATACTCAAAAAGATGTTGGTACTGGGCACAAATCTGAACTCCCACTCCCACGTGCTCTCCTGAAGATTCCCATGCTGCCAACGAATGTGAACCAAGGGAATCGATCACCCACAGAGGATCCTTTCCTGCTGATCCTTGATCTCCACCGAGTACTCAACAAAGGTTGCTCCATCATAGATGTCCATCTCGCCCCAGTCGATGACGTGAAATAGTCCATGAACGTACCTCCTCAGCTACAACATGTGGAAAACATCATGTACCCAATGCAACTGTGGTGAGAGAGCTTAGCGGTACACCACCTTGCCAACTATGCATAGTATCTGGAAAGTTCTGATGAATCTCGGAGATAGCTTGCCAACTCGGCCAAATCTCGGCAACCCTCATCAAGGTGAGACTCAAAGGAAGACATGGTCTCCCACCTCGAACTCCAGAGGTCTCCATCATCTGTCAGCATATGACTTCTACCAGATTTGTGTAGTCTTCATCTGCTCTTTGATGATCTGCACCTTCTCGGTGGTAACTCACACCAACTCTAGACCACCGAGTGATGACTCTCCGGGGTTGGTCTAGAAAAGTAGTGATCATCAGGGAATCCCATATAAATCATCAAATGGTACTATACCAATGGTGGAGAGGTATCTATTATTATAAACAAACTCCACCAGTGGTAGGTGTTCCTCCCAACTACGACCAAAGTCCATGATACAGACCCAAAACATATCCTCAAGAACCTGAATGGTCTTCCCTGTCTGACCATCAATCTTGGGATTGAATGTCGTGCTCAAATGTAACTAAGTCCCAAAAGCCTCCTACTATCCCTTCCACAACCAGGATGTGAAGCGGGGATCACGATATTATACTATCATTGGAGTAATTCCATGAAGCAGAACTATATCATGCATGTAGAGGCATTTCAAGATCTCTACGTAACTCTTCTCTCTGATATCTAGGAAGTGGCCTGACTCTGTGAGTCGGTCAACGATCACCCAGATGGAATTGTTCCCCTTGGATGTTGGTGGTTATCCCGTAAAAAATTCCATTGATATTCCATCCCACTTCAACTCTAGAACATCCAATGTGTGAGCTAATCCCACTGGAACCTGGCTCTCAACCTTCACCTGCTGGCACGTAAGGCATCGAGAAACAATCTCTGCTACTGCCTTCTTCATGATTGACCACCAAAACTCTCGTCGGATATCATGGTACATCTTCGCCAGTCCAAGATGTACCACCAAGGGGGATGTATGACACTCCCTCCAGACCTCCTCCCACAATGCCACTAGTACAACAGTGGATCCTCTAAAAAGAACTACGAGCTCCCCACCTTGCGAATATCCATTAGGGGCATGCCCTGAGGATAAATGAGCACGTAAAGACTCACAATCGACATCCCCAATATGTACCTCCCTAACTCACTGTAATATTGGAGGGGTGGAAACTATCAACTCAAGGAAAGATGCATCTTCTCTGTCCTTGAAGGATAACTGTAATGAGGCCAACTATTTTGTTACCTCACTCAGCTGTTGTGAGCTGGATCTCCTGCTAAGAGCATCTTCGACTTGTTCCCCTTCATAGAAGTATAAATGATCTCAAAATCATAGTCTTGGAGGAACTCAATCCAATGCCTCTATTTCATATTCAGATCCTTATTCAAAAAGATGAACTTGAGGCTCTTGTGGTCAGAGTATACAATGAACCGATCGCCCATAAGATAATGTTGCCACATCTTCAATGAAAATACTACCACTACCAACACGAGATCATGGGTCGCATATTTTTGCTCATGTGGCCTAAGATAGAATGAACCATATGAAATCACAGACTATATCTACATCAGGTCACTTCCAAGCTCGATCCCTGATGTATCGTTGAAAACTACGTCCTCGACACCCTCCTCCAGTAATCTCATGATCAGGGCACTTGTCAAAATTTGCCTCAACTGTTTGAAACCCTGCTGGAACTTATCCATCCACAAGAATGGTTTCCCATTCCTAGTCAAGGATTTCATCAATGCTAACATTTGGGATAAATCAATAATTAATCTATGGTAATATCCTTCAAACACAAGGAAGCTCCATACCACCATCACGCTTTGAGGTGGCTCCCATGCTAACACTACCTATAACTTGGCTAGGTCCACAAAAAATCCATCTACTGAAATGACATTTCCTAGAAAGTGGACCTCCCAAATCTAGAACTAGCACTCTGGAAGCATCCTATAAAGTTGGGGCTCTCGATGTATGTCTAGAAAAAATTCAGAGGTGTCTCGCGTGCTCCTCCTCTGACACCGAGTACACAAGGATGTCATCGATGAAGTCTACTATGAATCGGTCCATGTATGGATGGAAGATCTGCTTCATCAATCCCGTTAAAACTATGGGGGCGTTTTTCATGCCAAGAGGCATCACCATGTACTCATAATGATTGTAGCTTCATCTGAAAGTCGTCTTTGGTATATCCTCATCCCGTACTCGTAACTGGTGGTAACTTGATCGAATATCAACCTTAAATAACCACTGTGCCCCTCTCAGCTAGTCGAAGAGGTAATTGATTCTCAGTAGTAGATACTTTTTCATCACCATCACTTGATCCAGGAATTGGTAATCCACACACAACCTCAAACTCTTATCTCCCTTCATGGAAAACAAAACAGGAGCCACCCAGGGTGAAACACTGGGCATCATTAAGCCCTTGCTCTGCAAATCCTCCAACTGCACCCTCGGCTAGAAAAGCTCTGTGGGAGCCATCCGATATACTGATTAACAAATTAGTGTCATCCTAGGGTGTAAGTCGATGCAGATGTCAATTTACCCACATGAAGTTAGTCTTGAAACATCTTCGGGAAAGGCGTCCTCATACTCCGCCACTACTGCTGGGAACTGGAGGCTCACAAAATCTACTACCCCGAGGGTAAGGCTAGACAACTCATGAGTGATCATCTATAATATCCTATTTATAATCCCATTTTTTGATTCATGAGTCTCCCTTTCACCAAAAAAGGAAAACCTCATCCCATCGGTGCGGACACACCACACCATTAGCCTAAAGTAGTCAATCTGGGCATGGACCAAGGATAACAAATACATACTGAGAATGACATCGTATGGCCTTGATGCTACACCATGAGGTTCCAACCGAAACTGTCACATCCAAGGGTAATATCAGACTGTCTGTAATGGTGCGTGATCATCGAGTCTCCTCCCATATTTGTCTCCAAGCATAATGATCGGGCCAACAACTCTACCAAAATCACAAGGTTTCACAGAAGACATGTAGCAAGGAAGCAATGACTGGAACCTGTGTCTATAAGTACGACAACCAATGTAGAAAATACAGTGATCGTACCTCAGATCATCCATGGAGTACCTGGGTCGTACGCCTTGACGACATGTAGCTGTCTCCACCCCTATCCCCCAGCTCCATGAGCCTAGTGCGAAACTCCGAGGGGTGGTGGTGGAAGTAGATCGAAGGGTCAACCCCCACCTATAGCTCTCCCTTCTCCTCTTCCACGTCCTCCTCCTGGAGGGTCTGTATGCTCCACTCTCTACCTTTGCCTCGGTGGTCCATCCACCGCCTCTTTGTTAGGAGCTCTATGTGTTAGACAATCTCTAGCGAGATGTACCCTATCGTCGCGCGAGTAGCAAGGCCTCTCCCTATGTTTACTGGATCCATCATGAGAGATCTAGACTACCACACCCCTATCCTGGGTCCTCCTATGACATCTCTCACATCCTGATCCCTGTGTCTGATGTTGGATCCCTACTGTCGAGGTCTCAGCACATGTCTGCCTACTGCTGACTGTCGTCGGCTGTCTCTGCTCTTCCAAGAATCTCTCGATCACCCAGTCCCACTTGAGCACTCTAACATTAGTGGGAATGAAAAGAGGCATGATACTATCTTGTTTGTCTCTTCTTATACCTTGATTGAACGTCCATGCTCTGAAGTACATATTCCTGACCATATACATCGAGTACCTAGAGAGGCTGGTGAACCTCAATGAATATTCATCCACTATCAAACTGCCTTACTAGAGCTGAAGAAGCTCCTGGATACGATCTTCTCTCAGCGCAACTAGTGAGAAATCCTCTCTAAAGAATTTCCCAACCTCCGTCCATGAAAGTGTCTCCTCATCATGAGTATGTGTGGTCAGACTCCACCATCGTCCCACCGAACCCTAAAGAAGGCTCGCTCCAAGGATTACCATCTTTTCCACCGGTGTCCTCATGAGACGGAAAACTCTGGTCACCACCTCCATCCAGTCCTTAGTCACTGGAGGTTCAGTCTCACCCAGGAACTTGAGGGGTATTTGTCTCTGGAAATCATGGATCGCACTCAGCCTACACCCCTTATTGGTCGGTACTGCAAGTACCATCGGCTGCTCTAGTGGTGGTGGTATAATAGGTGCACAACCCAAAGGCAACGACAGGGTAACTGGTCCATATATCGAAGCCTCGTCACTAAGGGGGTCATCCTTGTGATCGTGCTGCTGAATCCTAATGGGTATGCATCACAAAGGCATCCTGCAAGGAACAATATATACCATGGTCAAATAGTATATCTGAATAGGTGACACAAAGGACATGGAAAACACTACCAATTCCTATGTAATCCATGTACCAAACACTTATTTCCACGTAATTAGTGTTTTCATGTATCAAATCAAAAATTAGTTTATCAAAGTCCCAGCGTATGGATACATCATCCGCCCACAACAACACTGGAGTCTCTACCCTAAAAGCCGAGATCGAAACACTTACCACTATTTCCCCAAACAGATATCACAGACTCATGGCTCTAAGGTAAAACTAATCGGCTCTGATACCACTCTATCAGAACCTATCCCAGTGGGACCCATGTCGTGACTCCCCAGGCCCTCCTCCAATAGGCTAGGGGCTGGTGACTAGCACTGAGTAGGAATATTAATAACATGGGAGGCATTTCATAAGTTCTTACACACACACACACACACATCTACAAGACCTTTAATGATGAAATGTAAAAAAACCACTAAGGAACAAAATGCATGCATACAAATAAACCCAACCAATAGAGTACAATGGGACGTAAAGTACTGAAGGTAAACTAGGACATAATAGAATCCCACTAAAAACAAGGGTCTAAAAACTGAAAAGTCCAACTTGTAAACACAAAGAGGTATAGGGACTACTTATCATAGCCGTAGGAACACCTCATCCTGTAGGGAACTTAGAAAGCTCAGTCCTGTCCTGGACCACCCTGGATTCTGTCAACAAGATTCTCATCTTCACAAGAAACAACACCTGTAGGCAAAGCCCGTGCAGGGGTGAGTATAACAATACTCAACAGAGGACCATGAAAACCAAAAAGAAAAACAAAAAAACGTACAATCATCTCTACACAATATATGTCTACTTAACATATAGTATGATAACATAATCCAGATATAGTAAATACCCAGACCCATAGTCTAGAGAAAAGTCACACAACTGTATACCCCCGCTAGGGATTCAGTTCGAAGATTCCACAATGCACTCATCTGGGAGGACTCCATCCATGAGTCTGATAGATCTGATGACAACCTTCCAACAAGTACTGTCCGTCGGGAAAAGTCACGAGAGATAGATACACTCATTCAGGGAGAACACACTCCTGAGTGGGAAAAGAAATCGATACATAGATGAGGAACACTTCCAGGACTTTGGCGGATACTGGGACTCATCCAGATTCACCTACTAAGTAGAGAATCGACTCCATATGCGGATATTCACGTTGATACCTGACTCTAGCTAGGGTCGTGAATGGATAGAGGATCTCGCTTCGGGCCTCTCATAGGGATTCCTGACTCTATCCTGAAAACTCCTACTGAAGGGATCCTACTCCTGAAAAGGGAAATGATACCTGATCTTCAGGGGAACGAGAAAAAGGGTAACTTACCCAAACAATACATGTCCAAGATACAGTGGACAAGAATATCATGCCATGTAATGAGAAGTACATAGTGTGTAGAAGTGTCACACACTGTGTCTTCTGACCCCAGGTACTACCCATGTACAATGGCCTGTGTCATAAGGTTGGTCGTGTAGAAGATGGTATACATCGTGTGTAAAAGAATGACACGTCGTCTTCCTCTATATGGGGAGGACTCCATGTATTCTATCCATGTGCCCGTACAAGGCTCCAAAAAGTTTTTTACATCTTGTGTATCATGTACATGGGGTAACCCATAAAGTCGGCCAGGTCTAGCCGTGTGGTGGAGTACACAACCGTGTACTCCACCCCGTGTCTGTGTATCCCCTGGATACCCACCGATTCCCATTTAAGGACCCACACTCCTTGTTCTTTGGGGAAAATTCTATGTCATCGCTTCACACACTGCAAAACCCTATCCACCACATAGCCGGACCTTCATATTGAGTTCTTCAGGATACATGTCGTGTGTACTAGAAATTTCCATAATCGTAGACCTCCATCGTCGCGCCTTGGGTGGAGCTCTGATCATTGATTTGGATGTCTTTTTTCCACTAATCATGAAGATTAAGGTCGCCTAGATGTCCCGAAGTTGTCTCTATTGTTTTTAGGCCTCCAATCGGCCCTGAAAACACCTATCAATCCACCCATGGGAAGAATGGTTGAAGAACAGTCTCTCCCAATCTGAGTTGTTTTGTCATCCCCCATTTCCGTCTCACCTCCATTGAGTCCTCATGATGTCGGTTATCCAGTTTTGGATCGTTTCATTTTGAAACGTATGTGAAACTTTTGTTGTTCATCGGCCCATGAAGAACATGAAGAACAAGAATAAAAGAGGAAGAAAAAATCCATCAAACCAAATTGTGGAACGGACCTCAACCATCATTCGTCGCCGTGTTGATCCTCTCTCGTTAGAAGGATTAAACAGGGTGAAACAACTGATAATCCCACAATTTTCACAATCTTATTACTGATTCAAACCCCAAAGGAATACAAAATAACACCCTACAAAAATAATGCGCGATCCAAAAATCAACATGGTCGTGCGTTGATTCATGTTCATCGTTAAATCCAAGAATGGGGAAAAGAAGAATCAAAATAACAACCCCTACCTCGATCTGGTTGAAGAATGATCATCGTGTCATGTGCGTTGGCGAGGTTTTGTCAAATCTGGGAACCGTCAATCGATCGTGTTGTCTTTGTTCGTCAATGGGTTCTCCTCCAAAGCTTCAATGGAAGATCCTCAATTTTCAGGGTTATGCAGCTAACCTTGTGAAGATTCCATAAGAATGTACTTATATGGGAGTATTAGGTTTCTGTGAAAAAAGGAAACTTTTTAAATAAAATAAAAATTTAATTTAATTTATTTTCATTAAAACATCCAAAAACTAACTCTTGCAGCTGACCCACACTGATCGATGTTAGGCCATTCCTAAGGAAAAGTCACTGCTTTGAATGCAATACTTCTCTAAGATTTTTTATTTGAGAACATGTTTAAAAGTTATGCCACTTTTGCAGGAAATCCTCTCTTCGTTCTATTTAGAAGTTTAATTTATTTTCAAACATTTATTTCGGGCACTCCGGGCCTTGGAACCATACGCCGTCAGATGGTATAGTCTAGAAATAATTCAACATAATATTTAAAAATAATACACTGAAAATATATGACATTACAAACATGATCATTACTTTTGATTTATGTTTATTCCTAAAATAGAAAAAAATCTTTTAAATAATGATTGGTATGGGATAAGAACACACTTTCCTCATATCTGATATGAGATAGATACAACACCCATCACCAAACTCAAATTTTGAATACTATTCTTCAATGGTGATTTTATAAATACATATGCACCCTATTCCTTTGTTTGAAAATAAATATATCATCAATAATCTTTTCCCTAAATTCTCTTTTATTAATTGGTACCTCATATCTATAAGGATTAATCAATAATATTTAAATTTTTTCAAGGAAATACTTATGATACATTGATTATCATAAGTAATGGTGATATTACATCAACTATAACGTCTTTAATTCAAGTCATTATTGACCTAAGTTTAGTTTTTTCTTGTGTTATGTAATATAACCATGTTTTTTTGTTCTTAGAATCACAAAATTATATTTCATAATATGAAATATGACACACATTTTCCCATTAACTAAAATAATTACCAAGGTGTAATGCTTTTCATTAATATTTCTTTCTCAATCCACAGTTAGATTTGTAAAAAAATTTATCTTTCCCATATTATTACAATTTATTTCACAATTAAGATTAAATTAAATTTACCTTATGAAACTCTTAGATATGACAACATGGGTATAATTATATACACATTGGAATAGAGCACCATCCCTTATAGAACAGTTAATTTCTAATCATGAATTCATTAAATATAGGAGACATATAAAAACATATACTAAATCTATTTGATAAAAAATTATTTCAATCCTCCCATTTTGAAAGATTCATTATTATTAAAAATAGAGTGAAATCAACTGTCACTTAATATATCCTTACATAATTTAGCAGGATCTATGAATATTTTTCCTAGGTCAAGGAAATTTTACCCATTACCTATTTAATTTGAATACCCATGAAATTATTCATATATATAAAAAATGGTATATATAATCACAAAACATTTATTTTAGTGAAAAAACATGAATATGTCTCTGTTACATTAAATTTTAATAGAATTTACATAGAGGGCAAAAATCATCAAATTTTTTAATGACTCTTTGATAAAAAATAATTTTTTTCACACTTCCTTCAATGAAATGAATAATCATATAAAATTTTTCTAACATAAAATACTAAACACTTATATATTTTTATAAATGAGAGAACTATTCCTTAAATATTAAATGAATTAAGATATTATTATAAATAAATAAAACTATCAGGTTTTTTAATTTATACATATTCCTAAAGATCACTATTAAGGAACACCAAATTTAAATCAATTTTTACTATTTTAAATATTCTTAGAGAAATACTTGGAGGAAGTATGATATCATTTCTATGTTTTCCAGTGGTAAAAATGTATTTTCAAAATCAACCCCCTCTACTTTAAAACATCTCATTTAAAAAAACCATTCTTCTTTCATATTTTTCTACCTCTTATATTTAATTTTTTGTTTAACACATTATTTAATCAATTGATTTCATTGTTATTCATATTTAAAAAAATCAAAGAGATTTTGTATTCTATATATGATCAAACTCAATATTCACAACCTCAAACGAATCTTTATAATTTAATTATTTATTAATACTTCTAGAACAACATGTGAAATTAGTGACATTAAATCTATTTCCCTTAAATATATTTTCATTCAACCAAGTATATCATACTCTTTAGTGATATTTTTTCAGTGAATATTATTTATAAATATGTTATACACTTTATTGAGAAGTTATGCATCACCATATAAGGGTTATTCATCACCTTTATATTGGAAACACAAATGTTATTACAACATATCCTAATATATTAAGAGTTTAGTTCTTAAAAAATCTTATTTATTTATCATATCAGTTTTATTTATTTGTGTATAATATGGTTAAATAGGTTTTTTATTTGTTTTTCAATATTTTCTTATAACATTATATTATTCATTTCTAATGTGAAAATATTCAAAGTATTGTTTTTATGTAAGTAAAGATGATATTTATTCTTGTTCAGGAAGATAGTTACATAGATAAATTGAAGCTTATATAGAGGATACTAGTTTTTAGACAAAGAATATTAATGGTTATGCGGAATAAATGATGGTTACACAAGGTCTATATGATGAATATGTAATGACTAGATGAAGGGTTTTCAATGACCATTTTATTTTTATACAATGACCAAATGATTATTATATGAAGCATAGAAAGACAGTTATAAAAAAATACATGTTTATTCAAGATATTCCCTATATAGATGATAATTATAGAGAGGATCATGATATTTAAAAATGATACTTACTTTACTAATGATCTTTTCAAATTCATACCATTGTGACATTGTCGAGTAATAACAACTTTTGAGGAATTAATTATCATTTATAATTTATAGAAAAAATATTACATATTTTTTCTCATAAATTTTTGAGTTGATTAATATGTTAATGATAGATTTTTTTAATGTTTCTATGTATAATAACATTTACCCACTAAAATGGCATAGTCACCTCTAATTTTTTGGAATATTATCATTAACATTAAAGCTTGACCCAACATAAAAACTATTAGAGATATAAAAAAATATATATGTAGCTTTAATCTATTATGTGTATAATAAAAAAATATTAAAAATATATGTATGAAAAGTGTGCTTTATATTATCAATGTCCATCAAAACATTTATTTTCTTTTTTATGTACATCCATATTTCACTCTATTACACAGAAAACAAGTATTGTTCTTTAATGAAATATTTTATTGTAGTTAAAGTCCAATTCCTAGATCTACTCATCGAATTCACACTCATTATCTAGATATTATTCATCATTTTATAGATGTATCATGAAACTATACAATATTCTAGAGTTTCTCTTTACTACAGTAAGAACACACTCAATGTATTGAGTGTGAAAGAAAGAAATGGAAAAGAATTATATGAGAGGCCCCATGTAAAAGGATCTGATGTCCCCGGAAAATAATTTTTTTAAGAATTTGTAGCTTCTCACATTCAGATATAGTGGTATGTAGGAAAATTGAATATGTTGTAAAAATCACAAAACTAGAATTGGGTGTTGGTGGAGTGGGTCAAGGGATGCCCTTATTTCCTTGAAGCACTATAAAAATTCAGTAGTGTACTCCTATTTCATTTCAGTATTTATACTATATATCTATTTATAATGGTGTGTAATAGGTTGAAGTTGTTTTTAAAGGTATATTTTTATTTGGTATAAAATTTATAAAACACAATTTACCCTTATCTAAGTCTCATTATTCAACACAACTTACACACAAATTTGTATTAGAGTAGTGCATTTTTATAGTCAAGTCTTACTAGTTAATGTCTGAAGATCTTCACTAAATTTATTAAATAGATAATAGAAATGAATTTATATATTCATGTATCCCTACCTAAAAATAGTAAACTATTATTTCTAGAAAGTAATTATGGTTATCTATTTTAAAAATCATTATTTAATGTTACATATGAAGGATTTTAGATATTATAAAATTCATGCTAGAGTACCTGAGCTACGGAGTGAAGATTAAGAGGATGATTATGATTTAACATAACATCCAATACCATAAATATAGATACTACTTCAACATTGATGAATATTTATTACATAACATAACATAACCACGCCAAGATCGTATAGGTTTAGTGTCTTTAGAAACTAGGAAACACGAAAAAGTTGTTCATAAAACATCCACATTGCCTACCACTTATTTCATCATATATAGACTCCCTTTTGACATATTATACATAATACCCATCCTCATGACCAGTGGAAATGAAATATGTGAAAGGGTGAGCTAAAATTATCAATAAGGGTAAACTAGAGAAATATCAAACATAAACCTAAATTTTGAAAATCTTATCCTGCATATATTATATCATAATAATATATCATAGGATAAATCATTAGAGTGAAATGTAATCCCATTAGTAATAACATAAGAAATTAAATTTCTTCTCATACACACATAATCATTGAAAATCATTTCATACAAGTCAAGGATTTTTACCTAGGTCATCTTAGTAGACAAAGTCCATTACTGAACCGAGTTCACTCCTTATTCCAGGCATGTATTATTGAACTTGATTTAATTTTCGTTTCCAGTCACGTCTATATCATGAGATATAAATCTTTACCCAATGCATTTTAGGGAGATATAGTTCCCACCAATCTCATAATAAAACCACTATAACGTGTTCCTCAAAACCACAAAAACATTCACCATAGCATAACACTTTGATATATATAATATTTTACACATTTTTTGTATGCATTTAATTTTTTTTTAAGAATTCAAAATAATCAATTTGAGCTTATATGAATCAATTTTTGATTTATGATGGGTTTTGAGAAAAATGGTGAAAACGCATGATTCTAGATTTTAGATAGATTTTTACATCAAGGGTATTTTAGTCTTTTAATGAAGAATATAAATCCAACGTTTTTATTAAAAAAATTAAGAATCCTAATTTTATTTCCTTTAACTTTGTCTTCTAGACCATGAGCTGATTCGGCCATCTAAGGGGCCAAAAAATTCATTGAAGTTGGACATTTTTCTGGGAGGACAACATGGACCCCACCACTGTAACAGAACCCAAACTCAGCCTAAATATATCAAAATGAGTTGTTTCCACCTAGTATAGCACAATGAAATATATGGATGGCTCTACAACTAATATGTGCGAGTTTTGAAGTCATTATGGTGGTCATTTAATGACATACTTTTGGAGGAACCTTCCTAGGAGCTTCATCCAGAATCAGAAACCTCCAATGAAAAATTCATCACTCCATAATTTGGTATCCAAAAGAGATAAAATTTGGAGGGTGCACAGATAACATATTTATGAGGAACATTGAAGAAGGGGTCCATGTGTGAAACATAAATTTATCTAGTCAAGAATGCGCAACTGTTCGGGGTCTAGAATTCGGCCTATAAAAGGAGGCCCTCACCTCCTTCCAAAATCATCACATTCCCTATCCATTCCTTCAAGGCACCAAAGAGGAGATCTCTACCGAGGGAGATCAACCACAAATCATCACCATTTCATTATTTTATTTATTTCTTTTCTTTATATTTGTTTTAGTTTTCAATTGAAATTTAGATTTCTAATAAAAGTCGTGCATTATTTTTATTTCTGTGTCCACCCATCCACCCTATTTTCTTCTTCATCTTTTCTAATTCGTTTCTTCATTTATTCTTCTCATATTATCCACCATGTCCTATTACCATAAAAATGAGGGTTTAACCCGATACTTGGCCCAGGGGAGTTATGTGGAAATTTCATTTATTTTGTGCTTAAACTCGGATATTTTAATAAGTTTGTGATGAGCAAGAGTGATGTGCACGGGTGTGGCGATCGTCCACCACAACAATGATCTCAAACTCAGTTCTATTATTTTATTAAATATTTTCCCTCCTTTTTACAGCATATATGCTCTTCATACGATGGAGTTGAGCATTCCAGTGGTTAAAATGTCTTACGATGTAGCCAGGTCTTGGAAGATGTCACACTCTCGATTGAGGTGTGCCGTCAACCATGATTATAGGAGGTGGTGAAGTTAAGATTGCTAAATGAATTCAAAATTTCAGACCAATAAATAAAGTAATAGTAATTCATGAATGAGATCTCATAATTGATTTATCAAAATTAATTTAAATACCAACATGGAGAATGATGAAACCCAAAAACCAACCCATAAAGGCCAAGTTCTTTCTCAATTAATTGCATTTTGTCATTGAATGTTAGTTTTATATTTTATTTTAAATAAATTTTATTCCATTCCAAGATAAAATAAAAACAACCAAAATAATTAGTTTAGTTAAATTAGGTTATGTGAGAGAATGACTAAAAAGGCTCCACAAGAGATGACCCTGATCAGCCTCTATGCTGCACTAGGAAAATTAAATTGCCTTTGCCACACCCTACGATAGGCATGCATCAAAATTGGAACCCTTACCGGGGATCTAATTGGTTGTTTACTTTAGTTTTTCTATTTTCAAATTTTAGATAGTTTTCATTTAAAAAAATCTCACAAAAATTACTTTTCCATGATGTATTCAAATTCAAATTATTATGCATGGGATGATTACTCACAGGTGCAATATCAAGAACCCGAAATGGATTATAGAGATCTAAATGACCGGATGGATAGGATTACCAATTCTCTGGATGACATGGGGAGCAAAATTCAAGTAGCGTTTAACTATGTTCGATCACAAAGTGAGCAACCTGAGCCTCTACTAGACCAAGAGCCTAAGAAAGCTGTGGAAGAAATTTCCCCACTAGTTTTTGATGTTGAAGATCCCAAGAGGGTAAAAGTGGATGTTCTTGAAGATCAATTCCACCACTCTCAACCATTTCTAGAGGAGATAGATTAAAGGTCATTTTCTAAAAATTTACAAGAGGGTGATCATGTGAATTTCAAGATATTTTGGACTGCATGGGCAAAAATTGAAATGAAATATTTTCTCCTAATTCCATACAATGTAGAATAAAAACCTGCTTCATACCTATCTCAAGCCTATAAAGATGAAGAAACCACCCAAGTGGGAGTATTCAAAGAAATAATGGATGAGCCTGACTACCTACTTCCATCAAGTGAAGATCGATTCCAAGAGGCACTTATCACAGAAAAAGTGATTGAACCTGAAGCAACTCAGGGAGATGATCATTTCTTGAACTCTAAATTTTCTGATTTCATTCAATTTTATTTGAGTATCACTCATTATGAATTTAAATTTTCATATTCGTTCAATCCTTGTATCACCTTAGATGAATACGAAGAAAGGGAAATTGCATCTGTTGAGGAAATCCTGGAGCTCCCTAAGGACATTGATCATATGATTAAGGAAGCCCATGAAATGATAATAGTGGCTCTACATCAATTACCAAATCTACGAGCTACCTACCTTAAATGGGAAGATTTTGAAATTGATATTTCAAATTTAAATTTTGAATCTCCCATTGATTATTCTTTTCATGCATCACATATGGAGAAACCACTAGATTTTGAAGAACATATGGCCCAAGTAGAAACTGAAGAGGAGGAGAATCCATACTTCATCCTACCCCCACCATGAAAGTTATACCACATTGTGAAGGGCGCGGATCTAGTGTAATCTATACATGGAATTCTTCTAAACAAGAAAAAGGAACTACAATCTGGGAAGAAGAACATGTGGTGGTTCATTTCCAAGAAGATCCACCCACCATCATATTATGGATGACAGCTGGTACTGCCCTCTAGAGGCAGTAATAGAATCATGGTCCTAATTGGGGGATCGTACCATGACTTATATTGACTTGATTTCGAGGAATTTAGATTCCAATTTTATTTCATAGAAGTAGCTTAGCATTCATTCCACTCCATCCTATATTTTTGACCATTAATGACATGATCATTTCACTTAATTGAGTAATTATATTTTGTAGGTTCATGATGGTAGAAGGGAATGCCAAAAAAATACCAAGCTTCATTTCAAAAGGCAGTTCACTTTTAATGGTTAACTTTGAAACTCCTTAAATTTCTGTTTTGTGATTTAAACTGGAATTTAATTCCCACAGTTGAATTATGTTTTACTTGATATATCTAGGCGACATGAGTTTCTTAAGAATCCAGTGATACCATGTTTTAGATTTCAATGTTAGTGAGATTGAATGAGTACAATGAATAATTGGATGATTAAAGTGAAGCATAAATATTGAAATTAGGACTCATGATTTGAGGGAATTAATTGATTAATGTAAATGAAATTTCCCTACCATTTTCCATTCTTTGAAAAATTTAAATTCATGTGGATTAATTTTTTATTATTAATCAAACCAGGATGGATTTTATAATGTTATATTCCCATTCTCAAGAGGATTTCTATACCAAATATTTCAATTTTTATCTTGAGCATATTTTTATAGTGATCTTGGGACATACCACCTACTATAACATTTATTCAAGGTTTTCAAAAGCTATGATAGTGAAAAAAACACATTTAAATTTATTGAAGTAGTACTTTGGCTAGAAGCATATTTACTTGAGACCCACCCTTACATTTATCCTTCATTTTCCCATATAATCCATGAATTTCCTTATAGGTTTAAGACACATTTTAAGATGATTTTTCTTTACCTTCCCACTCTTTTTGTATTTTTAATGGATATTTGAAGTTTGAGTGGGGGTGAAGGGACTTTAGTGTGTGTTCATTGGGATGCATATCATTTGTGGGTGGTGTGAGGTGTGTATCATCATACTGGGCAGTGTATTATTAGAAAAACGGGCATGAGTCATCATTTCATTATGATTATTTCATTTCATCCGATTCTCCTTAAAAAAGAAAAAAAAATTGAAACTAATATTGTGCCTTTCTGGAGCTTTAAAAAAAATTCAAAAAAAAGAGATAAATTAAGTTGTGCCTTTTTGGAGCTTTTTATAAATGAGGAGAACATGGATGACATCATTCCCTGTAATAATTTATGGACGCTTGTCCCATGTCATTAAAAGGGGGTGTTGTTGTGTTTCACATTATCAAGGGGATTTGAGTGAGGTTCATCCTGTGTTTTCACTTGATTAATCATGAATTGTACATAAGTGTCAAACCTCATACTTCTGGCCTTAAATTATTTTAAACTTTTACCAACTAACCCTAAGCCTTAGGGGAATTTGATCCATTATTGCAAGTTCTCATGATTTTATGTGTGTTTTGTCTTTACAAAGTGGAGAATGTTGTTCCTTTACAAGCATATGGATAAGGAGCATGTTCTCAAGAAATGAGCATAACTCCACTATTAATTGTATCATGAGTGATGAGAGAAAATATTCAAAAGAGACGTAGATCATGATTTGGCATGTTAAATAATAATAAATTGAAAATCTTGAATGAATGAAAGGAGAAGCTCCATCATTTTTCAAAGGGGGAAAGTAAAATTCATGAATTGATTATTTTTTTGAAAAATGGGAAATTAAATTGATATTTTTTTAGAAGATGGAAATATGATTGGACATTGATAATAGTTTGATTTTATTGCATTGAAATTTAAATATTTGTAACATTGGTTCCCTTTGAATTCCATGTTGAGATTTTATTCTTGAGGACAAGAATAGTTTAAGTGTGGAGGAATTAATAGAGCAAATATTTTCCACATTTTTTTGTTTGAATTTAAATTTTTCTAAGAATCCCAAATAATCACTTTGAGCTTATATGAATAAATATTGGATTTATGATGTCTTTTGAGAAAAATGGTGAAAACGCACAATTCTAGATTTTAGATAGATTTTTACATGAAGGGTATTTTAGTCATTTCATGAAAAATATAAATCCAAATTTTTTGACTAATTTTTTTTATAATCCTGATTGTATTTTCTTCAACTATTCATTCTAGACTAGGAGTGGATTCGGTCATCTAAAGGTCCTAAATATTCATTGAAATTGGAAATTTTTCAGGGCAGACAACGTGGACCCCACCACTGTAACGGAACCCAAACTCAGCCTACACATATCAAAAGGAAGTGTTTCCACCTGGGATAGCACAAGGACAGATATTTACAGCTCTACAATAAATGTTTTAGAGTTTTTATGTCATTATGGGGGACATTGAAAAACATTCTTTTGGAGGAACCTTCCATGAAGCTTCGTCCAGAATCAAAAACAACCAATAAAAAATTCATAACACCTTCATCCGGTTTCCAAAAGAGTTGCCATTTAGAGGGTGAACGGAAAAAATATTTATGAACATATTTGAATCAGGGGTCCTCGAGTGAAACATCCATTTATAAGGTCAAGAACGTGCAATCTTTTGGGGTCCAGAATTATGCCTATAAAAGGAGGCCTTCGCCTCCTTCCAAAATCATCCCATTCTCCATCCATTCCTTCAAGGCCCCAAGGAGGAGATATCCACTGAGGGAGGCTGACCACAAATCATCCCCATTTCATTTTTTAATTTATTTATTTTCTTTATTTTTGTTTTAGTTTTCAATTATAATTTATATTTCTAATAAAATTCATGCATTATTTTTATTTCTGTGTCCACCCATCCTCCCTGTTTTCTTCTTCATCTTTTCTCCTTCTTTTCTGCTTTTATTCTTATCATATTATCCACAATGAATTGTTACCCTAAAAATGAGGGTTTAACCTGAGACATGGCTCGAGGGAGGTATGTGGAAATTTCATTTATTCTGTACTTAAATTATAATGTTTTATTAAGTTAGTGACAAGTAAGAGTGATGTGCACGGGTGTGGCGATCGTCCACCATGACATTGATCTCAAAATCATTTCTATTATTTTATTAAATATTTTCCCTCCCTTTTACTGGATATAAGAACTTCATATGATGTAGTTGAGACATTCCGTGGTTGAAATGGCATACGATGGAGCTAGGTCTTGGAAGATGTTACACTCTCGATCGAGGTGTGCCATCAACCTTGATTATAGGAGGATGTGAAGTTATGATTTCTAAATGCATTCAAGATTTCACACCAATAAGTAAAATAATAGTAATTAATGAATGAGATATCATAATTGAATTATCAAACTTAATTTAAATTCCAACAAGGAGAATGACGAAACCCACAAACCAATCCATAAAGGCCAAGTTCTTTCTCAATTAATTGCATTTTTTCATTTCATGTTAGTTTTATCTTTTAATTTAATGAAATCGTATTCCATTTCTAGATAAAATAAAAACAACCAAAAGAATTAGTTTAGTTAAATTAGATTAAGTGAGTGAATGACTAAAAAGGCTCCTCAAGAGAGACAACCCTGGTCAGCCTCTATGCCGCACTAGGAAAATTAAATTTCTTTTTCCACGCCCTACGAAAGGCGTGCGTCACCCATGAAATAAAATGGGTTTCTTAAACATCATTCCATCATAACTGATATAAAAAATGGATTTCCTAAATAACATTTCATTATAAACATAATAAAATCATAGTAATAATAGGGTTAAAAATATAATCCTATTTAATGAATATCAACTTACATGGAAAATAATTTTGAGAAAACACTTGAAATTAATTCTTGAGGAAAATATGCTTTCTTTTCCAAAAATGTTATCCTAAATCAAAATGCCATAGAGTATTATAAGAAATCATTTTATGTTAATATAACTTGTAAAATTTTAGGGTAATCATCGAGTAAATAATACATTATGAAATCATAAAAAAATTTCATGTCGTACAAGTTAAAAAAATATTCGTCTCGTTCTATTTCTGAAAAATTCAAAAACTACCTCATACTAAAAACGACAAGAGATTCCATTCATACCAAATAGTAAAAAATTAAAAATGGGTTAAAATGAATTTTAACAATTATAGAAGGACATAATTAAAGTTTTAAATTGCATATTTATCAAACATGGATGTGGATGATAATTATACACATGTAAATACTTACGAATAATCAATCTCAGATAAAAATGAGATTTGAAATGTTATCCCATACATTAGGTCTGATATGATTTGTATGAATCTAAAACTATTGTATAAGGAATTAAATAATATTAATTATTTATTCTCGAATCAAAATCATTTTTATGATAACATTTATTATCATATTTTCAACCGTTAGTAGCATTTCATTGTTAGTCATTAATCGGGTATTTTATGTTCTTAGGCATGTTTTGTCGGAAAAGTTCATATTCCTCTATTTAGGATATAGTTATATCATTTAAATCGTGTTATATGTTTAATATATATCATATTCATTTTATTCATTTTATTCATTTATATAATCATGATTTAATTAATATTATGTATAATGAATCCCATCACACTGTGGATACGTTAAGCCATACGTACGCACGATAAACGATATCATTTCCCTAATTGTTGAATGGTATTGAATTGAATGGTGTATAGTATCTCAGAATAAATATATTTTATTTTTGTCATATATATGTTTATTAATTCAGTCATTATACCCATCCATATAAGGTGGTGTTGAAAAATGGATTACACCACAACATGGAGACGGTAAGTCGTACGTACGCATGCGTGGAGATTTCATTTTTCATAGAATGGGTAGAAGGTGTACTATGATTGTTTCTTGTTTATAATAACATATCAGTATATGGGTGATTCTGATTTTATTACATTACAACTAATTAATAGAATGTATAAAAAATAAGTTTTAAAGTATCGGTAAATGATATTACTTATTCTTCGATGTGCCTCCTCTGAATATCCTCTTAGAGCACTAGAGTTGGTATTTGAAGATGACCAGAACTTCTATAATTAAAATATGGAAGTTTATAAGGAAACATGGTAGGGTATGGATGACCTTTAAGGCTAAAAGTTACGTGAAAAGGTGAGGGAGGAGGTTCCCTTTTATAATTGAGGTGAGGGGTACTTTGGGAAACTCCATGAATAACAATTTATAATAAAATAAAAAACATACTAAAAAGCCACAAAATGTACCAATCTAGAATATGATATGAGATAAGATTGTAACATCATCAACCAATAAATTTTGGACAAGTTATTTTGCCAATTTAATCCACATCATTTTAATTGACACTTAGTTATTTTATTTATTTTTAATTGTAGTAATAACATTCTAAATATTTAATTGATATAAATATTTACTTATATGTTGTCAATTGACCATAAATGGTTATTTTATAATTTTTTAGATCTTATAATAATCACTTTGTAATTTTTAAATATTTTTATGATTTTGAAATAATTTAATAAAATGTTATTTTCATAGAATATCAATAGTGTCAATTTTGAAACTATTCATATATTTTTGTTTTAAGAAATCCTGAAAGGATAACACTTAAAATATATATATTATATACACTCCTAAAATGTCATACTCACCTAGAAAATTATTTTAACACATTAATTAGGTCATATGATATTTAGTTTAACATTTTTAAAATAATTTATTTGATATTTCTATTAATAAAATAATTACTACATCACTATTGTGTCATCATTTATGGAAATTATATAATCATTAAAAATTATAAATAAAATACTGTGATGTAGATAATGATTTTATCTTTTCATATACTATCTATTGTGGATATTATCTCCTATTTATCAATATATTAAAATTAATATACTTATATAAAATGGGATTGTGACATTTTTTAACATTCAAGAGTTTTTAATACATTCATATCATATTCATATGTAAGTGTCCATAAAGTGATTCCATTTCTAAAAATAGATTATAAGGGTCCCATTTAGTACTCCAATAATATTTTTATAGGTGTTAAGGTAGGTTTATAATATCATGTTTACCATTAATTACTCGATTTACCTTTAACCAGGCTAATAAAAATATTTATCAAAGTTACTACTCGTAATGCCCAAAATTAAAAGTATCCTATAAACATAATTTGTAACAAATGGATCAATATATGGATTCAAGTTTTCAAAAATCAAATCACAGAAGTTTCATAAATTAATTTAAAATTAATCCCGTTGTTGAAATGAGATAACATGTTTTAAAACGTAAAACATTGCAAAAGATTGAAATGTGTTTACCTATGAATTCAATGTAAAATGAATTCCAATGATATAAATTATATTTAATGATAAAAATATATTATACTTATAATTTTAAACCATTAAATATTATAATTTATACATATAAATTATATCAATGAAAAATGTTGTTCTTAATTAAAATTTATCATTTTTTACTATTAATCAACGCATGAAAGTAATAAAAAAATCAGTTATTTATCCAAAGTAAATTATTATATCCCTCTTAAAACTAACATGTTTATGTTTTTATATAAAAGTAATTAATGTTCCAAAATCTTAATTTAAAATGGGTTCTCCATTCAAAGGTGTAAAATTAAGATTTTAAAAAAATAAGTTTTTCAACATCAAATATTCTTTGACTAAAATACCCATTATATGAAATTAAAAAATATTTTATTAAGTATAGAAAACATATATATCTCATTAATTTCATTAAAAATATTAATTAACTCAAAATAAAAATATCTAATTGTTATATATTTTTTATAAATAATTGATAGCCAATGAATTTATAACGTATTTTCATAAGTTAGTTATAATTATTCCCGCTAACCTAACGACTAGGCTATAATGGTAATTTTATTTTAAGGGAATATTATTGTTTATTTAAAATCATGATTGAATACAAATAAATCTAATAAAGAATAATAATTATTTAAATAAAATATTTCATAAACAAATCTGGGTGTTACATTCTACCCCCCTTAAACTGAATTTCGCCCTCGAAATTTGTCACATAGAAACAAATAGATGGGGATACCTATCCACAATAATATCATAAATTTACCTTGTAACTTATTAAAATTGGGGGTTCCTCTATAAAACATTAACCGAGAGAGTGGTCTTGTTTCATAGAACATTTTCACTATGATCCAGAATCTATGTTGGTTGTTCTTCATAAGAATGATCTTGGTCTAGTGGTACAACTTTTAAGCTTTGTACATTTGAATGATTAGGTATGTAATTTCTCAAGGGAGATACATGGAACTCATCATGAACTTGAGAGGGATTTTGTAGAAGCTCCAATCGGTAAGCTACCGTCCCAACATGATCCATAATTTCAAAACTACCAATATACCAAGGGCTCAACATACCCTTCATTGCAAATATCATTACTCTTTTCCAGGGAGATATTCATAAGAACACCTTTTCACCCATATCATACTCTAGATATTTCGTTTGGTTGTCAGCATAAAATTTTTTTGGACTCTGAGCTTCTCTTATGTGTTGTTGAATTGATATGATCTTTTATTCCATTTCATCAATAAGATCAGGTCTAATATATTTGTTTCCCCAACATCATCCCAGAAAGTGGAGTTCTGCATTTCTTTCCATAGAGGGATCCATAAGGATCCATCTGAATACTGGAGGGAAATCTATTATTGTAAGAAAACACAAGAAATGGTAGTTTTTTATCCCAACAACCTTTTAAATCCCTAGAGAAATCTATCAAAATGTCTTCCAATGATTTAATTTTCCAATCAGACAGACCATATGTTTGAGGATGATAAGAAGTGCTAAAGATTAACTCTGAATTTAGAGAATAATGAATACTTCACCAGAAATTTGAGGTAAACCTCGGATCCCGATCAGATATAATGGAAATTGGTACTCTATTCAATCTTACCACTTCCATTAAATATATCCTGGAAAGAATATCAAGAGTGAAATCCTCTCTACTATAATTCAAGTGTGCCGACATCATAAGGGGATCAACTATAACCTAGATAGAATAATTGATTTTGGATGTTTTGGGATGTCTGATGACATAGTTCCTAGTGGTGTTTTCCCATTTCCATTTTGGTATGGGGAATGGTTGTAACATCCCCTTAAACTTTTGTCTCTCAACCATAAATTATTGGCATACCAAGAATTGAGAGACATATTCAACATCATCACTTTTCATTCCATCCCACCATAAGTTCTCTTCCAGGTACCTTTACATCTTTTTGCTTTCAGGGTGAATAGAGAATGAATAACTATAAGCCTCATCCAATAGATCATTCTTTAATTCTATTATGGGAGGAATAAAAACTCGGTTCTTGAACCTTATTATTTTATCACAATCAAGGTTAAATTCAATATCATTTCTCACATTATTTTGTAACTCTACATATTCCATCTATGCCTTTTTAATCTTCACTTATATAGATGGCTGAACATTCATTTGAGAAAGATAAGATTTCTCATCTTCAATTAAAATTTCATGATCCATCATTGGAAAATCCATAAATATTGGATTCTTCATGATCCTCATCACGGATAATCTAGCATGGTCTTTTCGAGTCAAAGCATCTACCACCTTGTTCACTTTCCCATGGTGGTAATGTATTAAATAGTCATAATTTTAATCAACTATAACCATAATCTTTAGTGCTTATTCATATAATTTTGTGTGAAAAGATAATTTATTCTTTTATGATCAATATATATATCACACCTTTCACTATAAAGAAAATAACTCCATATCATTAATGAAAAACAACTACAACCAACTCCTAATCATGAGTTGGGTAATTTTGCTCATGAATTTTCAACTACCATGAGGCATAAGCTATCACCATATCCTTTTCCATGAGAACACATCCCAGACCCTTTTTGGAATCATTATTATAGATCACAAAACATTATCCACTATAAGGCACTGTGAGAATAGGTGCACTAGCTGACCTTCTTTTTCAATCCTTGAAATTCTCATCACATTCATCTGTCCATGTGAACTTAACACATTTACATGTCAACTTGATGATTGGATTAGATAATTGTGAAAAATAGTTCACAAAACGTCAATAATATCTATCCCAAACAAAAAAATAAGATACAAGTTTCCATTGTTGGTCTCTACCATCTTTCAATAACCTCTATTTTTACTGGATCCATAGATATCCTTTCTATTGAGATTATATGACCCAAAATGAAACTTTGTAAAGAAAAAACTCATACTTGTAAAATTCGGCTTTAATAATCTCCTTTCTCATGGTCATAAGTAAAATTCTAATGTGATATTCATGTTCTTACTTTATCTTTGAATAGACAAGAATATCATATATAAATACTAACACAAATTGATCAATATAGTCTCTAAATATTCTATTCATTAAATCCATGAAGATAGAAGGAGAATTAATATGGCCAAAAGGCATCACTATAAATTCATAGTATCCATACATTGTATAGAATTTCATCTTGGTATATCCTCCTTTTTTACCCTTTATTGATGATAACCTAAATGAAGATCAATCCGGGAGAAGTATTGAGCTCCGGGTAGTTGGTAGAATAAGTTGTCAATACGGGGAAGATGATATTCTCTCTTGATAGTGATATTGATATGTTTTCGATAATCAATCCAGAGTCTCTTTGATCCATATTTCTTCTTAATAAATAGAATAGGTGCTCCCTAAGGTGAAAAAATATTTCTTATTAATCCCTTAGAAAGATTTTCTTGGATTTGATTCTTCAATTCCTACAAATCAATTGGGTAAATTCTATAATGTGTCTTTGAAATAGGCATAGCACCCGGTATGAGTTCTATTGAAAACACAATATCATTATTTGGTGGAGGGCCTAGAAATGACTCTATAAATACATCATCAAAATCCCGTACAATGGGTGTTTTCTTAATCATGAGTTTCTTCGCAACCAATTGAGATAAATAAACTTCACTTATTGGAATCAAGACCCATAAGATGAAAGAAATTTTTAATGGAAGGTTATATTCATCCTTGAATCGATAGATGATCATATATTGATTTGGAATATTAAATGTGACTTCCCTTACTTGGAAATTGATATGAGATCCATAGAGATAAATCCAATCCATGCCAAGATTCCTATCAAAATCCACTATAGGAAGGATCACAAGATTTGTAGTAATCACTTTCCCATAATATTCAACCAAGGAACAATTATAAAATTTTGATGTGATTGTTGGGCCACTAAGAGTTATCACACCTATCACAACATCTAATTTTTAATGTAATGTGTCGATACCAATAGAAAAATATTCAGAAATAAAAGAGTGTGTGGATCCAGAATCAAATGAAACATTTGGTACTTTAGAGCAGATAGTAAGTTTACTATTCACCACTTCATTATCGCACTCCACGTCTCCAATATTGATTGCATGTGAATTTCATTTGTCTTTGGCCTTAAGAGTTTGTTGACGTCAATCATCATCAATAACCCTTGGATGGAATTGATTGGCCTAATGGCCTATTACCTTGCACTTGAAACATTGAAGTGTAGGAGGTTCATTCTATGTAGCCTTTTCATTGTTCGCATCAGTAGACATATTTTTCACATCACATCATCCCTAAACATCCTCATGACCTTCTTTTCCACACTAAAAACATTTACTTGTCCCTTTAAGAAAATTACCTCTATGTTTCTTCCCACACTTTGAGCATAATGGAAAACTCGTTATCTTTTCAGTGTGGTCTTTAGATTTTCCATTGAAAACGGTTTTTCACTTCTTATCAAAACCATATGACTGATGGGTTACTCTAATATCCATGTCAACCTTGGGATAACATCGAACAATATCCTCATAGCTATTGAAGTCCCTTATGGCTAATTCCCCTCAGAGACTTGGTTTTAAGCCACTGAAGATTCGATCAACTTTAGTCTCATGTTGGATAATAATTCCATAATTTTACCTTGAAAGTCTGGTAAATATTTCTTCGTAGGTACCAAGGAATTCGTAATCCTATTAATTAAGTTCAAGAAACTCCTTCTCCATATTTTTTTGAAGAATATGAGGAATGTACTTATTGAAAAATAAGTTCTTGAACTTGTCCCATTCTATAAAATCAATTTCATCTATTTGCCTTAAACTATTGATAATATTCCACCAATGATCAGATTCACCTTGAAAATTATAGATTAATATGATTACTTTATCAGGTTCTAAACAATGTAGAACTGAAAATATCTTTTCTGTGGTACTGATCTATTGTTTTCCCACTAATGTATCAGAAGACTTGCTGAATGAAGCTAGATGCAGTCTCATGAAGGACTCAATAGAATGTTGCTCCATCCATTGATATTTTAGAAGTGATGCATGATTCATAGCATGAGAAAGTTATATGATCATGTCTATAATATTTTTCATTCCATATCCAATAAAATTTGGTTTCTCATGGGGACAACCATTGCATTATCCATCGCATTCAGCACTAAGGTGGTTCCTTCAGGTTCCAGCCATTGACTAAAACCAAGAAGAATAGTGTGAGAAACACTAATCATAACATGAAAACCAAATAATCAAGAATAAACATTCAATTGAGTACAATTTATGTTTTATCCAAGATTATTCATGAACATTTCAAAAATACTAGGATTGGATTGTAACATATACTTAGACATATCTTTAGGGTTATTACTAGGGTTCTCTCATCCCAGTTTCCCAAGGTTAAATATACCTTTTCTAAGATACCAACTATAAATGTCCTTACATTACATATAGAAATTAATTCAACATTGAAGAATATTTATTATATAACATAACAAAACCATGCAAGGGATGTATATGTTTAGTGTCTTTAGAAACTAGGAAACATGAACAAACAGTTCATAAAACATCCATATTGTATCCCGCTTGTTTATTCATAACTAGAATACATTTTGACAAATCTTACTTAATACCATTATTCATAACCTACAGAAAAGAAATATATGAAATGGTGATCAAAAATTATCAATAAGGGTAAAGAAGGGAAATATCAATCATAAACATAACCTTTGAAAATCATATCCTCCATATAAAAGATCATAATATCATGTCATGGGATAAATTGTAAAAGTGAAATTTAATACTAATAGTCATAAAATAAGACCTGAAATTTAGTTTCATACACACATAAGTATATAAAATAATTCCATATTTGTCAAGATTCATTGTTGAGACCATCATAGCGAACAATGTTTATTACGGAAGCGAGTTCACTCCTCATTCCAAAACTATATTACTGAAACAGATTTAGTTGTCGTTATAGTCATGTCTGTCTCATGAGATATAAATCATTATTCAATGCAATAGAGGTAGATATAGGTCTCACCCATCTAATAATGAAACCATTATTACGTATTCCATGAAAACATAAAAACATTTACCATAACATAACCCATGAAAAAAAATGGGTTTCTTAAACATCATTCCGTCATAATTGATATAAAACAAATGGATTTCCAAAATAATATTCCATCATAAACATTGTAAAATAATAGTAATAATAAGGGTATAAATATAAACCTATTTAATAGTATCATAATTTATGGAAAATAATTTTGAGAAAACACATGAAATTATTTCCCGAGGAAAATATCCTTTCTTCTTCAAACAAATCTCCCTTCCTAAATATACCACAAAATTTAGAAGAAATAATTTTATGTGAAAATATCCTTTTAATATTGAATCTGAATGTTCAAGGAAATAATTAATTATGAAAGTGTAAAAATCTGTTCATGCCTTACATGTTAAAAAACATTCGTCTCGTACTTTTGACGAAAAAGTGAAAAAGAACCTCGTACCGAAAACGTAACAATATTCAATTCATACTATTTATTAAAAGATTTAACAATGGCTATAATTGGATTTTACCAATTTTCTAAGAATATAATGAATATTTTGAGATACATATTTAATAAACCTAGACGTGGATGATAATTAAAACCCAGTAAATACTTACGAATAAACATTCTTAGATAAAAACCAGATTGAAAAAGTTATCTGTTACCTTAGGTCCAATATGTTTTGTATATATCTGAACCACTTTTATAATGATTTAAATAATGTTACTGATTTATTACATAATCACTATTGTTTTTATGATAACATTTATTATCATATTTTCATCCATTTGTTAGTAACATTTCATTGTTACTCGTTATTTATATATTTTATGTTCTTATGCATGTTTTGTCGGATAAGTTATTATTCCACTTTTTAGTATATAATTATATCATTTAACACATGGTATTATTATAAAATATTTCATATTCATTCAATTAATTTATATAATCATTCTTTAATGAAGATTATGTAGAAAAAATCACATCGCACCGCGGAGACGGTGAGCCATACGTATGCACGAGGGACAATATAGTTCCCATAATTGTTGAATGGTATTGAAGTGAATGGTGTATAGTATCTATGAATAAAAATAATTTTTTATGAGTCATATATGTATTTATTAATTCCATCATTATACACATCCACATAAGGTGTTGGTGAAAAACGGATTACACCACAACGTGGAGATGGTAAGAAGTACGTATGAATGCGTAGTGATTTCATTTTTCATAGGATGGGTAGAAGGTGAACTATGGTTGTTTCATGTTTATAATAACATATCTGTATATGGGTTATAATTATTTTATTACATTATAATGAACTATTTAACGTAGAAGAAGTAGAAGAAGAAATAAGTTTGAGAGAATCGGTAAATGATATTACCTATTCTTTGATGTGCCTCCTCTAAATCATCTCTTATAGCACTAGAGTTAGTATTTAAAGATGATAAGAACCTCTATAATGAATATAAGGATGTTGTAAACGAAAAATGGTAGGTTATGGATAAGCTGGAAGGCTTAAAGTGATGTGAAGATATGAGGGAAGAGGTGCCTTTTTATAATTGAGGTGAGAGGCTCTTTTGGAAACTCCATAAATAATAATTTATAATAAAATAAAAAGCTTCCCAAAAACCTCCAAAATATACCAATTATAAATCTGCGATGCTATAGGGTTTTAATATCAAGTACCAATATATTTTGGACAAGTTATTGTTTCAATTTAAACCATCTCCTTTTAATTGACACTTAGTTATTCTATTTAATTTTAATTGTGGTAATAATAATCTAATGATTTAATGGTTATAAATATTTACTTATATGGGGATAATTTACCATAAATTTATATCTCATGCCATTTTAGATCTTTGAATTATGAATTTTTAATTTTTAAATATTTTTATTATTTTTAAATAATTTAATAAGATTTTATTTTAATAAAATACCAATAGTGTCAATTTTGACAGTATTCATTTATTTGACATTAAAAAATCAACATAGAAGATAATATAGAAAAAAATATTCAATACACTCCTATCATGTCATAGGAAACTAAAAAATTCATATATCCCATTAATTAGTTCATATTATATTTATTTTAATATTTACAAAAAACATTTATTTGATATTTCTATTAATAAAATAATTTTTACATCATTGTTGTGTCGTCCTTAATGGTAATTATTTAATCATTAAATTTTTTTAATTAAATAATATAATGTAGGTACATCTTTTATATTTCTAAATAATATATATATTCTATATTATATCTTAATTATCAATGTATTAAAATTAATATAATTATATAAAATGATAGTGTGTCATTTTGTCACATTCATTAGTTTTTATTACATTCCGGTCATATTCATAGGTAAACGACCATAAAGTGATGTAATTTCAGAAAATAGATGATAAGGTCCTATGTTATTAATCCAATAGCATTTTTCTAGGTGTTATGGTAATTTCAAAATATTATATTTACTCTTAATTACCCGATTTACCTTTACCCCTGGTAATACAAAATAATTACCAATGTTACTATTCATAATTCCCAAAAATAAAGGTAGAATATTAACATAATTTTGACCTACTGATTCCAAAAATTGAATACTTTTTCAAATTTCAAAACACATAAGTTTCCGTAATTAATTTACTGTCAATCCCATTGTTGAAATTAGAAAACTTCTTTTAAAAGTAAAAAGATTGCAAAAGATTGAAATGTTTCTACCTATGAATTCAATGTAAAATTAATGATAATGAAATAAATTATATTGAATGATAATAATATATTGTATTTATACTTTATAAAACCATTATATATTCAAATTTAACTGTATAAATTATCTCGATGAAATATGTTTTTTAATTAAAATTTTGCATATTTTTACTATTCATCAAAACATGAAAGTTATCAAAAAAATATAAAAAAAATTCCAAAGTAAATTTTAATATCCTTCTTAAAAATAACATGTTTATGTTTTAATATAAAAATTATTAATGTTTGAAAATATTAATTTAAAATGGCTTTGCCCTTCAATGGTGTAAAATTAACCTTTTTAAAAAATATGTTTTTATACAACAAATACTCTATGACTAATGTATCCATTGGATGAATGTCAAAAATAATTTATGAATTATATAAAACATATATATCTCAATAATTTCATTACCAAATTTAATTAAATCAAAATATACATATCTAATTGATTTATATTTTTCATAAATAATTGATAACCAATGAATTCATAATGCATTTTTATAAGTTAGTTATAATTATTCCGGCTCACCTAATGGCTAGGATATAATAATAATTTTATATTAACAGAATCTCTTGGTTCATTCAAAATAAAGATTGTGTGCAAATAAATCTACCAGATAATAATAATTAATTGAATAAAACATTTTAATAAAAAATTCAGGTGTTACACTCTACACCCCTTAAACAGAATTTCACCCGTGAAATTTTCCACTTTGAAACAAAATTCTGAAGATACCTCTCCCTAATAATATCGTAAAGTTCACATGAATATTCTTCCAATTTTTGGTTCCTCCATAAAACATTAACCAAGAGAGTGGTCTTGTTTTGTATAACTTTTTTCACTATGATCCAGAATCTCTATCGTCTGTTCTTCATAAGAAAGATCTTGCTCCAGCGGTACGATTTCTAAGCTTAGTTCATGTGAAGGATGAGGTATTTAATTTCGTATGATAGATACATGGAATGCATCATGAACTTGAGATAGATTTAGTGGATGTTACCATCGGTAAGCTACCTTCCCTACACGATCTAGAATTAAAAAAGGACCGATATACCTGGGGCTCAACTTACCCATATTTCCAAATCTCATTACTCTCTCCCATAGAGATATTTGTATGAAAACTTTATCACCCACTTCAAACTATAAGTCTTTTCATCGATTGTAAACATAACTTTGTTGTCTAATCTGAGTTTCTCTTGTGTTTTTTTGAGTAGATCTGACCTTTTCTTCCACTTCAACAACAAGATCAGGTCCAAATAGATTTAGTTCCCTAACTTCATCCAAGAACGTTCGAGTTCTGCACTTCCTTACATAGAGAGGTTAATAAGGAGCCATATGAATACTAGAGTGAATGAAATTATCATAATAAAATTCCACCAATGGTAGGTGTTGATCCCAACCACCTTATAAATACATAGATCAAGCTCTCAACATGTCTTCCAGTGTTTCAATTGTCCTCTAAGACTGACCGTCTATCTAAGGATGGTAAGAGGTGCTGAAACAAAACTCTGTATCTAGATCATGTTGAAGACCTCTCCTTAACTTTGAGGTAAACCTTGGATCCTGATCAGATATAATGTAAAGTGGCACTCCATGCAGTATTACCACTTCCTTTACATTTCTTGGCAATATGACAAGAGAGTAATCCTATCTAATATCAATGAAGTGTTCTGATTAAAAAAAAGATCAACTATAACCTAGATTGAATTATTTCTTCTGGATGTTTTTGGAAGTCTAATGACAAAGTCCATAGTGATGTTTTCCCATTTCCATTCTGGTATAGTTAGTGGTTGTATCATCCCCTTATAATTTTGTCTCTCATCCATAAATTTCTAACAAACCATGCATCGAGAGACATATTTGGAAACATCCCTTTTCATGCCATCACACAAAAAACACTATTTCACGTCCATGTACATCTTTGTGATTCTAGGGTGAATAGAGAATAAAAAACTATAAGCCTCATCCATTATATCCGTATTTAATTGTGATATGAGAGGAATACAAACCTGATTCATGAACCTTATTATTTCATCACAATCAGGGTCAAATTCTGGAACATTTATCACCTTCTTTTGTAATTCTACATCTTCCTTATATTCCTCTTTAATATTTACTTGTATATATGGTTTAAAATTTATTTGAGAAGGATAATATTTCTGCCCATCCATTGAAATTTTAAGATCCATCCTTTACAAATCCTCAAATATGAGATCTTTCATGATCCCCATCATAGATAAGCTAGAATGGTCTTTTAGACTCAAAGAATCTTCCACCTTGTTCACTTTCCTAGGGTGGTAATGTATTGAGAAGTCATAATATTTAATCAACTCCAACCAATATTATTTGGAACATATTCAGATTCGTTTTTCTGAAAATATACTTTAAAGTTTTATTATCAGTATAAATGTCAAACATGATACCATAAAGATAATGCATCCATATCTTTAATGTAAAAATTACCATAGCTAACTCAAAATCACGAGTTGGGTAATTTTGATCATGAATATTCCACTATAGTTAGGCATAAGCTATCACCAAATTATTTTTCAAGAGAACACATCCTAGTCCATTCTTGGATGCATCACTGTAGATCACAAACCTTTCTCCACTACAAGGCTGTGCGAGCACAGGTAAACTGGATAACCTCCTTTTTAACTCCTTGAAATTCTCTTCACATTCCTCCTTAAAAATGAACTTAACTCCTTTTGAAGTCATCTTGGAGATCAGATTATATAATCATGAAAAATCATTCACAAAATGTCGATAATATCCATCCAATACCTGAAAATATCGGATATCAGTTACCGTTGTTGGCCTCGACCATCTTTCAATAACATCTGTTTTTTTCTAGATCCATAAATATCCCCTCTCTTGAGATTATGTGACCAAAAAATGATATATTATGAAGAAAAAATCAACACTTGTTAAATTTTTCATAATTCTTTTCCTTTATCAGGGTCATCAGTACAACTCTCAAGTGATTTTCATGTTATTCCTTACTCTTTGAATAGATAAGAACATCTTCAAAAAAGACTACCAAAAATTGATCAATATAGTCTATAAAGACTCAATTCATTAGATCCATGATGATATTAGGGGAATTAGTAAGCCTAAAATGCATCATTAAAATTTATAGTGTTCATACCTTGTACGGAATGTCATCTTTTGTATAACCTCCTTTTCACCAAGAATTGATGATATCCTGAACAAAGGTCAATCTTGGAAAAGTATTAAGCTTCAAATAGTTGGTCAAATGAGTCATCAATGCGGGGAAGAGGATATTTTTTCTTGATATTGATCTTGTTATGTTCTCAATAATCAATGCAGAGACTCATTGATCCATCATTCTTCATAAAAAATAGAACATGTGCTCCCCAAGGTGACACACTAGGGCATATTAATCACTTATCAAGATTCTCTTGGACCTTCTTCTTTAATTCCTTCAACCCAATTGGGGCCAATCTATAAGGTGGATTTGAAATAGGCATGACACCCAGTATGAGTTTTATTGAAAACTCAACTTCCTGATTTGGTGGAAGACCAGACAATTCCTCTATAAATACATAATGACACTCTCATACAATGGGCGTATTCTTAATTGTGAGTTTCTCCCAAACCATTTGAGATAAATAACCTTCACATTTTGTAATCAAGACCCATAAATGGAATAAATATTTACAAGAAGGTTATATTCATTCTTGGATCGATAGTTGATCATAGACTAATATAGAATATGAAATGTGACTTCCCTTCCATGGAAATTTTTATAATTGGCATATAGGTAAATCCAATCCATGCATTGAATCCAATAAAATTCCAATGTATGAAGGATCATAAGATTTTCAGGAAGAACTTTCCTAGAAACTTCAACCAGAGAAGAATTATAATCTTTTGATTCGACTGTTGTGCCCTTAAGAGTGGTCACAGCTAACTCAACATCTAATAGTTGAGGACATACATCAATACAATTAGAAATTTCTTCATAAATAAAAGAGTGGGTGGATCCAGAATCAAATAAAACAATTACTTATTTAGAGTGTATGGTAAGTGTAACTTTCAACACTTCATTATCATAATCCACATCACCAACAGTTATTCCATGTTAAATTACATTCTCTTTGTCATTAAGATTTTGTTGACATAAATCATGATAAAAAACCCTTGGATTAGGGCATTGATTGGAAAAATTACTCATTTCATTGAACATGTAACATTGAAGTGTGGAGGTGCATTCTGTATAGCATTTTTATTGTTCGCGTCATTAAAAATGTTTCTCATTGCTTTAGAATTCAACTACCCGATGACCTTCTTTTACACACTTAAAACATTTACTTGTCCCTTTAAGAATATTCCCTCCAAATTTCTTCCCACACTTTGAACATAAGAGAAGACCCAATTTATTTTTAGTGTGGTCTTTGTATTTTCCTTTGAATTCCATTTTTCTCTTATTATCGAACCAATATGACAAATGGGTTACTCCAATATTCATATCAATCTTTAGAGCACATCAAAAAATTTCCTCATAGTTATTCAAGTCCATTATGTATAATCCCCCTTGAAGACTTCGTTTTATGGCACTAAAGAATTGATCAATTTTACTCTTAGGTTGGATAATAATTCTAGAAGAGTACATTGCATGTCCTCTAATATATTCTTCATAGGTACCAACAGATTAATTCTCCAATTTCTTAAGTTTAAAGAACAAATTCTCTATATTTGTTCAGATAATATGAGGGAAGTACTTATTGAAAAATAAGTTCTTGAACTCATCCCATTCAATGGAATCAATTTCATATCTTTGCCTTCTATTCTTGATAAGATTACATCATTGATCAACATTTCCTTCCGAACTATAGACTTTTGAGATGACTATATATTGTTCAGAACATTGTAGAACTGAAAATATCTTTTCAATGGTACTGATCCATTGTTCAGAGAAGACAAAGTCTATTACTGAATAGAGATCACTCCTCGTTCCAGCCCTGTAGTACTGAAACAGGTTTAATTTCCATTCCAGTCATGTCTATCTCATTTGATATAAATATTTACCGAATTCATTTGAGGGAGATATAGGTCCACCCATCATATAATGGAACCATTATTACGTGTGGCACAAAATCATAAAAACATTCAGCATATCATAACCCATGAAATAAAATGTTCTTCTTAAAAATCATTCCATCATAATTGATATTAAACAAATGGATTTCCTAAATAACATTCCATCAATAACATAGTCAAATCATAGTAATAAAAGGGGAATAAATTTAACCCTATTAAGAGTGTATCATCTTAGATGGTAAATAAATTTGAGAAAACACTTGAAATTAATTCCTATGTAAAATATCGTTTCTTTTTCAAAAATGTTTTCCTTCCACAAAATGCCACACAATTTTATAAGAGATAATTTTTATGTGAAAATTTACCTGTAAGATTTTAGGTAAATCTACAAATAAATAAGGAATTATGAAATTGTAAAAATTCTTTCATGTTGTACAAGTTAAAAAAACATGTGTCTCTTACTTTTGCAAGATAAGTCAAAAATTACCTCATACCAAAAACGACAAAAGATTCGATTCATACCATTTAGTAAAAAATTTACCAATGGGAAAAATTTACTTTTAACAATTATAGAAGGATATAAAGTAAATTTTTAAATACATATTTAGGAATCATGGATGTGGGTGATAATTTTACCCTAGTAAATACTTATGAATAAACAATCTCGAATAAAAATGAGATTTGAAAAGTTATCCCTTACCTTAGGTCTAACATGCTTCATATGTATCTGAACAACCTATATAATTATTTAAATATTATTATTAAATTAGTATAGAATCATAATAATTTTTATGATAACATTTATGATCATATTTTTATTTGTTTGTTAGTAACATTCCATTGTTACTTATTATTCAGGTATTTAATGTTCTTATACATGTTTTATCGGAAAAGTTATTATTCCTATTTTTTGGTCATAGTTATATCATTTAAATCATGGTATCCGTATCATATATATAATATTTATTCAATTAATTTATATAATCATGCTTTAATGAATAGTTTGTAGAATGAATCACATCGCATCATGGAGATGGTAAGCCGTAAGTACGCAGGAGCGACGATATAATTCCCATAATTGTTGAATGGTATTGATTTTAATGGTGTATAGTATATTTATTAATTGAACCATTATAACCATCCATGTATGGTGGTGGTGAAAAATGGATTACACCACAATGTGGAGACATGAAGTCGTACGTACGCACACGTGGCGATTTCATTTTTCATAGGATGGGTGGAAGGTGTAATATGGTTGTTTCATGTTTATAATAACATAATATTATATGGGTGATACAGATGTTATTACTTTATAATGGAGAAATTAATGAAGGGGAAGTATAAGTAGAATGAAGTTTGAAAGAATCAGTAAATTATTTTACCTCTTCTTCGATTTTCCTCATGTAAATCTTCTCCTAGAGAACCAGATTTGGTATTTGAAGATGACTAGAACATTTAAATGAAAATAGGGTAGTTGATAATGAATCATGGTAGGGTAAGTCTGATCTTGAAATCTCAAAGTAAAGTGATATATTTGAGGTTGGAGGTTCCCTTTTATAATTGAGGTGAGAGGCACTTTTAGAAACACCATAAATAATAATTTATAATAAAAAAACATACCCAAAAACCACTAAAATGGCCCAATTTATCAGATGAGATGAGATACTATTGTAATATCATCAACAAATATATTTTGGGAAATTTATTATTTCAATTTAAACTATATATTTTTAATTGACACAAAACTATTCTATTTAATTTGAATTGGGGTAATAACATTCTAAATATTTTATGGTTATAAATAATTACTATATAGTTTTAATTGACCATAAATGGATATTTTATGAAATTAAAGATCTTATAAATATCATATTCTAATTTTTAATTATTTTTATGATTTTTAAATAATTTATTAAATTGTTATTTTCATAAAATGCAATTGTGTCAATTTTGACACTATTCATTTATTTAACATTAAATAATCCACAATGGAGATAAATTCGAAACAAAATATTCAATACAATCCTAAAGTGTCATATTGACATAATAAATACTTAGATCACATTAATTTGTTCATTTTATATTTATTTTTAAATTCTTAAAACAATTTATTTTATATTTCTATTAATAAAATAATTTTTTCATCACTATTGTGTCATCATTAATGGTAATTATTTAATCTATAAAAATTATAAATAAAATCTTATGATGTAGTTAATTATTTTATATTTCTAGATACTATCTATAGTTAATATTATCTCTTAGTTATTAATGTATTAAAATTAATATACTTATATAAAATTAGATTGTGATATTTTGAAACATTAATTAGTTTTAAGTACATTTCTATTATATTCATAGGTATATGGTCATAATGTGATGCCATTTTGAATGATAGATGACAAGGGTCCAATTTAGTCATCCAATAAGATTTTTTATAGGTGATAAAGTAATTTTATAATATTATATTTACCCTTAATTACCAGATTTACCTTTAACCTTGGTAATAAAAATAATTACCAAATTTACTATTCATAATGCCAAAAAATAATAGGATACTATTAACAAAATTTAGATCTAATAATTTCAAAATTTGGAATCCATTTTTTAAAATTCAAAACATTGAGGTTTCATTAATTAATTTAAAATTAAACCCATTGTTGAAATGAGAAAATGTGTTTTTAAAGTTAAACAATATCAAAAGATTGAAATAATTTTACCTAGGAATTAATGTAAAATTATTACTAATGAAATATATTATATTTTATGACGTAAATATATTCTATTTATAATTTTAAACCGTTCTACATTATAATTTAACTATATAAATTTTCATAATGAAAAAAATTGTTTTTACTTAAAATTTAGCGTATTGTTACTATAACTAAAAAAATAAATGTTATTAGAAAAATATTAGAAATTTATCCAAAGTAAATTTTAATTTCCCACTTAAAAATATCATTTTTATGTTTTCATATAAAAATTATTCATATGTCAAAATCATATTTTGAAATGGGTTCTCCAATCAATGGTTTAAAATTAACCTTAACAAATATGTTTTTATAAATCAAATACTCTACGACTAAAATATCCATAGGATGAATATAAAAAATATTTTTTTAAGTATATAACAAATATATATCTCATTAATTTCATTACCAAAATTAATTGACTCAAAATACAAATATCTAATTGATTTATATTTTTCATAAATAATTGATAGCCAATGAATTTAGAATGAATTTTCATAAGTTAGTTATAATTATTCCTTCCAACCTAATAGCTAGGATATAATGGTAATTTTATATTAGGGGAATCTCATTGTTAGTTTAAATTAATAATTGCATGCAAATAAATCTACTGATGTATAAGAATTATTTAAAGAAAATGTTTCATAAAAAAATTTTGGGTGTTGCATTCTACCCCCCTTAAACTAAATTTCACCCTCAAAATTCATCACTTGAAAACAAAAATATGAGTATACCTCTCTTACACCTTATCCTCAAGTTCCCAGTTAGATTCGTCAAATCAGTGGTTCCTCCATAAAACATTAACCAAGCGAGTGGTCTTGTTTGGTAGAACTTTTTCACTATGATCCAGAATCTCTATTGGATTTTCTTCATAAGAAAGATCTTGCTCCAGCAGCATGACTTCTGATCATAGTACATTTGAAGTATCATGTATTTACTTTCTGAAGTTAGATGCGTTGAACACATCATTAACTTGAGAGAGATTTGGTGGAAACGCTGATCGGTAACCAACCTTCCAAACATGATCTAGAATTTCAAAAAGTACTGATATACCTTGGTCTTAACATTCCCTTATTTCCAACATTAATTACTCTATTCATGGGAGATATTTGTTCTTGATAATGATCTTATCATGTTCTATATAATAAACATACTGTCTCATTGATCCATATTTATTCTTAAAAAATACAATAGGTTCTCCCTAAGGTGCCTCACTAGGGCCTAAGAATCCATTACCAAGATTCTCTTGTAGCTACTGCTTCAATTCCTGCAACTCAATTGGGGTCATTCTATAAAGTGACTTTGAAATCGGCATAAATCCTATTATGAGTTCTATTAAAAACTCTACTTCATGATTTGGTGTAGGACCTGGAAATTCCTCATGAAATAAATCATCAAACTCAGGTACAATTGGCGTATTCTTAATCGTGAGTTTCTCCCAAACCATTCGAGATAAATAAACTTCACTTATTGAAATCAGGACCCATAAGATAAAAGAATTTTATACTGGAAGGTTATATTCTTCCCTGCATCGACAGATGATCATAGATTTATCTAGAACATGAAATTTGACTTTCCTTAAATGGAAATTGATATGATCTACATATAGATAAATACAATCCCTGCCAAGAATCACATAAAATTACACTATAGGATTGATCACATGATTTGCAGGAATCACTTTACCTCAAACTTAAACCGAAGAAGAATTATAAACTTTGGATGTGACTATGGTGCCATTAAGAGTTATCAAATCTAACTCAACATCTAATTGTTGACGTAATACAGAGGTAACCTCAGAAAATTCTTCATAAATAAATGAGTTGTTAGATCTAAAATCAAATAAAACATTTTATAAATTAGAGTGGATGATATGTGTACCTTTCACTACATCATTATTGTACCCCATTTCACCTATAGTTATTTCATGTGACACTCATTTTTTTGTCCTTAACAGTTTGTTGACATCGATCATCATCAATAATCCTTAGATAAGGGCATTTATTGGCATAATACCACATTTCCATGCATTTGTAACATTGAAGTGTAAGGAGGTGCATTCTGTGTAGCCATTTCTTTGTCTGGATCTATAGAAATATGTTTCCCATCATTTCAGTATTCAACTACCTGATGATATTATTTACTACACTTAAAACATTTACTTTTACCTGTCAGAAAATTCCTTCCATTTTTCTACCAACACATTGAGCATAATGGAAAAATAATCTTTTTTTAGTGTAATCTTTTGATTTTACATTGAATTCCATTTGTCTCTTATTATCAAACCCATATGAACGATGGGTTATTACAATCTCCATCTCAACCTTGAAATAACCACAAAAAAGTTCCTTATAGCTACTGAAGTCGCTTATAGATAATGACACTCAGAGACTTGGTTTTAGGCCATTGACGAATCGATCAATTTTACTCTTAGGTTGGATCATATTTCCAAAAGCATACCTTAAAATTCTTGTAAAATTTTCTTCGTAGGTACCAATGGATTCAACATCCTTTTTCTTTAGTTCAAGGAACTCCTTCTCCATATTTTTTTGAAGAATACGAAGAATGTACTTATTGGAAAACACTTTCATGAACTCATTACATTCCATGGACACAATTTTATCGATTTGGATTGTATTCTTGATAATATTCCCCCATTGATCAGTTTCTACTTCCAAATGATAGACTACAAATATGACTATTTAATATTCAAAACATTGTAGAACTGAAAATATCTTCCCTATGGTACCGATTCATTGTTCATCCACTAATGGATCAAAGACCCACTGAATGAAGGTGGATGCTATCTCATGAAGGACTCGATAGAATATTGCTCTTTCCTTTGGTCGTTTGGAAGTCCTTCATGATTCATAGCTTGAGAAAGTTTTGTGGCCATGGATACAATATTTTTTATTCTAGGTCCTATAACATTTGGTTGCTCAGTCGGACAATCATTTCATTTGTAATCGTATTCAGCATTAACATGGTTCCTTCGGTTCTGGTCATTGAGTAAATCCAAGAAGCATAGTGTGTGAAACACTAATCATTATATAAAAACCACATAATCAAGAATCAAATATCAATTTAGGATACTTTATATTTATCCAAGGTTATTTGTGAATATCTCTAAAACACTAGGATAGGATTTTTACCTATACATAGACACATCCTTAGGTTATTACTAAGGTTCATTCATCCTAGTTTCAAAAGGCTAACTATACCTTTTCTCTGATAGAAACTATAATGTCCCATACATTACAGGTCTATATTACTTAAAATTTTAAGAACATTTATTATATAACATAACAAAAGAATGCCAGGACTGTATAAGTTTAGTGTCCTTAGAAACTGGGAAACATGAATAACTAGTTCATAAAACATCCACATTGTCTCCCACTTATTTATTCATTACTAGAATCCCGTTTTACATATATTACTTAATAACCTTATTAATTACTTGGGGAAAAGAAATATATGAAAGGGTGAGATCAAATTTTCAATAAGGGTAAATGAGGGAAACATAAATCATAAACATTTCATTTGAAAATATTAACCTGCATATAAAATATCATAATGTCATGTCATGGGATAAATCAAAAACGTGAAATGTAATCTAAATAGTTATAAAATAATACATTAAATTTCCTAGAAGGAACACATAAGAATATAAAAACATTTCATATTAGTCAATTCTCATTATCAAGACAATCATAGTAGAAAAATTCCATTACTGAACTGAGTTCACTCCTCGTTCCAACTCTGTTTTACTGAACCAGATTTACTTACCGTTCATGTCATGTCTATCTCATGAGATATAAATATTTTCCCATTAAATTTTAGTGATATATAGGTCCCAACAATCTCATAATGAAACCATTATTATGTGTTCTACAAAAAATAAAAACATTCACCAAAACATAATAACTGAAATAAAGTGGGTTTCTAACACATCATTACATCATAATTGATATAAAACAATCAGATTTACTATATAAAATTCCATCATAAACAAAATAAAATCATAGTAATAACAGGGGTAGAAATATTAACCTACTTGAAAAGTACCATCTTAGATGGAAAATAATTTTGAGAAAACACATCAAGTTAATTCGTGAGGAAAATATCCTTTCTTATTCAAAAATGACTTCCTTCATCAAAATTCTACACTATTTTAGAAGAAATAATTTTTGGTTTAAATATACATGTTATATTTTAGGGTAAGATTCAATAAAATAAGTCATTATTAAGGCGTAAAAAAATATTAATGTCGTAAAAGTTAAAAAAATTATTTGTCTCATACTTTTGCCGAAAAGGTTAAAAAAGTACCTCGCACTGAAAATTACAAGAGATTCCATTCATACCAATTAGTGAAAAATTTACCAATGGGTTAAAAAAAATTTTAATAATTATATAAGGATATAAATATTATTTTCAAATAAATATTTAGGAAACATGGATGTGGATGATAATTATACCACAGTAAATACATACGAATAAACAATATCATATAAAAACAACATTTGCAAAGTTGTCCCTTACCTTAGATACGATATGATTCTAATGTATTTGAACCTATTGTATAATGATTTAAATAATGTTACTAATTTATTCAGTAAACATAATCATCTTATGATAACATTTATGGCCATATTTTCATCTATTTGTTAGAAACATTTCATTGTTACTCGTTATTTGGATATTTTATGTTCTTATGCATGATTTTTCGGATAAGGTCTTATTCTAATTTTCAGGTTATATTTATATCATTTATATCATGGTATTAATATAATATATATCATATTAATTCAATTCAGTTATATAATCATGCATTAATGAATATTATGTAGAATGAATCATATCTCACTGTGGAGATAGTAACATGTACGTACGCACGAGCGATGATATCATTCCTATAATTGTTGAATGATATTGAAGTGAATGGTGTATAGTATCTCAAAAAAATATAATTTAATTTAAGTGATATATATATATGTGTGTATATTAATTCAATTATTATACCAATCCATGTAAGGTGGTGGTGAAAAACAGATTACACCACTGATGATCGTTATACTAATAGAGTTATTATTACACCTAGGATATTGATGGTTAAATAGAATAGATTGATGGATATATATAATAGATAATGTTTATTCTAGGGAATGATGATGGTTACAAAACAAAAAGATGAAAATTATACAAGGACCAAATTATGGTTAACATATATGAACATAATTTTTATATAGAAAATATAATTATGGTTATGGAGTAGAGTATGTTTATGAAAGATGAGCCCTATGAAGACGATGGTTACACATAATATCAAGGTTATGTAGACTGATGATTACAATACTAAGTATCATTATGAACTCATTTACTTGAAACATTTTTAAAGACTATCTAATTTTGAGGAACTTATAGACGTTGATATTTTATAGAAATAGATGGTACTTCATTCTCCCTATTAGAGATAGTGTATAATACTGATAGAATGTGTTTTTTACATCTTCTATATCCAAGAATCATTGCCCACTAAATTTTTTGATTCATCTCTGTTTTTGAGAAGATAAACATTTACATAAAAATGTACTCTTCCTAAAAGATCAATTATATATCTATAAAGGAATTTTCTCAATATTGGATTGTAAATAAATTAATACTAAAAAGATGAAAATGTGTGTTTAATATTCTTTACCTATTTAGAATGTGGTATCTTTATCCATATATGCATTGAAGAAATATATATTTGTCAAAGAGAAACAGAACTATTATTGTCTTTTCAAAAAAACACACCATGGTATTTGAATAAAGATTCATTTATAAATAATTTTATGTTATACTCATCTATTGGATGTTGTTCATTGTTAATATATTATATCTTGGAACTGTGCTCTGTTATAGAGTTTATATTCTTTATTATCTCTTCAGCAATGTCGGTACACACTCCTTATACGTAGTGTGAAGGTAGACTATGAATAATTATTTTTAGAGAGGCCCTTGACAAAAGGAATAGAATTATCAAGATGTTACATAATGATATAATTTATCACTTCATATACTCCGAATTCATGGTCCTAAGGAATGGGAATTATTTTTTATAAAAATTCAGGCCATTATTCACTATTTTGGAAGTAAATTATGAGAATAATTTTTCTTGAATCCATTATAAAAAAATATTATGTTTCTTTCTCTTTTATTCCCTAATTTTACCAATACATCTTTTTAAAACTGACTAGGATAGGTTTGTCATAATTTTTTAGGGATATTTTTATTTGGATTAAAAATGAAATAACTCAATTAATCCCTTCCTGTGTTATTGTCAAAAAATATGGGAAAACATACACATTTTTATCATTTGAATATTTAATAATTTCATAATTATATGATTATTTTAATTGTAAATACACACCATTATCATCAACATATTTGAAAATTACTTATGGACCATTCTCAGTAAATTTTTATTCAATGACCTTCCCATAATCTTCAACAATAATATTTTTATGCACATTACTAAAATAGCGATAACTTATCCTATGAAGTAATATCTAAAGAACATATCATCAAACGTTCATTGTTCAAACATTATAATGAATATTCTCTAATTATTGATATAAAATATCCATAAATACATAGAATTAGTTATATCTATATTTTTTTTATATTACATATTATTGGGGGAATTTATATTACTTTGATGTAAAAGAATCAGTTTTATGTGAACAATGTGGTAATTAGTTGTTTTGATAACATCAAGAATTATAATTTTTTACAATCACCATTATTATAATCTCTCTAATAATTGAGTTATTATTCTCAAAATCGTCGTTTTTATGGGGTTTTAGTAGAACAATACTCACTCCTAATACTAGGTCTCTCATGGAAAGCATGAGAATTTTCAAATATATATTTAAAATCATTGTTAATTTTAAATCTCTAAATTGATTGAATCAAATTTTTTCACTTTATTGAAAACATTTCAATTTTTTGAGTACCTCAAATATATTCTTCATGTACATATTAATTTAATCCATGAAATTTTATAAATGATTAAAATAAAGTAAATGTCTCTATTTATTATATTTTTGTTTATAAGGATATAAATAACATAATATTTAATCTCTTCAGCTTCTGGTATTTGAATATGAGACCTCTTATTAAGAGAATTGACTATATTATCCTTTTAGTATGAATTGTAAGTCCACGTCATCTTCCTTCATATATTCGGAATGTCATAAACAATGTTTTAAACTATAATATTTTTATTTTTAATTTATAAAATTTACCCAATCCTTTAATGTGGATAATTATTCTTTATATTCATGCTAATTCCACTAGAGTATTCTATTTATCTAGTTGAAAAGACTACATTTTTTTATTTTTTTATTCAATACATGATGAATCTTTAGTCTCATTATCAATCATTCTAATCTATTAATATTAACTCTATTATTATTATGAATAACTTATTGCACACTAAGAATACTAATCTCTAATTAGTATGTCTACAATGTATTCTTTAATTTCATCTAATTCTAAAAAATATTAACTAATCTAAAAGTCATGATCTGGGGAAGGATATCATTTAAAAATGTGTAATAGGATTCCATTAATATTTAAATATAACCTAATAGCTATAAGGATCATTTAATATTCGATAAATTACTTTGTTATAATATCAATGATCGTTACTTTTCGTGTTCCCTAAATTCAAATTTCACCATATATGTAATTTATTTTTTTCACCTTCTTATGTAATAACTGACCAATATTTTTCTTTCTCAATAGACCAAAACATAATTATAAGGAATCATCCAACCTTATGAACCACTTAGTCACATCATCAAGAAAATTTATTTAATAACTAAAATTCTTCATTAAAAGTAGCTTTCCATTTTAAATTCTATAGTGAGATTAATCTCTTTGGATATATTATCACCCAAACTAGTCATAGAAAATTCATCTTCTGATATATTTAAAATATAATTTTCTTTTAAATGTGATCCTTTCTTTCGAAACACAAATTTTATTCATATAACATAAATACCCTTACAAATAAATATATTATATTGAAATTTATCTTTATTTAAGTAGAATAAATAAATTATTTTAGAAGATCAAAATTATAATATATTAATATATTATTCTAATGAATAGTATATATCATTAAAAAAATTTAAATTTACCACATTTTATTTACTTTTATAATGACCTGTGATTTTCATACATAAATACCACATCTTTTGAGATAAATATTCAATATATTTCAAAAATAAACACCTATGGACCATAATGGTATAGTTTCTATGGAGACTAGATTCACAATCCTCATATTTAATGAATAATCCTAAATGTGTCCCATAATTATCTTTCCATTTTTTCACTTCATAAACATACCCTACTTAAAAACATTCTTCAAAACCGTGGGAAAAGAAATATAAGAAAGGGAATTATCAAATACTCATTAAGGGTGAACATGTGAGATATAATTATATGATCATATAAATGAATAAGATATGCATAAGGGTATGAGATCATGATCATAACTTACAAATTTCATACCAAACCTATCATAGATCATAAATATGATTCATGGCACAAAGTATTATCATTCTAAAAGGCATGATCCATAAGAGTGTGAAGTCATCATAATCCAGGAACAATAAGCTCATGTCACAAATGCATGGAAACAATTTTGGTATAGAAACCATTTTATTTGTGAATGTTTACTACCAAGACCATAAACTATTGCGGATGAGCCATCATCAAACATTTCCCATTGTGGTTCAAGCCCATCGGTTTATTCCCCATCATGGATGAATACCACTTGCCTATTTCCCATTATGGGTCAACCCGTTAATTTCTTCCCATTCATATATCATGAGATATAAATATTTACCCAATTAATTGGAGGGATATATAGTTCCCACTCACCCTTGGTTATAACATGACCACTACCCTTGTTTATAACATTACCATCTTTCTTAGTAATAATGTTACCAGACGCTTTGGTTATAACAAAACCACAGTCACATAATGAAAACTATACGTAAGTGTTTCAAAAGAAGACAATAAATTCATCATATCATGTCCAATGATGAAAAATGGTCTGATAATCATTCCATCATATTATAACTCAAATGAAGGAAATGGGCCTCATTATCATCTCATTGATTCATCATAGCATAACCCATGGAAAAAGAATGAGTTAAATCAAAATCTCTTTATTATAATCATAAACTATCCAGAAATATAATTGGGATGGTATAATTTGTTCATAGCCCCAATAAATTATAAATTTCATCAAAGGAAGTCATTTTTGATGGAAAATAATTCTAAATGATCACTTGTATCATTTTTTTCGGAAAATAGCCGTTAAACATTGAAATTACTATTTTTAGAACTAATTTGTCAAAACAAATTCAAAATCATTTTCTTTGAAAATAAATTTTGAATCTTATAAAGTATGATTTATTTCATTGATTGATATTGATTGTGGAAAATTTAATTCATGATGTACACGTTAAAAAGGTTCCTTTCATATTTCAGAAAAAGCCAAATGATTTTTTGTTTCAAAATCAACATGAAAATTCATTTTAAACAATTTTTTATGAAGTAAAACATGGGTAAAATTTTAATCAAAATATAATTATAGAATAGTAAAAACATTCTTTAAAACAATTTTTTTAAAACATTGATATAAGGGAAAAAGGTTTTTTTGACCGAAGAGTGAAATATGGATGATTTTTCATAAATAAAATCACTTGATCTCATTAATAATTTAAGAGATGAAAATTACAGGACATGAATTATATATAAAAACTATATGATAAGAATATATATGGATTTTTTGCGAGGTAGATCACAATATCTCATCATAATAAGCATATCATAAACAATCTTCTTAAACAATTAGATTGTAAGATTTAACCATTACCACTAGGGAATAATTTGAATCACATGACCCATGAAATTAATCCCATTATATTAATATTTATATAACATAATTATCATGATAAATATCACAAAAAATTCATGGATATTATATACACCCCAAAAAATATTCAAATGGGGTAATGTTTATGTCCCGTAAAAATAAAATTGAGATGAAAATACCACACATTAGGTATCGAGCTTCATCATAGATGTTTGAATGTACTGTATGATATATATAAGATTATAATACATATATTAAATAACATTAATAATATGTATCATTCAAAATAATGTTTACTTATGAATCTTTATTACCCGTTTATTAATAAATTATTGTTAAAATCTCATTTTGGGTAACAGTTGCTTTGTTTTTCATGTATATTTTTATTATATATTTTGTTCCTCATACATTGATAGTGGTTACATAATATCTTGAATGTTAAAAATAAAATAATATCATATTTCCATTATATAATTATTTATATTAATCCAATAATGTAATATATAGAAATTGAATTTTCCAGTTCATGTAGATGGTAGGACGTACGTACACATGAATACTGTTTCTATTTTCTTGATGGATGGAATAATATAAATATATATAATATATTAAATTTATAGAATTAATGTTAAGTAATATATATCAAATTTTATTATTTAACATATCATTATTACCTTCCTTGTAAACCGTATGTGAAGAGTGGATCACATCGCTTTTTGAGGTGGTAGTCCACCATACACACAAGCATCATTATCGTATTCCCATAGAAGGAATGTAAGAAGGTATAAGTGATATTAGTATTCTATAAATATAATTTGTCATAAAAATTATCTATGCTAAATTATGTACCCTCCCTTCCAAGTGTCTCTTCATCCGTCATTCTCATTCCATTCCAATACCATGGCCATTTCTGTGCATTTTTCGATACCCACATGTATTGTTCCCAAAATTTCCTCAACCAAACTAGAAGAATCTAAAATTTACATATCCTCTTCTCAATAAAATTACGGATCTACAAATTTCCATTCCCCATATCTCTATTTCCTCATCATGAAATCTCATCTCCACCCCAATTCGGGTTGGCCTCTATAATAACCCTCACCTCAAATCTCGTCTCCCTCCTCTACCTTAGTTCTCCATTTTCATCACCTAATTCATTTTTTCAATAATTCTAATCCCTACATTTCTGCTATTTGAATCAATCCTCTTAATAAATCATTCATTTATATATTATTCATCTTCTTCCGCACCTATGTCACTACCTACAACTCCCAGACCTTCATCCATGACAACTGGAAGTCCCGTAATACTTCTCCATCGAACCCGAGATGCCCCCAGCCAATGTTGTTGTTCAAGGTCCCACAATTAATTACAATGTATGTTTTTATTTGTATCTTCATTTATATAAATCCTTATTCTCATTACTATTCCATATTTTTTTCTGATTTATGTGATTATTTATCCCAAATCTTCCCTGATTGATAATATTCCCTCACCCCCTACAGTTTTCATTCATCTATCTTCCTCGTGATCAGTTTCCTCTTCTTGCTCTCTCTTTTCACTTTCTAATACAAAAATGATATCCCATGTTACATGTTGCAGTATAAAATTATTTTTTACAACTTCCTCGATCATTAACATTATAGGCATCAATATCAGTGTGAATTCTGTAAATTTTATTCACCTTTTCAGATTCACAACATGCTTTTTAATTTATTACTATTTTCTAGCAAACATTACTAGGTACATAATTCTCATTTTATAAATTGAATCAAATAATTTACTCATATGAATTAAATTTCAAACTATTAATCTTATATATTATACTATTTTCAGTAAAAAATATATTATATAAACTAAAGATTGTAAATATTCCTCCTCGTGTCCTCTCCACATCCATTCTCCTATAGTTATCTCATTCTCCTTAAATTCTTCTTACCCACCCCACAACCCCTCTATATTTACTCCTCTTCATTACAAATATTCCCATCTCCTCATTTCTCTATCTCCCCCTGACCCCCTATCTTCCCATCTCCACCTCCCGCCTCCAACACCCCACCTCCCTGTCTCTCCCTGATCATGTGCCTCTCCATCTCTCCCCCCTCTTCTCTATCCAACTCACTATGTCCTCAACCACATCTCTCCCCATACCTACTATCTACCAATCTCCCTCTCTCTACCTGACCCCATCCAACCTCCAATATTTCATCCAGCCATTCCTTTGTCCTAAAAAAATAACAATTCTCCCAAAAAATAACCACTTATCCTTCAACCGAACTGCGACAAACATGATTTAGTTTCCTATAATTCCACTCTATATCATCTCAGGTAAACCCATGAATTACACTTCATGAAAAACTGCATCTACATATTCAACCCCTAACAAAAATTCTTCTTCCATCCAGAACAACTACAATATACATTTATATATTGAATTTGGTATGTATAAATATGGATTCTTGACATTTATTTTTTATTATTCTATATCTACTAATATATCACATCATTTTACTCCAAATATAAAGATTCTACATCTCCCAGGAAGATTGAAAATTTCTTATATCCTGAACATTCATGTTTTTTCTAACCAATCAATGAAAACAAGCCCTTACCAGTCTTAGTAAATCAATTGTTCCACACTATGAAAGGTTTGAATGTTTAAATTTTCATAAATTTCCAATTTCCCTAAAACTTAACATTACTATGTCGATAGGTCCATGGTTTCTTTCATAGTGTTAATCAACAATCTTCAATGAATGTTTCTATATGATCTTAAAGGATCTTGAAATCTTCAATATTCACTTTCTATCCACAATTGTGCATTTTTTATCATAAAAAATATTTTTTCACTTTGTATTAATGAATTATGATTTCCGGTCCAAAATACGTATTCTTACTGCTTCAAGTGTGAACTCGTCAAAATAAATATGTTCTTCTTTCAAAAAAATGACCATCAATCTTTAAAACAGGTTTTTCATTATTGTCAACACAATTTATAAATGATAAATAACTTGAGTTGGTTCATACAGAAACACATAGTGTTGTTATTTTTTGAATAACTGTGAATGATGTTTTCCAGCTTTTTGTACCATAATGAATTTATAACATTATTCTAATAAGTAATTTATTCTTAATAACCATTAATACATTATTGGAATTATTTTTAAGGTTTATCTTACCTTTTTAATCGTATTGAAAAATATTTTATTGACCGATGAATTTTTTAAATTATGTGACTATTGTAATCTTTTTTAATCTTTTATTACATGAAAATAAGATAATTATTGATTTTAACTGTAGGTATTTAATTTTTATAGAATGTATTCACTCTCAACTGAGGCTCTCAAAATTATCATTAGAAAATGTTAGTATTTGAATATCCAATTGGCCCTATATTTTTGAAATGTTTTGATCCTTTATCTAGATTTTTCATCCCCCGTGAACCTATTATATTCATTTAACAGATAACTTTTTCACCTTAAAATATCTTTGTTTTGTTACCATTATATTTAGATGGAATATAGAATTATCAATTTTTAATTATAATTTACCAAAAAAATTATTCTATAGAATAATTATATTTACCTTCCAATTCCATTATATTCTTTGACAAAGAAAATATTTTTTAAATTTATGAAACTCTAGGTCCGGATATTGTTTTCTATTTTTCTCCATCAGCAATGACCACATTCTTTGTTGAAAGACCTATAGTCATATATTTTATTTTTTTCAATTTGATATATTGAATTTATTGTGATCATCTTACCTATTTTATAAATCAATAATTTTATTTACAAAACATTATTATTTAATAAATTCATTTTATTCAATGTCACTTAATAATAGTGTTTTAAATTATTAACATAATTAATCACCTATCCTTAAAGGTCATTTGAATCATTCATTATTTCTCCTATATGAATGTAGTCGAGTTAATCATGACAAACATAGAGGGTATTACAATGCATGAAAAAATACAAGTTCTGTAGGTTTCAAAAATATCTATTAATTATTTTTTTCATATTTTTTTAATTTATGAACCAACTACCTTAAAAACTCATCTTATTATTAAATTCAACCCTTAAAACAAATAAAAATTACATGTGGAAACCTTCACAATGCATTTTAATCACATCTTTTTAATGTTTTCATTTAAAAATGTCACTAAAAATGAAAATATAAGAAACCATAATCTATAATAATGCTTGTGATTCTCTATCAACATGTCTCCACCATATTAATGTTCCTACTATGGATGTCTCCTCGCATATCCTGATTAATTCCAAGATAATCACATCTCTCCAAACTCCTAATTACTCAAATCATTATCCTCCCTTCAAAATGGTTATGACTCCACCTTTATCTCCTCAACCTCAACCTCATTCGTTACATCGGCCTCCACCTCCACCTATGTTATTGCTTTCGACTCCAAATGCACCTCTGATTGCACCTTCTATTGTTCCTTCACCTCTACCTCATCCTCTTGATCCGTATCCTTTTATGTGTGCACATACTCATTAGAATCTTCCTCCTTCTCCAGCTCTACCTTCTCTACCTCCTCCTCTTCCTTGGTCTATGCCTTTGCCTTCACCTCCTCCTTCGACATGGTATGATTCATCCAGCACTATAAGAAAATTTTATCTACCTCTACCAACATGTATCAACCTATACCTCAGCCTACCATCCTTTTTATCACCTCCCATATCAATTGGAAATCGTAATCAATTTCCTCTTATGTTGAGAAAAACAATACTTTAAGAACCATATTCATATCTAATTATTTCTCTAGGAAATTTATGATTTCTTATTAGCCATCTTCTTGTACTTTTTATACAAGATTTTTAAGTCGGTATACCATTTTTTTCCTTTTCATGAGGAAATTTTTTTATTCAAATTCTATCATTGTACAACATGAAATTTCAATCAATATTTTGTTTTGTTTTCTGCAGTTAATTTCATCATACTCTATATGTATTTTTTTGTTTAATTTGGTTTAAGTCATCATATTATATTTCATTGTACATCATAAAATGTCAGGATTTGAGTCATATTATTTCGTTGGTTCATTTTCATCTAAACAAGTGTGTAGATGGTTTCAAGTATAAAAGTATTTGGAAAAAGGACAGAGCATATAAGAGGATTTAGTAGTTTCAGAATCACCGTAGATGGTTACACACCGGGGGCTTTAGGCGTTTTACTTCATGTTATTTACCTATTCCAAATATGATTCTTTTCACAATCATTTACATCTATCATTAATCGTATTTTAATAATTTTATCCCTTTATGCTTTACCTATTCATATTTGTAATTAGATTTCATGAATCTCAAAACTGAATCATTCTTCAAGTCATAACTTTTTTGAAACCCAATCCCACAACACAACTTCATGATATTCATGTTTTAATCTATGAGAAGAATATGATATGATTTAGGTTATCCAAACATTTATGGAACATATAAAATAAATATAAAGTTCTAATTCATACATCTCTAGATATATTCACTCCTATCTAATGATGGTATGTTATTGTTTAACAATATTAATTTTAATAGTTTTTATAAGATTTATCCATCTACTGAAGCGGTACAACGTACATGATATTCCATCACAAGTACTATGTATTTTTTTGTTACAGATAAACTCATTGTTAAGTATTACTTATATAATTCCAATCCTACATTCACCACATTTTCAATAGTATAATAAAACATTATATATTGTTGAAATTATATTATGCACTCATTCAACATGAAGTATAGTATTCCTCCCACCTTCTTCTCCTTCTCCACCATTGCCTCGATCTGTGCCTTAACCTTCACCTCTTTTCTCCACCCCAATCTCAATGACGACTTCAATGGTTGGAATTTCTTATTTTAAAAGTTTTACTAATTTCCATGACCTTAAATTCCCTTAATATAATTTGTATCTTATTTTATTAATGCATGTGTTTTATTTTCATCCTGATTTTTTTGGTGATTTTTCATTTGGTGAATTTTTGTTAACAGACTAGAGGTTTGAAATTCTCTACAAATATGTATTCTAATTGCAGAAACCATATATTATACTTATTTTCGTTTTATGATTTACTATATATTTATTGTTCGTAAATTAGTGATTATTCTTCACATTATTTTTTCATGTTGATAGTGCAATATACTTATTATGAAAAAAAAAATTTATTATTCCACCAAACATTTTCAAGCACTATAATTCACTTTAAAAAATACCTACATTATTAAAATGAAAAATATATATTGTTTTGTATACATCAATATCACATTATATTTATATATGAATAATTTTTTCAATGGAATCATTTCTTATCTATTAGTAACATTTTTAGTTTTTTCCTCCAGGATTTTTTTGCAAGACATTGAGGATGAAGATTCATTGCAAGATACTTAAGAGTAATTGATTTTTAATACGTCAACCATGTTATTCATATTCAATTACGTATATATATTTTTCATCTTATTTGGGTTTTATACTATCATAACAATAGTTTCATATATTTAACGAATTTCTATAGTTTATTCATAAAATAATATCATTACACACTTTTTATCAATGATTTAAAGAGTTTGAGGAAACTTCATTAAGTAAAAAAGAATTTAGTATGATGCAAGGATGTGATTAAAGCTAACAAAGTTGAGTAAAAAAGTCACCAAAAATGTAGGTTTTGAAATATTTTTTATATAATTTCATTAAAAATTAATCAATATTATTTTTAGTACCATTTATTTAATAAACCAATAAAAATATTCTCATCGAATCAATGTTCATCTGGACTATCCACTTTTGATGTCAGCATACAAAATTTTAAACATTAAACACTAGAAATAAATCATATCCATGGTTTTTTTCCTCAAATTATAGTAACTTTTATTTGTATATATATATATATATTCGCTTGTATGTTCGTATATTTATTATTTCAATCCATTTGACATTAAATTTTTATGTTAGTTTCAGATTCTTTAACACAAATGAGGTTCTTTATTTACAATTTACTACACCAAAACCTATGTTTTGTGATGCTTTTCATTCCAACCTGATATTAAAATAGCGAAAAATCTATTCTTATTTTTCTATTTTTTGAATTGTATAATTTATTAGTAACTTTTCAAGAGGGATTTTGTCACAATATTATTTTTAATTTGTTTTCATTTTTGGGTCTATATCACAAATACTATTATTCAAAAATTCAACTCAGCTAGTAAAAATGGTATGTAATTATAATTATTTAACTTGAAAGGACTAACAATCTAAAATTTATAACACTTTTTAAATTTAATTCAACAATTAAACTCATATAATATTGTTTCTCTAACTACCCAAAAGGGTTTGGGTTATGAAACTATCAGAGTCAGGGGTGCCTCCAGCCTCAACCTCACCACCTCCAACTCTAAATTCCTCAGGATAATGCTTTTCACTTTCCAATATTGAAATCTAATAGAATTTCCAATTAGAATTTATGCAATTCTACCCTTTCTATGTATATGTATAATCATTTATGTTTTAAGGAGCATTATAAAACATTCCCCACCCATATCATTATTTTAAACTCTATTAAGAAATAAATAAATTCCATAAATCAACATTTAATAAATCACAAAAACATAATATATGTCCAACAAGGTTTCCATACCTAAGGGGGATGTAACGCCAAGACCCCAGTTACCCAGATTTAGTGCATTATTTTAATACATTGAAATGATTACAAGTATTTAGTCTCGAATGACCTATCAGTTTAGAAATCTTGGAAAATAGATTACATACATGAATGTTACATTACACTTTATAAAATACAACACAACATAAATATTCCTTTATGAAGGCCATTATTCCCTTATCGTAACCCTTTATATCAATCACAATACACTTCTTGGAATCCTAGGAAAAATAAAACATAGAAAGGGGTGAGCTCAAATGCTTAGTAAGGGTACATAATACAGTAGAATAAATCATCAATATTAAGCATGGTGAATAATTGAAACCACATGCCTTTACCAATAATAAACATGAATACTTTAACGGTATTAATATGAGCTGAGTAAATAATGTCCTAATAAAAAATCTTCTTGGGTATTCTACTAGTCGAATGACCACATGAACCATCAATATTATTTTCATAATGAGGGAATGTATAATAACAGACTTTAATTTCTTTGTCAATGCCTTGTTACATGACCTATGGGCTAACTGTAACTAGACCCAAACCCGGAGAGCCCCTGTAACCGGACTCCATCCCGGAGAGCCTCTGTAACCAAACTCTAACCTGGACAGACTCTGTATCTGGACTCCATCCTGGAGAGCCTCTGTAACTGGACTCCATCTCAGAGAGCCTCTATTACCGGACTCCAACCTAGAGGGTATGCTATAACCAGAACCCAACTTGGAGGGCTTAATTTTTCTGGTCCCCAACCCAGAACATACTAGACCAATACATTCATCATATGAAAAGGATGAAATATAACATAAACATTCATACTAAAACTAGCATAAGAAATGTCAATACTTTATCCATAAACCATGAATGGTATAAAAATAACACATCCATAGTCAATCATATCACAAAACATTCATTACAATATGGAAGATTTCCATCATAATAAATCAACTTCAAACAAGTTTAAAATCCATTAAATTATGTTGACATAGATGAAATTGATTAGTAAAGTTCTTTGAGAGAAATACACCCTTTTCATGAAATCGTATAAAATTCTCAAAATTTATAAAGGTAGTCATTTAAAAATGATTTTTGAATCAAAGTGTCCCATACCACTTTGAAACTTTTTAAAAGAATTATCATTTCAAAACATTCATGTCCATATAAATAAATCCTTAAAATCATTTTGAAAACATGGAATGGTTTAGAAATATAAATCATTAAAACATTTAAAATGATGATCTAGTTATATATACCCTACCATAAAACCTTAAAAGATTCCTTTTTAAATCATATTTATAAAATTTGGGTATCTATGAAAATTATGTCCCAGAAAATACTTACACATGAACAATCTCGGATAATAATGAGATTGAGGAAATAACCCTTACCTCGTTGTAATCAATCGAGTAATATGAACAATAATAAATAACCACCAAATGAATCACAGAATATCATGAATATAAAGATAATCATGATAATATATATCAAATTTCAGTACAAAATATACCACATGCAATAAATAAATGGTGAACAATATAAATATCACGAAATCAATATTGAGATAAGAAACCCCTTATCTCATTTCCGACTTGACCCGTTCATTCTTTAATATCCTGAATAATAAACTAAAGTTATTTTCTAATTTCTTAATAAAATTTTTTATGTTTATTATTCTTTTTATATCACTTATTACCATGTTATAAATATTATTTAATCATTTAAGTTAAAATCGGTTGTTTTGTCGATATTTTGCACTTGAGTCAAAAAAGAACACCTTATAGTTACAAGTTGTTAACATGGCCAGAATATCATTATATCCCGAATGATATTCATGATTTAGATATCATATATATCATATATATTCAGTATATACATGTATTTATAATTGTACATATCATTTTTGTGTAAGAAATGAAATGCACCGTTCATGGAGACGGTAAGTCGTACGTACGCAATAACGTTACATTCATTTATATTTATTATTTTAATATAATTAAAATAAAATGATACAAAGGTATATTATAATTCCAGTATAATATCATATATAATATCATTAACTCCCTCCTTTATACATCCCACATATGGTATTAACGAGTAATATCACTTTGAGGGGGCGTTAGTCTGCACTTCCTCAAATGAAATTATCCCGTTTACCCATAATGGAAACAATTAAGGAATGCTATAAAATAAAAATATAGAAGAATGAAGAAAAAATAAACCTAATATATATCATATATAAATACAGTTCCATCATAATGGCCACCATGAAAGGCGGTAGGAGGTAATTGAACAATCATCATTTCGTGAGGCGTTAGTTGTTCATCCACAGAAACATTATGTTCTTCACCTATTAGATAGAGGTGTGTGTAAATGTAGTTCAAATACTTATCATAACAACATCATAGTTTATTGAGGATACTAGTGTTGTTATAAAATAAATGAATAAAAAGAGTTTAGGGGTTGGAGAAGTAAAATAAAATAAAAGAAGTTAAGAGAAATTGTTACCTTTAATTTGGGTAACTTCTTTTGGTGTGAACCAAAATGCCTTATTGAAGTACCTTCTTCCTATATTAAGGATTATAGGAGGAGGATAGGGATTTATGGAGCTTAATTCGGAAGATTTTTGAGAATCCTAAAGGATTTAGATATGTGAGGAATTGGTTATAAGTGGTCTCCTTTTATAAGGTGAAGGAGGGGATCTTTAGGAATGTGTAAGAATATTATTTTATTTTATAATGATATTCAATATTTAAATGTCCAAAAATAATTAGGGTCGAAGATAAGATGAATCATGGTCGAAATAAAATCATCCAATAATAATTGGGCGTGGTTTGGATATTATTTGAATATTTATAAACTAATTTATTTAAATCATTTATTAATGAGGTAAATACTGCATCGTTATTGAGTCATAAATAATTAAATTTTTTCGATGTCTAAAATTTATAAAAAAAATACCATGATTTAGAAAATCATATTATATTTCCAATAAATATTTATAGTCAAAAATATTACTTATATAACTCCATAAAAAATTTATTTATTAAAATATGTTTTTATGACAATTTTTCCTTTACATTAAATTAATTAATCTAAACTATCATTATCATTTATAAGTGGCTCTATGGGGTCCCAAAATCGACCCCATGATGCCCATGGTTGGCCATTACTCATCAAATAAGGTTAGAAAATGTGTTAGGGTAATTTGAAATTATTACAATATACCTTTTACCTTGAATTACCCTATTTACCTTTAACCACGGTAAATAAAAGTCAAATGTTACTATTCACCAAAAATTAAATTCATCTTATTGAACCAAATATTAATTACTGAGGTTAACCATGTCTCTCAGATTTTTGAAATTCAACTCACAGAAATGGTAAAATTTTGTTTTATGCAAATTTTCACATACTCTTAGAGGGTGGGTAAAAGACAGTAAAAAAGACAATAAAATTTTTATATATCTAAACTTATTATAAAACGACTCCAATGAATTATTTTGAACATATATAGGTATTATGTATCTATTTTTACCTAAAATAAATTTAAAAAAAAATAAATAATTATTTAAATAAAAAGTTGGTTTTAACCAGTAACTTAGTGTTTTTCACTATTCATCAATAAATGAAGTTTTTCAGAAAAATACCAAAAATTCATCCTAAGCTATATTTCATATTCCAAATTCAAGAATGATGTCTATTTTGATAAATTCAAAACATAGAAGTGGAATTAATTAATTTAAAATTAATTCCCGTTGTTAAAACAATTACCGTGTTTTTAAAAAACAGTAACTATCAAAAGATTGGTACTTGTTTATGTCCAATTTCAAAGTAAAATTAATTCCAATAAACAAAATTGTAGAAAATGGTAAAAATATATTCTAATTAAAAATTAAAAAAAATTAAAAAGATAATATATCGATATAAATAAATTATATTAAAAGGCACTTTTGAATTAAAATACAATATTTTTCACTATTCATTAAAAAATGAACTTTATCGGAAAAATTACAAAAATTTACACAAAGTAAATTTTGATTTCCCCATTCTAAAGAATAAATTTATTTCGTTAAATTGAATATATATAAGTTTCAAATATTGGATTTAAAAAGGGTTATCCTTTAAAAGGAGGTAAAATTGTATTTTTTTTAAAATACTTCTTTTATCTGAAAAAAATGAATTTGTTCTTACAATATGTCTAAGAAACTCATAATGTGGATTATAAAATTATAAGGATTATATAATGTTCAAAATCCAGTTAATACTATTCATAACCTCTTTTGAACGACATGTTTGGTAAGTCATGGTGCGCTTGAACTCGGTGTTGCGTGTAGTGCAAGTTATTGAATTACATTGAAGAAATAACATACTATGAAATCTTGGGGTGTTACAGGGGAGTTCCCACCAAATCATCATTCTATCAACTGTTAGGTCCCCAAATCCAAATGGGAGTGTACTAACTCATTTATGACTCCTCATCAAAATGAAATTAACAATATCAAACTAAAAATATCCTAACATTATTCATACCAAAAACTCAATGCCACTCCCTTTAGAGATTCCTAACCACACAAAATATTAACCAACACAAAATATCAACCAAAAAATAAATACCACCATTTAAAAACAAAAATAATAATCCAAAAATTAAAAACAAAGTAAAATAGTAATAAAAAACTATATGACACAATCCAAACAATAAACTTTTTCACCAAACAACCATTTTACTAAAAATGCCAACACATAGAAAATCCCAACTATCATTTTCCCCCCAAAAGAATGCACATAAAAACCTTAATTTTTTATCACACAAAAATTAATTCATAAAGAAATAATTAAAAAAACAATATTTAAACAGGACACCACATTTAATCTCTAGTCATTATTCACAATTAGAGTACAAGGGGAGACACCTACCTGAGACCTATGATTTCAAAAATCCATGTCACCATATATGAGATCCTAATTTTAATTTCCTTCATCAATCCCCTTGAACCAAAATACTTAAATCATCTTATCCAAAATCATCAATATCATATAATCCCAACTACATTTGTGTTTCCACTGAGAGAAAACCTAGAATAAGAGAAGAGGACAAGAATTGTATTGAATTACATTAGATCAAGACTTACATCACACTAATATACAAGAGGGGGGAGATATATAGGTAAGTAATTACCGAAACATTGCCCAAAATAAATAAGTATACATATATATTTATATATATATGATGGGTATAGAATGTGATAAAAATCCCAAATATGGACTAAATTGAGGGTCAGTGCGGGGTATTTTTATGAGGTTGCAATTCTAGACTACACGGTCTTAGGAGACTATGCAACTACCATGAAATAAACACATTACACCCTCCTCTATTACATATAGTTTGAATGCATAGTCTTGGGTGACCATGTCGCATCCACTGCCAACACCCCCTTCTTAGTCTACTTTGGAAACCTTTATGGTCCTCACAACCATTCAAATGACCATAAAAGGCCCCAAAAGCCACCAAAATGACCCTATTTAACCTTTAGATCCTCCAACCAATTTCGTATCTTACAAAACACTTTTCAAGGATCAAGAGATACCTATCATCACCATATAAATTTATCAAATGTGGATATTTCCTTTTTCTTCATAGCATTGGATTTAATGTTTGTGTGTGTGTGTTTGATGATATAATTTTTGTGATACATACAAAATCAAACAGATGCATCCATGTGTCTACACATACCAATAATAACAATTTTTGAAGGTGTGTTAAGTAAATATAGTGATGTAGTAAATACATGGGTAATTAAAAAATGAGACACTAACTGCTCACAAGGGTTTGGCTTATCAAACTGTCAGATTCGAGGGCGCCTCCAACCCCTACATCACCACCTCTGACTCTACACTCTTTAGGATAATCCTCCTCACTATCAAACTATTTATTAGGTTTCTTCTCTGGGTGGATATGTTAAATAAGTTATTTATGAAAATAGATTTTATCTCGGCAACTTTTTCTGTAAATATTCATAATCATACACGATTGGATACCCTATATACTGTGAGACCTACATTTCATTTTTAATTTTAAAAATACCATTATTATATCAATATTCCTAATCAATATAGCATATTTGGTTTATGACTTTTTTGTATACTATTTATTTGCACACTAAATATATTGCGTATGAATATTTCATATCCATCACACCCATTATCTCTACTAAATCATGTAACCTATCCTTACATGTATCTCTACCCCCTTTATTCTCTTACCCTAGACATCTATACTATTGGTATATAATTAAAAAAAATATGGATTTATTCTGATGTATTGTTAGCATTGTATCACTTGAATTTTTTAAACGTACAATACTCTCGTATATTCTTCATGCAGTGTGGTTCCTTTATCTTTATTTCTCTTTGGTGTGAAAAAAGGTAAGTTCCCTATGGTTTTTTTTATTAATGTTTTCGAAACTTTATTCCACATTGAAATTGGATTTTATTTGGATTTAACTCCAATTCAGTTTCATATAGTGATCATACATTATCACTAAATTTAATTTTATTTCACATGTTTATTTTCCCATTAATATTATTTAATAAAGTCATTCAAAACTAAAAAACCCAGTTAATATATTAATTGATGATATCACCATCAATGCTATGGAATTTTCAGATATTAATTATAGTTACCATTCAACTATACACACAATCATCTTCATTGTTTATTATACAATTTAGATTATCAAATATGACATTTATATCCTATGAATGTTTAACAATGAAACTGAATCCCAAATTATATTGTTTACCTCTAATAGTATGAACTATTTACTTTTTAATATTATTCACTCTACAAAATTTCACTTATAGGTTACCCAACACGTTCCTTGAAAACACATTTAACAAATGAATCAAAAATATCTTTCTGAAATTGAAGTCAGAAGTGATTTTAATGCAACTTATTTTTATCATGTTTTGATTGATATGTGTTTGTACATAATTGATTCACAGGATTTTTTACTTTATTAAATGATGTTTGAAATCTCTTCTATTTTTAGTTATTTATTGATTTAACATAAAAGGTGTGTGTATTGTATCACATCTTTGTATTCCTTATATTCCTCCTTATATTTTATGGTTTTTTGTTTCAATTACATAGGGAGATAACGTCAAAACATAGCACAAACAAGTAAACTCACAAAGGAGCATAGTTTGGAAGGATGACCTTGGGTAGTTTCGGTGAGCATGGAAGGGTTCGAAGGACCTACGCCTACGCCACACAAACACACAAAGTGCACTGATGTCAGGTTAAGGCATCTGTTCATGACGAGGGAGTGCTGGTCCAGATAGGTCTAGAGAGTTGTTATGAAGTTTCACATTGCCTGGACATCAAGTGGGTTGAGGCCTATGCATTAGCTGATGTCCAGGTTAATAATTTCCTCCTCCCCACAACACCGAGAGAGTCTCACACCTCATTATTCTTATTGGTGTTCTTTATGTGATTTTGGTTCATGAAATACATGGCGGGATCAACTATGTTCTTGGAGTAGTATAGAACTAGGGACCGCAAAAAAAAGACCACACTCACATCTGTTATGGAGACACATCTGCACAAGTCACGCACTCAAAGATCATGACATCTATATGCTAAACCAACCAACCCTAAATAAACCACATGTTTACACCATCCCATGAATATTACTATTAAATGACATATTCAATAAAGATGTTTCATTTTTGATCTATTTTCATAGTTTCAATCTTTCATTATCAATTTACAATTGTCATTTATATTTAGTAATAAATTAACATTTATATGTTTTTATTGTCAGTTATTTAAACCTTTTTTTAGTATTAATATGAAAATTTTCAATATTTTAGATATATATATATATATCATCACTATAATTTTTTCTATTATTCAATAACATCATGTATATGTGATATATTTTTTCTATATGAAACAGAATTACACATTTACTACAAATAAAAAATAATTGGATACATAAATATGTGTGTATAGAATATGCATATAGGATATATTTTTATATGTACAAATAATTAGATATATGAACCTATTTCCATATTAAGATATTTCTTTATTCATTATAATTTATAATCAATATAAATTCATAATTTTAATATACTTATTTATTTTTTTGTACTGTGTATTAATTTATTTTCCATATGCTCTTATTTATGTATGAAATGATTTCTCTAAGCATTTATGTATGTAGTTATATGTGTTTACATATTATATATGAATTTATTCTCTATTTAGTTCCATATTTATATTAATTTTCTAATATAAAAATTCAGATATGAATCTATTTTCCCAGTTTTTATTACTAGTTTCCACTTATATAGAAAATAAGTGTGACATGAACACTATATACATTCTTATATGCCCCAATTTTCCAATATTAATTGTATGAACATATATGGAATATATGTTTTTATATATATTAGTTCATTCATGTATGGACTTATTTTTTTTGAATCCATATTTCAAAAAATCCAAATTACATTTAATAGAAATTTTTATTAAATGAATATGTCAGGAAAATGATTTTTTTGGAACTTATATCATATAAATTTTTTAAATGAATCATTACATAAATTCATAAGTGTTTTTTTGGAAAAAAAATTACATCGGTTCGTGAGGTGGTAGTCCACCGTACAGAAGATCGATAGTTTTGTTTCCAACTTGATTGAAGAGGATATCGATATAGGAAATTCCATTAAAATAATAAAATCTCAATACAAGAGAGTTAATTAAGTTATTATATCATTATTGTGGAAGAATATTTGATAGATTTAGAGGAAGAAATAAAATAAAAACACAAGCCAAATAATAATACCACTTCTCAAATCACCTCTTTAATTTTATACACAATGCCTTTATAAGTGGGTTTAATAATAAAAATAAGACCTATAGGATGTGGGGTGAGAATTAATGAAGGTATTTGGTTAGTAATTGGTTGAGCTAATGATATTCGGATGTGAGTATAGGAGAGGAGAGGGAGTGTCCAATTATAAGTGGTAGAGATGACACACAAGGAATTCTTTAATGGAATAAAGGGAATCCACATTTTTTACACATTTTGAGGTTGAAAAATATCTAATTATTGAATCTTATAAGAGATAATTTCATAATATAGCCCTAAAATGGGATTTTTATAAGATATTGGTAATTTTTAACTCGTATATTTTTAGTTTAATCCCTAGTAAACTTGTTTTTACCTTAATCACGGTAATTAATGTTTATTAATTTTACTATTCATTTTGAAAAAAAATTAAGTGTAATTTATTATATAATATTAATTATAATGATTACAAATATAGAATAAATATTTTGAAAATCCATTCCTAAAATTGGAAAAATTTAATTTAAAATTAAACCCGCATATGTGAATAAAAAGTAGGTTTCCAAATGGAAAATTTTTATAAGCATATATATTTTTAGTATCAAAATTCAATATGAAATTGATTCCAATGATATAAATTTTCTAAATAAATATATAATTTAAATAATTTCAATTTTAAAACCATCCTAAAATATAAATTATCAAGTAAATGTTTTAAAGAGAAGAATGTTTTTAAAAAATTCACTATTTTTACTATTTATTCGGAAAATAATATTAGCAATAAATTTAAAACAATTCACTCAAAGATATTTTTGACATGTATATTTAAAAAATTAATTTTATTTTGTAAAATAAAATTACTAAAATAGAAAAAAAATTATTTTATTTCTTTTCACAAAAAGATATAAAAACATTTTCATTGATAAAATAGTAATTTCAAAACATATAATTACTTTCATAAATGAAATTGTCCTTTTTTATTTATATAATTTCATTATATAAAACGATATTACTTAATTTAAAAAATTTGGATTTTCCTATAAATTCTATTAAGATTAACTTCAATTTTATAATGATCATGTTTAAATAATAATATTAATAGTATATTAAATTTCTTTAAAATATGGTGTTGCATGTAACAAAAACAATCAAATAAATTAAAATTTATCTTATTTTTTTCATAAAATTTTAGGGTGTTACAATTTTCTAATAAAATTTATTTAACTTACTAAATATATATATTTTAAAATTTTTATTTTAAGGTAACAGTCTCTATTGTGTTTTATCTAAATGAGTATTACATTTTCCATCCACATATCCATAAAATAATTACTTATCAATGAAATTGAACTTCAATAATAGGTTATCAAAATACAAAAATGTTACTTTTGGGATTTAATGTTCCACTTACTTAATCAATCAGTTAATTTTATATCATTCAATTTCTTTCTATTCCTTAACATTAGATAAATTTAATTCCACAATATTAAATATCAAAGATTCTTTATTCTCAATAGAAACAACATCATCAGGTATATTTTGAAGCATATTAAAATTATAATATTTATTTTGAAAAATTTACATCTAGGAATTGAATTTAATTAAATCATTCTTTTGTGAGAAATCCATTTTCATCACATCATATTCAACATTTCTATTACCAAATTAATTACCTAAAACAACTTAAACATTATATATTAAAATATAAATTTTTTTATTATCTTAAATAGAATTATCACATTGAATTTTTTTTAACACTTTCCTATTTCACCATCATAGAAAAGGAATATATAATTTTATATTTTTTAGAAATAGTTTAGTTTTTTTATATAAATCACTAACATAAAAAATTTATTTTATTTCACCCATTAAATAATTATAAATGAATACTTTTCAATAAAAATTTTCACTTTAATGTTGAATAATTTTCTATAAAGTCCCTAATAAAAATATAATTGAAACAAAATATGAGAAATGTTCTTTAATAATTAACCATTATTGAAAAAACATAATCTTTTATTAATAAGTTAAAATTGAACACGAATCAGTGAAAAAATCTACGAGACCATGGAAAATATCCCTTGCTTCAAAAACCAAAAAAAATAAGGAAATCTCAACCTCCCTCACTAGAATAACAATAAAGAACAAGAAGAGTGGTAACCCAAAAATCTATTATGATGAGAGTGTTAACCCATAATCCATATCAACATTTTCATTCCATGTTAATGGGAGTAAGAGAATCCTAGAACCAATATGAAAAATAAATAAAAAATAAAAACAAAAACAAAATTATTGTGAAAATCACGTCATGTATCCTTCATTATCTAATGAAATATCATCATCTTATAAAGGATATAAAATTGGAAAATACCATCCACTATAATCACTAAAGGAACATAAAACCTAATGAATTTATTTGGTGATATCTCAGTATTTATATTATTTAATGTGACCATTCCAAACAATATTTATTAAGTCCATCATAAAATCTGGGACATCATTTTAAGATCAGCTGCATTCATCTACCTAACAAAATAATTACACCTTTCTCACAATTTTACCAAAATTATAAATTTATATATATTAATAAATAATTTTTGAATATCTATTGTATATATTTATTGTGAATCCTCCTCAAACTCAGCCTCACTATCATCAAACATTATCTATAGAACTGATATTCTATTAACTATTATTTTAATTTTTTTCATAATCATTCTACTATATTAGTTTCTTATTCAATATATTCATAAAATCCCATAAATATCACACTCAATAGATGTTTATTTTTATTAAGATTCATATCATTAGGCTGTGATACCTTATGTTAAATATTTATCATCTCATCCCCAGAAGAACCCTTCACCTATATAAATCCAATTCATACGATTCCACAAAATACTATGCCTTTACTAACTAAGATTCTCCCTAAAAAAGTATTTATCCTACCCATTCTTTGGATATAATTTATAATTAAGAGATAATAATATGATATGTTCCACATTGAGTACAATAACTATAATCACAAAATATTACAAATACGTGCTTGTAAATTTATTGGAATCCCCCATCATAAGAATCCTTGAACTTCCCTCTATTTGAATGAATCTAGAAAAATTACTTAGGGAAACTAACCATCACCCCCAAAACCTAATGGGATGATCTGTGTGATGTATATTTTACTTCATAATCAAAAAGATCCATCAAAGTATCTAAACAACATAGTTTAAGTATAATGAATGTCAGTAAACTAAGACTTACATTAATGAACTAATAGTACTAAATACATAAGAAACAAAATGTATTCCTAAAATAAAACAATCATTTGGATTCCCCTTTTGTTGGGGTACCTTTAACCAAAATGTAATGCCACTGATAATATCTCCACCATCCAAAGGAATCAACAAACCATATTTAAAGACCATAGTCATGATAGTTCTAGGAACAACAAAATCCTGAAGTGGTGGGAGATATATTGAAATTTATTTTAATATTTATATTCCCTGTACTATGAGTGAGGATCTATGCAATTAAATTTATAATTATTTTATTTAGAACATAATAACATAATTATATTTTCTTTGATTTCCTTTTATAATATCAATTTCTATCATCAGAAAAGACTCATTTAGATTACCTTAACCGTACTTGTGAGGATACAAGAATAGAATCCCTCTATTGGTGATCAGCACTCGTCCTTTGATCTCTGAGTGTTGACAAATGATCTATGGGTGCTAGATTTGGGAATTGAATATCCTGCATTTTTCAATCTTGATCACCCATTAATTTATCTTGATGAAATATATCTTTTGTTTCTATTTCTTAATAGATAGAGAGAGAAGTATGAGTTGGAAGATAATTCCTTATGTCCAATATTACTATTTTTTCAATTATGTATATAGTATCCATAATGGGGAATTTATAGAGGAATAGTCTATGTTAGAGTAATTTTTTATTACACGGAAACCATTAAAAATATCAAATCCTTTAAGAAAACTCCATGCCATATAATAATAATATTATTATTATTATTATTATTTTGTGGAATATTCATATTTTCATAAAAAACTACTAATTAACAAGATTGTTAATTAATATTTTTCACTATACATGGTCTTGTTCAACACAGACTCCTCATTCATTTATATAACTACCGATAAAATATTTAATTTAAATATTACATTCATCAATAAATATCTGTTATTGATAATACATGAAAAAATTCATAACACTTGATAATAATATTTAATCAATTAATTAAATTCAAATATAATTTAATTGAGATCATCAGAAACACTTATTTTGTGACCCTCTAGGATTCTTTCTTATTTTTATTTGGAGTGAGTGCCTAATATTTAATATTACAATATAGAAATGGGTAAAGGAAGCTAAGATAATGAATTTAATGTCACAATGAAAACAAACGCATAAAAACACTCACTAGGTAATATAATCCATTTGTCCAATATAACATCATGTAGGTTGCACATTTGTGTCACCATACTATATGATCGATATGTATTTGTTTGATTATCCAAAATAGAAAATTCATTACAACGTCCACGACGTATCCTTTAATGAAATTTAAATTGTTATGCACCTAATGTACCCTACATTTCCACTAATATATGTCATCACATTTTTTGTCAGAAAGTATAAGTGCGAGTGTCATGAAATTCATTAATGATAATATTATATTATATGAACCATTACACATGCTCACAAATAAGAATATATGATGACACCAATAAATTATGAATTCCTACAAGTAGCTATATTCCCATTATCTCATGTCTTAGAAATTACTAATTGAGAAGATCATGAGAATATGCATCACTCAGTTAAATGTACACCCACCCAATGGTTGATATACTATGTGTCCCATCATAGTACATAATCTAACCTTATAACTAAATTTATAATATTGTCTTAACGCATCATTGTTTTCATTATATTAGGGAATGTTTATGACCATATCAATGTGACAAATACTATAGAACATTATTACATTAAAATCTTCCAGTTAAATGAAAATATGTAAAAATATGTTTCTTTAATATTAAATTTATTGAATGTACATGTAATTAAAGTAAAATCAGTTGGTCCTAGGACACGAAATCCAACAAGTTAACCACTCCACAAGCTCCTGATATAGGGAACATGATATAGACCCATCCATTATATCAGAACCCATCATCTCCTAAATTTTATTTATATAATTTTAAATATAATGAATATCATAAACATACTATCAAAAATGATGATAAGTAGTATAAAACATTCTATGAAGCTCATAAAAAATAATTTCACTAATAATTTCATTGCCAATTTCTCAGAACCATAAAAGTGATATTATTTTATGAGAGGGATCCGACTCCACACAAAGTTGACTGAAAAGAGGAAGCTGACCAATGACCATTCTCTTATTGATATAAATAAATCATCTAATACAATTAGAATATTATCAATTAATTTTGGGGTTATAAACTTAGGCTTAATCCCTAGTTATAAAAAATAAATATATCATATATTTATACACTTATTCATGAGATTCATATTGATTAAGGGTTTTGTATCCCATTATTTAATATTTTTAATGGTAGTATATATTTTTAATTCATTTTTCAAAAACATGTAAAAAATGACAAAATTACACCATATCCCAATTGGTTATCATGTTAATATTTTTATCATAACATAATATACAATATTTCAAATTGAATAAAAAATATAGGTTAAATAATAAATTACATATAAATTTATTCCACTGTAACAAATATGGGATCCAATAACTAGATGCCTAATGGGGCCCCTGAATTAATAAAATTTTAGGTACGGAATATTGGGATATCCCTCTATAATCGATCCATATCATTATTACATACTACATTTTGGGATTATTTCAACTCTATTTAAAATAATAATTTAATCCGAAAATTTCCACAAAATTATATATCGAAAATTAGTGGATAATGTACTAATTGAATTTGTGAAAATGGGAAAAATAATATATCCTAGAAAACTGATCTATACCATAAATCAATTAAAATTTTTTGGAACTACCTTATATAAATTTTCTATAAATATCATACTCACTATAATTTCTAAAGGATGATAAAAAATAAGGGGTGTATAGGGTTCTTATATTTTCTATATACTTATATTTTAATTCCTTCCCATTTTATCGATTACAAATATATTGGTGATCTCCTCGGGGAAGAACCATGATTTAATCTCAATCATCAAATTATAATATTTATGTGATGTTATTAATTCAATTTGAGAGAAATATTGATGGTTTTTCTCAATGGATAATCATATTTACTGAATAAATAAAAGGTTACACAAATATGAAAAAATTGAATATTAAAACAATATCTTTACAATAATGGAAAAAGTTCATCAAGTAAATCATTGGACTGGATATGATCATTAGAGGGAACCTCTTTATTTGAAAGACCATCAACATTATAGTAGGATTCAATAAATGCATGACTAATGATGTAAATTCTGTATGAGTGACTCTCCATGAATTTCATCCACATAGTAGTAAGATTCCATGAATGGTAAATAGTATCAATTCTGATAACTTTCACAATGTTAGTAGAGTCACATTCCAAACATGAAATTCTCAAATATCATTTTAATGCCATTTCAACTGCATCGACCATGCTAAAAATATCAGCATCAACAGATTTAGTAGTATGACACATGCCATAATGACATTATATGACATAACCATTAGAATTATTAAAAAAAATATCCATGTCCTGAAGGTCCTGGATTTCCCCTTGATGCTTCACCCATGTTTTATTTGATTTATCAATAGAATGAAAGAATGTAACATAATGCAAAGGTTCTAAAAAGATGATTAAAATTACCTAAAATTACAATACATTTGTGGAATGAATGATCTTGAATAGAGTTACAATAATGTAATTTTTGAAGTTATTTCCCATTTTTTTCAAAGAAACCATAATCTGAATTAGTTTCAATTGAATACTGTATAGAGAATACTACTAGATCAATTAATTTTTCTATGCCATATAATTTGAATCACTTCCACACTGAACATGACAAATATATTAAAGAGTATTTATAATAATGTAATATGAAGGGCATAAGAGTTTCATTTGTTGTCAATGAGAAGTAAAAATTTGAATGAATGGTATTGAGAAAGAAGTTGGTGAAGCCTTGGAGAATTGTTATTGATTCAAATAATTGCATGATACACTTGATCAATTCTTTAAGAGGATAAATCTGACAATTGCTGAATTGGTCTTAGAATCCAAGACTTGTATCAAGGTGATAAAATGTTACAACACTTGAAGAAGTACATGCAATACTCAATTGCATAAGGATAGAAGTAACACCCATCAATAGTCACTCTGTGAATGACATGTTGATGGGAATGAATTATGTTTTAGAACATGTGGAATGAAGATATGATCCATGCATCATCCGTGATTGGATTAAAAGAATGTATTGAAGATCATATATTTGTTATTTCAAAAATAAAGGAATGGATTATGTTTTAAGATGAAGAAGAGTGGAGAATGTGATTTTAATTAAGAAGTATGGATTTTCTTTTTAAGGAGAAATTAATACTTGGTTACATAGTTTCTATACCATGTAATTAATATTCCTTTACACAAAAATAATCCAACAAAGGACGCTAGCTGAGGACCTCACCTCAATCACTTGCGGGACCGGAGGGTCAACCGTGCTTGAAGGAAGCCTTCTAGGCCAGCCTCACATGAGGCATGAGTGCGGGATGTGTGTAAGCCCACGGGTGTCACACGAAAATGAACCTGTATAGCATGGGCACTAGGTGAGTGCGCCCGTAAGAGCGTAGTGGGTGCTAGAGCACTCCCGGGGGAGCATTGTGGGTGCTTGGGCGTGCCCGTAGGAGAACCGGTGTGGGGTGACACCGGTGGGGGGAGAGGAGTAATCTGAGACTCAGTTACCATTAATTTTATTATAAACAAGTCATTCATGGGTATCCGTTTCGATGTGGGAATACCAAAATGTCCAGGGACGTGATCTCCACAATCTGATGCATCTCAAGGAGAATTTCCATCGTCCAATCTTCACATCATCGATCTAGCGCATCCTAGCCAACCATCTGATCGCGTGTCGTGTGATGTTTTTACTGTGGCCATTTGATATCTCCTCTGAGGTCATCTTCAACCTTCGAACACCTGAGAACTAGCAATAAAGCTGGACAACAGTCTTATCTCTCGGGGCATCATTTTAGCCCATTTCAAGCCCGTGGTGATCGTCTAGAAGAGCCAAAATCATGCATGCAATAAAATATGCATGCATGCGATTAATATAAAGAATACATGAAGGCCAAAGGAACCAGAGGTGTGAGGCCGCATCATGTCACTCGATCACTCAAATAGAAGCCTTGCATTCATTCTAAATTGAATTCATGAGATGTACTCACCCAGAATGAATGAGTCTGTGTGGAACGAATTATACTGAGATTTACAGCCATATCTTGATCCGTGTCTGAAGATTTCAAAACACGACATATCTCGGGAAATCAAAGAGTTTAAACGTGCTCTTTTATACAAGCTCCTCACCTATTTAATGAGGATCCCAATCTGAGAAGAGGATTATTCCATTCTTGAAGAATGTAGTTCATATTTCTCTAAATAAATAGATCAACTATAAACCCCTCTGTTTCACGAAACACGGAGAAGAGGCGTCCCGTGCATCGATTGCATGAAGGATTCCCACATAGGTCTTATACAAAAAATAAGGGTGGACCCTTTGGTTTGCAAAAGAAGTTGTGCATCCCTTGCACGAAGAGAATAATCGTGAACCCCCAGGTTTGAGAAAGAGCTCACACCGCCTGTGTGAAGGAATCCGCGAGCACTCGATAGGTTCTTCTGAACCCTTGTGGTGTCTCTGTGAGGAGAATCTCGTAGGCTACACAATCAGTTCTATGGACCTTTGTTCTACCCATGCGAAGAAGAATAACCTGTTGCCTTGTGTTTTTCACAAAAAGAAACACAGCATTAGGCTAATCCTTTGATAACCTCTTGAGAATAAAAACTCAAACATACACCCTTCCCACACCCATTCGGGTTGTGTGTGAAAGAAGAAGAAAAAGGATGGTGCATGCATGGTGGAGTTCATGTGAATGAAAACATGAGAACAAAGTGTGTGTGCAAAGTACATTGAGCAGGGCCGAAAGATTCAAATAGAGTTTGTTGAAGCAACTTGAATAGAAAGAAGAATATCAATTCATTCAAAATAAGAATTTGAAACTGGGGGCGTAACCAGTTTCAGGAATAATGAAGAAGGTGCAAAAAATTTGGGGGGTTGAACCAACTGGTAATTGGGGGATCTAAACAATTACTATTTGTAATCATCTTATGATATAGTGAGGAATCCTTATTGGGGAGAATAACCGACATGGCAAGGAGTAGGTCTTTGTACAGAACCTTGTAAATCCCTGTGTGTTGTGCTTTTATTTCACTACATATTTTGAAAATTTGATCAAGGCCTTAACCAGCCAGAGAGGTTGAATTTTCAAAGAAGGAAATTCATAAAAAAGAAAACAGAAAATTCAAAGGGGAGATCACTGATTCACCCCTCCCCTCTTAGTATTCTTTCACTATTCTGGGCACTTCAATTGGTATCAAAGGGAGGTTACCTCTATAAGGATCTACGTCATTCAGAAAATGGACAATCTAAATTCTGTCAACAGTAGGGGTGTTCCTACTTTCTATGGAAAAAAATTTATAGTTGGAAGAATATGATGTTACCATATCATCTATCCCGTGTCCTTGACGTTAGGGATGCAACTATGTTTTGATTGCCTCCTATTTCTGATAAAGCTGTTATGACATTTTCTGAGATAATAAATATGGAGGTTGATGGAAAAGCTAAAAATTCCATCTTAATGTCTCTTTTAGAACTAGTGTAAACTAAGTTTATGGGACTTAAAAATGCTAATGAAATATGGGATTAATTAGAAACCAGTAATGAAGGAAAAATGAAAGTCAAGGAAGCCAAATTGAAAATTTAGAGGAGAAAATATGAAGATATCAAGATGGGATAAGAGGAAAACATTGATGATTATTTCATAAGAGTCAATGAGATTATCAGTAATATTTGAGGATTTGCAGAGATGATGGATGATTCCACAATTTTCAAAAAACTAATTATAATTTTTCCTTTTAGGTTTGATCCCAAATTTTCAGCTCTAGAAGATAGAGATGATGTTTCTCTTGATGAGTTACATAACATTCTCATTGCATATGAAACAAGAAATATCCCAATCTTTAAAAATATGATGAAAGATGAGATGTCTTTTGAGGCCATGAGAGAACTCCAAAACAAAGATGACGAAGCTTCAAAATCATGTGAATCGGATGATGAAGATAAATATGAAGAATAAAATAAAATTATTCGTCTTATATCAAAAGGATTTAGGAAAGAAAAATTTAAGGGAAATGGAAACTTCCACCATGGTGCTATAACTACAATAACATCGAACATTTTGCTGTTAATTTTCCTAATAAAAGGTTTGTTTCACCTAATACAGAAGAAGAAAAATCACAAAATGATGAAATGGGGAAGAAACACAAAAGACTCAATAAAATTTGGTACCAGAAATAAAAAATTTGTTCTAGGTGAAAGAATAAGCTATGTGAGCAAAGAAGAAGATGTTGACTCCACATCAGACAGCCAACCAGAAGATGAAACTAATTTCATGGGTCATGTGAAAAAGGGGTTTGATACTTATATCAGTGAAGATGATGAAAGTGAACGGACAGATCTTGAACACGTGTTGAGAAATGAATTAGAAGCTTGCCTTGAAAAAAAATAGAAAGCTCAAGAAATAAAAGAGGTTGTTACTAAAACAAACATAGAATATTGTAGGAGAAAAGGATGAATGCATAAAGAATGAAAAGTTTTACATTGATAAAATCAAAGGACACAATCTAAATGTAGCTGAAATGGAAAAGATGATAAGAGACCTTGAGGAGAAACTACAACTCAATGAAGAATAGAAACCAATGACTCATTCCAAGTGGCTTGAAGTACTATACGACTTTAAAAAGATCATAGAAAATTTTAAAATGGCTGTTCAGGTAATGGGAGAATCATCACACACTGGTGAAAAGAAGCACATCAATTCAACACCAGTAATATCTCAAAATACATCTGTTATTTGTAACAATGCAGGTTCCACAACAAATCGGAGACATGTTTGGAGCACAATGTCTTGTGAAAAATCTACTTCAAATCTATAGAATGAAATAAGTCCTCCAAGAAGATTCACTCGGGTTCTGGAAATAAAACTACAAGAATATTCCAAAATAGACTCTTATCAATGAGGAAGATCAAGGTTTAGAGGATACTGCTGGTGTTTTGGAGTTTTTGGCCACAAAGCAGATTTATGATGGTATAACATGTCTCTACCTCAATTTAGGCATGAATCAAGGGGGAGATATTCGGAAAACAAAATGGAAATGCATAAATCATCTAATATTCCAACACAGAACAAATAAAACCTCTTGGAAGAAACTTGTGGAAGATGTGATCAGCAATTTCATAGTGCTGAAAAGTGTATGACTGTTCTTCCTGAACAAGCCCTCAAACCCATGAAAGGAAAAGGAATTCAATACTTAAATGAAGAATACTCATGTTTTTCTGAATTTTCATTGAAATCCAGTAGTAAAACCAAGTCATGAATTCTCAATAGTGGATGTTCATCACACATGAATGGTGATACAAACGTCTTAAGAAACATAGAAAATAATGAAGGGGGAGTAGTAATCATTGTAAATGATTGTTCTCTGAAAATCAAGGGAGTTTGAAAAGATACAATTGATGCAAAAAATCTGAAGTCCAATGGTGTGTTATTTGTTGAAGGGTTAAAACACAATTTACTTAGTGTGAGTCAACTATGTGATGATGGACATGAGTTTTTGTTCAAAAATGAATAAAGTGTCATCAAAATCTCAAAGGATGGAAGTTTCATCAGTCGGGGAAAAGGAACCACTAGAAATTTATTTCAAATTGGTAATTCTAGTGATTCCGGATACTTGAGTTCCAAGGATGAATACAATCTCAGGCACTGAAGACTTGGCCATCTTGGTCAAAGGAGTATATGGAAAATCCAAATGTATGAAACTGTGAGAGATATTACCATATTGAAAATAGAAAGGGATGATGTTTGTGAAATAATTCATAAAGGAAAATTGAATCATAGCTCACACAAATGAGTGAATATCCTATCAGCTAGGCCCCTTGAAATTATTCAAACAGATATATGTGGGCCAATGAGACAAAAGTATACAAGATTTGATCTATATTTCATAACATTTAATGATGATTACAATCAAATGACTAATTTCATGATTATTAAACACAAGTTAGAGGCAACCATGATGTTCAAAAACATTAGAAGGTAGGTTGAGAAGGAATTGGGTATCTATATTAAGAAAGTGAGATAAGACAATGGAAAATTGTATACTTGTGATGATTTTGAATGCTATATCTGGAAGCATGGAATCAAACATCAATATAGAATGCCTTATACTCCATGGGAATATGGAGTAGAAGAAATAATGAACAGAATCTTAGACGAAATTGGAAAAACTATGTTGGCTGAACATAACATATCAAGGTTTTTTGGAGAGAAGATGTATGCACCACCATACATATACAGAAAAGATTTCTTCTCAGACTAGATACACAAATGAAATCTTATGATATGTGGTACAATAGAAAATCAATCGTTACATACTTCCGAGTTTTTGGAAGTCCCGGCATCATAAAGATTAAGAACATTAATCCGGGAAAATTTGAAGAAAATGCAGAAGAAGGGATCTTAATGGGCTACCTACCTGATGGTAAAGGATACAGATGTTGGAACAAAAGAATGAACAAGTTTGTGGATATAATTGATATCAAAATTTTTGAAAACAATATCAAATCATATATTTCTATGAACGGTGATTCAGAATATTTCGCACAAAATGACATGACTATGGAATAAAAGAATGACGAAGCAGCTGGGATAGAACAAGGCAATGTTGACATTAATTATGAACATACCAGTGATGAAGAAGAAGATGATGAAAAGAAAAGAAAAAGGTACAATAAAATAAAGAAACATGTTGGGACAGAAAATATCATTTGTAATATACAATCTCTAATGTAAACAAGAATAATATTGAGAATTGAATATCAAACTGCACTTATTTCTCAAGTTGAACCTCATATTGTGGCTGAGGTGGTTGAACACGAGGAATGGATACAAGCTATGCATGATGAGCTTGATCAGATTGAGTAGAAATTCACTTGGGATATTTTTTCAAGATCTAGGAATAAAAATGTTATTGGCACCATGTGGGTTTTTAGAATGAAGCTAAATAAGAAACGGGGGTTTCATGAAACAAGGTCGGACTGGTATGCAAGGGATATTCAAAAATAAAAGGAGTTGACTTTGAAGAAACTTTTTCACCAGCAGCTAGATTGTAAACCATTAGAATTTTCTTAGCAGTTGTAGCACACAAGCATTATAAAATTTAATAGATGGATGTGAAATCTGCATTTCTAAATGGAGATCATGAAGAAGAGGTATAAATCAAACAACCAGATGGTTTTATTCTGGACAAAGATGGATGCATGGTATGCAGGTTGAGAAAATATCTATATGGTTTAAAACATGCCCCTAGATCCCAGTACTCCAAATTGGATTGTTGTCTAAGGGATATGAATTTTGTTAAGGGTACAATTGACAACAATATTTATGTCATAAAAATGCCCACATGTACTCTCATAGTCATAATTTATGTATATGACATCATTTTTGCGGGAGACAAGGATGTTTTATGTGAAGAATTTGCAGAGGAGATGAAGAAAACCTTTGAAATGTGCATGCTTGGTCAAATGAAATATTTTCTGGGATTTTAGTTTGTACAATAACAAAAAAACATATTTCTATCACAAGATAAGTATGAAAGGGAATTGGTGAAAAAGTTTTTAATGGGAAATGTAAAAGAAGATTCAACACCCATTTTAGTTGGAACTAAATTATGAAAGGATGAAAATGGAAATAGTGTTGATCAGAATTACTTCAGAAGAATCATTGGGAGCCTACTTTATCTAACAACATCAAGGCCAGATATCACTTTTGCAGTAACATTTTGTTTTAGATATCAGAGTAATCCAAAAGAATCTGACTTATCTGCAGCTAAGAGAATTTTGAGATATGTAAAAGTAACATTGAACTATGGGTTGTTATACAAACATTGTGGAAAATGAAGTTGTTGGGGTTTACATATGCTGATTGGGCAGGTGATTGTACAGATATGAGATCCACCTCTGGTGGAACCCTCATTTTGGGAGAAGGATGTGTTAGTTGGTACAACAAGAAACAAAGCCCAGTAACTTTGAGTACAGCTAAAGCAGAATATGTGGTATCCAAAAATGCAGGCACATATATGATTTTGATGCAAGTACAGCTAGCAGACTATCTAATTAAAACTTAGAAGCCACTTAATGATCTTATGTGATAATCAAAGTGCCATTGGATTGTCTAAGAATACCATAAAACATTCAAGATCAAATCATATTAATATCAAATATCATTTTATAAATGAAAAAGTGGCTAGTGGAGACATAAAGATTGAATACAAGTTTACTCTAGATCAAATTGTAGATATTTTCACTAAAGCAATGTCGACAGAGAGGTTTGTTGAGTTATGTCTGAAACATCATGTACATCCTTCTCCTCACACTTGAAGATAATGAACATGTTCCTACTTATTCCCTAAATCTATCTAATTTCTCATGCACTGATTTGCAGGGAATTGAAGGAGATGAATGCATCCTTTGAGGGGAGCATTGTTTACTTGTTGTTTGTGGTGGGTTTTTGTAGTTCAATGAAAAAAAATTTCTTTCCCCTCGAAGATGAGATGATTCATTCTGAACATGATTTCAAATATATGGTTGTCTCTTAATAGTAATGAAAACCTTGGTTATATCTCTCTTTTTTTCTACATCGGGTTAGCCCATGTAGAGTTAGAGTTGATTGACTATAGGATCGTTGCAAAATTAACTATGTGATATCAACCCTTTTTTGTTTCCAATAAGTGGGAGAAACCTTTGGCAGACATATTGGCCAATACAAAGTTTTTTATGTGAAATTGACAAAAACTACAAATGGGGAGATTCAGGTGCATAAGAGTTTCATTTGTTGTCAATGAGAATTCAATATGTGAAAGAAAGGTATTGAGAAAGAAGTTAGTGAAGCCTTAGAGAATTGTTGTTGATTCAAAGCATTGCATGCTACAATTGATCAATTCATTATGAGGATAACTCTGACGATTGTTGAACTGGTCTTTGGATCCAAGACTTGTATCAAGTTGATACAATGTTACAACACTTGAAGAAGTACATGCGATACTAAATTGCATAACGAAAGAATTGAAATCCATCAATAGTGACTCAGTGGATGAAGTGTTGAAGGCCATGAATTATGTTTTAGTACATGAGGAATGAAGACATGATCCATGCATCATCCATTCTTGGATTAAAAGAATGTATTGAAGATCGTAGAGTTGTTATTTTATAAAAAATGAAGCGATGATGTTTGAAACTGAAGAAGAGTAGAGATTGGGATTTTAATGAATAAGTAAAGTTTGGATTTTTTTAGGAGAAATTAATAATTGGTTACTTAGTTTTTATACCATGTAATTAATATTCCACTACAAAAAAAGAAGCCAACCATGGATGCCAGCCGAGGTCCTCACCTTAAGCACTTTCCAGACCTGAGGGTCAACTGCGCTCTAAGGAAGCCTTCTTGGCCAACCTCACATGAGGCATGTGTGTGGGATGTGTGTAAGCCCGTGGGTTCTGCACGACAATGTACTCGTGCAGCATGGGGGCTAGGTGAGCACACTCATAAGAGAATATTTGACGCTAGAGAATTCTTGGGGGAGCATAGAGGGCGCTTGAGCGCGCCCGCAGGAGAACCTGTGTGGGGAGACACCGGAGGGGGAGAGGAGTATTCTGAGACTCGGTTGCCATGGATTGTATTCTAAAAAAATCGTTCATGTGTCTCTGTTTCGATGTGGGATGACCAAAAAATCTAGGGACGTGATCTCCAACATCGGATACATCTCAGATACGCGGTATATCATCCGATCATCACATCATCGATCCAGTGCCTCCGGGCCATCCATCTGATCATGTGCCGCGAGATGTTTTGATTGTGGCTGTTCGATCTCTCCTCTGAGGTCGTCTTCAACCTCCGAACAATAGGGAACCAGTGATGAAGCTGGACGGCAATCTCATCTCTCTAGGCATCATTTGGGTCCATTTCAAGCCCGTAGTGATCATCTGGAATAACCAATATCTTCCATGCATGCGATTAAAATGATGAATCGACAAAGGCCGAAGCAACAGGAGGTGGAAGGCCACTTCATGTTGCTCGAGAATCAAATAGAATCCTTTCATACGTTCTAAAATGAATACATGGGATGTACTCATAGAGAAACAAGGAGTCCAAGTTGAATGAATTATACTGAGATTTACGGCCATATCTTGATCCACGCTTGAAGATTTCAAAACATCACATATCCCAGACATTCATAGATTTGAACCCCATAGTTTTGTACGAGATCCTTGCTTATAAAAGGAGGATCCCAAGCTGAGAAGAGGCTGATGCCATTCTTGAAGAAAGGATTTCATGTTTCTCCAATGAAACAGAGAAACCAATAACCCCTCTGGTTCACGAACGACAAAGAAGAGTCATCATGTGCATCGCTTGCGCGAAGGAGTCCCACACTGGTATTACGCGAAGGATAAGGGAGAAACCCTTGGTTCGTGAAAGAATCCATGAATCCCTGTCATGAAGAGAAGAACTGTGAACCACCTAGTTCACGAAAGAGCTCGTACCCCATGTGTGAAGGAATCCGCGAGAACTCGACAAGTTCATAAAAACCCTTGTGGTGTCTCTCTGAGAAGAATCTCACCGGCTACAAAATAGGTGTTGTGCACCTTTGTTGTACCCTTACGAAGAAGAAGAACCTATGGCCTTGTGTTTTTCAAAAAAATAAACACATGCATTAGGCCAAGTCATTGATAACCTACTGAGAAGAAAAACTCACACATATTCTATTCCCACACCCATTCAGGTAGTGTTTGAAAGAAGAATAAAAAGGAGGTTGCATACATGGTGGATTTCATGTGCATGCAAACATGAGAACAAAGTGTGTGTGCAAAGTAATTTGAGAAAGACCGAAATATTCCCATAGAGTTTGTTGAAGCTACTTGAACAGAAGGAATACTATCAATTCATTCGAAGAAATAATTTTAAACTGGGGGGCGTAACCAGTTTTGGGAAGAAAGAAGAAGATGCAGAAATGTTGGGGGTTGAACTAACTTGTAATTGAGGGGTGTTACCAATTACTATTTGTAATCATATTCTGATATAGTGATGAATCCGTGTTGGGGAGAATAACCAACATTGCAAGGAGTAAGTCTTTGTACTGAACCTTATAAATCCCTGTGTCATGTGATTTTGTTTCAAAGTATGTTTTAAAGATTATATCAAGGACTTAACCATCCACAGAGGTTGAATTTCCAAATAAAGAAATTCATAAAAAGGAAAAATAAAATTCATAGGGGAGATCACTAATTCACCCCTCACCACTCAGTGATATTGCACTATTCTGGGCACTTCATAATATTTAAATTGGATTTGAAGGGATCATGTATCAATGATGTTTGAGTAATATTCACCTCAAAGAGGTCATAGAAAACATCAAAAGCACTGAAATAGTCAAAATACTCAAAAATAGATGATTAATTTCTTCCTTGTTCTTATCTCAAAGAAAACATTTATACAATATAGAAATTCATATAGATTGATGGCATTCAACTATCAAGATCTGAAAGTGTGACAACGTCTATATGAGAGTGGATCTGGGAAGAGATACCCAGATCTTATACATTTGGACAAACCATGTTTGTTCATTCCAAGATGATTAATTTTGGTATTATAGGTTCATGGTATGAATCCCAATTGATGTGGGATCCCAAATCAGTTTATGGTCCCCATTAATTAAGTTGTGATTGTTGACCACAGTCCTAATTTCATAAAGAAGCATATCAAGAGTTGATTCCATTTTCTCTTTAATAAATACATTAATATCTAATAGTGATTAGATATGATTTAAAATATATATGTGAGGTTTACCTAGGAAATTGTTGAACAAAATTTTAAGGGGAGAATTTTGACTGACCAACCAATGTGAGTGAGCTAAAATATTATAGAAGGATTCCATGAGTGTAAACCATATAGATGAATCCATATAGTTTATATTTCTATATTTAATCCTTTATAAGAATATGGATATATATTAAAAAAATTATTTAGATTTCCCATTGATGAGACTCAACATAAAATTTTCATGAATATGTTGTTTTAATTTGTAGTGATTCTTTATTCTAAGACCTTTATGATCAATAGGTTGATACCACAAATTCAATGGGGTAGTAATAAGCCTTCATAGATGAGTAATCCCACCACTTATAATTTTTTTAATAGAAATATTTATTTTCAAGAGAATAGTATCCAACCACTTGTAGACAATGGAAGAATAAAAAAATTTAGAAATAGTGAGTCCTTTTACAAGACACACCCTACCGACCATTGATAAAGATTTACCATTACAAGAGGTGGGATGGTTTTTAATTGACCTAAAATTACAGTGAAATGACATGTATGGGGTCTTCCCTAAAACAAATGGAAACTAAGATAAGTTAATGGGAACACACCTACTTTGATTCCATGTTCATTAATAATGTCCATTTTTCTGGCTATTATAATATTATTTGAAAATAAAAAGGTTGATTTTTTTCAACTGACCTCATGTATTTATACATTTTCATAGTAAAGAAGGGAATCCATTATTTTTTTAATATTTTGTATTTCCTTTAGTGAATATAATTATGTTTTTATAATATTATGAACTATTGGGTACAAATAACCCTCTAGATGTTCATATGGATGTAATTTTATGTTTCTCTAACATAATTAGAAGAAGTCTGGTTGTGATATTCATATACAATGAAGAAAAAAATTAATGAGAGTGGGTCACCCTGTCTGATACATCAGAAACATGTCAAATATCCCTTAGGATATCCATTTATAAGAATTGAAATATAGTGAAAGATTATAAGTGTTATGTCCCACTTGATAAACCTCTTATCAAAACCAAAACCAGTATGGACCTTGTAAATAAAACCCAATTCCATCATATTAAATGGTTTCTTAACATCATGTTTTGAATAGATATTACCTTCTCTTGTTGTTTTCTAGGGACAGATGACACATTTATTGGTATTGATGAGGTATTCATATATGTTCCTTCCTTTAAATAACACAAAATTATTTAAGGAAAAAATCTCATTAGAAATATTGGTGTTCGTATCAGCACGAATTTTACCAATGATTGTATGGATCATGTAAACAAGATCCATGAGTATAAAGAGATGAATATTATTAACACTATCTACTATGGGTATGAGTGAAACAAATTGATTATTGATGGTTGAGTGAGATGACCACCTTTAAAAAATGAGTGAAATATATGAAAAAATCATGATATGTAACCTACAAAAAGGTTTGAGAAAATATATTAGTGAAACTATCCAGGCTAGGGGAGATAGCTGAATTAAGACTAAATATATCTTCCTTGATCTCAAAATCAAGACGAATTGAGGTGATGTTTATTTTTTCCTCTTGATTATAAAGATTTGGAATTATTACCTATATAATGTTAGATTCAATATTTGGACCATTAAATAGTTTATTTTATATGGATACAATTTATTATAAAGTTCATTCATGTTGTGAAAACATTTTCCATCATTATTAAAAATAGATAAGGGACTACTGAATTTTATTACTTGTTGAAGAGAGTAAAAAATGGTATTTATATCACCATTATTAATACATTCCACATTCAAAACATCCCTCTACATGCATACCTAAATATTAAAACCTGTTTTGATCTTATAAGAAATAATAATTTCTTGATCAATACATGTGAAAAAATCACAACATATGTCATTCCCATGTATTATGTGAAGAGATAATTCAAGATGATAAATGTTTTTATCAATAATTATAAAAAATTATATCTCCATTATTTATGCTTTATCATGATCGGTTTAATCATTAGAACACAAGAGAAGACCTAAACATTGTAACAAAAAAGAAATCCAGGTATCCTAAATTGATGTTTTGTACTCAAGATGAAATATCAATGAATTATTGAATCTAAATGAGGAAGGAGGATCACATATCAATTAACAAGACATTCCAAGATTGGATCATGATATGTGTTGATTCTTTCAAGAGTGTTACATTAAATGGAATCCCAAAAATCAAGCATATCTTTATAAAAAAGGCCACCATCCAGTTTGGTAGCCACCATTTTGTTAAATGCTTTCTATACCAAGTATATTTTCCGCTAACAAAATTAAATTCAAATAGGTTTTTTAATTCAATGAAGTCCTTAAATTCTTTGATTGAGGTAGTAGCATTATATATACCCATCATCTATTCAAGGATGAGAATAACATAAAGGTCCCCAAGTGTTGTCCTTGGGCCATTAATTGATCCTACAAAGTCTTTAATTTTATAATATAAATACCTATGATCATTAAATATATTGAAAACATAAATGAAGGAGAAAAAGTTATTCTTTACCGAGTAATTAAATTTACGAGTGACTATTTGTTCAGAGGAGTTAATAGGAGAAATCCCTACTAGACTTGAATGTGTGATAACCTATGGAATTATATTGTCTCTAGAATAATGGTTTGTATCAATCACGTGATAGCCCCAATTATAAATGGAAGAAACATTTGATGAAAATATACTTTTAGTTTTAGATAAATCAAGGTGGTATGTCCTCTACTTTTGAATAAATATCCTAATATAATTGGGGGTTTTTGGGTTCTCTTGACCCTTCCAATTCTGTAAAAGTATCGTTATTTATGTTTTTCTATGCGTTTAGAGACCCCTTTTTCTTACCTCCTAAATACCACTTACTATATGAATAAATAATTGAACCATACTTTTTACATTAGGATCCGTGTTGTCATAATTTTCTCCAATGTTATAATTTATGGTGGAATCAAATTTTCACTATCTAGCATCCATTAAAGATAATGTGTTTTCATAAGAAGCACATTTCATATATATAGGAGATGAATTATTCAAAGGCCTTTCATCCTCAGCCAAAACACCCAGGTCAATTTAAATATTAATAACAATATATTTATGATTTTCCATAATTAGGTACCTATGTATACATAATGGAGATATTATAATCATGTTTGTAGTGCCCACCTTCATTTGAGGAAGAAGAGTTATCAAAAATAGTGCATTTTTCATCTATAGGATTATATTTAGAGCTACCATATTCTATGATTTATCTAGAAACATTATAGTCTAGGTTTAAATTATCCATTTTTTCATTTATAGTACGTTTTGAAGACTCAATGGTGAAAATCATAGTTGTGTTCATAGTTTTATAATACATTGTGTTGTTGAAGTATCATCATTGACACAAACTTCATAAGGAGTAATACGAACATAATTTATTCATTTTGAAAATATTTATCAACCATTATAATATTAGAGATTTCAAAATTATATTCATTTTGATGTGAATTTAAAATAATCTAGTTGTCCTGATAAATTTTAAGGGCTAATCTAGAATTTTCAATTTTCACTAGATCACTCTCACACACATTAGTCAACACAAGAACACGTACTATGTTTAATTATGAACGTGGAATAGAGATATTGTTCTCCCTTTCCTCTTCATAAACATGATCAATAAAATATTTTCTAGATACATATCTTGGAACACTGATAGTGGCATGTTTAATTTTAGACCATTTGTTAGAGTTGTTTTTATTTGATGGATTACATTTATCCCTTGAAATGGATTTACATTTTTTTTCCTATTAAATGATTCTGAACATTAAAATTAGAAAATATTTTCACATATTTATATACTTCCATCAAGTTGTTAATATAATTTACAACAATTCGATAAACATCAACGAAATGAAGAATATATCCAAAATCCATATTGACTTCGGTTTTTGGATTATTTTAAATGTAGATGATTATATATGGTAGCTTGGAATATAAATAAGCATCAACCATGATCCTAGAATAAAGGCCCAACTCCCCATTTAATGTGTGTTGGTCCAATTTCAAACAAATATCTATACATGAAGAAAGATCATTGATAATTTTCATATTCCATAATTCCCAAATCAAAACATGAATCTTCACCCATATTTGAGCCATATAATTATTTTTGATGAATTGAATGAAAATCAAATCCCATTCCTAGATCCATAGAACTCTAGGTGTTACATGAATGTTCAAAATTATCTTGGATTAATTAAGATGTTCTTTTCTTCCCATTATAATTTGGATGAATCCGTTTTCATTCAAGATCAATTTCCAATATTTACCCTTCCGCCCTTTTTTACTATATTGATTATATTATTCTTTTCAATATAGTGGGTTACTAGTCCAGTCTTTAGTGTCATATTATATCATTATTCTACAATTGTATGCTTATTGTTTATATATGTTGTGCTAATTTTATTTGAGGGTATAGTCTCCAAACCATACAACATTTAACCACTTGCTTCTAGTTAATAGCATCTGTAGTACGAGGAGGTTTAGTTGGGGGCATGTAACCCATCAGCTCGAGGCCCCAGTTCTGTGGACTCCATTCCATGATGTTACAAAACCATGGTGACCACCTACCAATGTAAAGTAGTCCCTCAAATACATCCATGAAGAACCATTATGGATGATGGATCTATATTACCTATTATTGATAATAAAATTTATGAACCTAACATTATATTTTGAATAACCCAAACAGGAAAAAAACCTAAGTCACCTACCCATCCTATCATGTTGTTTTGAATGTTCCAAATCAAAATATGTTGAAAATAATGTTAGTATTTTAAGAATAATGTTAAATAAGTTGTACATAACTAATATAAATGATTAATTGACAATTAATAATTATATCTGATGTTGCGTTAAATGGTGTTTCTATTTGCGTTTATTTTTTACACAAGAAGTCATTATATCGTACCCCCTTATGATATAAATATATGGAACCATCCATGTGAGAAAAAATATCCATGGTTCTGTGGAACCCATGGAAATGAGGAATTACCCTCACAGACACCATCTCCACCTACAATTCATGAATGTTGTCATGATAGATTACAACTTCATTAATATTTCAATATATTAGAGGCTGCATGAGAGAACCTCCAGGCCATTAACCACAGCAAGTCACCTCATAAATATAATAGTATTGTAATAAATCCATTTGTTCCAATGAAATCTACAAACTACTTAGGAACCCTTTCCCTGTAGTGTGGAACAAATTTCTCCCTTGTTATAGGTAGGTGGATGTGGAGTTTGATTGTGACCGCTCCGAATCCCATGAGTTTCCTTGGAGGGATCCTACTAACTGCCACACCTTCCGAAGTTATTAAATCATGATTCATACAAATCATACTATGTTAACCACCAAGGAGGTTTCAGATCTAGTCATCTTGCAATAGGTTCCCATGATAAATATTTGGGGATATACATCAACAAGGCATAGAAAAAAGGCACATAACCCTACTCTATTAGGAGTAGTATATCAACACACTTCATTGGTAGACAAAGAATGTGATTACATCCACACCCATTCTCAATAAGTCTATTTTAATACCTCAAAATAATCCAGAGGAAGAATCCATTATATCACGGAGTCCATCCAATGGTAGTCTCATATTCATGCCCTCAAATATGAAACTCATCAGTATATTGCCTAAGTGAATGAATGATCAGACTAGGATCATTTCCCTACCCTAGCCTAGTAATGGGACCATATCCCAATTCATTTCATGGTTTCCCATCAACATATAATAATATCAATGGAGGGTAGAATTATATTCCTTCAAACAGCATGTAGATTTGCCAATGTATTTTGGTAGTAGCTCCAGCAAGAGAAGAATTTGATCGACATATTCTATTAGAAAACATTATAAATACTCTTATTCTCACCCCAATAATTTTAATGAAACTCTTAGAAATATTTATTGGATAATTAATAGTGGCCTCATATTCAAACTCTCATTTAGGAGGATTTTTATCATACCTCGACAATAAATGATGATACGGATCGGGATCATATACCAATTCCATATAACCTTTGATGACACATTATGAAAAACAATTAAAAGAAAGATAATATTACTTCCATAATAACAATAACTTTCCATCATAAATTGAAATATTTCAAGGAAAATTCTATATCTCTACTCCATCAAAATACAAGAAGAGTTTAGGGATATCCCAGTGGAATCGAATAGCTTGGCCCATACCCTGTCCAATTTTAAAGAGATTCACGCAAATATTCTGGTGGCCATAAATGGGTAGGGTTATGCCTCAACACAGCTTAAAGATTCTCATCATTGTATCCTGATAGAAACACATGACTCATCCATAATGTCTATATCAACAATGTTCACTATTCCCTATGATGAACCTCAACCAAAAAATATATAGAAATACCATAAGATAAATTCATTGATGGAAACAAACAATTGAAGATCAGGATTATACCTTGTTCCTGATAGAAATGGATATTTTTAAGGCTTCCTAACATAATTCACTAGAAGATTCAATCATAATGGTCCTCCCTAAATTACTGCAATCACCAATTTTGGAGGTCCTACCTAGAATACCAACCATGTAGATCCTTCCCATTTCAATCGCTTCAAATCCCCCATAGTAGGGGAATCACAATTTGACATGATGATCCTCACCATATCGAAATTACCTAGAAGATGAACTCATATAAAGAGATACTTGTAGACGCCGGAAAAGTCCGTTGTTCCCAAACAAAGCTCCGGATGCGGAAAGCGAGGTCATATTTGGAGTCGGAAGCATGTTTCGGAGGGCCCGGAGGCCTTGCGCGGAATTTTGGAGACCCGCGCGCAACGTTGATGAGCCGCGCGCAAACCTCCCGGGATGCGCGCAATGCGCTGGGCCGGCGCGCAATTTTGCGCGCCCGTACCCCGCGCGACTCCCTTGCGCACCGGGCCCGATTCCGCGCCCGCGAAAAGAATTTCGTGTCCGCGAACCGGATTCCGCGCCCGGGGTTGCCTATAAATATAAGGCAACCCCCGACGTTTTGAAGGTTGCCAGAATTCGAAAGGTCTCTCGTGCGCACAATCCAATCCCTTCCGCGCGCAATGCCGATCTTCAGGTAACCTCTTTTCTTTCGCGCAAGAAAGCCTCGGGGTTCGCCTTCGCGCGCAATCCCTTTGGATCCTTTCCTTTGAATAACCCTTCACTCAAAGGCGCTTGCGCGCAAAAGAAGCCTCTTGCGCGCAATTGCCCCCCGGGTGCGCCCAATCCAGCCCGATTGCGCGCACCCCCCATTTCCAAAGTGGCCATTCATTAAAGAATGAGCCGTTGCCCCAGTGCGCTATCCGAAGCCCGGTGTGCGCAATCTCTATCATCCACGCGCAAAGTGCTGGCCCAATTGCGCGCCAGCCCGTCCATTTGCGTGCCGACCCGCGGTATTGCGCGCCGAGCTCCTCTTTTGCGCGCAATCCACTGGAGTCGCCCCCTTCGACCCCCTGAGGGTACCCGCCTGCGTGGCGCCCGATGACCCTCATCCCGGGTGCCCGCACCGTGCGTCGTCTTCCCGTGCGGCCCCCCTAGGCTTGCACAAAGTGACACGGACCTATCAGCGGCTTCAACGTCCTACACGACGTTAAACTGCATACGTCCTGCACGACGTTAAACTGCATACGTCCTGCACGACGTTAAACTGCACTTCGTCCCAGCTACAAGACGTTAAATTGTACGCCATTCGTCCTGCACGACGTTAAACTGTAATTCGTCCTGCATGACGCTAAACTGCACCACGTCCCGCACGACGTTAAACTGCATACGTCCAAGCTGCACGACGTTAAACTGCCTAGCCCCCATCGTCTGCGCTGCAAGACGTTAAACTGCCAAGCATCTTCGTCCTCAACACATGACGCTAAACTGTATTTCGTCCGGCAAGACGTTAAACCGTCTGCATCACCCGATCCCGTGCCCCGCATGCAGGGTCCTCCCGGTTTGGATGTATCCCCCACCCGCTCGTCTCTGCAGGGATGTCGGGATTGGAGTGGCCTTCACCCACGGGGGTAGAGTGTTACAAACAGAACGAACTACGTGGACTTTGATCCCTGTCTTCTAAACAGGGTACGTAGGAAGCCTCTCCGAGGTTCAATCCCACCACCTGGTCGTCCCGGTCGTATTCACGTCGGTTCGTCCATCCGTGGGCCCCTCCCGGGTTCACATTCGCGTTGATTCACCTATGAATCTGCCTCTGTGGGGGACTGCACATGTGTATCTCCATTGCACTTTCCCACTGCCTTTTCCTATTTCTCCCTTCAACGTCCAGCATGACGTAAAACTGTGATCCACCCGGCCGTTCCATCCCCCTCTGTGCGAGGTGGTTCGGTTCAATCCTCCGCCCGGCGACCTCGATCTCTTTGTGAGTCGGCTTGCCAACGTCCAGCATGACGTAAAACTGTGATCCACCCGGCCGTTCCATCCCCCTCTGTGCGAGGTGGTTCGGTTGAATCCTCCGCCCGGCGGCCTCGATCTCTTTGTGAGTCGGCTTGCCAACGTCCAGCATGACGTAAAACTGTGATCCACCCGGCCGTTCCATCCCCCTCTGTGCGAGGTGGTTCGGTTCAATCCTCCGCCCGGCGGCCTCGACCTCTTCGTGAGTCGGCTTGCCGACGTCCATCATGACGTTAAACTGTATACCCGAACTACGCTGACTTTGATCCGCGCTAACGCACGGTACGTAGGAAGCCCCTACGGGGTCCAAGCTCTTCACCCCATCATCCATCCTGATCCTTACCCGGGCCGCCACATCCCGGTGGGGTCATTCCATTTCATTCCACTCCACTTCACTCGGGAAGCCGCCCATGTGCTGGCCCCAGCGTCGGAGGTTCCCCGCAAGGGGTTCTGTCATCTGATCCAATCCTCGTGTTGATCAGTCCGATGCCGTCCCCGCGGGACGTTAAACTCGCGGCATACCCCATGTTAAACATGGGAAGCTGAGGAAAACCTCAGGTAACACAGTTCCCCGCACCCAGTGCGGGATGCCTCAGGCCATCACGCCTTCGAGAAGCCCTATTAGGGATGGAAGGCAGACATGCAGAGTCGCAGTCCCCGACACCCAGAGCCACCCGGTCTCCTCACCGCAGGTTGCTACCCCGACCAGACTCCTTGGGGCGTCCGGGCGGAAGCAGCATAATTAACCGGTGTCCATGAAGATATGGCGCCGGGAACGAGATTCACGAGCACGTCTTAAATCTATGAGGGAGACCCGGATTAGGCGACGAGTTCCGAGGAGACGTCCACGGAAGGAGGAGCCTACATCCCATCATCCCGGTTTCGATCAAGGAGCAGACGCCCCTGAATAAGGGACGAATGCCGCCCGCCCTTGGAAAGCGGGGCTGCGGGGCCATAAGCCGCGCGCCCATCCCCTCGGGTCGACGGCTGCACGCGCGAACGCGTCCTGGCGGAACAGCGTAACCCGACGCACATCCGCACCGAAACAGAAAAATGGTGAACCCGACGTGAATCTCTTCTCCTCAATACGAAGACCGATGGCTTTCAGAGGTGTTGGAAGACCGGCATGTTGCCCGGCCGAGCATTCAGTTTTTACCCGCCAGGTGCTGGGGAAGGGAAATCGGGCACTCCGTCTCACGACGTCGATGGCCTGGGTTCCCCCCCACAGATGGCGGGTTTTGGGTACGCTTCGGTTAATACCGTCGAGCTGGTAAATCCCTTTTCGGTTCCCGACGTTGAAGAACACCAGGTGGACCTCCCTAGTGTCCCCGGTCGTCGCCACCGTCGGAGGAGCCGCAACAACAGGAGTCGCCGGGGCACAGCAGTTGGTACCTCCAGCCAGGTCGTGCACACCACTGAAACTAGGCAGCAGGCTCAAAACCGAGCTCAGCGTGCGCAGCCCCCCATCCGGGGATGACGGATTCGCCTCCGCCACTGTTTGTGGTATGGGACCAGGCAGAACCGCCTCAGCCGCGTCGCGATCAGCTCCGCCCTGCCACGAGTCCATCCCGGCCTCCTGACCCCAGTACGGTGACCATTTCCCGGGCTTCAACCAATGAACAGCGAGATGCGCCAAGCACCAGTCGGCCGCCGGCCCAACCGGCAAGGCCCGTCATGCTTCCAACCGCATAGCAACCTCCTGCAACCAGGGGCTCGCGCTTGGCCAAAAAGTATGATGTCCTGAAGCACTTGGCCGACATCCCAGCGAAACTCTCCATCCTTGAGGCTCTTCGCATGTCATCTGAGATGCGCGAGGCACTTGCTGAAGCCCTGAAGAGACCCCTCCAGTTTGGGACAGAGGTTGCGGCTGCAGAGGCCTTTCACGCCGAAATGATTGAGGACGCCGAATGTCAGGCAGTTATCTCGTTTTCTGGTAAGGATGAAGACCCTCCTATACAGGGGCACATTCGTCCGATGTATGTTACCGTCCAGTTCAATGGCCTTGTAGTCCGGCACTGTCTTGTCGACACGGGGTCCGGGATTAACCTGATTACCACTCGGACGCTCCGGAGATTGGGGTTGTCTGAGGATGACTTGATTCCCTCCGACCTCAGGATCCAGGGGTACGACCGCACCGACCAAACCCCGGTCGGCAAGATACGTTTGAAGACCCAGTTCGGTGACTTGGTTGCCAACACCGAATTCATGGTAGTCTCTCAAGACACTGCGTACAACGCATTGATTGGCAGGCCATGGCTCCACCTTCATGCGGCGGTTCCCTCGTCATACCACCAATGCCTCAAATACTCCCTTAATGGTCGAGTAGGCGTGCTTCAGGGAGATGCCTCTCCTTTTGCCTCATGTGAAGCCTGCTATCTGGACGCGGACTATTACAAGAGCAAGGATAAGCAGATCCTGGCAGGTGAGGTTGAGCCTGTCGCTGTTGCAAGTGATCCCTGGGCAAGCTTGGATGACGCCTACGTCCTCCCGATTCAACGGTTGGACGCAGCCATGGTCTCGACGGCCTGTGAGTCTCCTGATGAGATGACCGCGACCGCCCGTGCCAGTACCAGCGGCCCAGCAAGATCTGGTAGCCCCATTGCAGTTTCCAACGCAGTCTCTCCTGTGGACGATCCCTCCCCGAGTGGAGAGGACGTAGAAGATGAACCCCTAGCCTTTGAGGAGGGCGTCTCCGCCACGGTCGATGAGTTAGTACAAGTGAACCTTGGAACCGAAGCAAATCCGAAACCCACATTGGTCAGTGCCTCCATGCCCTCTGAGGAGCGGCAGCAGTACATGGACTTTCTCAGGCAGCACCGTGATGTGTTCGCTTGGGGATATGACGAGATGCCGGGGCTAGATCCTCAGGTAGCCGTCCACCGCCTTGGTCTCCCGGCGAACCATCGTGGGTTCAAGCTGCCTCCCAGGAAGATGCACCCATTCCACGGTGCCATGGTTGAGGCCGAAGTTGACAAGCTTATCAAAGCCAACTTCGTGAGGGAAGTCCAGTACCCCAAATGGCTGGCCAACATTGTGCCGGTCAGGAAGAAGAACGGGAAGATCAGAGTCTGCATCGACTTCCGCGATCTCAACCGCCACTGTCCGAAGGATGATTTTCCCCTTCCAGTGACAGAGCTGTTGATTGACACCACGGAAAGGTTCTAAGCCCTCTCCTTCATGGATGGATACTCCGGATACAACCAAATTCGGATGGCCCCTGAGGACGAGGAGTTCACTGCCTTCAAGGCCCCCCAAGGTACCTTCTGTTACTGGGTCATGCCCTTCGGCCTGAAGAATGCAGGTGCCACCTATCAACGGGCGATGCACCGCATATTCAAGCCCATCCTCGGCACACTGGTGGAATGCTACGTCGACGACTTTGTGGTCAAATCACGCCAGCGTCAGGACCATCTCAAAGATCTTGAGAAAGTGTTCGGCTTCCTCTGGTCTCGCTGCCTGAAGATGAACCCGTTGAAGTGTGCCTTCGGGGTCACCTCCGGAAAGTTCCTTGGATTTGTGGTAAGATACCGGGGTATTGAGATCGGCCCAGAGAAGATCAGGGCGATTAGCCAAATGCCTCCCCCAGGTAACATCCGGGAACTGCAAGGGTTCCAAGGCCACTTAGCCTATATACGCCGATTCATCGCGAATCTGGCCGGAAAGTGTAAGCCCTTTTCTCGGCTCATAAAGAAAGGTGCCAACTATGTATGGGATAAAGAGTGTCAGACCGCTTTCGATGAAATCAAGCAGTACCTGCTTCAACCTCCGGTCCTGATGCCGCCTGTATCCGGGAAGCCGTTGGTCCTCTATGTGACCGCCCTGGAACGGTCCCTGGGTGCCCTTCTCGCCCAGAAGAACAACGAGGGAACAGAGAATAGCCTCTATTACCTCAGTCGCATGATCCTCGATGCGGAAGTTAGGTATTCCCCCATCGAGAAGAGCTGCCTGCCACTCGTATTTGCCGTGCAGAAATTACGGCACTACTTGCAGCACCATGAGGTACAGTTGGTTTCTCGGGTAGACCCGTTGAAATATATCCTGAGCCGGCCTATGTTGACTGGCCGTCTAGCGCGGTGGGCTGTGATTCTCCAGCAGTTCGACATCAGGTATGTGTCTCAGAAGGCCATCAAAGGGCAAGCATTGGCAGACTTTCTGGCTGCTCACCCAACCTCCGCGGATCAGCCGCTGGATCTAGGCTTTCCTGATGAGGCCATCCTCTCGGTCGATCGAGCCGGTCCATGCTGGCAGATGCACTTTGACGGTGCCTCCCGGAGCCCCACCGGTAGAAGACTCGATAATCCTAAGCTCAACAGAGTGGGCTTGGGTATCGTCTTCATTACCCCGGAGCAGGCCGTACTGCCATACTCTTTCCTGTTGTCAGAGGGCTGTACCAACAATGAGGCGGAATACCATGCCCTCATCACCGGCCTCGAGTTAGCTCTCGAGATCGACGTGCCCCATCTGTGCGTGAAAGGGGACTCCGAGCTAGTTGTTAAGAAGATCAATGGAAACTATGTTGTCAGGAAGTCGGAACTTGTGCCATTACTGGAGTGCACCCTCCTTCTGATGGCCTGGTTCCCTTCTCGGCCAGAAATTGTCCATATTCCCCGGTTGCAGAACGGTCGAGCAGATGCTTTGGCCAGCCTTGCTGCGTCACTTGCAGAGCCTGAACAGGACAACCTGATCGTCCGCGTGACGCGCCGCAGGCTCATCGCTCCCGTTATCCCGGAGGGAGATCGCGGCCCGTCGGTAAGTAATCTCACCACGGTTGCCCCTACGCCCGGAGCCCCGATTACCCCAGATATGGCAGTCGAACCAGCCCCTGATTGGAGGGCGCCTTTGGTTGAGTACCTCCAACATGGCATTCTCCCGTCGGATCGGGCCGAGCGCGAGCGAGTTCGACGCCGCGCATCGCAGTTTGTCCTCCAGAGCAGTCCCGGCCTGGAGCAGATCCTCTATAGACGCAGATTTGATGGTGTTCTCCTCCGTTGCCTTCAGGGAGTTGAGATCCCACGAGTCATGCAAGAGGTTCATGCTGGTTCATGCGGTGCCCATCAGACCGGGCCGAAGCTGTCCCACCAGATTCGGAGGTTGGGATACTTCTGGCCCTCCATGATCCATGACTGCATCGAGTATGCCAGGAGGTGCCATGCGTGCCAGGTTCATGCGATATTTGTGCATCGGCCGCCGGAGCCTCTCTATACCACCAGGTATTCTTGGCCCTTTGCAGTCTGGGGGATGGACGTTGTGGGACCTTACCCGCCGGCGACGGATCGCCAGTGCCGGTTCATTCTGACCGCCACGGACTTCTTCTCCAAATGGGCAGAGGCGATTCCGCTTAGAGAGGTCAAATCCTGTTCGATCGCTGACTTCGTGACCTCCAACATCATTCATCGATTTGGAGTGCCTCACGCTATCCTCACGGATAACGGAGCCAATTTCCGAGCAGCTGAGTTGAAGAAGTTGTACACCAAATACAACATTCGCTCGAACCATACATCTCGCTATCATGCGCAGGCGAATGGACAGATCGAGACGTTTAACAAGACCCTCTCTAACATTCTGCAAAAAATGGTTGGTCAGAACAAGAAGAGTTGGCCGGAAAAGCTCCCCAACGCCCTCTGGGCTTATCGGACGACGACTCGCAATTCCACCCAGATGACCCCTTATTCCCTGGTGTATGGAGCTGAGGCTGTCCTGCCCATCGAGATCCAGTTACCGTCCTTGCGCACTGCGGTCTACGACCAGCAAGCGCCGGACAGAGCTGCTGAAGCCCGTCTAGTCGAGTTGGAAGCACTGGATGAGAATAGACTTCGCGCCTTGCACAACTTGGAGAGGCATCAAAGCAGAATGGCTCGAGCTTTCAATAAGAAGGTTCGCCTCCGCTCCTTCCTGTAGGGTGACCTAGTGCTAGCCCTAAGAGCGCCAATGATCCCCGGCAGGAAGCCACCCAAGTTGGAGCCCAAGTGGGAGGGACCTCTTGTCATCCACAATGTTTCTCCCAATGGCGCGTACTCCCTAGCGACTATGGATGGTGAGCGTGTCACTCCTCCCACCAACGCTAGGTTCCTCAAGCAGTACTTTGTCTGAGTGTACCACGTCCAAGCTGCACGACATTAAACTGCCCAGCATATCGTCCGCGCGGCAAGACGTTAAAACTGCCAAGCATCTTCGTCCAAGCTACAAGACGTTAAACTGTTTAGCATTCGTCCAACACGACGTTAAACTGTACTACGTCCGAGCTACAAGACGTTAAACTGTTCAGCATTCGTCCCGCATGACGTTAAAATGCCTCTCAAGAACTATGTGCGGCTTGATTCCCATCCTTATGGGATACGTAGGACCGCCTGAACATTCATGTTTCAGGCCCAGCCCCATCCTTCGGGAATTTCCATCCCATCTCGGGCCCTTGGCCCAGTTGTCTCTGGGTATGCGGCGTATGGTGTGAACGCGGGGCTATGCCCTCATTCACGTCGGTTTGCTCGCCACGCTGTACGCCCCCCACGTTTGGGGATGCCTTCTGCTCCCCCCTTTTTTCTCTTTTCGTCCTGCATGACGTTAAACTGCACTTCGAGAACTACGTGCGGCTTGATTCCCATCCTTATGGGATACGTAGGACCGCCTGAACATTCATGTTTCAGGCCCAGCCCCATTTCCCGGGAATCTATATCCCGCGTTGGGCCTCTGGCCCCAGTTACCCTCCTTTTTGTGCGAGGCGTGTGGCGTGAGCGGGGGATTATTTCCTCGTTCACGTTGGTCTGCTGGTCGCGCCATACGCCTCCCCCGTGTGTGGGACTGCCTAACACCCCTCATCGTCCTGCATGACGTTAAACTGCCTCTCAAGAACTACGTACGGCTTGATTCCCATCCTTATGGGATACGTAGGACCGCCTGGACACTTGTGTTTCAGGTCCAGCCCCGTCTCTGGGTTGATCACGGGGATCTGCTGCCTTTTGGTTGCTCTCAGGGTGAGTCCTCCGACCCTTTCCGGTGATCTGTTAACATGTTTTGGGTACTTTGGTCTATGACCCGTAGTGTCGGATGTAATCCCGTCAAGTCCTGTGTTGCTTGTCGGGCCGCGCGCTTCCTCTTGTTCGAGCCTTCACTCAAAGGGATCCTCGTTAGCGGTTTGGGTACGATGCCTCAGTGCTCTCCTACCGCTCCGGGTCGATTTACCGGCGGGTCCTGGGCCGCAAATCGATATGAATCCTGCGCTTGAGCGGTTGATGCTCGTTTGCTTGCCCCGTTCTAGGCTGACGCGATCGGATTTTGTGTTGCGAATATAGTCAGCGACATCCTTGATCGCCATGTCGGCTCTTTTAGGCTCCGAACATTGGTTGTGCGGTCCTCATCACACTCCGCCTTTGTGCGTTGTAGTGGAATCTCGACACTCTCTTCATACTGACCTTCAGTACACCTTTACACGTTAGGCAGGCCAACCAGGGTAATGGTGTCTGTCGAGACTCCCACGATCTGAGCACCAAGGGTATATGCTGATGTCCTCCCTAAGGGCCATGTGTAGCTGGACCCTCGTCCCCATAAGGAGGAAGGAGTCGCCCGAACAATCGTGTTTTGGGCCCAGTATATCTGGAGGCTAGCATCTCTGCCCCTCGGGTGATGGACATACGCAGGCCCCTATCCCAGGATCCTTCTCCTGGAATCGTGCATGACCGCAGGGCTGGGTATGTTCCCACCTCCGCTGAGTCCGCCATATCGCAATACGCAGATTCCTCCATGGTCCGAACCACACGACCTTAAACTGTGTTGTCTGGTCCTACCACACGACCGTAAACTGTGATCGTCTTGGACGCCCGACGAGAAATGGCACTGCATTGTGATGTTCTCCTAAGGGGACACTCACGTTGGGCGCTGGTTAATAACCACGCCATTCATCAATGCCTTTCATGGCTTGATTATTGTGGCGACGCCAGGGATTCCTTAATCCCAGGCATGTCGCTGCACAAAGAAAAACCATCCATCTTTAAGGACAAACAAGAAATATCAAATACCGCTTCTTCTGTGTGCGAGGGTCAGACCCGCACCCTTCCCCGCGCTGGTGCCCGATTGTGTTGCGCCGCGCTTCAAGAACTACGTGTGGCTTGATTCCCATCCTTATGGGATACGTAGGAACGCCCGGATGTTTGAAACTTCGGGTCCAACCCCCACCTCTTAAAAAGATTCCCCCCTTCTCTGGGGAATCCGCCGCCTTCAGGCCACCCTCAAGGCGTGTCCCTTGACCCCTTGCAGTGGTCCACTGGTGTCAAGAGTACTCTGGTTTATTGCCAGGAGGGTCAGGTTCAGCTTGGTCAGATTCCTTCCATTTTCAGGCTTCATGCTCCCTTTCATTCGGACCCATCGCCTACGCCATGGGTGGAGCCCCCGTGAACGGTTTGGACACAATGCCTCAGTGCTCTCCCACCGACTCGGGCTGGTGCCCCCAATGGCCTCGGGCAGCAAATCGATATGAATCCTGCGATTGAGCGGTCGATGCTCGTTTGCTGCCTCATTTCATCAACGGTTAGTGCGATATTGATGCTGCTTTTCCGCCACGGTCGGCAGTACTCCCATATCGTTACGCCGGTGCCCCCAGTCCTTGAGTGAATGGCCGCATGATTCACATCACATTTTCCACCTCCCATTCTGACCAGGCAAAATCTCGACACTCTTGACACTATCCCTCAGTGCATATTCGCATATCCAGGGGATAGGACCACGATGCGGCGTACTTTGAGGTTCTTATGGTCCGAGCTCTAAGACCTTAAACTAAGATCTACCCTTATGGTCCGAGCTCTAAGACCTTAAACTAAGATCTACCCTTATGGTCCGAGCTCTAAGACCTTAAACTAAGATCTACCCTTATGGTCCGAGCTCTAAGACCTTAAACTAAGATCTACCCCTATGGTCCGAGCTCTACGACCCTAAACTAAGATCTCCCCAAATGGGATTCTACGTCATGTATGATGTTAAACTGCACTTTCAAAACTACGTGTCGCTTGATCTCCAGCCTGATGGAGTACGTAGGAACGCCCGGGCATTCCGACTCGGGTCCAGCCTCAGGGATCGCTAAGTCCCGCCCCTCCTCGTCGCCGGCCGTCTGGCCTGACTTCGGGTAGAGTGGTGCAGTTGTGATATTCTCCCCGATTCAGCACGGGATGCCCCATCCCAATGATTGGAAGCGACAGTTTCCTCGTCAAAGAGGTTCTGTCTAAGAATTGGGGTGATTCACGGCCAGATTAGTGCATCCGCCTAATACGCTTTCCCCACGGTGGTGCAATTTTGGGAGCGTTGGATTCTGTCCGAACAAATCATCACTTCGCCCCACGCTTCGCATGCCCTATTGATCTGGATTTGCACCCTTGTGCCTGAAGGAACCCCCAAAGCGGCATTGATGATGACATGTGATCCGCCTCCTGCAATATGAATGATGACCTTCGGTCCGTCTATTGCAGTAGTATGGTCGATTGATCCATTGTCCGCTTGCCGTCTTGGGCATTTCCTGGAAGGCCAACCGTTGTGGATTTCTGAATTCGGGACACGCGATTCACCCTTTCTCATTTTCCTATGTTCGGACAAAATCTCAACGCCCCTAGCGTTGTCCCGCTCGTGTGTCGGAACAAGTTGGGGGAATGATACATTGATTAGGCTTGAGGTCTCCTTTCCTAGGAATGACCTCCCTCTTTTCTCTAGAAATCCATGCCCAATTGTGGATGCTTGAAGCTTGGTTAACGCTCCCGCGAGACAATGAATTGTGGTCGAGCATGTTAAGCCAAAAGATGCAGATAAATATGGTGATTCATACAAATGGATCGAAATATTGAGTAGCGGAAGCAAATGTTTTGGGAATGACAAAACAAATCCCCTAGGGATTAGCGTGCTGGATAAGTCTTTCTAACGCCGCTACCCTTTGGCTGGCGGCCTCCAGGGCTGCTTCTCACTCTCTGCATGCCCTCTCTTCGTCGGCGGTCGCAGCACGCAGTTCGTCGATCCTGGCCTGTGCATGCTCCCGCTCGACTTGAAGTGTGACCATCTGTTGGCCCGCCTCCATCAGCTGTACCTGGGCGTCGTTCAGCTGGGCCGTTAGTTGCTCCACAAGCTCAGTGCACGCTACGACGAAGGCCTCCTTCTCTGCCGCCTGCCCTTCGAGATGCCGGACTTCCTGCTCCGCCGCGAGGAGTGCCCGCGTGTTCTCCGACATGTCCCGACATTGTGCGACGTCGGCACGCTGGCGGCTCTCGCGCATCTTTTCGGCCATGAGATCACGGACCGTCAGATGGAGGCATTGAGCATCAGCTCCCCCGGCACACAGGAAGCGCAGCCAGGTTTGGAGTGATCCCATGCGCCCCAGCCACTCCGATGGGTCTCGCTTGAGAAAGCGCTGGATGCACTTCCACCCCCTGCGGCGCGTCATCCGGCTCTCCTCGACCGCCTCCGCGTCTGAGTTGTCCATCTCCTCGGGGTCGGCAGGCCGGTAGGCAGGGAAGGTAGCCAGCAGGTCTGCTGCAGGGTCCGCCCCTGGGATGTCCTCACGGGGGATAGGTTCCCCAACATCTGGGCGACCTTCTTCTCCCGCCCCAGCGGCGTTGACACCCTCGTCAGCCCCCGACCTCTCTCCGATGGCAGCACCGCCGACGTCCGTAGCCCCTTGATCAGCAGTTGGTGGGGCCGACTCGGTGTGGGAAGTCTGTTCCGGAGCAGGCGGCATGTCTGCCGCCGGTCCACTCGTGGATGGCCCGGGTTCGGCAACCCGACGAGCCTCCAGCGTTGAGATCACTGCGCAGGGCATGCCGTGGTTAGTCACGGATCGTCAACGGAAAGCACCAGCAGTAAAGTAAAGAGACTTACCGGAGTTCAGAGCGTCATCATCCGCTATCCCGGCCGCCGCAGGAACAATTGCAGCAGGGGACCCTTCCGCGCTTGTCAATTCGATAATGGGTGCCTGACCCCCGCCTTGTCCTGCTGGCGCCTCTCCTACTCCCGCTGAGGATGCCTGACCAACATCCGTGTGCTCCTGAGAAAGGTGGAGAAATGGGTTAGGAGCTGCATAAGAGAATGGATGAACCAGGTTGAGTAGGGATAGAAGCGGACCTCGAGGAGCTCAGTGACATCAACATTGTCAGAGTCGGCCACCTCGCCGCTCTCCCGCGGGCTCCCCCGGTGGGATCTTCCCTCGGAGCCTTTATCCTCCCCCATTTCCTCCTCTTCCTCGGAGTCGTTGCTACTGTCATCTTCCTCCGGCGGCATCTGTTCTGGAGCGGGTTCTAGACCGAGCATCACCTTCACCAGAAGGGATGGCTCCGCACGCTGACCATGTTGGCGCGCGTACTCGTCCATGGTCGTCAGATACACATACTGCCGGTTGAAGTTCACCCTGTCGGCGATCTGGAGGCGCCCGACCTCTGGCAGATAGATTCCTTGTCTGAGTATCTTTCGCCAGATGGCTTCGGTCCTCAGTGACTGCCGCAGGGTCATCCAGGCCGACCACAGCGCCGGGAAGACTGCATCATGGGAGGGTTCGAGCAGGCTCCTTACCTGCTTCCCGGGCCGCTCCCCGACCGCCGCATGTGCCCCCTCTCCGGGCGCTGAAGTCGTGGCGGCAGCTTGCGATGTGCCCGCCGCCGAAGTCCCTGCCCGCGCCAGCTCCGCTGTTTGGCGCGCCTCCGTTCTCCCCCCGTGTGGCGGCGCTTCGCCTCCTTCCTTGACGCCCGGTCTCCGCACGGGTGACCTCGAGCCGCCGAACTGGCTTCCGTAGAAGCCCCTCGGGGTACGCGATGGCCCAGTGTTTGGCGTACTCGGTTGCCAAGCATGCGTCGACCCCGGTAGGAGGGAGAGTGATAACGTCGCCAGAGCCAAAGGCGGCGAACATCAGCCACATCTGGCGAAGGACGCCAGGGTTCGTCTCCTCCCGGACAGCAGTGAATACCCTTTTCGGCATCCTTTGAAGGCACCCGAACTGCCTGGCGAACCGGGTTGGCATGTAGGGCTCGCAGATCACCTTCCCGTCGATCTGAGCCACGAGCACCCCGCCCCACATGTTCAGGAAGTACTCGTGCTGCTCCAGCGGACCCTGCCCGTTGTCGATCATCTGGCCAATGGGAGTGGGGAACGGGCTGAAGTTGAAATTGGCATGATTGCCAATCCGAATCCTCACGCCCTCCTTATTTAGGGTCATCGGAGCGACCCCCGCAATGTTCAGCAGGGAGGGTCGCAGGCCGTTGCCCGGAGGAATGATGGCGTTCGAAAACGTGTACCCACCAAGGTGAGCAGCCACCCAGCCGTGGAAGAATTGGAAGGGCCCACAGATCCTTCGTGGTGACTTCCCCCCCGTGAGATGCGTCCCTGGATGGCATACAGCTTCGCCAGTACTGGGACTCCGAGGTTGTATCTTTTGTTGCTAGCCATAGCGCCCGCCATCGCCAGTGTCGCCGGGCGAACGCCCATTCTCGCGTCCCGCACTGGCAGGAGCCACCCACTCAGAAAGGCGGCCAGGAACGCCGCGTACCGGACATTTGGGTCCCGGGCCTCAATGACGCGGTACCCCCATGAGCGGTAGTCTCCCGTCTCCAGGACCCGCCAGTACGACCCGTTCCGGCTCCTCTGAGCCGCGGTCAGGCACCGCTTCCCCCTGCCTGGCATCTTGACCGCTGGGTCATGCTCCAAGAACTGGCCGAACCACTCCTTGTAGGCTATGTCCTTCTGGAAGTCCTTGACCCCGAGCCGCTCTGTAGCCTGGTCCAGCAGATGCCACGTCAGGATGGGAGTCTGTGACCTGTCGCCCCAGGTGTTCCTCGGAGGCAGGAACTCATCATACTGGTAACCCTCCAGCGGGATACCTCCGATGCAGTGGATGTCCCAGAGACCGATGCCGACCTCCCCATGGTGAAGGTGGAAGGTGTTGGTATCCGGGGACTAGCGGGTGAACAGCTCCGGCCCGAGCTCGGACTGCTGGTAGAAGTGGAACTGCGACGTCCACACCGCCTCAAACAGGCTGATGTACCGCAGCTCCTCCGTGAAGTGATCGCAAGTGTGGCGTACCCAGAACGCCCAGGCCCACTCACTGGTGAAATTTCCCCCAGACCGCAAGTCCCAGTCCTTCAGCCAGCCCTTGGTGTCGTCGGTGACACTCTGGCGATATGTGCTCGAGTAGAGGGCTGGAGAGTTCTCCGCAGTAGGCTCACCCCCGGCGATGGTTCGCGTCCTCGGGTTCAGGACATAGACATCCAAGTGCCTGGTCTCCCTGGAAGGATGAACATTGTTGGTGATGTTATAGCGGGGGAGCTCGTCCTCCCGAGTCACCCAGGTCAGTGGCGCATCAACCTCGAACCCTGGCACCGAAACCTCATCTAGGATGCCGAAGTTCCAGAGCGGCAGGTTGTCCGACAGTGGATATGTCTTCTGGGCCGGCGTCAGCAAGTCGAACAAGGATTGATTGTTGGAAACAATCTCCTTGGCTCCGTAGACCTCCTCGTTCGTCGCCATCTCAGCTCTGTGAGTGGCGGCATCCCCCTCATTTCTTTGATTCGCGGCCATCTCAGAAGCTCCGGGAGTCGTGCGGGTAAAGGGATGAAGCGTGTGGGATCGGACGAGGCTGGTAGAGAAGTTTGAGAGTTGGCGCGCAATCCTAGTGGACGGCGCGCAATCAGGAAGTCCGTCGCGTAAAACCCCGGGTTTTCGCGCAAAAGCAGGCCGAATTCCGGATAGGTTTGCGCGACGAGCGGGCGAATTCCGCGCCGGAAAAGGAAATTTCGCGCACGAGAGCTCGAATGCTTATCGCGCGGAAGGCCAGTGTACGTTGCGGGGGACCCAGGGCCCCTATTTATAGGAAAAGCCGGGAGTCCGTGCTGCGCGGAAAGTGCTTTGCGCGACCGCACCGGCGAATTTCGCGCCCCACGCCCTTTTTTGCGCGCCACAGTCCCGCGCCACCCAGGACTTCGGCATTCCGGCGTCTCCCTCGGAACCTGATCGTTGCGACCTCTCGCCGATCAGATTCCGAGGGGGGGCTTTTGTAGACGCCGGAAAAGTCCGTTGTTCCCAAACAAAGCTCCGGATGCGGAAAGCGAGGTCATATTTGGAGTCGGAACCATGTTTCGGAGGGCCCGGAGGCCTTGCACGGAATTTTGGAGACCCGCGCGCAACGTTGATGAGCCGCGCGCAAACCTCCCGGGATGCGCGCAATGCGCTGGGCCGGCGCGTAATTTTGCGCGCCAGTGGCCTGCGCGACTCCCTTGCGCGCCGGGCCCGATTCCGCGCCCGCGAAGAGAATTTTGCATCCTCGAACCGGATTCCGCGCCCGGGGTTGCCTATAAATATAAGGCGACCCCCGACTTTTTGAAGGTTGCCAGAATTCGAAAGGTCTCTCGTGCGGGCAATCCAACCCCTTCCGCGCGCAATGCCGATCTTCAGGTAACCTCTTTTCTTTCGCGCAAGAAAGCCTCGGGGTTCGCCTTCGCGCGCAATCCCTTTGGCTCCTTTCCTTTGAATAACCCTTCACTCAAAGGCGCTTGCGCGCAAAAGAAGCCTCTTGCGCGCAATTTCCCCCCGGGTGCGCGCAATCCAGCCCGATTGCGCGCACCCCCCATTTCCAAAGTGTCCATTCATTAAAGAATGAGCTGTTGCCCCCGTGCGCTATCCGAAGCCCGGTGCGCGCAATCTCTATAATCCGCGCGCAAAGTGCTGGCCCAATTGCGCGCCAGCCCGTCCATTTGCGCGCCGACCCGCGGTATTGCACGCCGAGCTCCTCTTTTGCTAGCAATCCGCTGGAGTCGCCCCCTTCGACCCCCTGAGGGTACACGCCTGCGTGGCGCCCGATGACCCTCATCCCGGGTGCCCGCACCGTGCGTCGTCTTCCCGTGCGGCCCCCCTAGGCTTGCGTGAAGTGACACGGACCTATCGGCGGCTTCAACGTCCTGCACGACGTTAAACTGCATACGTCCTGCAGGACGTTAAAGTACATACGTCCTGCACGACGTTAAAATGCACTTCGTCCCAGCTACAAGACGTTAAACTGTACGCTATTCGTCCTGCACGACGTTAAACTGTAATTCGTCCTGCATGACGCTAAACTGCACCACGTCCTGCACGACGTTAAACTGCATACGTCCAAGCTGCACGACGTTAAACTGCCTAGCCCCCATCGTCCGCGCTGCAAGACGTTAAACTGCCAAGCATCTTCGTCCTCAACACACGACGTTAAACTGTATTTCGTCCGGCAAGACGTTAAACCGTCCGCATCACCCGATCCCGTGCCCCGCACGCAGGGTCCTCCCGATTTGGATGTGGCCCCCACCCGCTCGTCTCTGCAGGGATGTCGGGATTGGAGTGGCCTTCACCCACGGGGGTAGAGTGTTACAAACAGAACGAACTACGTGGAATTTGATCCCTGTCTTCTAAACAGGGTACGTAGGAAGCCTCTCCGAGGTTCAAGCCCACGACCTGGTCGTCCCGGTCGTATTCACGTCGGTTCGTCCATCCGTGGGCCCCTCCCGGGTTCACATGCGTGTTGATTCACCTATGAATCCTCCTCTGTGGGGGACTGCACATGTGTATCTCCATTGCACTTCCCCACTGCCTTTTCCTATTTCTCCCTTCAACGTCCCGCATGACGTAAAACTGTGATCCACCCGGCCGTTCCATCCCCCTCTGTGCGAGGTGGTTCGGTTCAATTCTCCGCCCGGCGGCCTCGATCTCTTCGTGAGTCGGCCTGCCAACGTCCAGCATGACGTAAAAGTGTGATCCACCCGGCCATTCCATCCCCCTCTGTGCGAGGTGGTTCAGTTCAATCCTCCGCCCGGCGGCCTCGATCTCTTTGTGAGTCGGCTTGCCAACGTCCAGCATGACGTAAAACTCTGATCCACCCGGCCATTCCATCCCCCTCTGTGCGAGGTGGTTCGGTTCAATCCTCCGCCCGGCGGCCTCGACCTCTTCGTGAGTCGGCTTGCCGACGTCCAGCATGACGTTAAACTGTATACCCAAACTACGCTGACTTTGATCCGCACTAACGCACGGTACGTAGGAAGCCCCTACGGGGTCCAAGCTCTTCACCCCATCATCCATCCTGATCCTTACCCGGGCCGCCACATCCCGGTGGGGTCATGCCATTTCATTCCACTCCACTTCACTCGGGAAGCCGCCCATGTGCTGGCCCCAGCGTCGGAGGTTCCCCGCAAGGGGTTCTGTCATCTGATCCACTCCTCGTGTTGATCAGTCTGATGTCGTCCCCGCGGGACGTTAAACTCGCGGCATACCCCGTGTTAAACATGGGAAGATGAGGAAAACCTCGGGTAACACAGTTCCCCTCACCCAGTGCGGGATGCCTCAGGCCATCACGTCTTCGAGAAGCCCTATTAGGGATGGAAGGCAGACATGCAGAGTCGCAGTCCCCGACACCCAGAGCCACCCGGTCACCTCACCGCAGGTTGCTGCCCCGACCAGACTCCTTGGAGCGTCCGGGCGGAAGCAGCGTAATTAACCGGTGTCCATGAAGATATGGCGCCGGGAACGAGATTCACGAGCACGTCTTAAATCTATGAGGGAGACCCGGATTAGGCGACGTGTTCCGAGGAGACGTCCACGGAAGGAGGAGCCGACATCCCATCATCCCGGTTTCGATCAAGGAGCAGACGCCCCTGAATAAGGGACGAATGCCGCCCGCCCTTGGAAAGCGGGACTACGGGGCCATAAGCCGCACGCCCATCCCCTTGGGTCGACGGGTGCACGCGCGAACACGTCCTGGAGGAACAGCGTAACCCGACGCACATCCGCACCGAAACAATACTAAAATGTTATCGACCCTTAACATCATGTACACCCCCATTTAGAGTCGATTTCATATCTCAACTAAGGGATAATATGAGGCAATTATCATTATACCATCTAACATTAGAACATCTATATCTCAATGAATTAGGGGACACCCTAAAAAGTCCCACTCCACTCGATAAGGATTCTGAGAAATGATCAATTTAGTAAAATAGGGAGGAGAATTCATTTTCTAAATATGAGTAGAATGTTATGATTATGAGAAAAGAACTTTAAAATAATAACTTACCATTTAATATTTATCTATATGAAATATTAAGTAAGATATTCAAAGATCTGTGATAGAAAAATAAATAAATTATCTTCACTAGAATATATGTTGGTTTAATCACTCTTTAGAGGATGGACATCGAACTTATAGGGAGTACACCATATATGTTAATAGAATCAGAGAATAATTCCATTGGACTGAAATGGCTTCCCTTTTAGCTAAATGACACCCAAAGATAGAATCATAGAACATAAACCTACATCAGGCTTGAATTTATTCCTTGCGTTTTTTTTTACCGACTACTATATGTTTCATTTTTGATGTATATATTAGTGGATGGATTGACTTCGGCATATGATCTATCTGAGGACCAACGTCTCTGCATATGGAAACTGTTCTCTTCAATAGAATCCCACTACCTCAAATGACAAAAAAGTATTAACGAATTTCAACAAGAATTTGATACATTACTATGACATACCTTCAAAAAATATGGTACATTCTTCCTATATATTTATAGAATGACAAAAAATTATAGAGTATCCATCAAAATCAATAATTTTATATATTTATTAGGCCCTCAAACCATCATTCCTTTGGTTTAATTACTAAATATAAAAAGGGAACCAATGATAGATCTCATTGAGGGAATGAAAAATAATCCCTAACCCAAAGGGCCGTGTGATTTTTCATCATTTTTACTAATTCCACAACCCATGTGGAAATAACCCCCCCCCCCCAAAATTCAATAAATAGTGGAATCTGAGAAAAGATAGGACACGCCCATAGGGATAATAAGATTTATACCCTCACCCCCTCTACAAAGGTAGTCATACTTCTATCATCTGGGTAAATCTTTAAAGGATGCTTCCTCACTATTTCGTCAAATTCGTGGAAATTCTCCTACATTAAGTTAATGTTTAGTGAAATAAAGGGGGTGTACCTTAGGTTATCCCCATAAATACTATAATGTGGTGACTGGTAAATAATAAATATGAAATCTTGTATAGGTATTACTATTGAAAAATCCTTTAAAAAGATGAATACATTGGATGATTGTAGCATATCCCTGAAAAAATATCCCAATATTGATAGATCTCATTATCCTTCAGATGAAAACATGAATGATATAGACTAATCGGCATATGAAAATATCATCAGCATCATCCCAAAAAGTGAGTAAATATGTGATATTGAAACTGAAGATCAAGATAAAGATGCTACTTACAAGATTACCGTCCACATCTAAATATTCAAAGAATATGTACGTATTGGCCACTAGAGATAGACTTAATATATAAGAGCTATAATAAATAAAAAAATTTATCCCAATAGACTAACCTCGACCAATGAAATGGGAATTGGGGTGGCACTGTACCACCCACCACACAAAAGACAAAAAAATATCATTTTCAAGGAATCATTCTTTCCATACAAGCCTATTATGGAATGATTTAAATAAACAAAAGATTAAATTACATAGGTGAATTATTCCCACTGAGTAAAACTCCCTAGTGGAATTCAATGTTTCTCATTTGGTACATATCTAATAGGAGAATATTACTCACATAATTCCTAAATATCTATTTGGATCATGATCTAGTAATCTGGGGTACATATACGAAAATGTTGTAGATTACCAACAATTACCTCCTCCAGTGCATTAACTTGTGAAATCATTGGCCAACTACTCCTGACCATTTCATTCTATGCATCAATAGAAGATATATTTAAGGAAAATATATCAGAACCCACCCATTGCATCTAGTTTATAATATTCTCAAAAAATTATCTTGGTATAACTTCTTGACACCATAAAGTCTCTATTTCCTAATTGGAGTCTATAGAAGGGTGTTGAGTGCAACTGAAACCTAAAATAATTTCATACCCTAGGTTGTTGGATGAAAATACTACTCATCTCAATAACAAAAATCCAAAAATCCTAATATTGTATGGAAAATCCGACCCTATGTAATGCCTGTCACATTTTTTATCTTAAAATAGTACTATGATTGGAATACTCATGTAGAAAGTGGCTGAATGCTCAGATACTTCATGACGAATCTAGAACGACAAGCATTTTTGTGGGATAACAACTTAGCAGATGGGTACATGATTGATTGGGAAGATCTTCATTGGTATTTTTTCTGTCATTTCAATTAAATATTGAATATGATGATAATACTTATTCTCCTAAATTCAAAACATGATGAAAATTATAGGGTTTTGACATGATTTCTATGTAAAATGATCTATCCTACTCTCTGAACAAGAAATTCACAATAGAGAATCATCTAGAGATTTGTATAGAGAATATTTCTAATGATTTGTAAACACCACACATCTTACTAAAATATACATGTGGATTATCAGATATGTGAACCATTTTGTAGAGGATATAGAATGGTCTTCAACACATGATGGCCAAATATAATCCAATACCAACATCTAATGAAAAAATAGAGTGATAATGCAGAAATAATTATTTTTACATTTAAGATGGTGCAAAAACTTACCCAGACACCTAAGATCATATAAAATCATATTAAACCTCAACCTGAATGGTAGAGGTAATAGTTATACCTCTATCGTGATGAGACAATGGATCAATGATGTCCACCATTTGAGGACTAGAAAAAAATTTCTTCCGTCCAAAAATATAATGTTTTAGGATAATTCATTGCAGTGATCAAAATGAACATTATATAATTTATAGAGACTAAAAAAACAAGATTGATCTCACTATCTGTCCAAACTATGTTCCCTTATATCATATGACATGACATAACATTGAGGTTTTATTTGTTTTCAAATAAATCCTCCATATGATGGCTGATTCTAAGTAGACCATGTATGGAAACCACCTGACTAAGTTAGAAGGTTTTTTTCCAATTTGACAAGATGATGAAGGATAATAGAGAGGAGTCTCAAGTTAGAATGTTTGATTTTTTGATGATGGTATGATAATAAAATCATTCAACTAAGTGCAATATTCCCTCACGGCCCAGTTAAACCAATCATATGCATCCCCAGCTCCCCCCTATAATAGATGAAACATCCCATTCAATATAGAAATCTTTAAAGATTTTATATGGAAAATGTAGGATGGAATATTTATAAGATAAATAATTTAGACTGATTCTTAATCGCATCCAAATTCATCATTAATTATTCCCCCAATATTGTAAGAAAGGCCACAATCACACCAAATCGAACCCTTATTTTATGAAGATTCATTAAATGAATTGTTCAATTTTATCTGCTTGATATAAAATTATCTAATGTAAAATATAAATGTGAACAAGAAATTCCATTTTTTTAGAGTGAGAAAAAAACTATAGAGGCAGAGCCGGTTGGAGAGGATCATCTTAAAATGAATACGAACAAGAATCCCAAAATCAAATCCATGTTTCTGCTAAATCTATAAGTACTATATAATTATAGTGATATTCAATTTAATAGGATTATAAAAAGATTTTATCCACTCTTGAGTCACCTAGAGCCCAGTCAAATCCCCTCATAATAGAGGACCGGATGGATGTTACACTTTTGTAATGTTATATTGAAACCCCAGAAGTATTATCTTAGCCTACTATGGGAAAAAACTATGGATACAAATATTAAAAGGAGAAAGGTTTCATCAGTAGATCTTAAGTGTTCCTTTAATCCATAGACTAGTAAATAATATCCTGGAGGGAAATGATTTTCTATAGCCCAAATGTATGATGTATTTAAAAATATCATGATATCCATATCTAAGATCCCAATCTTAGAATCCCTTCACCTTTCAATGTAGCTTCATGAAGCACTTATTTAGGACTTCTTTAGCATTCAAGAGTTTAAAACTGAGATAAAAATATGTACGGTCTATCATGAAAAGACAGATCCCATTGAATTATTTAATGTTATCTCATTTATAGAAAAAGATATCAAAGTTGTTATACAAGGAAACATCATGAACATATACATTATTAGATATCTAGAAAATTAGTTTTTTAAAATTGAAGGGACAGTCCCACATATACCATGGTTTTGGGATAAATAAACATATGAGATAAAACAATATGATGCTTGGGTTATAGGGTGGTTAACCCATCTCACTCCAATAATATTTTCTAAGGATATAATAAGAGTGAGTATAAAAATCTAGTTCAAATCATGCTTAGAAACCATATTTGGGATTTTTTTATATGAATCTCAATTTATGTTCATTAATCAATACATGATGTTTAATACTTTGATATGGTGACTGTAGATTCAACCACATATAGTAGTTTATTCTCATACCATCAATTACTCAAGTATTTTGACTGAAATATAACTTTTTTATTCAGTTTTTTAGTCAATGTTGAAAGAATACAAGGTTAAACACCCATAAGCTGGTGAAAAGTAATGAAGATCAAGAGAATCATTCAAAAAAATAATATAAAATTCACCAGCTAATGACCTCGGTCTAGTTTAAATAGTCATATTTTCTCCAATATTCCCTAGTATGGCTAGAACATCCACCATGTATTACCATTTTCTCTAAGTATGCTTCATGTGGGTATTATGATGAATGTGTGCTATGCAATTTCTTACAGTATAAATCAAATCATAGGTTATATAGCTTCTCTCCTAAAAACACATGAAAAACACCATAGATTCGGACTCAAATTCCAAATTTTGAATGATGAAGTGATGACATAAGGAAAGACCAGTTTCCATAACTTTTTCCCTCTCACCTATGGAGTTTCTTGCTCCATAAAAGTAGATAAAGGCTAAAATCATTGATCCCTGAAAGTCTTTATCCATATATCCTCCACTCGTCTCCCCATCATGATAGGAACCATCCACATTCATCTTTAACCTCGTTGTGGGTGTTCTCATCTTACCCATCTACCTTTCATACCATGATTGACCACCATATTCTAGAAATATCCAGGTGTAATGTTTATTAGTGTCACTGAATTCACTTCATCCTTGATGAAGTTACCAAATTACACCACCAAGAGTCTTAAATTCACCTGAAAATAAATATTTGAATATCTAATACCTTCCCTTTCTCTGTTCTAATCATCCCAAAGAGTCTAGTAGGGTGATAAGAAAATCATACCACACACCCACATTTCTATTCCCCGCTGATCAGAGACCTAAAACAAGTATTTTATCATGGAATAGAATGAGTCTCAACTGATGGCCATATTCGTCCCCTACCACAAAAAATCCCATACAATAATCACCTGGTCACCCAAGAAGAAAGTGTGTCAGGTTGTCTCCTATGAAGGATTTGAAAAACATTGAAACCAAGAGGTCAGAACCACGCCTCTTTTCTAAACATTATAATCAGTCAGAATCGCAGGACTTATATTCTACAGACTAAAAAGTTTATTTTTACGAGAATTTCTTTACAATAGGTTTTTGAAGCCCATGAATCTGTATGTCTATGATTATGAACTGGATTCCAAAAAACATGACCGAAGAACCTGACTAATTTTGAAAATGTGAAAATAAATCTATCATCTTTTTCAACCATCCTCATGTTTCAATGGTTATCCATTAGTTCCAAATTAATAATATATTCAAGGAATAACAAGTAATGTTAGGATTCCTTGAATGATATTGTTGTATCTGTACATCCTAGAAAATAAAGCATTTCACCATCCCATTTGTTCTATACTATTTGATGCCACCATGGCCTAAGATCCATCATCCAACCCTAGCATGTCTTTCAATTGTTCAATAATGCAGCAAACTTGTCTTAATAGCCTTCTAGTTTTGGTGGATCATCCCCTCCATTTACCCATGTACATATCAATCCTGAACCTAGCCTAAAAGGACAAACCATTGAATATTTCATAGCCCAATTGGGCAATCATGGTTTTCATGGTTTCCTCCAAATTATGTAAATAAATGATCAATTTTTATTTAACATTTATTCCCTCTCAACCCAACCAATGAGCCTATTATGTCCTTGATCCAATCAATGACTTATTATAGCCTCAACCTCATGTGTATTAAGATAAATAAATAGAGTATCACACTGTATTTATCGGGTTTAGCATAAATTTCTCCTCCATGAAAGGATTGATGTACACATCAACATGATTTTTCCACTATATTAAACAATATTTTATAAACAAAAGTCCACTATGCCCCCAAAAATCCATATTTTATTATTAGTATATTACACTTCAACAAAATATCTAGTAAAGAAATACCTCTAAATCTTTATGTTATTTTACTCAAGTACATGGAGACCCTCCTGCATGTGGAGATATATCTATTGGTCTACATGTGTACTCACTCATGAACTTCAATTTCAGTGCAGGTCTTGAGACTCATTTTGGATATTAAATGATATAATACTTGTTAATAATCTACAAATAGTCACATTCCAAAAATACCTTCTTCTTTAATGGAATATGACCTCATTTCCTTCTCTCTCTATGATACAGATGTGAATCATGTTCTTATTATTGTACCATTTTATTTAATTTCCAAATATTATACACTCTTTTTTCTTCTTTTTCAACATATATATGTATACACACATATATAATCATTTCAATCTATAATTTCCATTCTTATTTAAATAATCTGTCAATATTCCATGTGTTAGCTCTTAATTCAATGTTCCGTGATTTTCAGTCAAGGCTCATCTCTTAAATCACACAAAGAATTAGGGGTTTCATTCTTTGAAATCCTAAACACGATTAACTTATTTAAAATCATTTTAAATCTGTACAATTAAATAATTATTAACTTCTACCATGTGGATATCCTTATAATGGTGTCAAAATAATTTTAGCTTCCTTTACCTCCTTAGTATAATTCCAATTTGTGTATTATAATCCATGGTTGGGAAATTATCTATAGAATAATTATCATGTGTATAGGATAATTTTTCTTAATGTTCTCGAGTAACATTACATACCACTAAAATATCCTATGGCCCCATAATTATCTTATTCACATGCCCATGTATGTGAATTTTCATACAGGATATCAATTATCTTACATGTTTAAGATAAATTCCTTTTCCAAATTTCAAACTTCATCTTCTTCCTCTGAAGAAAAGTTCTCTCTTGTTTGGATTGACCATACCACTTATATTAACCACATGTACACCTCCAATTTACTACATTTTGACCAACTGATACACCTACAAATACTCAATCTAGAAAACCCACATAGAGAATTACCAATATTTCTATAATTTTTAGATCATCTGTATAAAAAATGCATCAATCACACACTTCATACTTTTTATAGTAATTATCTTCATCTCCTATAATACTATTAATATATTACATTGAATAATGACTTATCAATCATCACATTTATGTCTACTACATTGATGTTATCTATCCATGGTTTTCATATATAGGGACAACATTTCCTTCATTATTTAATCATTACAGCAACCACATAACTAATAGACTATGGGACTTTACAATAATTCTAAAAAATTATAACTAATGAATACATAAAAATAATCCAAGAATCATCACTTCCATTACTGAGACCACATTTACATATTGGCATCAAGTTATACCAACGTTTCTTATGTATAATAATATTTACCTTTCAATTGTTTTATTATCCCCACATATTTCTAGATTAAACACTTGTGCTCATTTTAGTCACCCAATTTTTGAAAATAAAATACATTGGGTCAATGGGTTTCTTATCACCTTATTAGAACCATATATAATCATCCATTAATGAAATAATGATCAAATTATGAAGGAATAATGACAACACATTCCTTTTCTATAGAAAAGAGGCTTTTATTAGTCCACTCATATTCAATATGGTCTCAGCTAGAGTATAAATATTATGGATTTAAATATAGTTTTCAATTGTATATATAAAAAATGAACCGTACGATATTATATGTAGAATCTCAGTTTTGGGGATACTTATAAAAATTTATAAAAATAAAATTCATAACAAAAAATATATCCCAATAATCCATCAAAAGCGTTAATGTGAAAGTTAAATAACTCCTCTTAAATATCATTCTTTTATCGACCAAAAATAATCCTCATTAAGTGAATTTAATATTATAATTTCCAAGGGTTTTATGTGCTATTATTATATCTAAGACATCATATGGAATGGTTCTATTTTTATTTTCCAAAATATCAACTTTCCCAAAACTCTTTTCAGTTGTTGTAAGTTGACTTTAATCAAGATTTTACATTCTTACATTCCAAAATAAATATTAGGTTTAGAGTTTTTTAAAGTTAGGTCAAATTTCTTACATAAAAAACCATATATTACAAACTAGAAACTTCTAATTAGTATACATTTTTCCATTATATAAATCTTTAAAAACAAGTTTTCCTTTTATAACAAATCTTCAGGACATTGAACATGGATAATTATTCACCCATACAAATCCTTAAATCCTGTCAAAAACAATTTAAAATAACTGATGGTCATACAAAACCGAGTAATGTCCATAAAAAAGAAATAAACTATTATTACATGAATTTATATCACAATGTTTCTTTTTCAAAATAATATTTTTTTTCAAAATAATCATTTTTTTACCCATGAAATAACCTTCTCTTCCAAAATATTTTCATGAAGAATTTCATAAGAAATTGTAAATGAAAAAATAAAAAATGTAATGGTTTATTTGAAATCGTGAAACAATCATAAATTTTTTTTCAAAAAGTTATATTTTCAACCTTATTTTGTATAATATATTTTAATTTACTTTTTGAAATTATAATATTTCCATACTAACCAAAAATAATCATAGATAAATTTTATAGGAAACTTGAGGCATCATTTTCATGTAACTCTTACTTATAGAGTAACCCCCATGGTTACACATGGAATAGACATCCCAGTTATAATTGGAGTACCACCATTGTTACATTTGAAATAATAATAACTATTCTACATGGAATAAACATAAAAATATTTTCCGATATTCTCTTAGTATAAACATAGTTAGTTAACTCCATCCATTTACCCAGTGAATTGAAAAGCTACAATGGGCTCACCCAACCTTTGATTATCATGAAACCACCCTTGGTTAATAACGTAACCAAATATCCATGTTTTAAAAAATAACTACATATCAATAGTTTATAATATAACCACCCATCAGCATAAAAAATTTCTCATGAACCCGGACAAAACCATTACACAAAATTGATTTCATTATAAAAACATTCATGCACCTGTAAAAAAATATTTTCGAATGTTGACATATCAATTTTCTTTAAAATCAATTTTCAAAACTATAATTTTCAGAATAAAGTTAAATATGGTTTTTAATTGAAGAAAAAATTTAATATTATAAAATAAAACAAACAAAAAATAACAATTATAGTGGTGAAAAATTCCAATGTTGTTGTATATGTTAAAATAAAACATTCTTTTTCTCTTTCAATAAAAAAACCAAAAAATTGTAAAAGTATTCCTTTTGAATACCTTTCAACGATTTTAAAAATTGACTAAAAATTTTCTGTATAAATATTTTATTTCAATATAATGACATTCATAACATTAAACAAGTATGGATATAGAAGAAAAAGTTAAATTTAAGGGAAACTTTTCATGAATTATTTTTAAAAGAAAGCACCTTGCCTTGAGTCCTAATCAGCCCATATGTTTTTTATTATCTTGAATAATAAACTTATGTCCATTATTTAATTTCATGAGATCCATTATCAAGTTTATAATTCCATTTTTGAAAAATATTACCCAGATATAATAATTATTTAATAATTTATTTTTTCATAAGTTGTTTTAATGGTATTTTGTTCAAAAATCCAAAATGACATCAGTAGGTTGACTATGGTAAAATAGGAAATTCGTCCATCATATATAGAATAATAATCATTTTATAATTATAATTTCTATAAATAAATTATACATTTATAACCAATCATTATATTTGGTTATGAAAAATGAACTATATTACAATATGGGGACGGTAGACTGTATGTACACATGTGTTACGTTTCCATTTATTAAATAATTTTATGGAATAAAATAATGTATTATTTTATATTCATTAAATTATAATAATATAAAAATTATAATATTACTTCTTTAAATATACTTATACATATCACCCATTTGACATGGTGATGAAAAATGAATCACATCGCTTCTTGAAAGTGGTAGTCCACACATACACACAAATGACCAAATCATTTTTCAGTGAATGTTAATGTATGAAGGTAAATGATATATTATATTTTCAAAATGATATATATATATATATAATGAATATAGTATATAATCATTATTCCCAAAATTATAATCTATCAATGAGATATGATGATGTAAAATGAATTATAATGGTTTGTAAGGTGGTAGTATCCATACACACAACAATTTATTCGTATACAATTAGATGAAAGAGGGGATGGATATAGGTTAATAAATTAACATAACAAAATACCACTATATTTATGATACTAGATTTATTATTCTATATTGTTTGAATAATATTTTATGTATCCATAAAAATAAATAAAACATAAATATGCAGTTAAAACTATACGTCTTCATTGCAAAATATCATTTTCTAAAAACCTTATGACCTTTAAGATAGGTATTTTTTCATATATAAGGCCTATAAAACGTGGGTAGGTATTTTATTATTGTATTTGGGTTGTTCTTGGTAGAAACAAATGGGTTTTGTATGTTTTAATCAATGATAATAAGTGGTTCAATTTTATAAGGGGGGAGGGGAACTCTTGGAATTTCTTAAAAGATTAATTTAATATATATTAATATTTATGTCAAAATTATTCAATATGGATATTATTAAAACATATAAGGAGTATGAGTTTCAATCCTCTCATAAAATAAAATTTCAACTTATTTGGATCACATTTTTACCCTATGGTTTTATTTTATCTCCCCATTAACCATGTTTACGCTCACCGTGACAATAAGGTTTTATTAATATTTGAGGGTCATGATATTTACTATATATACAAATAATCCAAAAAATAGACCATGTTTGAAATTTGAATCCATATAATAATCACTTGGATTAATATATTAATTTTAGTAATTTTATATCGTATAACAAAAAATTCTTTTCTTATATTAACAATAATGTTATTTTAGAACTATTAAATTACATTGACTTTTATATTATAATGAGAAGAATGGAAATTAGAAGAAAATATTTTAATACACCCCTAAGATGTTATTTTTCTCTATAAAATTCATCATTCACATTAAATCTTTCATATTATACTACTTTTAGTATTTTTAATATCATTTATTTTATTTTTCTAATAATTTTATAATTATTGCATCAGCATTATGTAATTTAACATAATTATTTTTCTATAAAAATTTAAAATAAATTAACATGATGAAGATAAATCCTTTTAAAAAAATACTATTTATACCCAAAAATATCTTATAGATATACCCTTATTAAAAATATTATAGTTATTTAAAACAAGAGTGTGTAATTTTTGAATTTTATTTACATAAAATATTATAAATGATATAATCCCATCAAAATAGAGAAAATGTCGAATATTTAAACCATGGATGAGTTTTGAAAGAATTGATTCAAAAAATAAAATCAAGGTCTGTTTTAAGGTCATTTTAAAGTCTTTATCATATTATTTTAAACCCTTAATTACCCGATTTACTTTTACTATAACTCCAAGAGATTTTGAGAATTATTATTATTTGAATTAATTTATTCTTTTTGATATTTTTTATTTCACAAAATAGTAAAAATATGTATATATATTAAATAAATAATTTTGGCTTGTATTATATGCAATTATAAGTTAAACATGAATTACACACAACATAAATTTTATCTTTTACTAAACGGAACACCAAGGATAACTTACGTTACACGTAACAATAACATTCCTTGATGGCTTGTGTAACACGCAAGACAAATTATTACCAAACCATAATATATTATTTGAATATCTATATATATATATATAACTTAGCCGATTAAATTAGATTTTATGATAATTATTAACTAGAAAATGTAAATATATGGTTTTCAAAGAAATATAAAATTAATTATATAATTAAAAATTATTTATAAAAGAACTTAATAACCAAATTAAATATAAATAGAGTATTTTTCTAGAAAACTATTATTATACTCAAAAAGTTTTTTCAATCCAAATAAACTAAATTAAATAAATTTAATAGGTTTTATTGATGTATATATATGTTATATATTCAATAAAATATTTTTCATGTTCATCGAATAGTTTTTATAATCATAATATTAGAATAAAACCAATTTAACACTTAAAAAACAACATTTTTTATAAATGTAGTTTTACCACCTTTTAATGAAGTGCCCATTTTAAATCCAATTTTTAGAACTTTTATATATTTGATATGTTAAAATATAAATTTTATATGAAATAAAAATAGAAAATATAGGTTAGGGTAAATTATAGGTATTTTCAGTATGGTTTTATTATAAAAAAAAATTGTTAAAATACTGGATTTTCACACAATAGTGATTTTTCATCTAAATTATTTATAACGTTAAATTATATTTTAATTTGGTTTTCATGTTTAATTAGATAATATTTTGTTCAATAAATACAATTTATGTCATTATAATAAATTTTATTTTGAAATTTATTATAATACCAAGAAAATGTTTCAATGTGGTTACTTTAAAACCCCACATTGTCAAACCAACTGTGGAATTATCATTAAATTAATTTCTCTGAATTATGCGATTGAAATCTTGAAAAATGGATTCCATATTAATAATAATTGTTATTTATATTGTCCAATAAGTCCAACTTTGTTTTTGACCAAAACTATTATTGAAGTAATTAAAAATTAATTAAAATGATTAAGGTTAAATTATGTTTAACTAACGACGAAACCTTAAATTTAAGACCCAAAAAGACCTTTAAACATTTCCAAAATCCATTAGATGTCTATATTTTGATAATAACATACCTTATGTCTACTTTAAAAAATTATTAAACCACTTGGAATAAAATAACATGGGTGGGGTTCCTTTCCGTTAAAATATTACAAATGATTCCACCCTCCTCCATTATGAAAGGGCTCCTTCATTTCTACTCCCTCACACCTATCAATCCACATAGTTTCCTAAAAACTCCTCCCAAATAGCTTCAAAACTTATATCCCTTCAACATTGAATCCATACCTTATAATGAAAAAAATCCAAGAAATCCTTTTAGCTCAAACGAAAATGGGTTACTTGATTAAGAAGTAATACCCTACCTCAAAGTCATTTCTTTTATTTTCTTTATACACCCCTCAAACAATTTTATTTCATGATAATGTGTCGATAAAAATATCCTAAATAAAATATTATTTTTAAATGTTAAAATATCAAGCTTCACTTTCACACATATCCAACTAATTGGTAATGAACATAATGTTTACTTTTAGGCGAACTACCGCCTCACTAAATGATGATTGTGAAATTCTCCATTACCACCTCTCATATTAGAAATTATGATGGACACATTGTTTATATATATAATATATAATAATTATTTTTTCATTAATATTATATAATTATTTTACAACATACATCTTTATTCTTTTCATTTCGTTTTAATATGATAATTTTGTTTGAGGAAGTGTGGACTACCACCCCCTCAAAGTGATGTGATTCATTTATACACTACATGGAATGTATTAAAAATGGAATTATTGAATATATACGATATATATGATATAATAAAGCTATGTTATATATATATATATATATCTGTTTGTTTGTGTCTTTTACTTTCTTTCTTTCAACACAACCATTAAACAAAAATAAGGGGCATGCATACGCATGACTTACTGTCTCCATGAACAGTGTATTATGTTTGATAATTATATATTATATAGATTATTATAATAAAAATATACTATATATAATTTTTTTTATATCATGGATTTCATTCTATAATCTTGATATAAGTATATGGACCAATGATAAAACAAATTAAGACAAATGTGAAAAACAAAGAGAATATTGTCCCATGTGAAACCTTAACATAGGATGGTTAATATGTGAGTAAGAAAAGGTCATAATAAAACCATATATGGTGTAAGGTATAAGAATATTTTTATATAAAATATGAATAATAAATTTATATTGATTATATATGTAGTTTGAATGAGTATGATGAGAGTCAAGACACAAGGTATGGGGAATTCATCTCACTTTTTATTTTCATGAGGTACATGTTATGTTCACTACTCTTTCCTTCTTTGTCGTGTATGTACTTACCATGATTGTATTATATGTATCTTATTATTAAATTTTTAGGTATTCAAATGTAGATTTTATGGCCCTTCTTTAATGAGTGTTGATTTTTAAATGTTACCAATTTTGTAAAATAGTTTTGTCATAATTTGTATTCTTTAGTATGTTTTCAGGTAAACAGTTTCCCAAAACATTTTCAAGCTTTATATAAAAGTTTAAAATGTTTTCTTCAATGAAATGGTTTTCAAAACATTTTCAGTATTTCATTAAATTTTTTAAAATGTTCTTACAAAGAAATGTTTTTTGAAACGTTTTGAATCATACTTTATAAGTTTTCAAGGAAAATGATTTTTAGAATGTTTACAGGACTTATTTAAAAATTTTCAAGTTATTTTATAAGGAAATTATTTTTAAATGGTTTTATGTATTAAAAATATTTTTCAAGTGTGAAATGATATTTTCATCAGGAAATGTTCTTGAATGATATTTCAAAATTATTTTCCATCTATGATGGAATCTGTTGATGTTACTCTTTCCCTTATAGGGAATGATCAAAAGGGTCCATTTATATACTATATATGAATGGGTTATGATTAATTTTAGAGTCTTTATGAAATATATTTCTCACACATGTGTTATATGTTTATTAAATCCATTTCTATTTCATGAGTTATGATTTGATTAAATGATTATGAAACCTATTTATTTTCCCATAGGTTATGATATGATTACCTTTTTATGACACCCATTTCATTTCATGGGTTATAATATGATTATTGATGATCTTGTGGCACATGAATATATGATTTCACTATGTGATGTGTGAGAACTATATCTCCCTCTAATTTAGTGGAAAGTATTTTATATCTGATGAGATAAACTGAGATGGTCATTGGACTAAATCCTGACTACTAAGATGACAGTGGGAGTTAACCATTACTAACAAGATGGTATGAGGAGTGAACTCATGCTACTAATATTTCCATGTGTAACGCCCTGACCCAAAATTCACAGTGCCAGTGCATTGTTTTAACACAATTTCATGTTTTCAAGGAATCATGTCTTGAAGGATTGATCAATTTAGCAATCTTTTAAAATATATTACATACATAAACATCGATTACAATTCAAAACATAATATGAAACATAGTCTATTATTTGGGAACACCATTATTATCCTAGATTAAACCATCATATCAATCATAAAACACTTCTTAGAATCCAGGGAAAATAAAACATATTAATGGGGAGAGCTCAGATGCTTAGTAAGGTTAAACAATAAAGCATAAGTTTTCATAAATAAGCATAATCATTTAAGCCAAGGCATAAAACTAAAACACAAGACTTTTACACATAATACTCAACATTATAGGTAAATAATAAATAAAATAATTCTATTTAAAAATTCACATTTATATTCTACTAGTTGAATAATCACATGTAATATCTATAAGTAATCTCACAATGAAGGAATTCATAATGCTGGACATCTAAAACATACAGTCGAGGCCTCATCCCAAACATATGAAAATAAATTGTTAATGCCTCGACCAAATCCATATCTAGTTTTTCTTAGGATACATACCAATTCATCTAGGGTATATAAGAATCCCCGCTAATCACTTACTAAGTCCAATACATTCTTCATATGAAAAGGGTGAGAAATAACATAAACATTCATATTAAAACTAACATACATAATATTAATAATTTAACCATAAACCATGAATGATATCAAAATATCACATTCATTGTCAAACATATCAAAAAGAAATTCAGTAAATAAACCTCAATTAATCATCAAATCTAACAAAGGATGTTGTCATAGATGAAAATAATCTGAAAAAATAATTAAAACTTTTTGATAGAAATATCCCTTTTCTTCATTGAAATATTTTAAAAGACGTGAAATTATAAAATAAAAAATTTATTTGGAAAATAACTTTTTACAATTGTAAGGTAATCTTAAAATTGTTAAGGAAACATAATGATGGATGAAATCCACTTGCTCCATATAAGTTAAAAAACATTATTTCCTTAGTTTGTCAAAAAGGTCACAAAGAACCTTGTTTAGAAAATGATAGAAAGTTTCCTTTAAAAACATTTTATAAAAAGTGAAACATGGGTAAAAATGAATTTAAAAAATTGTAGATAAATATTAAAAATATTTTAAAATGTATTTTTTAAAACATGGACATGGATGATAAATATTCCCCAATAGATACTTCATATAGACAATCTCAGATAAAAATAAGTTTTGGAAATTAACCCTTATCTTGTATTTTCTTTTAGTTTCGGGTGAATTAACCTCATGTATAATAGTAAAATAATGTTATTAAATTATAACATAACCATGTAAATATTTATGATATCATATAAGATCTATTTATATTATTTTGTTAATAATTCTTCAGTATTACCTTTGTTTCAGGTGTTAAATACTTCATTTTATTATGCATGTTTTATCATGTAAGTCATGTTTCATATGAATAAGACATATTGTATTCATATAAATAATGATATTAAGTTCATAAATATTATATTTATTTATTATATTTATTTTATAATCATTCTTGAAGGGTTAACGTGGATAATGAATCTCATCGCGTCAGGGAGACGGAAGGTTATACATACACACGGGCGATGATATCATTCACTTAATGGTTAAATGGTATGAAATTGAATTTTATATTAATTATACATAAAAATTATTATTTAATATTCATTATTTATCTCCATTAAACTCATTATTATTTTCAACCAACTAAATTAGTGTCGAATAAAAACGTACACTACGGCGTGGAGACGGTAAGTCGTACGTACACACACATGGATATATTGTTATTAGTAGGATGGATAAATTGAGAATATGGCTATAAAATGATTATAATATCATCTCAGTATATTTATTATACTTTAGTTATTTCATTGGTATGTATAAAACATATAAAGTGTAAGTATAAGAAGAAAATAATTGTGAAGGAGGTGATATGACAATTACCTCTTTTTCAAGTGTATCATTTTGAGTTTCACAAAAGGAATACATAGGATTGATTAATGCCCAATTTATGGACTCTATGATGTATTTAGAAATTTTGAGAGATTAAATGTGTACATTTTTTAGGATCTAAATGGATTTATAGGTGTGAATTATAGGGAAGCATAAGTGCACTTTTATAAGAGGGGGGAGGGGAACCTTTGAAAGCACCAAAACTATTTAATTATTATAAATTTACTTTTAAATAAAAATGGATCAAAAGTGGTTATGATATAATATATGATGAATATGGATCAAAATAATATCAACCAATAAATTTTATAAATTTTTAGGTCATATAATGAACTGTATGTTTTGGATTTAACACATAGTTAAAATATTTTAACTCTTACCATGTCTTCTTATATTATTACACTATATGGTTAATATAGTTAATATAAAATATTATATGAATAAAAATTTGATTATTTATGAAATATATGAAATTATTAAATTTATTTTGAAAACCTTATATTTTTATGACTTTTATATTATTTAATAAAATATTATTTTTTTCAATATCATTTACATAAAATTTAATACTGTTCAATATTTTCATTTTTAAAAATATATAATTAAAATGATAAATTCAAATAAATATATTAAATATTTCAATAAAATTTATAATTTATCTATAAAAGTAGTGTATGTCATTAATTAAGTCAAATTATATTTATTTTATCATTTTTATTGTCCTTTACTTGACATTCCATTTTAAAAAATAATTTCTGCATTAGTATTATGTCATCATTAAAGGAAATTATTTAGTCTCTAAAAACAATAAATAAATTTCTATGAGGTATTTAATTATTTTATCTTTCCTGAGATTATTAAAATATATTATCTCTTCTGGTTATTACTATATTAAAATTATTAAGCCTATAAGAAATGAGAGTGTGACATTTTTCACATTCATTAATTTTAATAATATTCATGTCATATTCATAGAAAAAAGAACTATTAAATAATTAAATTTAGAAAAATAGGTGATAAGGGTCTAAAATAGTCATCCAATAGGATTTTTAAAGATTTTAGGGTAATTTTATTATATTATATTTACCTTTAATTACCTCATTTACCCTTAACCGTGGTAATAAACAAATTACTAAAGTAAATATTCATGATGCTCCAAATAAAAAACTACCTATATACATAAAATATACCCACGAATTCAAAATATTGAATCCATGTTTCAAAATTCAAATCACAGATGTTTCAGTAATTATTTTGAAATTAATATCTTTGTTTTAATGAAAAATAGGTCTTCAAAAGATAAAACATTATAAAAGATGGAAATATTTTTACATCAAAATTCAAGGAAAAATTAATATCAATTGTAATGCCCCTACCCCAGAAGCCCAGAGTATGTTCATTATTATGTATCATTGGAATGATCACAGAGGACCATGTCTCAAAAGACCGATTAGTATATTAGACTTGGAAGTCCTATATACATTCATAAGGTTTACATTGCATAATAAAATGGAAAACTACAACAACAATGTTTCCATAGAAAAAACTGAGATTTGATAGACTATCCCAATAGGTCAGCCAAAACATACTTCTTCACATCCTGGGAAAACTAAAATAATGAATGGGGTGAGATCAGATGATCAGTAAGGATAACAATATAGTAGAAACTTTCATAAATAAGCATAAACATTTAAGGCAATGTATAAAACTAAAACAAAAGCCTTTTAAACATAAAATTAATCATTATATGGAAAATATAAATCAAAATAATTCCATCTACTTACTCACATGGATATTCTAGTAGTCGAATAATCACATGAAATATCAATAGCGACATTCATAATGATGGAATGCATAATTCCAGACTTCATAACCACATAGTCAAGGCCTTATGCGAAGACTACAAATAAGATTTTGTCAAGCCCTTGTTCCAAGACACTAGTTTTTCTCATTAGACCTACCAATGAATCGAGGAGATATAGTGGGCTCCACCTGTCACTTACTAAGTCCAATGCATTCCTCATATGAAAAGGTTTAAACATAACATAAACCATCATTTTAAAACTGGCATAAAAAATGTCAATACTTTATCCACAAACCATTAATGGTATGAAATAACACATCCAAATTAAAACATATCACATAACCTTCAAAACTATAAAGAAGTTTTGTATCATAATAAATCAACTTAAAATCCATCAAAGGATGATGACATAGATGAAATCAAAACCTATTTATTGAAATATCTCTTTCTATTTTGAAATCATTTAAAAGTCACCTAATTATAAAAGAAAACATTTATATATAAACATATTCTTATAAACATGTACGGGAAGCTTTGATGTTGTTATAATGGAGTAATATAGCCTCATCCTCCGTATTAGTTAAAAAACATTCTTACCATAAATTTTTCGAAAAGGTTATAAAGTACCTTGTTTGGAAAACAACGTAAAGATTCCCTTCAAAAAAATTTATAAAAATTAAAACAAGGTTATAAATGACTTCAACTCATATTTTAGTAAGTTGTAAAAATGTTTTTGAATACATTTTTTAGAAAAATTGATGTGGATGATAAAGAGGTCCCAGTAGATACTTACTTAAAAACAACCTCGGATAATAAAGAGATTGTGAAATTGTCCCTTACCTTGTACTTTTCTGTGGTTGAGGGTAGGTTAACCACCTGTGTAATGGTGAAATTTTTTTTTATTAAATTATACAACAATCATATACATTAATATGATATCATATATGATCTTTTAACATTGTGTTGTCAATAATATCTTAGTATTATCGTCATTTCTGGTGTTAACAAATTCATTTTCCTTTATATGCTTTGTTACGTAAGTAATGTTTGTTTTGGATAGGATGTATCATATTAAAATTCATAATTATATTAAGTCTTTAAACTTTATTGTTTATCATCTGATGAAAATTAGTCTTGAATGGATACGATCGAGAATGAATCTCATCGTGTTCATGGAGACAGTAATCCGTACGTACGCACGAGCCACAATATCATTCTTTTGATTGTAAAATAATATATAATTGGTTGGTATATCATATATATATAATAATTACCATGTTATATTTATTATTTACATCAATTACACATCATTATTATATCCATCGAAATAATAATGTATTGAATAACAATTACAACATGACGTGGAGACGGTAAGCCATACGTAAGCACGTATGGTGACATGTCATTCAAAGGATGGATAGAATAAATAATATGATTGTACCATATTTATAATAACATCATAGTATATAGAATATACTAAAGTTATTATTTTATAATTGAAATAACAATGAAAGAGTATGTGAGAGAATAAATGAACTAGAATGGGGTGATTAAATATTTTCCTCTTCTTCGGGTTCTTCCTTTTAATTTGATCAAAAGGGCTCTTTTGGATGGCTTTATGACTTAAGGTAGGCCTCTAGGATAAAGGTAGGACAGTTTCTAGGCTATTTGGGTAGGGGTTGGTCGAGACAAATGGCTTTGAAGATGTGAATTAGAGAGAAGGGGGGTGCCCTTTTATAAGATGGGTGAGCGACACCTTAGGAAAAGCTAGAAATGTTTTTTATAATACAATCATTTTCAGTTCCAAATGGATACAAAATGAATTATTTAAAGGATATGGTGGGGATGGGTCGAAAACCAATCAAACAATAGGTTTTAGATAGGTTTGGGTCACTATATTAACTTTATCTTTTAGATTTAACTATTAGTAAAATAATTTGACATTTACCATGTGTCTTTGTATTTATATATTATATGGTTAATAAACATACAATATACTTCCAAGAGAAACTCAAGTGGTTCATTAATGATACACCTATCATTATGTATGTCCTTTGGCCTAACCATATATTTTTAGTAATATAATATCAATTAATAATATAATATTTGTTTTAAAAACTCTTTTATGACAATTTTTACACTATTTGGTATTTTGTTTTTACAAAATTCAAAACAACATTATTTATTTGAAAACAATTCATCTATCCAACCCTAACATGTCATATTAACATAAATAAATTAGTGGAATTCAAAAAAAGTCTCAAATTTCATTTATTTGGATATTTATAATATCTATTTTTTATTATTTCATCAAATAGGTAATTACTGCATCACCATTGTGTCATAAATAAATTATATTATTTTATGACTAAAAATTATTGTAAATACCCGGAATTTTCACAGAATGTTTTTCTTAATTATTTGGAATTTTACGAGTCTGTGGCTTTTAATAGCACTTGATTCTGAGGCCCGGTGTGCCCGAAATCAATTTCTGAAGTTTTTTTCGGGTACGTTCTGCAAACGTACGTGTGGGGTTTTCAATATTTTGAACCGGTGCTGGGAATTGAAATCTGAGGGCACCGATGAACTTGCAGTGTCGGTATTCGCTTAAGTGGACCTTTACCACAGTTGTGTTTTATGCGGGTTTAGAGTTAATATTTGGTCTTTTAGAATGAAATGAATGAAATGAATAAAATTATGGAACAAAATTTAATTTAAGGTGGGTGGTTATTTTCCCCCACAGGGATTTAGTGGTGGGTCCCACACCCACATAACCTCCCATTGGAGAATAATTGTGAGGTGGGGCCCACAGGATTTCCCAACATTTCATCTCTCCCATAACTCCTCCGAACTCCCATGAACTCCCCTTCATTAATTATTTTTGACAACTCCTTCTCTTTAATATGAGGAGCCTCTCCATCTCCCTCTCTCCCATTAATTTTTTCCTACACATTTAAGTAATGGATTGATTCTTCGAATTAATTTGAATTGGTTGGCATTTCTTTTAAGTGGGAGATGTTTTTATTTAATATTTTCATAGAAAATATTTTTTGTGGGGGAACCTCTGGAGATTTAGAAGTGCAATGTTTTTCAACGAAGAACGACTTTTTCCCTCAACGAAGAACACTCTACAATTCGATGAACACGATGTCACCAATGACGCTTCTTCTTCGGGTGCACTCTAACGTTAATGGAATCGAAACTGTTCTTCTGCAACACCTGACTACCGCAACGTTCATCTTCCGTGACGCTCAACAACGTACGTCATATTTTCAAGGTAGGGGGAATTATGTTCATTTTTAATTGACTAAAATTGTTCTTATTCAACATTGAATATTACGGTCCCTATTTGGCCTTTTGATACCGCCTAACGCGGAGGGCGCGGGCCGAACGAACACGGCCCGACGAACCTCCAATTATTCTTGGAATATTTAGTAGCGGCAAGAAGAGGTGGCGGCGATGAACGGAAGTGGCGGCCATGCGCCAGCAGCGTGCGGAAGAACCGCTTCCTACAACCGCGGGCCGCTTGACCGACGAAGAACCAGCCGGCTAAAGCTGGCCGGGCCGAAGGAGAACTGTGGCACCACAAGGGGGCGCCGCGCTGCGGAAGACCGTGACCTGGGTTCCGTGGGCTGCTCGGCGGGTGAACTGGCTGGCAGGCGGTCGCCCGGGCTGAGGAAGAACCGCGACATAAGGAGGGCACCCCCCTGGACGAACCGCGGCCTGCCAAAGTGGGTCGGTTGAGCCACCGGTTCGGGCAGCCGGGGGGACCGTACCCCCCTCGAACCACTCGGCCCCCTCATGTCGTGCCCCGCTAGGCTGGGCCATTCCCTCTATGGCCGGGCCATGCCCCTTGGGGCCAAGCCACACATTTCATCAGGCCGGTCTGACCCCCTGCCGGGTTAAACCCGCCAAAACTGGGTTGACATGACCTACCAGCCCATTGGGCTTAACGGGCCGGGCCCGTTTTCACTTAAGGGTGAATATCTTGAAGACCGCGCATCCGAAAGACACGTTGTCCGCGGCACTGAGACCCTCATGACATGGTGTTCCTTTTGCGATACTCCAAGTGAGTTTTGGATAACTTTTCAAAATGGCTTGGTTTGGAATGAGCGTATTTCTAACTGGGCCCCTATAATGGAAAAGGTAATATCATTCAAACCGGGGCGTCCGATTGATACACTGTCTGTCGCGTCGGGTTCCTTTTGACGAGACGGAACTTCTGGTGACATAAAATCTAGAATTCATGAAAGTTTATGTATCGAACCCTTGGCTTAAGGAGCGGGCCCTCTCGGAATCGAGCGTGTTGTGTGTGGGAACCCTAGAGTTGGTTGCCACTGCAACGACGACCATACTGGAATCCTCTATCAGTTCGGTGACGATGAAAACCATACTAGAATCCTTCGTGGGTTCGGCGATGAAGAAAATTGTACTGGAATCCTCCGTGGGTTCGGCAATGAGGACAACAGTATTGGAATCCTCCATGGGTTCGGCAACGACGACAACTATACTATAATCCTCTGTGGGTTTGGTAGTGATGACAACTGTACTAGAATCCTCCATGGGTTTGACAGGGATGATGAATCAGTGACTTCATCTGATCATCTCCATATCTATATAAAGGATGTGTACCTGTTTGAGCTGAGTATTGACTTTCAATAATTGTCATCGGTGTGATTGACTTCTTTCCTATGTGGACTCCATTGTGCTTGGGCTCAAGAGTTGGAGCCGAACTTGGATTGATGACTTAGGTATATGAATGGGCTTATACCTAAGTAGAGTTGGTTGATACAACGTGGTTGCATCTTTTCTTTGTGTTTTATCCTTTGAGGATTCTGGGAGACCTTCTGGGGTCTCAGGGTCCTTAATGAGTATTGTTATAGACACCCCTGTATGGGCTATGCCCGCACTACATTGTGTTGGATGCTGGAGACGGACAACACTGATCGTGGTAGAGACTTGTGGAGCTGGACGGTACCCAGATGTGGAACACTTGGTGGGACGTACATGGAGCAGACGGACAGACCCGAGGTGCCGAGGAGACCATCTGTACCCACCCTTCGGGTGGGATTCCCAGAGGATGACTTAATAGTTTCTGATTTTCATTACTATGGTTGCACTATACTATCAGTTGTACTGTAATTTTCAGTTGGGTTTGTATTCTGGAACATTTAACTTTCAACACTTATTTTATATTCAGTATTAATTTGTTATTACATCAGCTTGCGTACTCTGTTGTGTTTTTTTACATTCCTAAAGTAAATACCATACTTTTTGTACCGAGATTTACACCTTTGGTGCTAGTCGCCAGCCCCTGGCCTATGAAACACGGGCTTGGGGTAGTCACGACACGGGCCCCAATGACGGGTCGTGAAAAATTGGTATCAGAGGAGTCTGTTCTACCACAGAACATAGTACTCTGATCATTTCTTTCTGTGAAGCAATAGTGTTAAGAGTATTGAGTTTTTTTTTCAGTCCAGGTTATCCAGTGTTGGTGCGGAGACCAACATAGCCATACACCAGGACCCTGACCCTGGATTTCTGACTTAGTGCACAAAAACTCAGATTGCATGTGTGTTTCAAAAGTTTTCTTTGTGAATAATTTGTTTCAGCTCAGCAGGTATACTGTTTTGACCATGGCGCACCTGTATCTTTTCAGGATGGCCCCATGAAGGTATCCAGCTAGGGTTCCGACTCGCGCATGAGATGGAAGCCCACCGAGAGAGGAGGCCTTGGTTTAGGGCACCATCACAGCGGAGGCACCAGTGGTACCACTACCCGCTGAGCCACTGATACGACCAGCCCCAGCAGCAGAGAGTGCCCGCCGCTTGAGTGTGTTGCATGAGTTTTAGTGATAGAGGCCACCTTGGATCCGTGGAGAGACTGACCCACAGGCAGCCGAGGATTGGATGGAGGCTGTCGTCAGGCTTTTCATATTGGTAGGGACACCAGCTGACATTATGGCGATCCTTGTCGCGAGTCTTCTGCATGTAGCAGTAGGTAGATGGTGGAGCATGATGCTCTAGGTGCACAACGAGGCATCTCTTCTTTGTACAGACTTCGAGGGTCTCTTCCACTCAGAGTTTGTTCTCGCCACCCTTCATGCAGTGCGGATCCAAGAGTTACTTCATCTGCCGCAGGGCATCATGACATTAGCTCAGTACTCTGTGAGTTTTAATGACCTCTCGTGCTAGACCATAGACATGGTATGGGACCCATTATTCAGGGCCTGGAACATTGAGCAGGGATTGAGGCATGAGATCAGAGCTTCAATGATTCCTCTCAGCATCCCGATGCAGGCAGGGGTGCTAGAGAGAGCCTTTCTAGTGGAGAGATTTCTTGATAAGTAGTTATCGGTAGTGACACCCACCCTAGGGCGACTCGTAGCGGAGTATTCTACAGCTGATAGTAGAGAGTTGAAACAGAGGTCCAAGCGGACCAGTCCATTTGGTGGGTGACTTCAGGATATAGTTTCAGTTATGCGGGGCACCCAAAACAGATCCAGCAATCCGAGGTGTAGGTAGTGCTATGCATGCGGTGGAAAAGGTCAAATGGCTCGAGACTGTCTGACCTGCCATGCAGACGATCCGCAGACATTAGAGGGACCTCCTAGGAAGAGGCAGAGGTTTGACCGTGGTTGATCATCAGGAGAGGGAGGACGATGCATAGGAGCTAGACGAGCGGCGGGTGGTGGACGACGTTTCGAGGCTCTAACACCACCACCACCAAGAGGTCCACCCCGACCATAGGGAGCTGGCGGGTAGAGGCAGGATCAGCTCCAGGCAGTGGAGTCTTATGACCACGGTGCACCTGAGATGATTTGAGGTACTATCTGTGTCTAGTCCACCCTTTCTGCAGTACTTATAGACATAGGTGTGAGTCATTCTTTTATTTCCACTGCCCTTGTTCGAATCTCGGATATTCCGACGGATCCGTTGGCTCGATCCTTATGGCCAGAGACTCCTATGAGAGAAGAGTTGATGATTACACACTGGTTCTGGTAGTGTGAGCTTACTGTAGGAGGTGAGAGCTTCGTCTGGGATCTACTTGTAGCAGTTTGGAAGCCTTATGACGTCATCTTGGGTATAGACTTGTTGTCTACAGTCCATTCTCAGATTGACTGCATTAGGTGAAAGGTACGGTGTATCCGCATGGATGGGAGTAGGTTCGCCTTGACCAGTGAGAAGGGAGCCTTAGCAGCACATGATGGACTTACACAGAGGTGAGGGAAGTCGATCACAGATCAGTTGGCTAGTCTCATCCTTGGAGCAGTTGATGTACAGAGTCTGAGTTTTCCTGTTGTGGTGGATCATTATGCAGACGTTTTTCCTGACAACGTTCTAGGACTACCTCCTCACAGAGAGGTATACTTATATATAGACCTGTAACCCGAGACATCACCGATATCTACTCCAGTATATCGGATGGCTCCGGCTGAGCTTCGTGAGCTACGGGTCCAGTTGGAGGTCTTACAGAGAAAGGGATTCATCCGACCCAGTGTTTCACCCTGGCCTTCTCTGATTCTGTTCTCCAAGAAGGCATATGGGAGATTATGACTATGTGTTGACTACTGTCTCCTAAATCAGGTGTCCATGAAGAATAAGTTTCATATACCTAGGATTAACTACCTCTTTGATCAGCTCAAGGGAGCACGTTGGTTCTCGAAGAAAGACCTCAGGTCAGGCTATCATCAGCTCAGAGTTCAAGATGAGGACGTGCAGAAGACGACCTTCAGGTGTCTGTATACCCACTACGAGTTCTAGGTTATGCCTTTCGGCATAAACAATGCAGAAATAGTGTTCATGAGTGTGATGAACATGATCTTCCAGCCTTACCTTGATCGTTTTGTCAAATTCTTCATCTACGACATACTGATTTACTCGACTACTGAGGAGGAGCATGCCGACCACTTGTGGGTTGTACTGGATACACTCCGAGAGCACTAGTTGTATGATAACCTATCGAAGTGCTAGTTCTAGATTCGAGAGGTACACTAATTGGGACACGACATCTCGGAGGCGGAGTTGCAGTGGATCTAGTGAAGATAGAGGCAGTGCTTTCTTGGGAGCCACCTAGGAACATGACGGAGGTGTGGAGTTTCCTAGGTCTGGCTAGATACTATCGGAGATTTGTGCCAGACATTTCTAGAGTTTCAGCACGGCTTTCAGCTTTGACGAACATGGGGAAACCCTTCGTGTGGTTAGTTAGATGTCAGCAGAGCTTTCAAGAGCTGAGGTAGTGGTTGGACCAGTGCAAACATCTTGAGGCTACCAGAGGAGGGAGTTGAGTACGTAGTTTATAGCGATGCTTTAGGGACTGGAATCTAGTGTGTCCTGATGCAGGAGTGAGCGGTGATTGCGTATGGTCCACGGAAGTTGAGACAGCACGAGAAGAACTATGCTACCCATGTCCTGGAGTAAGCAGCAGTGGTCTTCGCCTTGAAGATGTGGAGACACTATCTAATGGGCGAGCACTTTACAGTCTACTCTAACCACCAGATTCTCAAGTACATCTTCTCGCAGAAGGACCTGAACCTGAGACAGTGGCGATGGCTCAAGTTCTTCCAGGACTATAACTTTTAGGTAATCTATACTCCTGGGAAGGGGAACGTTGTGGCTGATGCTCTCATCAGTAGATCAGGAATTTAGCTACCAAGAGAGGCGAAGGAGTAGCTAGCCGCATTGCAGATATCATTTGTGGATAGGCGATGGAGAAGCCTTTATACAGTCACTCACAGTCACTCCTCCGCTCCTATAGTGAGTCAGAGAGGGAACAGTGGTGGGACATTTACTGTGAGATGTGACGTGCTCAGATATCCATTAGGTAGGCATCTGATGGAATTTTTGAAGCAGGTGAGCATGGAATCCTCTTCAGGGGACGTACGATGGTACCAGTTGCACTACAGGAGGAGGTGCGGAGGGAGTTCCACACTTCCCCTCTAGCGGTATATCAAGTAGTGGTGGAGATTTAACAGGATCTCAGATGACAACACTGGTGGCCGGGCATACAGAAGACTGTAGAAGAGTTCGTTTCAGGATGCATCACTTTTCAGCAAGTGAAGGAGGAGCACCATGTACCAGCACGCTTGGTACAACCCTTAGAGGTCCCGGAGTGTAAGTGGGATGGGTTATATATGGATTTCGTGAAGGGGGTTCAACGTACATCCAAGGGACATGACTCTATTTGGGTGATCGTAGATCGACCCACCAAGTCGGCCAACTTCCTACCGATCAGAGAGAAGGGATCAGTACAGAGTTTGGGACGCCTCTACGTTCAAGAGATCGTATGGCTTCACGGTGTGCCATCGACTATCGTTTCCGATCGAGATGCTCATTTCACTTCCTGGCTATGGAAGGGGTACAGGAGGCTTCTGGGATGTAGCTACGTCTGAGCACCGCCTTCTATCCTCAGATGAACTAACAGACTAAGAGAACCATACAGACACTCAAGGACATGCTCTGTGCATGTGTCCTTGACTTTGGTCACAGCTGGGCGAATCACCTACCCTTGGTGGAGTTTCCATACAACAATAGTTACCACTCTAGCATCGGGATGGCACCATATGAGGTATTGTATGGCCGACCTTTCCGGTCACCTCTGTGCTGGACTGACCCTGGGGAGTCAGCACTTGTAGGACCAGAGATGGTTTAGGCTACAACAGAGAAGGTGCAGATCATCCAGGAGCAGATGAAGACTGCACAGAGCAGAAAAAAGTCCTATAATGATAGGAGGTGGAGACCACTAGAGGTCGAGGATGGCGACCACGTCTTCTTATGCGTCTCACCTTGACGGGGTCTATAGAGATTTGTCCGGGGGGCAGTTATCTTCACGTTTCATCGGACCATTCTAGGTCCTCAGCAAAGTAGGCGATGTGGATTACCGCCTGACCCTTCCACCTCAATTCCACCGGGTGCATGCCGTCTTCTACGTATCTCACCTAAGGAGATATATGCACGACCTGAACCACATCATCGATCACGGGGAGCTGGACATCGATGAAGAGGTGACATTTACGGAGGTCGCAGTGGAGATTGAGGATCGTCAGGAGTGGGTCCTACGTGGATGGTCGATTCCTCTGGTGCGCATTCACTGAAAGCACTAGAACCTCCATGAGAGAACGTGGGAGCGGGAGGCACATATGCGAGCTTAGTATCCCCATTTGTTTTCCTAGTGTGTGTTTTAGCTTTACGGGGACGTAAAGTCCTGTGGTGGGTGTAATGTAACGACCCAGAATTTCCAAGGGATTTGTTTCCTTATTCTTTGTCATTTTACGAGTCTGTGTCTTCTGACGGAACTAGATTCCAAGGCCCGGTGAGCCAATAATCAATTTCTGAAGTTTTGTTCAGGTACCTTTAGTAATAGTACGTGTGGGTTTTTCTATCTTTTCCACAGGTGCTCGGAATTTAAATATGAGGGCACCGATGAACTCACAACGCCAATATACTCTTAAGGGGACATTTACTGTAGTTTCGTTTTATGCGGGTTGAGAGTTAATATATAAGGTTTTAGAATGAAATGAATAAAATGAATAAAATTGTGGAACATAGTTTTATTTAAGTTGGGTGTTTATTTTCCCCCTAGGGGAGTGAGTGGTGGGGCCCACACCCACATAACCTTCCATGGGAGGATATTTGTGATCTCGGGCCCAAACTATTTCCCAACCTTTCATCTCCCCCATAAATCCTCCCAACTCCCTTGAACATTTCTTTATTAATTCTTTTTGACAACTCCTCCTCTTTAATATAAAGAGCCTCTCCATCTCCCTCTCTCCCATTAATGTTTGCCTACACATTTAATAAATGGAATGATTCTTTGAATTAATTTGATTTTTTTGGAATTTCTTTAAAGTGGGAGAAGTTTTTATTTAATATTTTCATAGAAAATATTTTTGGTGGGGGAACCTCTAGAGATTTAGAAGGGACACATTATTCCAAGAAGAATAACTTTCTCCCGCGATGAAGAACGCTCTACGATTCGAAGAACGTGAAGTCTCCAATGATGCTTCTTCTTGGGGTGAACTATGATGTCAATGGAATCGACACAGTTCTTCCACGATGCCCGACTACTGCGACGTTCGTCTTCTGTGATGCTCGACGATGTGCGACATCTTTTCGAGGTATGGGGAATTATGTTCAATTTTAATTGATTAAAATTTTTCTTATTCATCATTGAAAATTATGGTCTATTCATGGCCTTTTGATACCGCATAACGCAGAGGAAGAGAGCCAAAAAAACACGGCCAGATGGCCCTTCGATTGTTTTTGGCATCTTTGGCGGCGGGAATGAGATGCGATGGCGATGAAGGGAAGCAGCGGCCGTGAGATGGCCGCTGGCGGAAGAACCATGACCTGCAACCGTGGGCCCCTCAACCAACAATGAACCGGCGATCTAAAGCCGGCCTGGCCAAAAAAGAGCTGTTGCGCCACAAGCGGGCACCACACTAGGAAAGACAACGGATCGCGTTCCGCAGGCTGCGCGGCGGGAGAACCGGCAGCAGGCCGCCAACCGGGCTGAGAAGAACTGCAGCTCTAGGAGGGCGCTGCGCTAGACAAACCGTGGCCCGCCCAAGCAGGCTGCTTGAACCGGGTAGGCCAACCGGTTTGGGACAGTGGCACTGCTTGGTGATGCTAGTTCGGGTAGCCAGGGGACCGCTTCCCCCTCGGACCGCTCGGCCAGCCGGCCGAGCCGCGGCTGAGCCGCATCCTATTGGGCCGGGCCGAGCCGCTGCCGGGTCGCACAGCCCTGGGCCGGGCCGTGCCCCCTCAGGCTAGAAGGCACCCCTTCGGGATGGTCCGCACATTTCATTGGGCCGGTCTGACCCCCTGTCGGGTCAGACCCTCCAAAACTGGGTTGACCCGACACGCCAGCCCACTGGGATTAACGGGTCAGGCCCATTTTCACTTAAGGGTGAATATCTAGAAGACCGCGCATCTGATAGATATGTCATCAATGACACTGGGTCCCTCGTGATGTGGCGGTCCTTTTTCAATAATCTAAGTGAGTTCTTGATAACTTTGGAAAATGGCCGGGTTTGGAATGAGCGTATTTCCAACCTGGCCCCTGGAACGGAAAAGACAATATCTTTTAGACCGGGCGTCCGATTGACGTGTCTTCTATCATTTCGGGTTCCTTTTGAAGAGATGGAACATCGGGATACATAAAATCTAGACTTTGTAATAGTTTATGTATTGAACCCTTGTATCGAGGAGCGGACCCTCCTAGAATCGAGTATGTTGTGTGCAGGAATCCTAGAGCTGGCTGCATCTGTAACGACTACCATACTGGAATCCTCCATGGGTTGGGAGATGACGAAAACTTTACTGGAATCCTTTGTGGGTTCGGTGATAATGAAAACTATATTGGATTCCTCTGTGGGTTCGGAAACATCAAAAACTGTACTGGAATCCTCCATGGGTTCGGCATCGACGACAACTGTACTGGAATCCTCCGTGAGTTCGACAGCAATAAAAAATGTACTGGAATCATTAGTGGGTTCAGCAGCAATGATGAATCAGTGACTTCATCTGATCATCTACATCTCTATACGAAGGATGTGTACCTGTGTGAGCTGAGTCTTGACTTTCAATCATTACCATCGGAGTGACTGACTTCTTTCCTGTGTGGACTTGGATGTGCTTGGGCTTGAGAGTTGGAGATGAACTGGGATTGATGACTTAGGTATATATATGGGCATATACCTAAGTATAGTTGGTTGATACATCATGATTGTATCTTTTCTTTGTGGTTTATCCTTCGTGGATTCTGGGAGACCTTTGTGGGTCTTCGGGTCCCTTCTGAGTATTGTTATACTCACCCCTGCATGGGCTATGCCTGCACTACGTTGTGATGGATGCAGACGATGGACATCACTGATCGTGGTAGAGACTAGTGGAGTTGGACGATACCCAGAGGTAGACCACTTGGCGGGATGTACACAGAGCAGACAGATGGACCCGAGGTACTGAGGATACCATCTATACCCACCCTACAGGTGGGATTCCCAGAGGATGAATCAATAGTTGCTACTTTGCTTTACTACTGTTGCAATAGAATTTTAGTTGTACTGTACTTTTTAGTTTGGTTTGTACTCTAGCCCATTTACCTTTCAGCACTTACTTTGTATTCAGTATTACTTTGTGCTTACTTCATCTTGTGTACTCTGTTGTGTTTTTTTACTATCATAAATGAAAGGTGTTCCTTTTTTATTGGGATTTACACCTTTGGTGCTAGTCTCCATCCCCTGGCCTCTAGAAGGCGGGGTTGGGGTAGTTACGGCACATGCCATGAGGACGGGTCGTGAAAATTATAAATAAATTACCATTATGTAGGTAATTGGTTTAGCTTTCTAATAAATATTTATAGTCGAATTTATCTTATGTATAACCCTAAATTAAAAAAGTTTTAGTTATTAAACATTGATTTTAACTCTTTTAACTTTTATTTAAATAAAATAATAATAAAAAGTATTATTTTTACCGTTAATTACCCTATTTACTTTTAACTGTGGTAAATAAAAGTAAAAAGTTACCATTCACCAAAAATTATATTCATCTTATTGAACCACATTTTACTTAATGATATCAAGTCTGTCTCTAGTATTTTCTAAATTCAACTCACAGAAGTTGAAAAATTATGTTTTATGTAAATTTGCTAATGCTCCTAGGAGTTGGGTAAAAGAAGGTAAAAAATAAAATAAACTTTTTATATATCTAAAATTTTTATAATCTAACTCCACTGAATTACATTGAACATATATAGGTATTATGTATCTATTTTTACCTAATATAGATTTAAATAAAATAAATAAATATTTAAATAAAAATTCAGTTTTAAACAAGTACTCCATGTTTTTCACTATTCATCAAAAATTGAATGTTTTCAGAAAAATACAAAAAATCACCCTATTCTAATTTGCATATTCTAAATCCAAAAATGAAATCCATTTTGAATGATAAAATTTATAAAATTTCAAAAAGTGGGTATTACTATTCATAACAACTAGTTTGATTAGTTGTGGTGTGTTAGAACTCAAAGTTGCATACAACACACGCTATTGTATTATTCAAAGAGAAGCGTACTGTGGAAGCTTGGGGTGTTAAATTCTCCACTCCTTAAAATAATTTCATCCTCAAAATTTCTAGAATATTACTGCATAAAAAGACTCAGGTGGTTCCTCATCATATGTTCCTCAGGTTCCCACGTTGCCTCTTCCATCTTATGGTTTCTCCATGGAACCTTTACCAGACGAGTCGTCCCGTTTCTCAGCACTTGTTCTATTATATGAAGAACCATTACAGGCTCTTCGGAATAAAGAATATTGTGTTCCAGTTCTAATTCCTCCTAGGAGAGTACATGCGTGGGGTTAGGAATATATTTTCTCAACAGTGATACGTGGAAAAAATTGTAAACTTTGGAGAGACTTGAAGGCATTTCCAAACAATAGGCTACAACCCCAATTTGTTATATGATTTAGAAACATCCGATGTACTTAGGGCTTAATTTACCCTTCTTACTGAAACGTATAACACCTTTCCAAGGAGACACAATCATGAAATCAGGATCTCCTACCAGAAATTCAAAAGCCTTCCTTCGGTTATCGGTATAGCTCCTCTTCCTACATTGATCAGCTTTGATGTGTGTTTGGATTACCTTCACCTTTTCCATCATTTCCTCCAAATGTTCTGGGCCTATGTGTTTTTTTTCATCAACACCATCCCCACTGGTCGGTGTGCAACATATCATTCTGTGTAACCCTTCATATGGTTCCATCTGAATGCATGAATGGAAGCTATTGTTATAGGAAAATTCTACTAGAGGTAAATATTGATCCCACATACCTTTAAAGTCAAATGAGAATGTTCTGAACATGTCTTCTAAGGTTTGAATAGTCCATTCTGATTTTCCATCAGTTTGGGGGTGGTAGGAAGTGCTCAAATGAAGTTTAGTATCCAGGGGTTTCTGAAGACTATTCCAGAATCTTGATGTAAAACGTAGATCATGATCAGAAATAATGGATAGAGGTACTCCATGAAGTCACACAATTTCATTAATATATAGTCTTGCTAGACGTTCAAGTGGTAAATATTCCCTTATAGCAATAAAATGTGCTGACTTGGAAAGATGATCAACAATGACCCATATTTCATCGTTCCTTCTAGGATTCTTTGGTAGTCCCCTGAAAAAGTCCATCATAATACTATCCCATTTCCACTCACGTATGGGAAGAGGTTTTTTGACTCATCCATGCTTATTCCTTCTCGCTTTCACTTATTTACAAACCATACATCTTGACACAAAATCAGCAATCTCCTGCTTTATGTTGTCCCACCAAAAATGTGCCTTCAAATATCATTACATATTAGTGCTACCAGGATGTATAGAGAAATTGGAACTATGAGAATCATCCAACAATTCAATTTTTAGATCATGTATATCAGGAACACAAAGACTCTTCCCAAATTTCAAAATTCCATCTTCATACACAAAGTCAGTCAATCACCCATCATTCATAGCTTTAATCTTTTTTTTGAAATTCTTCATTATCGACCTGAGAACACTTTATCATTTCTAGTAAATATGTTTTTCCAACCATTTGAAAAAGTATTGACATTTCACCTTATATGGTTATCCCCATGTCCAACATTACTAGATCATTGTATATAGAACCCTTTTCACCTCTCATCTTGTTCAGAACTCCATGATCCATTCTGCTCAAATCATCTCCCACCTTATTTTCCTTCCCCAGGAGGTATTGCATAGTTCAATGATAATCCTTCAGTAGTTCAAGCCATCTCCTTTGCCTCATATTGAGTTTTTTCTATAAGAAAATATATTTCAAACTCCTGTGATCGGTATATATCTCACATATTTTACCATAGAGATAATGTATTCATATCTTCAAAGAAAATATTATAGATGCTAACTCAAGATCACTAGTATGATACTTTTTCTCATGAATATTCAGCTGTCATGATTCATAGGAAATAACACTATCATTCTGCATAAGGACTAAACCAAGTCCTTTCTTTAATTCATCACTACAAATAAAAAACCCATTATTCCCCGATGGTAGAGTCAATATAAGAGCATTGACTAATATTCTCTTCAGTTCTTCAAAAAATTATTCACATTCTGTTGTCCAAACAAATTTCACCCCTTTACATGTGAGATTGTTTAATGGGTTAGCCAATTAGGCAACATTCTGGATGAAACGCCGACAATAACCTGGTAAACCAATAAAATTGCATACCTTAGTTATACTTGTAAGTGCTGACCATTCTTGGATTGCTCTTATCTTAGAAAGATCAATAGAGATTCCATCCTTAGAGACAATATGGCCAAGATAAGAATTCTCCTGAAGCCAGAATTCACACTTGGTAAACTTCCCATATAATTCATGTTTTCTAAGAGTCTTTAGAATAATGTGAAAATGATTTTCATTCTCTTCATATCATTTGGAGTATACCAAGATATCATCAATAAATGCCAATACAAAGTCATCAAGATAATCCTCGAAAACTCTATTTATCGGATCTATGAAGACATAGGGTGCATTAGTCAATCCAAAAGGCATTACTGTAAACTCGTAATTACCATACCATGTTCGGAATGCTTTTGTTGGAAAGTCTTCCTTCTTCACACACAACTGATGACATCCAGATCGAAGGTTAATCTTTGAAATTTATTGAGCTCCATGATGTTGGTCGAATAAATCATCAATGTGAGGTAGGGGATACTTGTTCTTTATTGGTATAAAATTTATCCCCCTGTTGTCAATGCACAACCTCATAGATCCATCTTTCTTCTTAAAAAAAAGAACAGGGGCTCCCCATGGAGAAACAATAGGGAAAATAAATCCCTTATAGCTCATTTCCTCTAGTTGTTTCATTAGTTCCACTAATTCTATAGTGGCCATTCTATATGGGGTCTTCGATATGGGCCTCAAACCAAGAATTATGTCAATGGAAACACAATTTCTCATTCTGGAGGATGTCCAGGTAATCCTATAGAAACACATCGACATATTCTTGAACAATAGGTATATCTTATATTTGAAAATTCATTTCCTTACCAACAGTTATTTCATTATCTTCCTCCCCAATAATTTAATTTAGTTGATCTACTAGCGGTGGATCTAGATAAGAATTATGTCATGATGTTTCTGCTCTAAAGATAAGGCAGTCCTTATCATTATAAAAAATTGTAACATCCTTCTTCTTACAATAATTTTTCGCATCATAGTCCGAAATCCAATCCACACCCAGTATTATATTAAATTCAATTATGGGTATGATGATGAGATCAACAGATAAATAACGTCTATATGCCTTAATGGGAACTGATTCACAAAATCTTTATTGCAAAGATACTTCCCATAGGAGTTTTGATTGACAACTCCCTTGTTAAATCAAATTGTAAATAATTAATTTTCTTAGAAAACTGGAATGATATGAAACTTTATGATGATCTAGAATCAAATAAAGCATTTTCTAAACATGAGGAAACAATTAAATTACCTACCACCATGTCTTTTGGAGCTTTTACCTTAGCAGTAGTGATAACATAAGCTTGGCCTGAATCCTTTGGACTTTTCTAATGTAAGTTCCCTATATGCTTAGGAAATTCCTTTTCATAATGCCCCTTTCTCTAAAATTATAGCATTCAACATCGATAGCCTCTTTCTTCCCCTTGCAATCACGGTCATTGTGGCCTTTCTCACCACATTTGTAACAGACTACCATTCCCTTCAGGAAAGTTCCAGGTTATTTCATCCTAAAATTACTCTAGGATGGATATTGAAATTTTCTGTTATTCCCCTTATTTTTATTTCTATAGTGTTCAGCAGATATTATCTTCTCTTTCTTTGATAAAAAGTCATAAGTATTAGAGAATTCATTTTCTATCTTGATAGAAAATGAGACAATATCTTCGTACGATGACAAGGATTGTGAGACTAATTCTTGACGGAGAAATGGTTTTAAACCATCAAAGAAACGATCATTCTTACTTCTTGGGTTATGTATATAATCTGCAGCATACCTCTCTAACCTTGTAATGTTAGGTTCATACTTTACGACATTCTCATCCTCCTTTCACCTCAGACTCAGAAATTGTCTTTCCATATATGCTCAATTGTCATGAGGAATGTCTTTTTCTATGAAAATTTCTTTATACTCCCTCTTTTCCATATTTGATACTTCATCTTATTCCGTTTTGTTTTGAATCAATTACCACTATTGATCAACATCTCCAGTGAGTCGGCAAACATCCATGAAAACTTTTTCCCTTTCGCTACTCCCCAATGAATGGAATATTTTCTCTAAATAATTTATTCATTTCTCACCTAATAGAGGATTTGTGCACCCATTTAATGTTTGTGGTTATTGTTTCATAAAGAAATCTATCATTGATCCTCCACACTACGGATCCAGGTGCTCAATATGGGTAAGATTATTATTCATAACCTGCGTGAGTTATCTCGGAATGGTGATTAGCTGATCAGCACCAGTTACATCACCAACTCCGCTATAATTATCTTGAGTAGGAGAGAAATATCTACATGGAGTGCATGCATTGATACAGTTTCCATTCCTTCTGCTAGGTGCCATTTCTAAACAATGGCTTAAACTAGATTAGTTTATCAATCGCAGTACATAAATCCAAACTTTTAAAACACTTAATATAAATTGAACAGTTTATGGAAATAATCCATAATTGTAAAAATGTTTTCTTTGAGGAAGTATATACACATAAACACTTCATAATGGTTTTTAAATAAAATGATAATTATCCTAATCATATCCCCTGGGAGTGTCATAATAAAGAGTTCAGTAAGGCCTATTGTTGTGCACCAGTTCCCATTCGAGTCTAGATGAAAGCGGTTTTTTTCACGTTTTACCCCTAGGTACATCTGTGTCAGAGCTGTCTCTACCTGACCATAACAAAATAGGGATGTATTGCTTGGAAAACTCAAAAAATCTCTACAAAACCAAAATTCTAGGAAGTTCCTCTATACAAATCCTCAAAGTCTATCTTAGGGATATGTGCTCTAATCAGAGTTTATCTAAATCTTGTTTCCAAGGTTTTTACTAATATTCCTTTGATACCAACTATAACGACCCAACCCTTGAAGCCTAGAGTTGGTGAATTATTAAGTATCATCGGAATGATCAAAAAAGTTCATGTCTCGAAAGAATGACTAGTTTAGTAGAATTGGAAGTACTAGATACATTCTTAAGGTTTACATTACATCATAAAATGTAAAAATACAACAACATTGATTCCATAGAAAACACTGAGATCCCATATAGAATACCTGCATGTTATTCATAATATACTTCTTCGCATCTTGGAAAAAATAAAATATAGAAAGGGGTGAGCATAGATGCACAGTAAAGATAACAATATAGCAGAAACTTGCATAAATATGCATAAACATTTAAGGCAATGTATAAAACTAAAACAAAATTCTTTTCAACCTAAAATTCATCATAATATAGAAAATATAAATATAAATAATTCCATTTAAATAATCACATTGAAATTATACTAGTCGAATAATCACATGAAAAATCAATAGCAACTTTCATAATGATGGAATGCATAATGTCGGGATTCATAACCACATAGTCAAGGCCTTGTGCCAAGACTACAAATAAGATTTTGTCAATCCTTGTGCCAAGACACTAGTTTGTCTCATGAGACCTACCGATGCATCGAGGAGTTATAGCGGGCTCCACCAGTCATTTACTAAGTCCAATTAATTCCTCATATGAAAAGGTTTAAACATAACATAAACATTCATATAATAACTGGCATATGAAATGTCAAAACTTTATCCATAAACCATTAATGGTATGAAAGAACACATCCACAGTCAAACATATCACAAAACCTTCAATACAATATGGAAGTTTTGTATCATAATAAATTAACATAAAATCCATCAAAGGATGTTGACATAGAAGAAATCAAAGCCTTTTTAGAGAAATATCTCTTTCTATTTTGAAATCATTAAAAAGTTATGTAATTATAAAGGAAAACATTTATATTTGAAATTATTTTTATAAGCATGTATGGGAAGCTTCGACATTGTTATAATCGCCCAATATAGTCGCTTTTGCCGTATATGTTAAAAGAATATTCTTACCTTAATTTTTTCGAAAAGGTCATAAAGTACCTTTTTTGGAAAATAACGGAATGATTCCCTTAAAACCATTTTATAAAAAGTAAAACAAGGGTATAAATGAATTCAAACCATATTCTAGTAAATAGTAAAAATGTTTTTTAGTACATTTTTATGAAACATGGATTTCGATGATAAAGAGGTACCAATAGATACTAACATAAAAACAACCTCGGATAATAAAGAGATTGTGAAATTAACCCTTACCTTGTACATTTCCTTGGTCGAGGGTAGGTTAAACTCCTTTATAATGTTGAAATAATTTTTATTAAATTATAAAAGAATCTTGTACATGTAACGCCCCAGGTTTTATAAACTGGTCCAAGTAAACAATGTTGTGCTTTTTTTTATGTCTCTTGTGCTATTTTATTTTATGGTTTGTGTGCTGATAAAGAATTCGAGTGGAAATCAAACATGATGAATACGATAAACTGTTATATATTTAAAAGATACATTACTACAAGACCCATCTAATTGAAAGTACCCTGCACAAGACCTAACACAGCCACAGCAAGACTACAAAGAACCACAACACGGGCAATCGGATAGTCGTCATCTTCAGGGTCCATCAGTGTGAAAAGTATAACCGCCAGAATCACCGCGCACGCACTCAGCACCAAAGGTATGATAAGAGCCATCCGCCAAGGGTTCGGTGTTTTGAAAATATAAAACATCCAACCCCTTGCTTTTATAATGGACCTCTAAAAGGAATATGACCGTTTTTTTGACCGTTGGGTCCAATGGATAAAGTGCATCATTTTATAAAAAAATTGTCTTTATAACGCTTTTATAAAATTATGGTATTTCTTTTTTTTAATACAAAATATTAGAATTATATCTTCAAGTATTAAAAATAAAATAATATTTTTGCGAATGAATCTATCTTGATCATGATGATATTTATATGATGGAAAACTTGGTATTTTTAAAATGTGTCGAACATCAAGTCTATAGCGGTATCCGCAATAATTGAAAAAAATGTATCTTTTCGGATCTCGAAAACTATGTGTTTTAAATTAGAGAAAAACTACGGGTCTTTTAAACATAATTTTATAAATAAAAAATTAAAGTAAGTTACAAATTGGATTTTAATGGTTATAAGATACTAGTAGTTATAAAAGTGTTGTATTAAAAATACATATATATTTTTTTAAAAGAAAATAATAGTTATATCAAATAGTATCATTTGTTTACTTAAACTAAATGGGATTTTGGATTTGAAAATTATGAGAAAAAAGTACTCATTATGTTTTATAGAAAATCAAATTATAATGTTCTGGTTATATAAAAAAAATTTGAACTAGTATAATTTATAATTTTAGCATTTTTTAAACTTTTTTTACACGCTGTTTATACCCGGAGAAGCAGTTGTTGTCCGCGCGGTGGTCTCCCCCGTCCGTTTTCGCCAAGACCAATCCCGGTCGTTGTTATGTTTTAAAAATCCCTTTTTTTCGTTCGTCCGATCACCCCAAGGACGAAATCCCAACCATTGTTTGTTTTTTTTAAAACTGCTATTCGCGTCTTCTCCTACCTCGCGATGTGGACCCGCGAACCAGACATGGTTTGCCCGAGACGCCTCCCCCCACTGCTCATGTTGACCTCGCGCACCCACCTCCTTAGGCTCAGCCTAACCTCCCCCGTATCTTCTCCCTTTAAGAACTGAGAAACCCCAGTGAAAACGGGGACCTCCATAGCCAACCTGCGTCATCGCGACACCAGCCTCGCCGCCGCCTCGCCGTCGCCTCACCACCACGAACCACCTCCAGTTTCGCACCTCACCCCTGTGCACGACCACACTAGTTACGGCGCTGCACCGCTGGACACCAGGACGTCGCCTCACAGCGTCTCCAAGTGGCCGCGACCTCACCGGACTACCACCGGCCACCAAAGCTCCTCTTGGTTCACCGGCCACCCAGCAAGCCTCCCTCCGGCGAGCTCCTCCCTTGAGTGTAAGGGTGTTTTAGTGATTTTCGGTTTAATATAGAAAGTTATATATACTCGGTATATATATATATATGTATATACATATTCGATTTATTGTTATACGCATATATTCAACATGAAAACCCCACGGTTTAAGAAGAGTACTCTAATCTAAGGGTGTTTTCATGTTGTATGAAACCTAAACTATTATACCCACAATATATACAGAATATATATATATATATGTATATACAACTCATACGCTTCGGTTTTGAACAATTTTCAAGGGGTGTTTTCCTTCGTGATATAAAAAGGGATATCACTTTTAAGTTAGTTTTAATGATCCTATTTTACAAACCTAGAACTCAAGTTTAAGTGTATAGTGTGTTTATTATTTTGAATATATATATATATATATGCTTATACATCACTCAAACCCTTCTTTTAGGGTATCCAAGATAATTCAGTATTTTTATACTAAGAATTATACTTTTGAAAAAGGGTTTTTCTAAAATCAATTTCTAACAGGTTGGATTTTATGTAAGCTGTATATATTTATATAACTATATTCTTATGTAAGGTAATATGTTGGAATCAAATTCAGTTTTGTTGTTTAAGAGATGAATAGTTATCTTTGGAAAAATATTTTTTTTATATGCGAACATGGTTTTTGGTTTAAGTACAATTATGATATGGTTAATAACTAAGCTTTTACATGTTTATGTATTTAAAGTTTCATGAACATTTAAACCCCCACGTGGTTTTGAATTTCAAACTGAATAAATGATAAGTAGTTAGTGGTATTAAGATTTTAATTGTACCATGTTTAATTTATGAGGAAACCTATATATATAATTTGTGTATATACATCCTTATGTATGTATTTTTAAGATTAACATCTGAAAACCCTAGTTTCAAGAAATGGTTATGCATGTATAATTTTAGCGCTTTCATATGTTGTTTTATATTTTTGGGTCTAAGTATACACCAATGAACTTGATTAATGTCGCCCTTGAACTGACATGTGTGTTTTTTTAAGGATATGCTTATGCATGTTTTAAACTTTTTTTGAAAAGGATATGGATTTAAGGGTTGTGTTAATATGTAGAAATCCTCTATTAGTTTTATACCAAACTCGCTGCAATTATTTTTAGTGTGCAGAGTGTAACTGCAAATTCTATGACCAGTGAAGAATAATAATTAATGACAGGTATTATTTTTTTAAAGTGGTTTATTTCCGAGTGTCATAATTTTAAAGATTGTGAGTGTTTATTATTTTATTACCAAGAATGTCGCAGTAATTATTAGTGAATGGAGATTTGTTGCAAGTACTGTGACCTGTGAAGAACAATAGTTAATGCTAAGTAGTTCATTTCCATATACTGGAATTTTAGAAACTCATCATTTAATAACCCTTGGGAGCAAGTCTCACACATTCATCATTTTATGTGCTTAAATAATTGTTCTACGCACATAGTATGCTTGCTTAACCATGCCTTCTTTTATTCCATATTTTCAGGTTTATCTGTCATATCATGTATTTGTAAACCATTTATGTAATTGTTACCTTATACATATTATTCATGCATATGACTCAACATGAAGAGGAACTAAGAACTAAAATTACCCAAAGTGGTATGGGACACCTTGGGTAATGAGAAATGAAAATGGTATTACCCAAAGTGGTATGGGACACCTTGGATAATATGAAATGAAAATTAAATATTCAAAGTGGTATGGGACACCTTGAATATCTGACCCTATCATCATGTGAGAAATGTATGGGACTACCCGGAATGGGGTCCGGTAAGAAGAAAACCCTCCAGGTTGGGGACTGGTTAAAGTAAGCCCTCCGGGTTGGAGACCGGTAAAAGTAAGCTCCTCGATGCATCGATAGTTCTCGAGACAGTCAGATTGGGTTTTTACCCTTAGGTCATGGCACAAGGCCTTGACAAAGAGACCATGAGTCCTTCAGCATACATTTCTTTGTTTATGACCAACCTGGTGATTATTTTGATTAGAGGAATAACCTTGGTTATAGAACCTTACCTATAAGTATCAGATAAAAAAAAGAAACACAAGACATATGATATGGCAATGTTCATGCATGACCAATTTCTTTTCCATAACTTCATTTCAAATGTTGTATTCCAATTAACATGTCATAATGTTCATATTTTGTGTAGATGATGCGCTTGTGCATGACTTTGATGACATTTTCATCTTGTTGTTCATACACACCTTTCTTGTTTATGGACACTTTACATCGTGCAACCCATGCCTTTTTATTATTATGCTTATCTTGTTTACTAATTGAGTTACCGCTAAGTGTTCTAGTGCATAAGTATGAAGTGCTTTAACTCTGATGTATCAACCTTTGTTTAGTCTTGATGTTTTTCTTTTAAGAAATTTCCTAAGTATGGAAAAGTATTTTTCAACGTAGTTTTAAAAAGCTGTATTTAAGTATTTTCAAAAACCCCTTACTGAGTATTTCAATGCTCACCCTATGTTTTATGTTAAATTTTTATAGGTTGATAGAGCCTTTCCTAGACTTGGATGTTTGTTCCTAGCTCAGAAAATGAAGAAGCAAAGCTGTTGTCCCTGATTCTCCAGGATCTAAACCAGAAATTTCCTCCTGATGGGTTATGATGTGTGACTTATTTGTCTCATTTGTGAGAAATAAATTACACACCATAACCATAGCACCGGCTCTGGGATACCAGGGTCGGGTTGTCACAGTTGGTATCAGAGTAATGGTTTAGTCAACCTTGGAAAATTAGGACAACAAAAAAACATTAATAATGTTTTACTAAGTAGGGTTTTTTCTTAAACTTCTCAGATGGCAAGACAGCGAACCACGCCTAGACTCTTGACTCTCCCTACAGAAATCATAGAGACTATTGTAGCAAAATCCTGCTCAACATGTTACCAACCTTTTGTTAACTTACGACTCACGTGCCAAACCCTCTATGAAATATCGAAAAGCTCGAATGTCCTTCGAATCTTCCGAGGGTCAGAAGTTGTGTATAACCTAATGGCTAGTGCGATGTTTGAGAATTATAAAAAGAAAGGAAAGAACTATGAGGGACTTTTCTTGTGTTTCACCATGAACAATAAATGGTTGGCCTTCCCGGCATTTGGAGAAGCTGCAAAGAAGTTGGACTTCCGCACAGTCTTTATGTACCAAATCCTGTGCTTCAGCATGCTTGGGGAGCTCTGCGATTTTGGATCTTTCATAGAATCCTTCAATTATGAAATGGTTCGGGAGATCTTTAGGAACCAAATCCAAGCGGATGTCGCGAAGCTTGATGTCACTCGTTCTCATCTCTGGAAACCCACCTTTATCAAACGGGAGCTTGGCTTCAACCACGACCCACTTTTCCAAAAATGTATTTGGGAAGAGGAGACCCACAAGCTCTGTTCAGCCCTGGGGATTGAGTTGAATAGTAACTTCTTCCATGGGCCTTGAAGGTAAAGGGACATCACCAAGGGTGTCAAAGAAGATGTGTGAGTAAGTCAGTGTATGTACGCCGATCGAATTGCGAGGACGCAATTCTTTTAAGAAGGGGATAATGTAACGCCCCAGGTTTTATAAACTGGTCCAAGTAAACAATGTTGTGCTTTTTTTTGATGTCTCTTGTGCTATTTTATTTTATGGTTTGTGTGCTGATAAAGAATTCGAGTGGAAATCAAACATGAAGAATACGATAAACTGTTATATATTTAAAAGATACATTACTATAAGACCCATCTAATTGAAAGTACCCTACACAAGACCTAACACGGCCACAGCAAGACTACAAAGAACCACAAGACGGGCAATCGGATAGTCGTCATCTTCAGGGTCCATCAGTGTGAAAAGTATAACCGCCAGAATCACCACGCACGCACTCAGCACCAGAGGTATGAGAAGAGCCATCCGGCAAGGGTTCGGTGTTTTGAAAATATAAAACATCCTACCCCTTTCTTTTATAATGGACCTCTAAAAGGAATATGACCGTTTTTTTTACCGTTGGGTTCCAATGGATAAAGTGCATCATTTTATAAAAAAATTTGTCTTTATAACGCTTTTATAATATTATGGTATTTCTTTTTTTTTTAATACAAAATATTTGAATTATATATTCAAGTATTAAAAATAAAATAATATTTTTGCGAATGAATCTATCTTGATCATGATGATATTTATATGATGGAAAACATGGTATTTTTAAAATGTGTCGAACATCAAGTCTATAGCGTTATCTGTAATAATTGAAAAAAAATGTATCTTTTCGGATCTCTAAAACTATGTGTTTTAAATTAGAGAAAAACTACGGGTCTTCTAAACATAATTTTATAAATAAACAAGTAATGTAAGTTATAAATTGGATTTTAATGGTTATAAGATACTAGTAGTAATAAAAGTTTTGTATTAAAAATATATATATATTTTTTTAAAAGAAAATAATAGTTATATCAAATATTATCATTTGTTTGCATAAACTAAAATGGGATTTTGGATTTGAAAATTATGAGATAAAAGTACTCATTATGTTTTATACAAAATCAAATTATAATGTTCTGGTTATATAAAAAAAATTTGAACTAGTATAATTTCTAATTTTAGAATTTTTTAAACTTTTTTTTAACATGCTGTTTATACCCGGAGAAGTAGTTGTTGGCCGCGCGGTGGTCTCCCCCGTCCGTTTTCGCCAAGACCAATCCCGGTCATTGTTATGTTTTAAAAATGCCTTTTTTTTCATTCCTCTGATCACGCCGAGGTCGAAATCCCAACCATTGTTTGTTTTTTTTAAAAATTGCTATTCGCATCTTCTCCTACCTCACGACAGGGACCCGCGAACTAGACATGGTTTGCCCGAGATGCCTCCCCCCACTGCTCACGTTGACCTCGCGCACCCACCTCCATAGGCTCAGCCTAACCTCCCCCGGATCTTCTCCCTTTAAGAACTGAGAAACCCCAGTGAAAACGGGGACCTCCGGAGCCAACCCGCGTCACCGCGACACCAGCCTCGCCGCCGCCTCGTCGTCGCCTCGCCACCACGAACCACCTCCAATTTCGCACCTCACCCCTATGCACGACCACACTAGTTCCGGCGCTGCACCGCTGGACACCAGGACGTCGCCTCACAGCGTCTCCAAGTGGTCGCGACCTCACCGGACTACCACCGGCCACCAAAGCTCCTCTTGGTTCACCGGCCAGCCAGCAAGCCTCCCTCCGGCGAGCTCCTCCCTTGAGTGTAAGGGTGTTTTAGTGATTTTCGGTTTAATATAGAACATTATATATACTCGGTATATATATATATATATATATGTGTATATACATATCCGATTTATTGTTATACGCATATATTCAACATGAAAACCCCACGGTTTAAGAAGAGTACTCTAATCTAAGGGTGTTTTCATGTTGTATGAAACCTAAACTATTATACCCACAATATATACAGAATATATATATATATATGTATATAGAACTCATACGCTTCGGTTTTGAACAATTTTCAAGGGGTTTTTTTCTTCGTGAAATAAAAAGGGATATCACTTTTAAGTTAGTTTTAATGATCCTATTTTACAAGCCTAGAACTCAAGTTTAAGTGTATAGTGTTTTTATTATTTTGAATATATATATATATATATATGCATATACATCATTCAAACCCTTTTTTTAGGGTATCCAAGATAATTCAGTATTTTTATACTAAGAATTATACTTTTGAAAAAGGGTTTTTCTAAAATCAATTCCTAACAGGGTGGATTTTATGTAAGCTGTATATATTTATATAACTATATTCTTATGTAAGGTAATATGTTGGAATCGAATTCAGTTTTGATGTTTAAGAGATGAATAGTTATCTTTGGAAAAATATTTTTTTTATATGCGAACATGGTTTTTGGTTTAAGTACAATTATGATATGGTTAATTACAAAGCTTTTACATGTTTATGTATTTAAAGTTTCATGAACATTTAAACCACCACGTGGTATTGAATTTCAAACTGAATAAATGATAAGTAGTTAGTGGTATTAATATTTTAATTATACCATGTTTAATTTATGAGGAAACCTATATATATAATTTGTGTATATACATCCTTATGTATGTATTTTTAAGATTAACATCTGAAAACCCTAGTTTCAAGAAATGGTTATGCATGTATAATTTTAGCGCTTGCCTATACTGTTTTATATTTTTGGGTCTAAGTATACACCAATGAACTTGATTAATGTCGCCCTTGAACTGACATGGGTGTTTTTTTAAGGATATGCTTATGCATGTTTTAAACTTTTTTTGAAAAGGATATGGATTTAAGCGTTGTGTTAATATGTAGAAATCCTCTATTATTTTTATACCAAACTCGCTGCAATGATTTTTAGTGAGCAGAGTGTAACTGCAAATTCTATGACTGGTGAAGAATAATAATTAATGACAGGTATTATTTTTTTAAAGTGGTTTATTTCCGAGTGTCGGAATTTTAAAGATTGCGAGTGTTTATTGTTTTTATACCAAGAATGTCGCAGTAATTATTAGTGAATGGAGATTTGTTGCAAGTACTGTGACCTGTGAAGAACAATAGTTAATGCTAAGTAGTTCATTTCCATATACTGGAATTTTAGAAACTCATCATTTAATAACCCTTGGGAGCAAGTCTCACACATTCATCATTTTATGTGATTAAATAATTGTTCTACGCACATAGTATGCTTGCTTAACCATGCCTTCTTTTATTCCATATTTTCAGGTTTATCTGTCATATCATGTATTTGTAAACCATTTATGTAATTGTTACCTTACACATATTATTCATGCATATGAATCAACATGAAGAGGAACTAAGAACTAAAATTACCCAAAGTGGTATGGGACACCTTGGGTAATGAGAAATGAAAATGGCATTACCCAAAGTGGTATGGGACACCCTTGGTAATATGAAATGAAAATTAAATATTCAAAGTGGAATGGGACACCTTGAATATCTGACCCTATCAACATGTGAGAAATTTATGGGACTACCCGGAATGGGGTCCGGTAAGAAGAAAACCCTCAAGGTTGGGGACTGGTTAAAGTAAGCCCTCCGGGTTGGAGACCGGTAAAAGTAAGCTCCTCGATGCATCGATAGTTCTCGAGACAGTCAGATTGGGTTTTTACCCTTAGGTCATGGCACGAGGCCTTGACATAGAGACCATGATTCCTTGAGCATACATTTCTTTGTTTATGACCAACCTGGTGATTATTATGATTAGAGGAATAACCTTGGTTATAGAACCTTACCTATGAGTATCATATAAAAAAAAGAAACACAAGACATATGATATGGCAATGTTCATGAATGACCAATTTCTTTTCCAGAACATCATTTCAAATGTTTTATTTCAATTAACATGTCATAATGTGCATATTTTGTGTAGATGATGCGCTTGTGCGCGACTCTGATGACATTTTCATCTTGTTGTTCATACACACCTTTCTTGTTTATGGAAACTTTACTTCGTGCAACCCATGCCTTTTTATTATTATGCTTATCTTTTTTACTAAGTGAGTTACCGTTAAGTGTTCTAGTGCATAAGTATGAAGTGCTTTAACTCTGATGTATCAACCTTTGTTTAGTCATGAAGTTTTTCTTTTAAGAAATTTCCTAAGTATGGAAAAGTATTTTTCAACGTAGTTTTCAAAAGCTGTATTTAAGTATTTTCAAAAACCCCTTACTGAGTATTTCAATGCTCACCCTATGTTTTATGTTAAATTTTTACAGGTTGATAGAGACTTTCCTAGACTTGGATGTTTGTTCCTAGCTCAGAAAATGAAGAAGCAAAGCTGTTTACCCTGATTCTCCAGGATCTAAACCAGAAAGTTCCTCCTGATGGGTTATGATGTGTGACTTATTTGTCTCATTTGTGCAAAATACATTACACAACATAACCATAGCACCGGCTCTGGGATACCAGGGTCGGGTTGTCACAGTACATTAATATGATATCATATATTATCTTTTAACATTGTGTTGTTAAAAATATCTTAGTATTATCGTCGTTTCGGGTGTTAACTGATTCGTTTTCCTTTATGTGATTTGTTATGTAAGTAATGATTTTTATGGAAAGGATGTATCTTACTCATACTTATAATTATATTAAGTATTTAAAAATTATTTTAAATCATCTAATGAAAATTATTCTTGAATAGATACGATGGGGAATAAATCTCATCGCGTTTGTGGAGATGGTAATCCGTATGTACGTACGAGCAACAATATCATTCTTTTGATATTAAAATAATATACAAATGGGAGGTATATCATATATAAAGAATAATTATCATGTTATAGTTATTATTTACATCAATTAAACTTCATTATTATTCCCATCGAAATAATAATGTATTGAATACCAATTACCCCATGACCTGGAGGCGGTAAGCCGTGTGTACGCACGTATGGTGACATGTCATTAAACGGATGGCTAGAATAATGAATATTTTTTTATCATATTTATAATAATATTATAGTATATAGAAGATACTGGGGTTATTATTTGAGAATGGAAATAACAATGAAAGAGGAAGTGGAAGAAGAAAGGGACTTGAAAGAGGTGGTGAAATATTTACCTCTTCTTCAGGTTCTTCCTTTTGATTTGATCAATAGGGATCCATTGGTTGGAATTATGACTAATGGAAGGAATCTAGGGTTAATGGATGAACTTTTATAGGGTATTTGGGAAGGGGTTTTCTGATCCAAATGGATTTTATGGAGTTCATTAGAGAGAAGGGGGAGTGATCTTTTATAAGAGGTGTGAGGACAACCTTAAGAAAAGCTAGAAATATTTTTTATAAAAAATCTTTTTCTATTTATAATGGCTCCAAAATGAATTATTTAAAGTATAATGTGGTTATGAGTCTAAAAACACTCATCCAATAGGTTTTAGATAGGTTTGGGTCATTATATTAACTTTTTCTTTTAGATTTAACTATTAGTTAAATAGTTTGACATTTACCTTTTCTCTTTATAATTTTATATTATAAGGTTTATAAACATACAATATACTTCCAATAAAACCCTCAAGTTGTTAATTAATGATACACCTACAATTATGTATGTCTTTTGGCTGAACATTATATTATTAGGAATAGAATATCAATTAATAATATGATATTTGTGTTAAAAGCTCTCTTATGTCAATTTTGACACTATTTGGTATTTTGTTTTTTCTGAATTCATAACATCAATATTACTTAAAAAATAAACTCATATAACCAACCCTAACATGTCATATTAACCTATAAAATTAGTGGAATTCATAAAAATTCTCAAATTACATTAATTTGGATATTTATAATATCAATTATTTTTATATTTCATTAATTAGGTAATTAGTACATCATCATTGTGTCATACATAAATTAAATTATTTAATGTCTAAAAATTATAAATATAATAATATCATGTAGCTAATCATTTTATATTTCTACTTAATATTTATAGTCCAATTTATCTTATGTATAACTCTATATTAATATTTTTTTAGTTATTAATCTTTGATTTTAACTCTTTTAACTCTTCTTTAAATAAAATAATTATAAATGTCCTAATCTAATCCATGTGGACCAAAGAGGTTCATATGTTATTCCTGAGTTTGTTTTTGGTCGAATTTTTCTTATCCAATAGAATTAAGACATGTGTTAGGTTGATAATAATATCATTTTTACACTTAATTGCCCTATTTAATTTTAACCGTGGTAAATAAAATTAAAAAGTTACTATTCACCAAAAATTATTTTCATCTTATTGAAACAAATTTTACTTACTGATATCAACCGTGTCTCTTGGATTTTTGAAATTCAACTCATAGAAGCAGTAAAATTATGTTTTTTTTAAATTAGAAAATGCTCCTAGGAGGTGGGTAAAAGACAGTAAAAAGTTCAATAAAGTTATTATATATGTAAAATTATTATAAACTGACTCCAATGAATTACATTGTACTTATATAGGTATTATGTATCTATTTTTAACTAAATTAAATATAAACAAAATAAATAATCATTTAAATAAAAATTAGGTTTTAAACTATAACTTAGTGTTTTCACTATTTATAAAAAATTAAATGTTTTCAGAAATATACCAAAAATTCACCCTAAGCTAATTTCGATATTCCGAATCCAAAAATTAACACCATTTTGAAAGAAAAAATTTATAAAATTTCAAAATGTGGGTATTACTATTCATAACATATAGTTTGATTGGTTGTGTGTTAGAACTCGAAGTTGCCTACAACACACGATATTGTATTATTCAAAGAGAAGTGTATCGTGGAAGATTGTGGTGTTACATCAATGACAAACAATATATTAAATGATGAAATATAAAATATTTATACGTTAAAAAAAAAATTAATAATTTAACCCAACAAAATATTTATATGAAAAATGTTGTTTTCAATTAAAATTTAGTATTTGTCTTACTATTCATCAATACATGAAACTTACCAGAAAAATATGAAAAATTAAACCAAAGTGAATTAGGATATTACTATTTCAATGAAAAAGTTTATTATTTCAAATTGAATGCATAAAAGTTCAAAATATTGGATTTAAAATTGGTTCACCATTAAAAGGCAGCAAAACTACATTTTTTTAAAAATATTTATTTTATCCAAAAATTAAAAGTTTTCTTATATTATGTCTCAAAAATACATAAGAAGAATGTTAAAATTATATTGAATATATAAAATTAATTTCTGTTAAATACTATTCATATACACTAATTTAATTACTAGGTTATATATTATATTAAATAAAAATATTTATTAATATATCGTTGTTCGGTAAAATTGAGTCTTGCCTGTAATGAATGTCAACTCACTGCTTTGTGTAGTGTAAGGATTACATGGGTTTTCATAAGAAAGAAACAAAATTAAATTTATACAGAAATAAAAATATTGTAATGTCAAGAATAGTTACATTCTCCCATACTAAAACAAATTACGCCCTCACAATTTGATAATTCACTTATAAAATAAAAGGATGATACTAAAAATAATACCGTTGTGGAAAAATGAAATCAGAAATAGGGTTAAAAAAATATAATCTTAATAAGAGGGAAAGAGAAATGTGAAGGTCACCGCCAAATTAAGCTTTCGAATATGAGATTATTAGTGGCTAGTAATGAAATATACTTGGAAAAAAACATAAATATTTATATTGAGTGATTGAGGTCATTAATAAAAAAAAGTGAACAATCAATGGAAAATTGAGGGACTCAAAGCCATAATACTACGATTATTTAAAATAATGTTGATTCAATTGATTGTTCACTTAAGATACATATTTTTTATAACATATTTTTTAGATACTTTTTTCCTAGTGCTGATGGGTTATTTTACTACAGAGATAAGTATCTAAGAAAACTTACTTGATTCCATCAATGTTATCCATTAGTTGTGCTTTGATCTATTTTAACTTCATCCTTTACATTTTTACTGAAACTAAAAATTCGAGACCAATGTATCCAAAAATCACACTCTATCCTCTAACAATATTATCCAATGTTAAACTTATTCCATTCCAACCTTAGGACTTGGCCAAAATACTTCCATCCAAATTCACTATCCAAAAAGGTCTCTAAAGTTTCAAAATCAGTCTTAACATAATATTCCTCAAACAATGTAATGTATCTCTTATTATCACACAACAAATATTTTATCACCTTTTAATCCTTAATGGTAATTATTATACCTCTAAATCGTTAAATAATAAGTATTGCAATACCATCCTTGTATATCTCATGTATCTTATAATCGTAGAATGAATGATGTAATAATTATTGGATCCAAATAAAAAATATCCTTAATCATTCCTCTTCAATCTTAAACCATAAAGTATGATTCCACATCTTAATCCTTAATACCTCCTTCATCTCCATTAACTTTTTTAGTCTCTTCATCATCAACAGTATAACCATTTCATGTATAACCTTGCTGATTCTAACCATTGATCAAAACTCAAAGAAAAAAAAGTGAGAAACAAAAATCATAGTTATATTCTCACAATGAATCATTTATAGGATCTCTATATGATTCTATATTCTTATCAATCCACTTTCCTATAGGATTAACCTAGTTCATCCACTACCAAATCTAATGGACAATACCTTATACTTATCCACAAAGTCATTCAAAGGGTTATGTTTTCTAATCTATTTTTTCTAAATATAATTTCCATTGTTGTTGATAATCTTATTCAAAAGCCAATTGTAACTCCTCGAGACCAGAATCCTAGAGGCAGTGCATTATTTTAATACATTAACACGATTAAAAGTAATCAAGTCCCGAATGACAAATCAGTTTAGTAGTCTTGGAAAATTCATTAGATATGTAAACCTTTATTTACAATTCAAAACATTATTTTCCACATAGTTCATTCTTTTATAACACCATTTTTATCCAAGGATAACCATGAATATCAATCATAAAACATTTCTTGGAATCCAGGGAAAATGAAACATACAAAAGGGGTGATCATAGATGCTTAGTAAGGTTAAACAATATAGAACAATCTTTGATAAATAAGTATCAACTTTTAAGAAACGGTATAAAATAGAAACACAAGACTTTTACACATAAGCCTCTGCATAATATGGAAATAGAAATTCAAATAATTCAATGTTAACATTCACATGGATATTCTACTAGTCGAATAATCCCATGTAATATTAATAACTAATATCATAATGAAGGAATTCCTAATTCTGTACATCTAAAACATATCGTCGAGGCCTCGACCCTGACATCTGAAAATAAATTGACAAGGCCTCAGAAAAATCAATATTTAGTATTTCTCAGGAGACCTTCTAATGAATAGAGGGACTATAGTAGGCCCCACCAATCACTTACTAAGTCCAATACATTTCTCATATGAAAGGGTGAAACATAACATAAACATTCATATTAATTCTAAAATACAAATTGTTAATACACTAACCATAATCCATGAATGATGTCAAAATAGCACATCCATGGTAAAAAATCTCATAAATAATTCGATTAATTAACCTCAATTAAGTATAAAATCTAACAAAGGATATTGACATAGATAAAAATAATAAGAAAAAAATCATTAAAACGTTTTGATAGAAATATCCCTTTTTGCTTTAAAATAATTTGAAATCCTCACAATTATAAATGAAAAAATTTCTTTTAAAATAACCCCATATTCTTGGAAGGGAAAATTCAAAATGTTAAGGTGACATAATAGTGGAAAAATAATCAGATTCCGTATAAGTTAAAAAAAATTCTTTAATTAATTTTTAAAAAACATCACAAAGTACCATGTCTAGAAAACTACAGAAATACTCCTTTTAAAATGTTTTAGAAAAAGTCAAACATGTATATAAATGACATTAAATAATTTTAGTGAAATAGTAAAAAAATGTATTTTTATGAAACATGGACATGGATGATAAATATTCCCTAGTAGATACATTGTATAATCAATCTCGGATACAAATGAGATTGAGAAATTAATCCTTACCTAGTATTTTCATTTAGTTGAGGGTGTGTTAACCTTCTATAAAATGGTTAAACCATGTTATTAAATTATAAAAGAACTATATCCATATTTATTATATAAGATATGATCCTCTTATATCAATTTGTTAATAATATTTCAATATTACCATTGTTTCAGGTGTTAAATACTTTGTTTTCCTATGGATGTTTTGTCATGTAAGTCATGTTTCTTATGCATAGGTGATAGGTCGAAAAGGGGCCATGATACCCTGAGAGGGGGGTGAATCAGAGTATTGATAATCATTCCTAAATTAATCCCACCCCCTAGATCTTGAACTCTTTATTTTAATGGTCAGTTTGTTTGCACCTATGTGTTTATTCTGATCTATTCTTTTCTTATTTATCATATGATGATGCCTCAAATGTAATGCAGGAATGAACGAACAATGAATGAAATATTTTTACATTGTTCACCCTCATTGAGATATGTCCAATGAGCATACAATGACGATGTGACGATGTACCAAATCAACTAAATATCACTACCAATGACAAGGTTTTTTTCTAGATCACTTCTATGCCCAGGCTCCGAACCATTACAATGTTTAGGATCTGCTTACTGCATTCCCAAGGGCCAGTCCCTAAGTATCTTCCTCTATCTCACTACCTGTGGGAAGGATCACCTTCTTCCTATTCCTTCGCTCACTACTCTTGGAAGGGATCCACTCGTAGTTTATAGACTAGTAGGTTTCATCGTTATCCCTAATTAATGCATCCTCTATTATATGTAGAAGCTGTGTTGATGTTCCACTTTCATCAATTGATAAATACCAGTTTACCACTTAACACTAGGAAATATCTTTTAAAAAACATTTACTAAGAACACCACCATTGTGAATATCTTTATTTCTCAAATCAGAAACAAGACTTCGATAATTTCTTACATTTTCTTGAACCTCACAAATTTTCAAAACAAAAACTAGCCTTTGCAAAGTACATTGGTTCCAAGATGATCAAATTATCCTTCGTGAAGCTCCTCCCCTTATTAGAGCTCAACTAGACTTTGTGAATTCCCTTACTTTCACGAAGCTTAGTTCCTCATGAACCTCCTTCACAATTAAATAGCCTTAATATTTTAATTATATCTTACTGATCTTCTCAAGGGGGAAGAGTCTTATTTATAGAAATTTACTATTGACTCTATAACTTTCTATCCACATCAGCACCATTTCACAGAGCTCCATTTTTTCCAGGACAATGCTCCCTTTTCCTAAATCTCCATGAAAATGTTTCAATTCATAGTTCTCACCGTAATTGTGAAGCCTTATGTAAAATCCTTTGCACCATCACGATGTTGCTTTTCTCGTAATCAATAGAGCTTCCATCAAAACCTTTGTGCCGCTGCAATTTTCATAGCCAGACCATTGAGTTCATATTATTTTATTATTTTATTTGGCTTTAAAATACTTTGTTGAGGTGCAGACTGATCATGATTAAATTTTTTTGTTTTGATGATAAATGAGTGTTTTGGGCTTGGTGGTATCAGGCACTAGGGTAGGGCATGGTTTGGAAATCATGTGGCCTGTACGGTATTGTTAATAAATTAAAAATTTATCAGAATAATGAATAAAATGTTAAAAATAAAATCAGATAAGTAAAATAAAACTTAAAAGTGTTTCTTTAATAATAATAATAATCTTGATGATTTTACTAAATTTAAAATAATTATTATTAATATTGTTACCATTATTAGTGTTTTAATCTAGTTATTATTATGGATATAATTAATATAATTATGTTATTATTCTTAATTTTTTACTTTATAATTATTATTAATATTAATATTATTATCATTTGTAGTTTATTTTTATTTTTATTTTTATTTTTTTTATTTCTCTTAGGTTTTATTTCCACATCTCTTAGTGCCTCACCCCTCCCCCAATTTACCATCACACCCCCTACCCAGCTCGAGCCCCTTGTGTGTATCCCCTTCTAATGAGCCGTCCATGCCAACCTGACCTCCACTCATGCCCCTCCTTCATATCTATTAAACATCGGCGCGTCCCCAAATGGTTTTGTCCGGGTATGGCGCCCCAATCCATTACTTGTTGGAGCCTCTCCTATAACCGTAATCCCCCCCACCGATTGTAACCTCTCTGATGACTGTAATCCCCACCGGCTCCCACCTTCCTGGCCGATGCCCCACCCCCTTCTGGAGAATAACTCAGACTTCTTCCCCTCCTTCTCACAACTGCACGCCACACCTCCATGTTACAACTTGGTTCACCTCAAGAATCCACCCTATCTCATTAGAAAAACCTCCCACACCCTCACTGTAGGTGCGTTCTACTCAAGCGGTTTCTTCCTTTATTTTGGTATAATTTTGAGTTAGAATTTCAGGTTTGGTTGGGAACAATTTAGATTTATTTGGTTCAGATTCAGGATTTTGGGTCCAATTTGGGACCCGCATGGTGTTATTGTGGCGATATTGGATTTTCGCACCCATATTTGGAGTTTTACACACCTGAGGTAAGTGGTTCCATCTATAAACATTATTTGGATTTCTTAGTTAATTTAATGTGTTCCTTGATTAATAGGTGTGGTGAGATATTTTATTTTGAAAATGTTTCTTATGATTTTAAATTTAATGTTTCCTTTTTAAATGATATTTAGTGTTTTTATATGTAACTCATGTTTTTTTATTTTATTTCACTTTATAAATTTTTCAATTGGTTATTTAAACAATATATGTAATTCGGATGATGTTTTTAATATTTTTAGTGTGCGCTTTTTTAAATAAAGGTATTTTGGGTAGGTTCTTAGTGTGAGGCCTTTTGGTGTTTCTTTGGGTTGTTTTATAAATTGATGAAATGTTTTATTAAAATATTAGAGAGATGCAGAACATTTTTGGGATATGATTTGGTGTGCTCATTGTTTTAAAGAGTGTTTTTTGTGTAACTTTTTATGGTTCTAATTTTGAAGTGTTCCATAAATTGTTTTATTGATTTATTAATTTATATGTATAGTGTGTGTTCCCTACATTTTGGTTTTGACTCACCGGGTCTAAGGAGACTCTCCTGCATGTGCATAGGTAAGTATCAATATATTTATATATATATATATGGGTGTGTATGTGTGTGGGTTCCCAAGTTACATGTATAGTCATCCATGGAAGTAAATATATATTTATGGGGCTAGGTTTTCCCATGTATATATATGAAAATTCATATGTAGGTGAGTGTCAACTAGTATATTCATGTAAGCATATATGTAAGGATCCCCTTGCACATGCTCACTGCTACGCAGAAGTGTGCATAAGGTATAGGTATCCTTATATGTATGTGAAAGTGCATATGCCTAATGGGGAAGCAAGAACACTTAGTTTGAAAGCGTCAAGGGCCGAATGTTTGGTTTGGATCCACCCTAAGGTAGGTCCTCTATAGTTATACCTTTAAATTGAATTTCATAATTTCTTGTGTGTTTTAAAATGTATTTTTTATGTTAAATGTTATATGTATGCTATGCATAGTGATGGTGATGCTTGATGTTGGACTTTCATTTGTTTTTCAGGTTCACTTTATGTTTTGACATGTGTATTTTTCATTAAAATATGATCTGTATCATGTTTTAGAATTCATAACATTTTAAATGCATAAAATTAGTTACTAAATTTGTTTTGGGTGTCATGAATTTTTTTGTAAAATTGTTGGTGTGTATATCAGTTGTGGAAGTTGATTGAATATGGATTATTCTGTGATTTTAAAATGGGGAAATTCCCTGATTTGGTATATTAGGAAATGTGTATGGGATTTGATGTGGATTAAATATTTAATAGTGATTTACCTCTCTTAAATGGTTTTTTTGTTTTAAATCATGGTTTAATGTTGTTTTAAAATTTCAGAAGCTTTTATTGTTAATTTTAATTTCAATTGGTTTTAGAACTTGAAAGTAATATATTAACATGTTTTCTGAAGTGAAGTAATTATTTTTGATGTAATGAGTCCCATTTGGCACCTTGAAAATGATTTTTAAATGTGAAAAAAGCCCTCTTGAGACATGCCCCATTGTTTTAGAAACATAATGTGTATGTTTAATGTGTGATTTTTGATATGTGCCCAATGAAGAGACTTATGAATTTTTGTGTGACTTATAAAGGGGGATGAGCTCTAGGAGGGAGATCGTTGGTGAGAGGATGGAAGTGTTTTTTAGTAAATAAAATGAGATATTCTTATATGTTTTCTTCATGAATACTCACCACCACTTAAAATGGAGCACATGGAAAACCTGGGTATCTAGATGGGTGGACGATGAATAGTATGATGGATGATATGGAAATGGTTTTCCCATCTTCATATTGTAGGATTTATGCTTACAACGCTAAATAAACATAAGGATGATTGATTAGAGACCACTAGGTTAGAAGTGTGTTCCCTACAAGTGGCTCGTGCATGAGAATTTAGTTTATTGTGGTTGCTATACCATGTTTCAATGAGGTATGAGGATCCTAGGTCCCCCACAGGCACTATCTCCTTATGGATTTCCCATGGTGGTTGTGACATGATTTTTAATTCACTTGTTTCATTATTTTTTCCCTATTTTGTGAAAACCATATTTTTAATCAAAATTGGTATCCTTTCATTTTGAAATGTTACTATATTCTTGGAAGATATTTTGAAAATAATGTGGAAGAAAAATGTTTTTCTTGAAAATGAATGATTGTTATTGGAATTTGAAAAGAATGAAAACCCTTATTTTATTATGTATTATTTCTAAACTAGCATGTTTCGAGATTCTTTATAATGGTAAAGGCATAGAGTGTTGGTGTACTCAAGAATTATTACAGACCAGCTCGGTGCTCACACCAGCTTTATCTTTTTTACTTTCCTGAGATAGTTTTGGATTGCTTTTCCAATGAGTATGGTTTATGTTCTATGGTCACCCACAAGGTCACTTGAGTTATTCCTCATTACTTAGTTTAGTTTTTTTTTCATCTCTGTGAGTTTGTTCAGATCATCTCTTTTTATTTATCTATTTTTTTAGTTTATATTTATTTTTTTATGGTCCAAATCATTCCCATATGGTTTATGTTGTTGCCTGACACTAGTTCCTTGCCTGTGGGGAAGGAGAATGCCCTTCGAGGCTTATCGTGGGCCGACTCATGTTGCTGGTTCAGGGATGACCTAGGTTGGTTGATGAAAAAATGGCATCAATGGTGGTTCACTCTTTTTGGTTCATGTTTTTTTGGGAAAGAGTTTGGGTAGACTGGATCTAGGATTGTTAGAGCTCAATGTTTTGGTTAAGAGTTCAATTCCTAGCCAACATACCTTGTAGAGGGACATGAGTTACCGAGGGAAGTATGTTTCAATTTATTCTTCTGGTCCATGTAGTTTACTGTCATTTGAATAATTGAGAGAGAGTTGCATCAAGGGTCCCTCTAATCATGAATGGACTAGAAATCCTTGTGGAGACGAGGACATTTCCCCGAAACAGGATTCATGACAGTGAAGTGATTGGAGTATAGCCACCAACCATATTTCTGAGTCACCAGATAGAACTAATTTCCTCTTGGAGCATATTGTGACCTTTTGCACATTGGTAAAGTTGTTGTGCGGTGTTTTGAGTTTGAAAACCTCTCTTCTTTGAAAAATGTTTCATGTTTATCAATCGTCAGTGAGTTTGTTTGAAGTGGTGGTTAGTGGTGTCTTTTGGGAAGTGATTCTTGAAGACCTTGTTGTGGATCCATTTGTGCATTTGGTGTTTGATTGTGGTATGTTTTGGACAACGAGAAAGTTTTATTTGGACCTCAAATTTCCCTATTCAGCTAGAGTACGCCCCCATAACGAGTTAATGCACGATTATTCTGCTTCCACCCGTGATTCACCATTGGTAGGTCCTCCAATTGATCAAAGTATGATCTCTCTTATTGGGTTTCAGGGTTGAATTTATCTATCGTACCTCTTTTGAATTAAATAGATCCTCTTGCTTTGGAAGAGTGGATGTGAAATAATTTGGATGGGGTCATGGTTTCTTGAGTATCCTGAATCGTCAATGGTTACATTTGAAACCGTTGTGCCTATAGGTTTTGTTTGAAAATTGTGAAGGGGAATCCTAATGAGGAAGGTGAAAGGAGACTAGAATTTTCACTGTAGTATAATGTCTTAAAGGGAATTTCTGTCTTTTTTAGTCTCATCGAACAAAGGGTTTATGTTAGGCCACCAATGTGAAAATTATGGTTATTCTAGGCTGTTATGGTTGGTTGCAATAATCTCATGCTACATGGAACACTATTCAGGCTTCCTCTCCTGGTAATGTCTCTGTCACATTCTAGGGGTCATGTTTGATGGTGAATTATTGTGTTGTGTTTTCTTTTAATTGAAATGGTGTAAGTTGAGGAACATTTCTATGGATTCTTCTTAAATGAATGTGTGTTTATCTTCTGAGAATTTCTAAATCCCATGTTTTTAGTGAAGGTGTCCTCTGTGTGATCATTCTTCTATAATTTCATATTAGCGGTGAAATAGGTGATGCATGTGAATCTTATGTGTACTTGTCTTTTTGGAGGGTTCCATGGGAATGTAAGCGGTTGGAGAGTTTTATTTTTTTCTTTTTATACTATTGTATCATGGTGTAGTCAGTTGTGGAACTAGGGGAAGAAGTTCTGTTTAGGGGTTTTAGTGCCTAACTATGACATAGGAGACAGTTCAATCATTTGAGCTCTAGCCATAGGTCCCAGAGTGAAGTTGATGCGTAGTCAAGAGAACCCCAATGGTGTTAATGTTTTGGATTTGTGTTCTATTCTCAGTGTGAGAGATGTAGATAGTTTAAGCCTATGGTGTAGTTGTTTTGTTTTAATTGTTCCTATTCGGTGCATGGAGGTGAGACGATATTGTATTCATGTCATGACCCATTTGAATGTAATAGTTTCTCATTGGTTATAAGAAGGTTTAGTCATCTTGTTTCCTTGGAATCCATATGGTTTTCTTTCACAAAATGTGATGCTTATTTTAATGGCCCATGCATGTTCCGTGATTATAAATAGAGAGTATTTGGATTTGTGTTCTTCTAGGAGAAATAAATTGTTGGGATTATTTGGTGGTGGTCTTGTTGGTCTATTGGATGGGTCCCTTCCCTCCCCTACCCTCATGGTGGGGGTTCTTGGTCCATGTAGATAATTACTCAAATTCGTACAATCTAGCATGTTTTTATAGAGGGGAGACCCATCATGGGTATCGCTGAAATTGATCTGGAATAAATTGATGTCAGTTTACCCCCTTATTGTAGGGAGTCCATTCAGGCATCCCCTTTTTGGTGCACCGGTACTGTCTCAGGGATTAATTTTCTTTAGCTGGCAGGGAGTCCACTTGGGCCTCCACATGTCAGTAGATTGGTTATACTCACGGTGCTGGTGGGGCGATAGGTGGTATTGTTCATAGCTGTCTAACCCCAAGCCTCTCTCTTAAGTAAATTATTTGGGTCGAATCATCCCCAATGGTATTATGATACAAGTATATAGAAGCCTCATTTGAATTCATCATATGTTTCTAGTAAAGTGTGTGATCCTTTTTGGGATTGTTTAAGGTGTTTTGTTTTGGGTTATTGAAATGGTGCGTGGTGAGAGTTTTAATCAATCGATTATCAACTAAAGGAGTATTAACCTTTGGGGGTGTTCATTTCTTTGTGGGGAGTCTATTTTGGGTCTCCCTAGTTTATTTGGTAAGTCAATTCTCATTTACTTGTAGCGTCCTTTCTTCTATATCATTTGTTGTTTGTTAGAAACCTCTTTGAGCTGAAACGGTGTACCAGTTCTGTCCTCTAAACAACCTTGGAATGGATTTACAGAGGGGGAAAGCTTTATCGTGGGGAGAATTGTCACACCAAACTTTTGAGATAATTTTATTCTACTATTTTATTTGTCTTCGAAATATTTTGTCATGGTGAGGGACGAGGTAGATAGAAATTTGGTGTTTTGATGATAAATAGGTGTTTGGGGCTTGGTGGTATCAAGTGCAAGGGTAAGGCATCGTTTTAGGACTGTGCGACATTCCCGGTATTCTTAATAATTTAAAATTGTAAGATAATAATGAAACTGATGTTAAAAAGAAAATAAGAAAAGTAAAATAAAAATTAAAACTGTTTCTTTAATAATAATAATAATAATTAATTTATTATTTTTTTGGAATTATTATTATTATTATTATTAATTTTTTAATGAAGTTATTATTATGGGTATCATTAGTATTATCATGTTATTTTACTTAATGTTTTAATTTATGAATATTATTCATATTATTATTATTATTATCATTTTTAGTTTGTTTTTATTTTTGATTCTTTTTTAATTCAATTTTTTATTTCTCTTAGTTTTTAATTCTCCCTCCCCTAGCACCTCACCCTATACCCCATATATCTCATCTTTCCCTCTACCCAACTTGAGGCCCTTCGATACAGCCCCTTCTGGCGATCCTTCCCTGCCTCCCAGACATCCACTCCCACCCCTCTACCAGAACCACAAACCACTGGCACCTCCACTACTAGCTGCGTCCTGGTATGGTGCCCCCTTCTCTTACTGGTCGGCGCCTCTCCAGTGACCACAATCCCACACGCTGTTTGGAACCTCTCCGGCTACCACAATCCCCACTTCCACCCACCTTCCCTGCCGACACCCCTACACCCTTCTGACAAACACCTCGCGATGCTTCTTATCCTTCACACAATAGTGCGCCACACCTCCTTATTCCAGTGTGGCTCACCATTATCCCCCATGTCTCATTCGACCAGCCTCCCACACCCTCTCCTCATGTGAGATGAATTTTCCTTCCTTTTGGAAGAATTTTTTCTTTATATTTCATGTTGTGTTGGCTTTTATTTTGATGTATTTGGTTCAGATTCATGAATTATGGTCTAATTTGGGTTCCTTGTGGTGTGATGGTGGTATGATTGGAGTTTTGCACCAATTTCTTGTATTTTCGACACCTGAGGTAAGTGGTTCCATATTTAAACATTATTTGTCTAATTATTTTTCTTTTTTAGTTAATTTAATGTGTTCCTTGATTAATATTTGTTGTGTGTAATTTGTTTTTGAAATGGTTTCATATGCGTTTAAATTTAAAGTATCATTTTTAGATGAAATTGAGTGTTTTCCATGTGTACTAATGTTGTGTTATTTCGTGTCACTTTATAAATCCTGAAGTTGGTCATTTAAATTATTTAGGTAATGCGAATGATGTTTGGAATGGTTTTTACTGTGCGTTTTATTAAAAAAGTGGATTTTGGGTAAGTTCATGGTGTGAGGCCTTTTGGTGTTTCTTTGGGATGGTATATAAATTGTTGAAATGGTTTATTAAAATATGAGAGAGATGAAGAAAATTTTTGGGATAAGATTCAGTGTGCGTTCGGGTTTATAGAGTGTTTTTGGTGTAAATTTTTATAGTTCCAATTATGAAGTGTTTCATAAATTGTTTTAATGATATTTTAAATTATATTTTTTGTGCATGGTCCCTGCTTTGTTGTTTCGATTCATCAGGTGTATGTTGACCCGCCTGCATTTGTATTGTTAAGTATATATATATATATATATATGTGTGTGTGTGGGTGTGTGTGTGTGTGGGTTCCCTCGTTACATGTATAGTCATCCATGACAGCGAATATACATGTATGGGGCATGGTGTTCCCATGTATATATATGAAAATGCATAGATAGGTGAGTGGAGAATAGTATATTCATATAACCATATATGTAAGGATCCCCTTTCACATGCTCATGGCCATGCATGGGTGTGAATATAGGCTATGTGTCCTTATATGATTGTGAAAGTGCATTTTCATTGTGGTGGATCAATAAATCTTAGTTAGAAAGCACCAAGGGCTGACTATTTGGTTTGGTTCCACCCTGAGTAGGTTCTCTATGCCTCTACCATTAAATTTAATTCATTAATTTTTTGAGTGTTTTAAAAAGTTTTTAATATAAAATAGTGTATGAATTCTTCGAAAAGTGATAGTGATGCTTGATGTTAGACTTTCCTTCATTTTTCAGGATCACATTAATTGTTTACATGTGTATTTTTCATTAAAATATGATGCATAGCTTGTTTTAGAATACTTAAAATTTAAAATTCATAAAAATAGTTTCAAAGTTTTTTTGGTTTGTGGAAGGTATTTCTCAAAATGTTTGTGTGTATATTAGTTTCAAAATTTTATTCAAATGAATAAGGATTTTTGTGTGATTTCAAAAATAGGAAATTAAACTATTTGATATGTTAGGAATAGTCTGTGGTTTTTTTTTCTAAATTCAATGCTAAATGGTGATTTTACTTTCTTTAATGGGTTTCTTGGATTTATGCATGGTTTCATGTTGTTTTAAATTTTTTGAATCCTTTGTAGTTAATTGGAATTTCAAATGTCATTGGAACATGAAAATGTTGGGTGAGCATGTTTTCTAAAGAAATGTTATTCTTTGTGAAGTAATGAGGTATGTTTGGCACATTGAAAATTATTTGTAAATGTGAAAACCCACTTGAGGCTTGTACCATTGTTTTAGAAACATAATGTATATGTTAAATGTGTTATTGGTGATATGTACCTAGTGATGGTGCTTTTTTTGACTTATAAAGGGGGATGTGCTCAAGGAGGGAGTTCAATGGTGAGAGGTTGAATGTGTTTTTTAGTAATGAATGCGATAGGTTCATATATTTTATGTTGATAAAAACTCACCCCCACTTGAAATGTAGAACATAGAAATCCTAGGTATCTAGATGGTTGGACAAGGAGTAGTAAGCTAGATGATACAGATGTGGTTTTTCCTAGTAAAGTATAGAAATATTGATGCCTACAATACTAACTAAACATAATGATAATTGATTAGACCGAGCTAGGTTATAGGTGTGTTCATTTCTAGTGGCTTGTTCATGAGAATAGAGATCATTAGGTTGTATACACCACATTCACTGATATATGAGGATCATAGGTCCACAAAAACACAAGCTACATAAGGATTCTCCCGGATGCTTGTGATATGATTTTCGAATCAGTTGTTTCATGCATGTAACCTATTTTGTGAAAATCATATTTTTAATCTAAATTGGTCTCCTTTCATTTTGAAATTTTAATGCATTATTGGAAACTATTTTGAAAATTAAGTGGAAGATAAATGATTTTCTTGAAAATACAATCTTGTTACTTTAATTTCAAAAGAATGAAAAACATTATTGTATTATATATTATTTTCAAACTAACATGTTTTGGGTTTCTTTCTAAAGGTAAGGGAATATGGAATTGTTGTAATCAAGAATTCCTACTGTGCATCTCGGTAAACTTTCCTACTTTATATTTTCGGTTTTAGGATCTAGTTTTGGATATCTCTTGCATCAGGTGTGGTTGATGTTCCATGATGAACCATGAGGTCACATGAGCCATGTCTCATTACTAAGTTTATTAATTTTTTTCCTGCTAGTTTGTTCAGTTCATCTTCTCTTATTTATATATTTTTTCTTTTAATGTTTACTTATCTGTATTTTCTTATAGGAAAAATCATTCACAAATTTTTTATTTTGATTCTCGGAACTAGTTTCCTACCTATGGGGATCGAGAACTCCCTTCGAGACTTGTCACTTGCCGACTTGGGTTACCGGTTCAGGGTTGACCTGAGATGCATCACGATAATAATGGTCTTTGTCTCTTCCATTTTCAAATCTCATTGTAATCACATAGATCACAATAATATTTCATTGATCCTTCATGAAACACTATCCAAGAATATTATCTTCACAAAACTCATTAATTTTCCATATTTTGATGACATCTTCAAAGAAATCCATATTTTGGAATACTGGACAAACTGCAAATTCTGGGACCCAAAAATTTGGAAAACACCAGAAAATAGTGCCACCTTTTATCTATTTTTTTGTACCAACTTCATATCTTCCATTTATGTTTCATGGTTTTTATCATCATGGGTTTTCGACAATAACTCTAGAACACACCAATTCACCATGGAAACCCACTTTATCAACAAACACAACCACCCCAAAAATAATTCAATGTCACGTTGAGGGATTTTTCCCCAATAATAGGAAATATTGAATTCATAACTAGAATGATATTAAGTTCATAATTATTATATTTTATATTACATTAATAATAATTCTTGAATGGTTAACATGGAGAATTAATCTCATCGCATCGTGAAGACGGTAGGTTGTATGTACGCATGAGTCATGATATTGTTCTCTTAAAGGATACATGGTATGAAATTGATTTGTATATTAATTATACAGAATAATTATTATGTCATGTTATTTATTTATCTCCATTATAATCATTTTTATACCCATGAAAATAAATTTTTTTTTGAATAATAAATTATACCATGATGTGGAGACGGTAAGCCATACATACACAAGCATGGTGATATTGCTATTCATAGGATGGAGAAAATGAGGAATATGGTATTACCATGATTATAATATAATATCATTATATTTATGATACTTGAGTTATTACTTTGGTTTGGAAACAACATAGAAATAGGATGCGGAAGAAGAAACGAACTTTAAAAGAGGTGATAAGCCAATTGTCTCTTTTTCTGGTGTTTCCATTTGATTTGCATAAAAGGAATACTTATAATAGATTTATATCTAAAGTATGGTCTATAAGATCTAGTATGGGGTATTGGGAGAGTAAATGGGTAGGTATATTCTAAGACAATGGACATTATAGGTATTAATTAAAGAGGAGACGTGCCTTTTTATAAAAGATGGGAGGGACACCTTTGGAAACACCCAAACCATACAATTATTATAAATTAATTTTTAAATCTAAATGGATAAAAAGTGGATTATTTAGAAAATAATATGAATATGGGTTTAAATACTCAAAAAAATGAATTGTAGACATGTTTAGGTCCTAAAAGTAACCTTATCTTTTGGGTTTAACCATTAGTTAAATAGTTTAACTCTTACAGTTCCTTCTTGTATTTTTATACTATAAAGTTTATATAGTTAATATAAAATTCATAAATTAAACCAATGATATTATTTATGAAAAATATGAAATTACAATATTTAGTTGGTTGAACCTTATTTTTATATGAATTTTATATCATTTAATAAAATAGTATTTATTTTAAAATATCATTTATGTCAATTTTAATATTATTCAATAATTTCATTTTTAAAAATATAAAACCAAAATTATAACCTTAAAAAAATACTTTCAATATGTCACTAACATGTCTTAGTTACCTATAAAATTATTGGATGTAATTAATTAAGTCAAATTATATTTATTTTAATATTTTTAATATCATTTATTTGACATTTCTATTAATAAAACAATTTTTACATCACTATTGTGTCATCATTACTGGTAATTATTTAATATCTAAAAACATTTAATAATTTTTTATGAGAAAATTAATGATTTTAGATTTACATATACTATTTATAATGGATTTTATCTCCTGTTTATGTCTATAATAAAATTATTATGCTTACAAGAAATGAGGGTGTGACATTTTGTCATATCCATTAATTATAATAATATTCATTTCTTATTCATGGACAAGGGTCTAATTAAAGATTTAATTTTAAAAAATAGGTCATAAGGGTCGATATTAGTCATAAATTAGGATTTTTAAAGGTATTAGGGTAATTCTATAATATTATTTTTATCTTTAATTTCTTGATTTTCCCCTAACCGCAGTAATAAAAAAATTACTAAAGTTACTATTCAAAAATCCCAACTATAAAATGAACCTATTTACATTATTTGGACTGAAAAATTCCAAATATGGAATCAATTTTCAAATTTCAAAAATAAATATGTTTTATTAATTAATTTAAAATTAATCCCAATGTTGGGATGAAAAATTTTTTTTTAAAAGTTAAAACATTTCCAAAGATTGAAACATTTTCACATCACATTTCATGGTAAAATTTTACCAATCACCTAAATTATATTAAATGATAAAACTATATTCTTTTTGTACTTTAAAACCAATAAAATATTCAATTTTACACAATAAATTATTTTGATGAAAATTTTGTTTTCAATTAAAATTTTGTAATTTTCTAATATTCATCAAAACATAAAACTTATCTGAAAAATACAAATAATACAATCAAAGTTAATTTTGATATTACACTTTCAATTTAGAAGTTTATTTTTTAAAATTTAATATATAAAAGTTTCAAATATTGGATTTAAATTGGATTATCTATTAAAAGGAGGAAAATCTTCATTTTTTGAAAAATACATATTTTTTTTTGAAAAATTGAATTTTGTCTAATATAATGTCTAGAAAATACATAAGAAAAATGTTAAAATTTTATAGAATATATAAAATTTAAAACTTGTTTAATACTATTCATAACCGCTAATTTAATTACTAGGTGTAATATTATAATGAATAATAATATTTTATTAATATGTTGTTGTTCTGTAAAACTTGGTGTTGTGTGTAATGCAAGAAAAACCGTTGTTGTGGACACCTAAGCTTAACATGGTCTTGTGTAAGAACAAAGCATGTAAAAATTTAAATTTATTCAGAAATGAAAATATTTTAATGTCTCGATGTGTTACACCATGGGAGTAAACCATGACTATCACGATGGAATGGAGAGTGAACCCATACTACTAAGATGGTCTTGGTAGCGATGCCTTGGATACAATGAAAATCGTTCTATGCTTATGTGTTTTCCACAACTCCATGCTTTATCCCTAAATAATGATTTCATGTCTTATGTCCTTTATTTCATTATGATTCTTGTCTTATAAATGTTATTTCATGATTCATTATTATGATCATTGACATGTAGGGTATGATCTCCTATTTTCATGATCATGTTATTATACACTATACTCATGTTTATGCTTACATGTATCACCTGTTTACTCTTATTGACCATCAAAGCTCACCCCTTTTTTTGTTTCCTTCCCTAGCTTAAGAAGTTATGTAATGTGTTTGATATGTCATAAAAGGGTTATAATCTTGGAGAACATAGTGGGAGATAATATAGGTCACTTACGAACCAATGTTTATGTTTCCATGTTTCCCTATAACTAGACTATTATGGTCTTTGGGCGTCTGTTTTTATAATGTTATAATTATTCCACATAATTGATGTAACATCTACGTTTGTCAATATCAGGGTTTTTATAGTTGGTATCAGAGTGATATTTTAATTAACCTTTGGAAAATATAATGATTCAATTTTAGAGAGATCCCTAGGTATATTTCAAGGGATTTTCCATGGTTATCTTTTCTGATAAGTACAAGGATGAGTGAAAATTTACGAAAATGTCCTAGAATATTGGTGAAGGAAATATTGAGTGGTTTCCTATAAATACATCCTTATATATATAATTCATTTTTATGTGGTTATGAAACATATGTTCCTAGGAGAAACAACTCCAGTAAGATACTCTAGGCCACACTTGTGGTAATCTGGTACATGACAATGAGCCTTGTTGCACTCCTGGTTTGACACTCTTGGGTAATATGCTTTCAAAAATTATAAACTCATCACAAAACATCAAGAAATATTTAGATATAATTTGGATATTGATACGCTAGGATGATTCTAGGGTGTTGTATATTAATTATGGTTTCATAATTTAGACATCTTATAAGTAAATATTTACATGACTATGTGGTTTTCTGCTATGATATGTAATACTCACACTATGGTTCTGGTTTTAATTAAGGATAGGAATCAGAACAAACAGGATTAATGTTGAATGTGATGGGAAAGTTCTTGTTGAGAAGTCAAGTGGGATGACCACTATAGTGAAGGATTTTGTGATCATGCCTAATCAGTTTTCAAGGAACATGATCCAAACAGTGTACCTTAGGAAACTCTCGGACTCACCAAGGAATAAAACACAGAATTCTCTAAGAGTTCAAATAATGGAGACTATGGAGGGAAGAAGATTCCGTTTCGTTTGATTTATGGATGTACAAAAAATCCCCGAAGTGAATGTATTAATAGAACAAGAAGGTGTTCTTACTATGGAAAAGAAGGTCACAAAGAAAGTTAATACAAGGTAAAAATTAAGAGTTAGGATAACGAAATATATACAAATATTTTCCACTGTATGTCGTCATTGAAGGTTATGTGTTTTAAGTGTGGAGTAAATAGTCATTACACAACTCAATGTCCAAACATTAATTCTCTTGATGGGAACTAGAACGGTGGTGCGAGTAATGGTTACATTTTTTATGATGAAGAGACTATTGATGAAATGTGAAAGGAAAGTTGTATTGTTTAATAGTATGATATATCCTCGATAATTGATTAAGGATGAGGTATTCAATGTTTCTATGTATTTGGATTTAAAACTTATGTTATATTAATGACTAAATATATAATGATTGTTCTAAATAGGTTTGTTTGATCAGTATTTACATGTTTATGTCGTATATTCATGACGGAATGGTGATGTGATATATTGATAATGTGATATTTTGACTATGGGAAGGAAAACTTTAATGGGTTATTTATGTTAACATAATTCTATTTTGAATATGTAAATTGGACGGTATTTAATACCCTGGAACTATGTAAGGACTAGTTGATAGGTGGTTTATAATATCATTGATGAAGTTTAAATCATTTTTGGATTTAAGGAATTGATGAAATTTATTTTGGAATAAGGAAGAATGCATGTTATCCTAATGGATTTATAGTAATTATGGTTATTAACATGTTTCAATTGAATATACGACAAGGGTATTAACATTTTTAGAATGTGACAAACAAGCGGTCTTTGTGATAAATGGGGGCTCAATGTTATGTTGATTTATACTATTTGGGTTTTTCTATCTTTTAGGAGGGTTTATATGTTTAACCATTCATGAAATGTTTAAGTTAAACTTTAGGTGAAGCTTTTTTGTATTGACATCGTATTAATAACAATGATTAAAAGGCTATTTAGTGATTGACCTAATTTAATGGATTTTTATATTAATTATTTTGGAAATTATATTAGTTTGTTTTTATAAAAAGACATCATGTATGACTGGTGACAACCAATCAATTCTGGAAAGGCCGCGAGTCTTGAAACCGTGACCGAAGGATGATAAGGGTTTTACACATACTACAGACCTATGTTATGTCCTAGGTAATGTATAACTATTTTTTTAAAAAAAATATTAATTATAAATCCATTGTGTTACTTTTTATGTTTATAGATAAATGCATACTGATTTTAAAGATTCAAAAAGATAGATTTTTCATTCATTTATTGTTATTAAGATCTGTTAAAAGTGCATTTTAGTGCTTTATCAATCAAAGGTAATTTCTATACATTCATTCCTTGAGGTAATGGATGAATTATAAATTTATCGAAGGATAACCAAAGTTTTAATTTTTTATTATAAAAATATATTAAGTATTACATAACATTCTGAAAGAGGTTATTTTTTTTCCTAATACCACAATTTTTTCTAACCAATGGCCTTTTAAACCATAACTTATTTTTGACATTGAGTCCCTCACCTTTTCATTTATCATTCACTTATTTGTGATTTATGAACACAATGACTCCCTATATATATTTACACTTTTCCTCCATGTCCAATTTTCACTCCCAACCATTGTTCTCATATGTGGACACCTAGTTATATGTTACTTTGGTAACCATTATGGTTAAAATTTTCCCATATTAATGGAAGGATTTAGTATTAATTTCTATGATATGGGTTACTTTGAATGAAACATTCAAGTATTAAATTGTTGATAAACCAGACTAATTTTGAGTGAGAAATTCATTTTAAGGGGAGTGGAATGTAACACCTCGAGATTTTGAGAATTATCTTTTTTGAATTATTTTATTCTTTTTGATATTTGGCATTTCATAGAACACTGAAAATAGTTATACATATAAAATAACTAGGTTTGGCTTGTGTTATATGCAATACCAAGTTAATTGTGCACTATACACAACAGAATTTTTAGCTTTCACTATATGGAACATTGTGGATATCTTGCATTACACTCCACAATAACTTTCCTAAATGGATTATGTAACATGAAATGTCGATTTTTACTAAAAAAAATATATTATTAGAATATCTATATATATAATAATATGTAACCTTACCTATTAAATAATATTTTATGATAATTATTAACAAAAATATGTAAATATATGGTTTTTCAAAGAAATAGAAAATGAAATAATTATTTACAAATTATTTAGAAATGAACATTATAACCAAATTGAATATAAAGGGAGTATTTTTATAGAAAAATATTAATATTCTCACAACATTGATTTAATTATAATAAATTAAAATATTTACAATAAACAGGTGATATTATTTAATATATATGTTTTATATTTATTCAAATATTTTTTATTTTCATCAAACTGATTTTATAAGCGTAAGATAAGAATAAATATATTTTTACACATAAATCCCAATATTTATTATTAAAGTAGTTTTAACACCATTTAATAGAAAACCCATTTTAAATAAAATTTTTGTAATGTTTATAGATTTTATATGTTAAAAAAACTTAGTCTTCGAAATAGAAACATAAATATCAGGTTTGGATAAATTTTTGGTATTTTTATATATGGTTTCATTTTTTAAAGAATTTTTAATAATACTGGATTTTAACTCAAAAAAATTTTCCATATAAATTATTTATAAAGATAAATTATATTTTAATTTGGTAACAACATTTAATTAGATCAAATTTTTTAACAATAAATACAAATTAGTTCATTGTAATTAATTTCCTTTTTAAATTGACCATAAAAATAACAATCATTTGAACTTTTTTACTTTAATAATTATCATTGTCAACCCGAATGCGGTATTATCATTACAATAATTTATACCAATTTTGTGATTGAAATTTAGAAAAATATATTAAATATTTGTAATCATCATAATTTATAAGGATTAATAAGGTCAAAATCGTTTTTACAAAAAATATTATTGAAGTAGTTAAAAATTAATTACAATGATTCATGTTAAAAAAAGATTAAATAAGGACTAAAACATAAATTTAAGGAATAAAAAAAACATATAAATTTGTTATAAATCCATTTTGTGGGCTTATTTTAATACTATCCTCCCTTTTATCGAATTGTAAAAATTATTGAACCACTTGGATTAAAAAAACATTAGTGGGGTTCCTTTCATTTAAAATAATACAAACGATTCCAACCCTCTTGCTTTATAAATGACCTCAATCACATCCACTCCCTCACTCCACTCAAGACCCTTATGTCCTGCCAAAATGTACCCAAATATTTCCCCAAATTCCCTCTCTTTTACCTTGAAGTATTCTCATGGAAAGAATGTAATCCAAGGTAGCCTTTTGGCTCAACCAAAAAGGTGTTACTTGATTTAGAGGTAACACCCTCCCTCAAAGTCCATTATTTTATTTTATTTCTCCAATACCTTATACTACCTTATTAAATGATAATATAACAACACCAATATACTAAATATAGAATAATTCTATTATTTTATTGGTTAATGAACATGTTTACGTGTTTGTGGACTACCACCTCCCAAAACAAGGATTGTTCAATTCTTCTATACCAGCTATCATGATGTCCATTGTGATGAAAACATTATTTATATATGATAAATATATATTTATTATTTCTTTAATATTCTTTAATTATTATATGAAACACATCTTTATACTTCCCTTTTTGTGTTAATATGATAATTCCGTTTGAGGAAGAATGGACTACCGCCCCCTCAATGCAATGTGATTTTTTTATACACTACATGTAATATATTAGGGATGGGTTAACTGAATATATATGATATATATATATGACATAATAAATTTAATTATATATATATATTCCTTTTTTCTGTATTTTAACTGAAAAATTAAATGGAAATGGTGTTCATGCGTAAGTATGGCTTACCATCTTAATGAACGGTGTATTCTATTTAATACTTCTATATTATATGGATTATTATATTACACATACTATATTTAAATGATATTTATATCATGGTTTATAATCTGGAATGATGATATAAGTATATGGACCAACAATATAACTGTAACGCCCTGACCCCAGAAGCCCAGAGTCGTTGCATTATGACATAACATTGGCATGATCACAAAAGATCATGTCTCGAATGACCAATTAGTTTAGTAGTCTTGGAAGTACTAGATAAATTTATAAGGTTTACATTATATCCTAAAATGAAAAACCACAACAACATTGATTCCATAGACCACACTCATATCCCCTCAGACTATCCCTACCGGTAAGTCATAAAATACTTCTCACATCATGGGAAAAATAAAACCTGGAAAGGGGTGACCTCTGATTCTCAGTAAGGATAAGAATATAGTGGAAACTTTCATAAATATACATAAACATTTAAGGCAATGTATAAATAAAACAAAATCCTTTTAAACATGAACTTCATCATAATATGGAAATGATAAAATGAAATAATTCCATTAACTTGTTCACATGGAAATTTTACTAGTCGAATAATCACATGAAATATCAACAACCACTTTCATAAGGATGGAATGCACAATTCCAGTGTATCATAACCACATAGTCAAGGCCTCGAGCCAATAATAAAAATAAGATTTTGTCAAGGCCTTGGGCCAAGACACTAATTTGTATCATGAGACCTACCGATGCATCACGAAGCTATAGTGGGCTCCACCCGTTACTTACTAAGTCCAATGAATTCTTCATATGAAAAGTGGAAAACATAACTTAAAAATTCGTATTAAAACTAGCATATGAAATGTCAATACATTATCCACAAACCATGAATGGTATAAAAATATCACATCCATAGTCAAACATAACACATTCAATACAATAATGTAGATTGTATTGTAACATATTAACTTCAATCGAGAATAATTACGGATATTGACATAGATGAAAATAATCATCAAAACTATTTGAGAGAAATATCCCCCTTTTTCTTGAAAACATTTATAAGTCACACTATTTGTCAAGATGCCATTTAAAAATAGATTTTTGAATCAAAGTGTCCCATACCACTTTGAAACATTTAAAAGGAATATTAATTTTAAAACTTTAATGTCCATATAAATAAATCCTTAAAACCATTTTTAAAACATGGACATTAATGAGAATGATTTAGAATAATAAATCATTAGAACATTAAAAATGATTTTTAGTTAGAGTTCCTAACCAAAATAGAGACACATTAATACAAATAATTGATGTAATAAATACATTAGAATATCATTAGAATAAAGGGATTCATGATATACTATGTCAATGTACATTATATACACCATATAAAAGTGATTAGGGGTATAACAACGAATGAGTCTCAATGGAATGTAAATTGAGATGAAATATCTCACAAAGACTGTATCCTTAGGTTAAGGATAAATCAACGACATAATTATGTGTGAAAATTATAAATACACTCAATATGATTGGATATTCAGTGTAAAAGAATCAAATGACATTCACACATATTCTTGTAAAAACAAAAACATTGAATTAATAGTTTAACTCAATAAATGGAGATTGAGTTAAAATTACTCTTATCAAGTTCATATCGACGACATGTGAATTTATCAATGGAGTGATTATGTGTGAAAAAAGTATATCCACAGAAAGGGGAGTGGAAATTATGATATAAGCAAATGAATAGTGATTCCACACATAATCTTGGAGTAAAATAATCAATGACGTATGCGTTAATCCGAATGAGTGGAAATGGAAATTTCAAATTCCCTTATCGACTTGGTAACATAGGAAACATACACCAATGAAAGAAGGATCATACAATGATGATTTAGATATCCATAAATTAAATTATATTACACAATGATTACAACCATGTGTAGTACACACACCACATGCAATAAATAAGTGGTGAATAATGGAAATCTCACGGAATTAAATGTGAGATAAAAAACCCCTTACATTGTACTCTCTCCTTGGTGGAGGGTAGATTAACCTCCTGTATAATTTTTTAATAATTTTAATTTAATTATAAAGAACCATATACATTAATATTATATCATATATGATCTTCTAACATTGATTTGTTGATAATATCTTAGTATTATCGTCGTTTCGGGTGTTAACAAATAAATTTTCCTTTATATTATTTGTTATGTGAGACATATTTGTTATGAATGGGATGTATCTTATTCATATAAAGAATTATATAATGTCTCAAAACATTATTTTTAATCATAAAATGGAATTTATTCTTAAAGGAATATGATGGGAAATGAATCTCATCGCGTTGGTGGAGACGATAATCTGTACGTATGCACGAGCGACAATATCATTATTTTGATATTAAAATAATATATAATTGGATGGTATATCATATATTAAAAATAATTATCATGTTATATTTATTATTTACTTGAATTACACATCATTATTATACCCATCCAAACTAATAATATATTGAATAACACTTACACCACGACGTGGAGACAGTAGGCCGTATGTACGCACGTATGGTGACATGTCATTCAAAGGATGGATAGAATACTGAATATGGTTGTACCATATTTATAATAACATCATTTTATATATAATATACTTGAGTTATTATTTTATAATGGAAATAACAAAGAAAGAAAAATGGAAGAACAATGGAACTTGAAAGAGGGTGGTGAAATCATTACCTCTTCTTCGGGTTCTTCCTTTTGATTTGATCAAAAGAGCTCCATTAGTTGGCTTTCTTAACAATGTAGGGCCTCTAAGATGATGCGAGGGAAGTTGAGAGAATATATGGGTAGGTTTCAGTCGAACCAAAGGCCTTTGGGGGTATTAATTGGAGAGAAGGGGGAATGCCTTTTATAAGAGGGGTGAGGGGAACCTTAAGAAAATCTAGAAATATTATTTTATAATAATTTCATATTCGGTTTTAAATGTCTACAATGTGAATTATTTAATGGTTAAACAATGTATAGGTCTAAAAAAACTAAACCAATTGATTTTAGATAGGTTTGGGACACTATATTAACCTTATCTTCTAGTTTTAACTCTTAGTTAATTAGTATGAAATTTACCATGTCACTTTGTATTTTTATATTATATAGTTAAAAAAACATACTATATACATCCAAGAGACCCCCAAGTGGTCCATTAATGATACACCTATCATGATATATGTTCTTTTGGCCGAACCATTGATTTTTAGGAATATAATATCAATTAATAATATAATATTTGTTTTAAAAACTCATTTATGTCAATTTTGACACTATTCAATAATGGATTTTTATTAAAGTCTTAAAAAGTTTATTAATTCGAAAAAAATTCTTTAATAAATACTAACATTTCATATTAACCAATAAAATTCGTGTATGTTATCAAAACTTTCAAAATATATTTTATAACAATTATAATACCAATTTTTTGAATCTTTCATTAATAAGGAAAATACTGCATCATTATTGTGTCATAAATAAATTAAATTATTCAATATCTAAATATTATAAATAAAATACCATTATGTAGGAAATAGTTTTATATTTCTAATTAATATTTATAGTCTAAAATATAACATAAATAACCCTATGTAAAAATTGTTTTTCTAAAAGATATATGCTTTTGTTATTTTTGTATTTACTTTAACTTAATTAATATAAAGTGTCATTATCACTTACAAGTGGATCCATTGGGACCCAAAAATGACTCAAAGATGCCCATGGTCTGAAATGTATCAACCAATATGGTTAGGACACGTTTTAGGGTAAATTAATATTATTATAATATTATTTTTTTACCCTTATTTACCAGATTTACCCTTTAACCATGGTAAATAAAATATTTACCGAATTAATTATTTAAAATGTCTAAAAATAAGAGGTACCTATTTAAAAAATTTGGACATCTTGATTCCAAATATGGAATCCATTTTTCCAAATTCAAAACACAGAAGTGGCAGAAAGTAATTTAAAATTAATTCACGTTGTCATAACAAAAAGCGTGTTTTTAAGAAATAATAACCATCGAATGATTGACACTTGTTTATGTCCAGTTTAAATGTGAAATTATTTCCAATGACAAAATCTGTATTAAATGGTTAAAATATATTATAAATATACATTAAAACAACTAAATTTCATATTTTATCACTATTAATTATTTCGATTAAAAAAATTGATTTTAATTAAAATTTAATAATATTCACTATTCATCAAAATATGAAAGTTATCAGAAATGTACCAAAAATTCGTCCTAATCTAATTTCGACATTCCAAATCCAAATACGAAGACCATTTTGAAAGAGAAAATGTATAAAATTTTAAAAATTGGGTATTAATATTCATAACGGCTAGTTTGATTGGTTGTGGTGTGTTAGAATCTTGAAGTGGCGTACAATGATCGCTATTGAATTATTCTAAGGGAAATGAACCGTGGAAGCTTTGGGTGTTACATTCTCTCCACCTTCAATAAAATGAATCCTCGAAATTTTTAAAATTGGTCTTTGGAATATAATGGAAAGTCCCAAATCAGAAAAAGAGTCAATAAAACTATCACTTTAAAAGAAAGAAAGAGAAGTACAAAGGTCACCCGAGATAACCTATACTAGGATTACATGTAGAAAAACATGGATATGGATGATAAACTAAGTGTAATGTTCTGATTGAGAAGGATAGAAAACATGATCAGGAGAAGGTTAACAATAAGAAAACCACAAACTTTTGAAGGGACAAACAGTCATTAGTTTCCCAGTAGGAAAAGTAAATAGACATCATTTTTATTTTTTGTTTTTAAGTTATAGTACATAATGATGAGGAATTCATTTCTGAGATTTACTATGAACATAAAGAGATATACTTACTTTTTAAGTAACGTTTCATTCTTTATTAAATTTCTACTACCAACTCATTTTTAAACGATGAGTATTCCAGAAGACTTGGTCACACTAGAAGAGCTACAATAAACTTCTTGTAGAATCACATGATCCATGAAGAATAAAATATATATTTACCTTTTCTTTAGAGATTAATCAAAACCAAAATGGTTAGTATATGATCTGTTATCCCACAAAAGGTTATTCCATTAGAAAAAGAAACACTAATATTAATTTCAAAAATTAAACCAACAATACCCCAAAGTTAAATAAATAGAATTCAATAAACATTTGTCCTTTAAATCCTTCAATAAAATCCAAAATAATATTGAAACCCAAAACATAGAAGAATTTGGTTATGTAGTATTCGACGTTAAATGGTATCTCCAAATTAAATCAACTACTCTTAAAGACACATACTTAAAAGTAATTAACCTAATCACATATTCTCTATTATAGGTTAATCATTTATATAAATAACCCAAATCAGTCTAAATCCACAATAAAAACATAGATAAAAATACACCATTACTCCTCAAATGAAATCCCATAGTATTCTATTTTCCTTGGGCATATAGTGTTCCCAACAAAGAGAACATCTTCCAAAATAACATTTATAACTTAATCACCAAATCATTTACCTATACTAAGGGTATTCATTTGATTAGACATAAGATCCCAAATCAACTTATTATTGATCAATAAAATCATTTAACTAAAACTAATAGTCACACTAACCATGGACTTCACGTAGTCCAGTGGTAGACGATAAATCTCAATCACACTTTGGTTGTGGGTTAGATTCCCATAGCTTTGTCTGATGCGACAAGTTTTCACACGGTCCGTGTGTTGTCCTTTTTCATAAAAAAATATATATTTTATAACATTCTCAAAATGAGATACATTCCTTAAAATAACCATGACATAATTTAACCACAAATGTTATCTCATACCTAACATTTTTATCCCAAAATATAATAACTTGTAATTTCCTCAAACCCAAAGATCATATAAAACCAAATGGTTATTTATAACTATATCCACAAGAGAAAAGATATGTCTTCTTCAAATATCATTCTCACATGATAAATTTTAGGGTTACACATATAAGAGAAAATTCACCCAAAGTAATCTCAATAACAAAGAGCACTAATACCTTTAAACATTTTTCAATCCATTTATTTCCTCATAGGTTCTTACTTAACCAAGAGGTTATCAAATAGAATAGGGCATTCAATAGGGTAATGGCATGTTCCCCTACATTTACAGAAAATGACTGTAAATGGAGTCTTGGGACTATTTTTATTTTCTTCCATATAACTATTCATTTGTCCATGGAAATTCTTCACTTTATGTCATTCTTTCCCACATGTAATGCATTTATTTGTTCCGTTGAGACACTTTCATGGGTGGCTCATTCCACATTTCCAACATGATAGAAATTTAGGATTCTATTCTCCATGGTCGCCACTGCTGGAGCTCTTATCATTCACCACCTTTATCTTCTTTGTTGAGTATGGGAATTGTTTAATATATATGTTCTTGATCATATTTTTGGAAAACTAATTTGGGATGAACACGATATATTTTAAACCTATCAACATTCCATTTTGTTGCTCATTTCTACCATCGTTCCCACCTTTTACATCATTCTCAAGGTTACTATGACTTCCTTGAAATCCACCCATTCACTAAAACCAGAAAGCATTGTGTGAGTAACAGTAGTCATAAAATCATTTAGTGAATATCATGTCACCATATTCTCAATTTAAAATACATTAGGATTAACCATTGTAATTTACTCTCATCTTATATATAATACTTCAAATCGGTTTGTAAATAAATTGTAAATTATCCTAAGCATATCCCCCAGGAGTTTCGTAACCAAGAGTGCAGCAAGGCCCATTATTGCGCACCAGTTCCTGTTCGAGTCTAGCTCAAAGTGGTGTTTTCGGGTTTTACCCCTATGTACATTTGTGCCAGAGCCGCCTCTACCAGCTCATATCCAGACTGGGATGTATTAATTGGAAAACTAAGAAAACCTATACAATAGAAAAATTCTAGGAAGTTATTATACACTAATCCTCAAAGTCTTTCCTAGGGCTATGTGCTCTAATTAGAGTTTATCTAAATCTAGTTTCCATGGTTTTTACTAAACATCCTTTGATACCAACTGTAACACCCAGAACCCAGAAGCCCAGATTCAGTGCATTATTATATAACGTTGGCATGATCACAAAAGATTAAGTCTTGAAAGACTGATTAGTTTAGTAGCCTTGGAAGTACTATATACATTTATAAGGATTACATTACATCCTAAAATGAAAAACTACAAAAACATTGTTTCCATAGACAACCCTCATATCCCCTTAGAAAATCCCTATAGGTAATTCATAAAATATTTCTTCACATCCTGGGAAAAATAAAACATCGAAAGGGTTGAGCTCAGATGATCAGTATGGATAACAATATAGCGGAAAATTTCATAAATAAACATAAACATTTAAGGCAATGTATAACTAAAACAAATGCCTTTTAAAATTGAACTACATCATAATATGGCAATGATAAAATTAAATAATTCCATTTACTAATTCACATGGATATTATTCTAGTCGAATAATCACATGCAATATTAATAGAAACTTTCATAATGATGGAATGAATAATGAAAAACTATCATAACCACATAGTCAATGCCTCATTCCAAGACTACAAATAGTATTTTGTCAAGGCCTTGTGCCAAGAAACTTGTTTGTCTCATGAGACCTACCGATGCATCGAATAGCTATAGCGAGCTCCACCCGTCACTTACTAAGTCTAATTCATTCCTCATATGAAAAGTTGAAAACATAACATAAACATTCGTATTAAAACTAGCATATGAAATGTCAATACATTATCCACAAACCATGAATGGTATAAAAATAGCACATCCACATTCAAACATAACTCATTCAATACAATAAGCAATATTGTATTATAACATATTAACCACAATCGAGAATAATGAAGGATATTGACATAGATGAAAATAATCATCAAAACTATTTGAGAGAAATATCCCCCTTTTTCTTGAAAACATTTAAAAGTCACACTATTTGTCAAGAAGCCATTGAAAAATAGATTTTTGAATAAAAGAGTCTCATACCACTTTGAAACATTTAAAAGTAATTTTTATTTTAATAAATTAATTTCCATATAAATAAATCCTTAAACCCATTATTAAAACATGTACATTAATAAGAATGATTTATAATAATAAATATTTAAAACATTTAAAATGTTATTTTAGTTAGAGTTCCTAACCAAATAAGATACACTTGAATAAAAATAATTAAGGTAATCAAAACTTTATAATATCATGAGAATAAAGGGATTCATGATATACTATGTCAAAGTACATTATATACACCATATAAAAGTGATTAGGTGTATAACAACAAAGGAGTCTCAATGGAATGTAAATTGAGATGAAATCTCTCATAAAGGCCATATCCTTAGGTTAATAATAAATAAATGACATAATTATGTGTGACAATTATAAATACACTCAATATTATTTGATATTCAGTGTAAACCAATCAAATTACATCCACACATATTCTTGTAAAAACAACACCATTGAATTAAATGTTTAACTCAATAAATAGAGATTGAGTTAAAATTACACTTATCAAGTTCATATCGATGACTTGAGAATTTATCAATGGAGTGATTATGTGTGTCAAAATTATATCCACATAATGGGGAGTTGAAGTTATTACATAAGAAAATTAATAATGATTCCACACATAATCTTGGATTAAAATAATCAATGAAGTGTGTGTAAATCCGAATGAGTGGAAATTGAAATTTCAAATTCCCTTATCGATTTGGTAAATTAAGAAACATACACCCATTAAAGAAGGATCATACAATGATGATGTAGATATCCATAAATTAAAGTATATTACACAACAAATATAAACATGTACAATATACACACCACATGCAATAAATAAGTGGTGAAGAATGGAAATCTCACGGACATAAAAGTGAGATAAGAAACCCCTTAATTTGTAATTTTTCCTTGGTAGAGGGTAGGTTAACCTCCTTTATAATGGTGAAATAAATGTTATTGAATTATATAATAATCATATACATTAATATGATATCATATATGATCTTTTAACATCGATTTGTTGATAATATATTAGTACTATCATCATTTCGGGTGTTAACAGATACATTTTACATTATATTATTTGTTATGTGAGAAATATTATTTATGGATGGGATGTGTTTTATTCATTTATATAATGATATCATGTCTCTAAAAATTATTTTTAATCATCAAATTAAATTTATTCATTAATGGATAAGATGGGGAATGAATCTCATCGTGTTTGTGGAGACGTTAATCCGTACATACGCACGCACGACAATATCATTCTTTTGATATTAAAATAATATATAATTGGATATTATATCATATATAGAGAATCATTATCATGTTATATATATTATTTACATGAATTACACAACATTATTATACCCATCCAAAATAATAATATATTGAATAACAATTACACCACGACGTGGAGACGGTAGGCCGTACGTATGCACGTATGGTGACATGTCATTAAATGGATGGCTAGAACACTAAATATGGTTGTACCATATTTATAATAAAATCAAAGTCTATATAATATACTAGAGATATTATTTTATAGTGGAAATAACAAAGAATGAAGAAGTGGAAGAAGAAAGGAACTTGAAAGAGGGTGGTGAAATCATTACATCTTTTTCGGGTTCTTCCTTTTGATTTGATCAAAAGGGCTCCTTAGGTTGGTTTTTTGACCAAAGCAGGGTCTCTAGGATTAAGTTAGGGAAGTTGAAAGGAAAATTGGGCAGGTTTTGGCCGAACCAAAAGGCTTTGAGGGTATGAATTTGAGAGAAGGGTGATTGCCCTTTTATAAGAGGGGTGAGGGGCACCTTAGGAAAATCTAGATATATTATTTTATAATAAATTCATATTCAGTTTCTAATGGATAAAAAGTGGATTAATTAAAGTTTAAGGTAGGGATAGGTCGCACAAATACTAAACAAATAGGTTTTAGACAGGTTTGGGTCACTATATTAACCATATCATTTAGTTTTAACTCTTAGTTAATTTGTTTGACATTTACCATGTCACTTTGTATTTTTATATTATATAGTTAATAAACATACTATATACATAAAAGAGACCCCAAAGTCATACATTAATGATACAAATATCATGATATAAGTCTTTTGGCCGAAACTTATATTTTTTTAAATAGAATATTAATTAATAATATAATATTTGTTTTAAAAACTCATTTATGAAAATTTTGACAATATTCAATAATTGATTTTTATTATAGTATTAACAACATTATTAATTCGAAACAAATACTTTTAATCAATCCTAACATTTCCTATTAACCAATAAAATTCGTTTATGTTATCATAAATTTCAAATTATATTTTCTTTTAACATTTATAATACCAATTATTCGATTCTTTCATTAATAAGGAAAATGCTGCATCATTATTGTGTCATAAATAAATTAAATTATTCTATGTATAAAAATTATAAATAAAATACCATTATGTAGGAATTCTGTTTAGATTTATAATGAATAATGATAGTCTAAAATATAACATAAATAACCCTATGTAAAAATTGTTTTTCTACAATATATATGCTTTTGTCATTTTTGTATTTACTTTAACTTAATTAATATAAAGTGTCATTATCACTTACAAGTGGATCTATGGGGTCCCAAAATCGACCCAAAGATGCCCATTGTCGGAAATGTATAAACCAATAGGGTTAGGACAAGTTTTAGGATAAATTAATGTTATTATAATATTAATTTGTTACCATTATTTACTGGATTAACCTTTAACAATGGTAAATAAAATATTTACCGAAGTAATTATTCAAAATGTCTAAAAATAAAAGTTACCTATTTAAACAATTTGGAAATCCTGATTCCAAATATGGAATCAATTTTTCCAAATTAAAAACATATAAGTGGCATAAATTAATTTAAAATTAATTCCCGCTATCAAAACAAAAAGCGTGTTTTTAAGAAATAATAACTATCAAAATATTGACACTTTTTTATGTCCGGTTTAAATGTGAAATTATGTTCAATGAACGAAATTATATTAAATGGTAAAAAATTATTCTAAATATACTATAAAACCACTAAAATTCATATTTTATAACTATTAATTATTTCGATTAAGAAATTTGTTTTTAATTAAAATTTAGTAATTTTAACTATTCATCAAAATATGAATGTGATCATAAAATACCAAAAATTCTCCCTAAATAATTTTGATATTCCGAATCAAAAAATGAGGTCCATTTTGAATGATAAAATGTATAAATGTTCGAAAAGTTGGTATTACTATTCATAACGGCTAGTTTGATTGGTTCTGGTGTGTTAGAATCTCGAAGTCGCATACGATGCAATCTATTGCATTATTCAAAGGGAAATGTATCGTGGAAGCATGGGGTGTTACAATAACAAATTAGGACACATGTGAAAAACAAATCCAAAATTGTCTGAAGTAAAACTTAAACATATGATGGTTAAAAATATAGTAATATAATGTCACAATTAAACAATATATGGTGTAAGATATAACAATATGATTCTTTAAATTTTGTATAATAAATTTTCATTTATTATATAGGTAGTTTTAATGAGTGTGATGAGAGTTTGGACACATGGTAAGGGAATTTCATCTCCCTTTTTCTTTCCACGAAATACATGCTACGTTCGCCACTCTTTCCTTTTTTGTGGTTCATGTACTGACCATGATTTTATTCTATTTATCTTATAATTAAATTCATGGGTATTTAAATGTCCATTTTATGATCCTTATTTCAACAGTTTTTTGTTTCAAAAGTTACCAAATCGATAAAATGGCTTGGTATCAAATTTCCTTCTTTGAAAATCATGTTTTCTTATACACCTAAATTATTATTTTGAGGTGTATATTCATAAATTTAACATTTTATATCATAAATATAATTATTTTAATTATATTGTAATCATAATTTAATTTCCTTCTTTACATGGAGAGTATGGTCCTAGGTAACCAAATGGTAAGAGTGTGTTGAAACAATCTCATTACTTTTTGAGATTAGTGGTGATTATGTGTCTTTACGGAACTCCTATCACCCATCACTCAATAAAATTGATCAACTTTACTATAGTCTATATATTAAATATATATTCATTTATTTTTACCATTTTATTAGTCGTTTGTTCGTATGCTAGTTTAAAAAGTGCTTTTTAGACAACGAGACATTACCATCTCTTTGGCCAGAAATCAATTTTTTCCAAAAAGGGCTCCAAGAATAATATACCATTCTTCTATAACAATTAAAATAATTATTCCCTTTTTTTTCTTTTAACAATATACTAAAAAGAATATTATTGTCATTTTATAGTCAAGGAACATTTTTAAACTTTTTAATCGGCAAATGGATTATTCTTTTTACCTCATACGACGTGTACAGATTTACCCACCCTCATTTAATTGATGTTTCCTTTGAATTTTTAAAAGGTTAATCTTTGAGAAAATGTTTTCAAAAATTAATTTTCAAGGACAATTATTTTACTAATATTTTCAAGCCTTATTTAAGAGTTCTAAAATTATATATTCAATGAAGAGATTTTGAAAACATTTTCAAGATTCTATCATATGTTTTAAAGAAAAAAAGTTTTCAAAACATTTCCAAAATTTCTATACAATTTTTAAATGTATTTTAAATGAAATTTTTTTCAAAACATTTTCAATATTTCATTTAATGTTTTTAATGTGTTTTCAAAGAAAAATGGTATAAAATGTTTTGAAGCTTATTTTATAATTGTTTCATGGAAAAAGGTTTTTATAATTATTTCAAGGATTTTTTATATGTTTTCAAGGTATTTTCTATGAAAATTATTTTTAAATTATTTTATGTATTAAAAATAATTTTCCAAAAAATAATGGATATTCTCCTCAAGAAATGTTTTTGAATGTTATTTAAAAATTATTTTCCATCTATGATTACATTCGTTGATGTTGCTGGTTCCCTTCTAAGAAATGATCTAAAGGTTCCATTAATATCCTTTCTATTAATGTGATATTCTTAATGTCAACGTCTTTATGAAATATATTTCACATCCATGGGTTATATGTTTATGCCATCAATTTCTCTTTAATGAGTTATAATTTGATGAAATAATTATGAAACCTGTATCTTTTCCCATAGGTTATGATATGATTACATATTTTTTGAAAACCATTTCATTTCATGGGTTATGATATGATTATTTATGATCATGTGGAACATGTATTTATGATTTCATTATATGATGGGTGGAACCTATATCTCCCATCAATGAATTGAGAAAATATTTATATCTCATGAGATAAACTAATATGGTATTGGGAGTGAACCTTAACTACTATGATGGCCATGGGAGTCAACCATAACTACTAAGATTGTATGAGGTGTTAACTCATGCTTCTAAGATGGAAATGGGAGTGAACCATGACTACCAAGATGGTATGGGTAATGAACCCCTACTACTAAGATGATTGTTGTATGATTTCTTGGCTATTATGGAAGTCATTATAGGATTATGTGTTTTACACAATTACATTTTTATTCATTGGTTTTACATTCATGGTTTATGTCCTTTATTTACTCGTGATTCATGTCTTATAAAAATTATGCCATGATTTATGATTATGATATTTAACATTCATGGTATGATCTATTATTATCATGATCATGTTGTTATACCGTATGCTCTTGTTTATGCTTACATGTCTTCCTTTTTTACCCTTACTGAGCATCTGATCTCACCCCTTTTTATATTTCCTTCGCCTGGATATGAAGATATATTTGTTGTTTGATGTTTCTAAGTAAGGTGATAGTCATGTAAAATGTAGTGGGAGATAATGTATCTCACTTATGTTCTTGGGTTTATGTCTCCGTGTTTCCAAAGGAACTAGATTATTATGGTCTTTGGGAATCTATTGGTACAATTATTTAAGTATTCTGCATCGGTGATGTAACATCATTGTATGAAAATATCAAGACTATTAGAATTACCATGGAAACAAAACTTACTAATTCTACTATTCATTTTTTCCAAAAATAAAAGATGCATATTTACTAAATTTAGACCAAATATTTCCAAATATGGAATCTATTTTTTTTAAAAATTCAAAAAACAGAAGTCACATAATTTAATTTAAAATCAATCCAGAAAAACGCGATGAATGGCGGGGTTTTGGAAACATTCCCCATTTAAATAAAAAATTTTAATATTAAATTAAATTATAAAATTCATTTCAAAAACTGTTATTGGATTATTTTAAATAAAAATTAATAATTTAAAATTTAAAACTAATATAAACAAATACCTTTTAAATGATTTAAAATAAAATATAGTATTTTATTAAAATTAGTATTTTCACTATTTATCAAAATTTCAAAATTTTCAAAATTAAAAAATAAAAAATTAACCCTAGGATAATTTTGATATGATGAATTTAAAAATGATATTTATTTTATCAAATAAATTTTTTAAATGTTCCATAAATTACTTATATTATTCAAACACAAAAAGAAAAAATACCATTTTTGAAGAAAAAATATCATTGAAGAATAAAATGGCTTCACTAAAAATTGAATGTTCATTTCCTATGAATTAATCAATAAATTTATATTTTTTATTATCTGTATATATTTAAAAATTTGGTTAATCCTATTCATACCCACAAATTTAACAAATAGGTTATCAGAGTCATATTTAAATAATAATATTTCACTTTTTGATTTCCCTTAGCGTTGTGTATTTTGTATGATATCAAATAAGGATGTTGTTTTAATATTTTAGGATATTAAATTCTCCACCATTAATAAATTTAATCCTTCTAATTCTAAAATCGGTCTTTGTAATAAAAGGTTGAAATTTTAAATTTCAATTAATGAAATCCCATTTCTAGAAAAAGGGTTAATAAAACATCCTATTTAAAAGCATGGAAAGGAAATATGAATGTCCTATGGGATAACATATACTAGGTTTAAAGATAAGAAATCATTATTGGGTAGTGAAACTATTGAAAAGGAATATAAAACTAACAACCAAGGATTAATAGAGAGTGATGGAGAACATGGTCATGAGAATGTTAACAAACAAAAAACACTAAATCAATGATAGGTTAAAAGAGCACTGATTTCTTAGTAAGAAAAGTAAACGAATAAAATTTTTAATTCAATATCCTTTGCCTAGATTTTTGGAATTCAATTACTATATATACTATGTGCATAATTATTACATGATATTCATTTTATCATTCGACGTTAAGAAAATCCAAAACAGTTCCACTACTACAAAAATGGACTTTATCAGTGCTCAAAAAGGACTTTATCAGCGCTAAAAAGCATTGTAATGCTCAGCACTGATAGGGGGGTTCCCCTTTATCAGCACTAAAATGGCGCTGATAAAAAACCCCTTTATCAGCACTAAAAAAGCGATGATATATGTTTTTTTATCAGCGCTTTTTTAGCACTGATAAATGGGGATTTTATCGGTGCTTTTTTAGCGCTGATAAAGGATCCCTTTACCAGTGCTAAAAAACCACTGATAAATGCCCTGTCTAGTGCTACAAAAATTTCTACAGCAGCACACCCAAACACCTGCAAAAAATTCAACATCTCAATATGTTTACCCATACGAAATTAACACATAAATCATAATCAAATTAGACCAATTATACCCATACAACAAGTATACACATACACCATTAACACGTAATTCATAAGTTAATTAAGTACATAATGAATTCAATTCAGAATTTAGTGGTTTGGGGGGGCTATTCATGGGTTTGGGGTGGCCGTCCAAGGGGGGTAGGGGGTGTCCGGGGGGGAAGGGGTGTTCAGGGGGGGTGGGGGGGTCCAGGAGGTTGGGGCTATCCAAGGAGGGTGGTGGTGTCCAGGGGTGGGGGTGTCCCAGTGGGGGGGGGGGGGTCTGTCCATGTGGGTGTCTAGGGGAGGTGGGCTAGTGTCCAGTGTGTTGCGGGGGGGGGGGGGGGGGGCTTTCCAGGTGGTGGGGCTGTCTAGGGGGTGGAGGCAGTCTAGGGGGTTGGTGGGTCTATCCAAGGTGGGTGGGGTGGTTTCCAAGAGGGTGGGATGGTGGTGTCCGGGGGATAGGGGTGTCCAGGAGGTGTGGGTGTCCAAGGGGGTGGGGGTGGTCGAGGAGGTGGGGCGGTTGTCCTAGGGGGTGGGAAGGTGTCCAAGGAGGGGGGTTTCCATGGGGGGGGGGCTCTCTATGGGGTGTCCAGGGGGGTGGGATGGTGTCTAGTGTGTCGGGGGGGCTTTTTAGGTGGTTGGTGGGGCTATCCATGGGGGGAGGGATGGTTTCCAGAAGGGTGGGGGATGGCGATCCATGGGTGGGGGTCTCCAGGGGGTGGGGTGGTGTCTAGAAGGGGTGGGGGTGTCGTCCAGGGGGAATGTGGTTGTCATGGGGGGGGATTTTCGAGGTAGGGGGGATATCCATGGTAGTGTCCAGGGGGTGGGGCTGTCCAGGGGGATGAGGGGGCTTTCTCGGGGGTGGGGTGTCCAGAGGGGTGGGGGTGTCCAGGTCGTAGGTCAGTTGTTGTTTTCACTTAAACTTGTGTCCATTTTAAACAAAATAGAGACAATTTAAGTGATACCGGCCACACTGGGCCTCAGATTGAGGTAGGGTTGACACATACACATTGAAAAGGACCCATGGATCATTCTACTATAAGATCAACACAATCCTAATGCATTTGGTAGGATTTCTGTACATCAGTTGTTGTTTTCACTTAAAATTGAGTCCATTTGAGAGACCCATTGCATGATACTGGCCACACCATGCCACACATTGAGGCAAGGTTGACTTGTACACATCACAAAGTAACCATGGATCGATATTCTAAATTATCAATACAATCTGAATGTGTTTGGTTGGATTTTCAAAGATCAGTTGTTGTTTTCACTTAAAATTGTGTCCATTTTAAACAAAAGAGAGACACTTTGAGAGATACCGACCAAAACGTGGCTCGGATTGAGGCAGGGTTTACTCGTACATGAAAAAAACAACCCATGGATCATTCTCCTATATGATCAAGACAATACGAATGCATTTGGTCAGAATTCCGTAGGTCAGTTGTAGTTTTCAGTTAAAATTGTGTCCATTTTAAACAAAAGAGAGACACATTGAGTTATACCGGCTATACCGTGCCTCGGATTGAGATGAGGTTGAATCTAACATGTCATAAAGGACCCATGTATTTTTCTAATAAAGGATCAAGACAATCCGAATGTGTTTAGTCATATTTTCGTAGGTCAGCTGTTGTTTTCACCTAAAATTGTGTCCATTTTATACAAAAGAGAGACACATTGAGTTATACATGCCTCACCATGCCTCGGATTGAGGAGGACATGACTCCTACACGTTTTAAAGGACCCATGGATTATTATCTTAAAGGATCAAGACAATCCGAATGTGTTTGGTCAGATTTCCGAAGTTTAGTTGTTGTTTTCACTTAAAATTGTGTCAATTTTAAATAAAAGAGAGAGACTTTGAGTGATACCGGCAACACCGTGCCTCATGTTGAAATAGGGTTGACTCTTACACATTGAAAAGGATCCATGGATTGTTCTCCAAAAGGATCAATACTATTCCAAAACGTTTGGTTGGATTTCCGTACGTTAGATGTTCTGTCCTCTTAAAAATAAGTCCATTTTAAACAAAAGAGAGACCCTTTGAGTGATACCAACCACACCGGGCCTCTTATTGAAGCGGGGTTGACTCTTACATGTCTCAAACGGACCATGTATTGTTCTACCTAAAGATCATTACCATATTAATGTGTTTGTTTGGATTTATGTCGGTCAGTTGTTGTTTTCGCGTAAAATTGTGTCCATTTTAAACAAAAGATAGACACTTTCAGTGATACCGGCCACACTGTTTCTTGGAATGAGGCGGGGTTGACTCTTACACGTCCAAAAGGTCCCATGGATCATTCTCCTATAGGTTTAACAAAATCTGAATGCGTTTGTTATGATTTTCATAGGTCAGTTGTTGTTTTCACTTAAAATTTTGTCCATTTTAATCAAAATAGAGACAGTTTGAGTGATACCAGCTATACCATGCCTCATATTGAGACATGGTTGACTCATACACATTTCAAAGGACACATGGATCGTTCTCATAAAGGAACCACACAATCCGAATTTGTTTGGTCATATTTCCATAGGTCAGTTGTTGTTTTCACTTAAAATTGTGTCCATTTTAAACAAAAGAGAGACACGTTGTGTCATACCGGCCATACTATGCATCGGATTGAGGCGGGGTTTACTCTTAGAAGTCTCAAAGGACCCATGGATCATTCTAATAATTGATGAAGACAATCCGAATGCATTTGGTTGGATTTCCGTAGGTCAGTTGTTGTTTTCACTTACTATTGTGTCCATTTTGAACAAAAGACAGACACTTTGAGTGATACCGGAAACATCGTGCCTTAGGTTGAAATAGGGTTCATTCTTAAACATCTCAAAGGACCCATGGATTGGACTCCAAATGGATCAATACATTCCTAAAGCATTTGGTCAGATTTACATACGTCAGTTGTTGTTTTCACATAAAAATTTGTCCATTTTAAACAAAAGAGAGGCCCTTTAAGTGATACCGGCCACACAGGGCCTCGTATTGATGCGTGATTGACTCTTACAAGTCACAAAGGACCCATGAATCATAATCCTAAAGGATAAATAAAATACGAATGCTTTTGGTCTGATTTCCTTAATTCAGTTGTTGTCTTCGCTTAAAATTGTGTCAATTTTAAACAAAAGAGAGACACTTTGAGTGATACCGGCCACACTGTGTCTCATATTGAGGAGGGGTTGACTCTTTCACGTCAAAAAGTATTCATGGATCATTATACTATAAGATAAATACAATTTGAATGCATTTGGTTGGATTTTCATTGGTCAGTTGTTGTTTTCACTTAACATTGTGTCCATTTTAAACAAAAGAGAGACACTTTGAGTGATACTGGCTATATTGTGCCTCATATTGAGGCATGGTTGACTCATAAATGTCACCAAAGAACCATGGATCATTCTCATAAAAGATCAAGAAAATCCAAATGCATTTGGTTGGATTTCCATAGGTCAGTTGTTGTTTTCACTTAAAATTGTGTCCATTTAAAAAAAAGACACTCTGAGTGATTCTGGCCACACCGGGCCTCGGATTGAGGTGGGGTTAACTTTTACACGTCTCAAAGGACCCATGCATCATTCTACTAAAATATCAATACAATACAAATGCGTTTGGTCAGATTTCTATAGGTTTGTTTTTGTTTTCACTTAAAATTGTGTCCATTTTAAACAATAGAGAGACACTTTGAGTGATACCGGCCACACCGTGCCTCAGATTGAGGCAGGGTTGACTCGTACATGTAACCAAGGACCCATGGATCGTTATAATATAGGAACAAGACAATCCAAAAGAATTTGGTCAGATTTCTGTAGGATAGTTGTTGTTTTCACTTAAAATTGTGTCCATTTTAAACAAAAGAGAGACACTTTTAGTGATACTGGATATATCGTGCCTTGGAGTGAGGCAGTGTTGACTCATACACGTCCCCAACACACACATGGATCGTTCTCTTAAGAATCAGGACAATATGAATGTGTTTGGTCAGATTTTTGTAGGTTAGTTTTTGTTTTCACTTAAAATTGTGTCCATTTTTAAAAAAAGAGATACACTTTGAGTGATACCGGACACACCGGGCCTCTGATTGAGGTGGGGTTGACATGTACATGTCTCAAAGGACCCATTGATCATTCTATTATAGGATCAACACAATCCGAATGCGTTTGGTCAGATTTCCATAGGTCAGTTGTTGTTTTTACTTAAAATTGTGTCTATTTTAAACAAACGAGAGACCCTTTGAGTTACACCGGCTACACCGTACCTCAGATTGAGGCTGGGTTGACTCTTACACATTACAAAAGACCCGTGGATAATTATTGTAAATGATGAAGACTATCCGAATTCATTTTCTTTGTATTCTTATAGGTCACTTGTTGTTTCCACTTATAATTGTTACCAATTTTGAACAAAAGAGAGACACTTTGGGTAGTATCGGCCACACCGTGCCTCAGATTGAGGTGAGGTTGACTTGTACACATCTCCAACACAGCCATGGATCATTCTATTAATGGATAAACACAATCCTAATGTGTATGGTCAGATTTCCGTATGTTAGTTGATGTTTTCACTTAAAAATATGTTCATTTGGAAAGAAAGAGAGACACTTTGAGTGATACCAGCCACACCATGCCTCCTATTGAGGCGGTGTTGACTCATACACTTCACAAAAAACCCATGGATCGTTCTCCTATAGGATCAAGATATATGAATGTATTTTGTCAGATTTCTGTAGGTCGGTTGTTGTTTTCACTTAAAATTATGTCCATTTTAAACAAAAGAGAGACACTTTGAGTGATACCGGCTAAACCGTGCCTCGAATTGAGGCGGGGTAGACTTGTACACGTCCCCAACGCACCCATGGTTCATTATAAAAAAGGATATATACAATACAAAAGCGACTTGTCAGATTTTCGTAAGTCAGTTGTTGTTTTTACTTTAAATTTTTTCCATATTAAAAAAATAGAAACTTTGAGTGATACCGGCCACACTGGGACTCAGATTGAGGCGGGGATGACTCGTGAATGTTGAAAATGACCCTTAGATCATTATCCTATATGATCAAAACAATCCTAATTGGTTTGGTCAGATTTCTGTTGGTCAGTTGTTGATTTCACTTAAAATTTTGGCTATTTTAAGCAAATGAGAGACCCTTTGAGTGATATCGACCACACCGTGCCTAGGATTGAAGCCGAGTTAACTTGTACATGTCACAATGGACCCATGGATCATTCTCGTAAAGTATAAAGACACTCTGAATGTGTTTGGTCAGATTTCCATAGGTCAGTTATTGTTTTCACTTAAAATTGTGTCCATTTAAAAAAAAGAGAGACACTTTGAGTGATGCCGGCTAGACCGTGCCTCAGATTGAGGTGGGGTTAAATTTTACATGCCATAAAGGACCCATGGTTCATTATAATAGATGTTCAAGACAATATAGATACGTTTGGTGGGATTTCCATAGGTCAGTAGTTGTTTCACTTAAAATTGTGTCCATTTTAAACAAAAGAGAGACACTATGAGTGATACCGGCCACACCGTGCCTCAGATTGAGTTAGGATTGGCTCGTACTCGTCTAAAAGGACCCATGGATCATTCTCCAAAATGATGAAGGAAATACGAATTTTTTGGGTTAGATTTCCGTAGGTCAGATTTTTTTCATTTAAAATTTGTTTCCATTTTAAACAAAAGAGAGACATTTTGTGTGATATTGGAAACATCGTGCCTTGGATTGATACAGGGTTGACTCATACACATCGCAAAAGACCCATGGATAATTCTAAAAAATGGATCAAAACAATCCGAAAGTATTTGGTCAGATTTATGTGTGTCAGTTGTTGTTTTCACTTAAAAATCTGTCCATTTTAAACAAAAGAGAGACCCTTTGATTGATACCAGCCACACCATGCCTCATATTGATGCAGGCTTGACACTTACATGTTGAAAAGGACCCATTAATCGTTCTCCTAAAATATAAATACAATCCAAATCCATTTGGTAAGATTTCCGTAGGTTAGTTGTTGTTTTCACTTAAAATTATGTCCATTTTAAACAAATGAGAGACACTTTGAGTGACACTGGCCACACCGTGCCTCAGATTTAGGCAGGGTTTACTCTTACACATCCAAAAGGACACATGGATCATTATCCTATAGGATAAAGACAATCCGAATGTTTTATTTGGATTTTCGAAGGTCAGTTGTTGTTTTCACTTAAAATTGGGTTCATTTTAAACAAAAGAGAGACACTTTGAGTGATACCAGCCACAACATGACTCGGATTGAGTCATGGTTGACTCATAAAAGTAAAAAAGTACCCATGGATCATTCAACTAAAAGATCAAGACAATCCACATGTGTTTCTTTGGATATCGGTAGGTTAGTTTTTGTTTTCACGTAAAATTGTGTCCATTTTAAACAAAAGAGAGACGCTTTGAGTGATACTGGAAACACCATGCATCGGATTGAGTTGTTGTTGAATTTTACACGTCCCAAAGGACCCATGGAACATTATATTAATGTATAAATACAATTAGAAAGCTTTTGGTCATATTTACGTAGGTCAATTGTTGTTTTCACTTAAAAAACTGTCCATTTTAAACAAAAGAGAGAGCCTTTGAGTGATACCGGCCACACCCAGCCTCGTATTGAGGAGTTTTTGACTTGTACACATCCCCAACGCACCCATGGATCTTTCTCCTAAAGTATCAACACAATCCTAATGCGTTTGGTCATATTTCTGTATGTCAGTTGTTGGTTTACTTAAAAATATGTTCATTTTAAACAAAAGAGAGACACTTTGAGTGGTTCATCATTCTTGCATGTTGCAGGTGAATATCATCTGTTAAAATGGAGAAATAAATCATTGGAGAAGGAATGTTTTATTTAATAACAATTACAATTTTCCTATGAACATTTACATACAACAATGTTTCATCTTTTGATCCACTTATCCCCTCTCAAAAATAACCACCAATTATACACGTCCCCAAGTCAGGTCTTCATGCTATTTTTGTAGAATCAACCATAAGGTATGAAGCCCACTTGTTTCTGAAAAAATATATATCGTCTTGTGAGTATGAGGATTTCCGGCAGTCAGAGTAGTACTTCAAAATATAAAAATAAATAAATAATAAATTAATTAAATGAACGAGTAGTTGTTTTTGAAAATACCTCTTTAGGGAAGCTAGTTTATTGATGAAAATGATCCCTTTCATAAATTTACCAACATAATAACCACAATCATTATCATTTTTTTGTTTTGGATAGTACAAAAAAATTATTCATTAGAATAATAATTAACTTGTGTTGAGATGTGTTTGGATAGTGAAATTTTATTATATATACCCTGATATTTTTCCAAACGTAGTACTTGCTCACCAACTTATGCTTAGCCCCTGTCCTCTTTCCTTTTTTAGACGATAATGATACACCACCCTATCATAAAACAATCCTCATTAAAAGATAATATAAATTATATTACTTGATATTTAGACCAAAAACGTAGTATGTAGTGTCTTACAGATTCACAAACTCCATCATGTGTGGTCGGTTTGATGGATATCCTTGCTTTGAATCCAGAAAATAAATCTTTGGAGTATCCAAGTTCACCGCAACTGGCATCCAATATTACCTAAACACTCAAAAAATAATAAGTAATAAAATAAGTGAAAATATAATTGATATTATTTAATCGTAGAGTTTTACCCCTTCATGGTTGGTATTAGGAAGAGTCTGCCATATGTAATATTGCTTTCAAATGTTTTCAGCCAGTAGTTCACTATTTCATTCTTTTTTTATGGCTATAATTTCATTACATGTGTTGATGTGGTATGATGACTAACGAATCCTAATTTTGGATCATGAGAAAATTATGTCAACTATTTTTCATATATACATCGGTGAACAATATAAAATGCATTTAGTCATAATTTTCACATTAGATCAGCTTTTAGAAAATCAATTCATAAAAAACATACCTTATATATATATTTACAATTGTGATGCCTAGACAACCATTTTCAAGGATCTCATTTACATTTTCAGCAAAAAAAAAATCTTGAATTTCCTCTCCTTATATATTCATTTCAAAAACAACTATATGACTACTACCACCTATTAGCTTCGTATCCACATGAGACATCATTTCTAGTAAATGTGGATATAGAACAGGCGGTGTTATTGTGCTTTCCGTAGCTTCTTGGGATCCGTTGGTCGATCCTTTATATGGTTTTGTGCCGAAGTTTTTCACCCCTTCCCCTTCTCCGTATATAATAACATTAATTGGTTCAAACCATTTTTTCATTAATTATTAAAAGCTTTATCGTGAAAAAAGGAAATAAATACCTCTTCGTCTACATGTACTCTTACAAGCTGTGACAGCCATGCAACGAATGTCCTAATATCCATTTTGACCGTATGAATATCATCATCATGAAGTGGAATAGGTAGCTCTCCATTTGGCTCAGGATCTACAGTAATCGTCACTTTCAGATGATCTTTCAGAAGTGATCTTTTATATAGCATGTCATCTGGGATATTGAACACTGTATCCCTCGCTACAAGGTGATAGGTGGGTGTTGACAGATATAAATCACAATCATTATCACCCTGTAAAAGATCAGTACAAGAAATGTATCAGTGTTTGTCTTATTCACATTTCATGAGAACAATTATTAGAATATTGATTACCACGGCTAAGACAGCTCATTGACGGGAATGTCTCTCCTCAAAGCTGGTGGGGGGTGGGGCGGGATATTTACGTGTTTTTTGTTCCTGAGTTGTGCCTTCTCCTTGCTTCCCACCCATAAAAGTTGCTAGAAACTCTCCTTTCCATTGCAATCATTCATCAAGGGTTTCTCGTCATTCTCTCATTTATTTAAATTTTCCCTCTCTCTCATCCATTTTTTCTTCTTCTCAAAATACCCTTGGGGTTTCACCACATACCCCACACTTCTGACACGACCGTATAGTTCTGTCTGCTTCAAAGATGTCGATAATTGTTATGCATCCGCTATAGGGTACCTGAATCTTGTGACTATCGGATATAGAAAAATAACTAATTATTTTATGTAATATAAATTTAAAACAAATCTTTTTATCATCGTGTCAAACATACACATATTTCCCACACTTTTTGTGTGTTATCATCTACAAGCTTCCCTTCTTTATTCACACATGCCTCCTTCCATAACACGTGACGTGGGATGGAAGTGTCTTTGTTTTTAGACTCATCAATCTACATATAAACGTAGAATGGAAATTATGATGTTGTTTATTGGAACATAACAATATTACTATTAATTTAAAATATGTACCATTTTCTTTTCTAGTGAAGCGTACCGAATCCTTGGTTTATGATAGGGGTATGTTTGTTTTGATGCATGTTCCTTATTTTTAGTATAGATTTGATGTTTCATAAATAAAATATTGAAAATCAAAGTGATAATACATCTATCCCAAAACAACGTATTATCACCCACAATGTAGCTAAAACTTCTCATCCCCACGGCGGCCAATAAATCCATCCCATGCTTCTTGGGATATCAAGTGAGAATAGAAAATGGGTGGGTGTGGGTTTATTTTACCTTTGGAAACTTTCAGGTGACATCTTGTTAAAATAGTATGAAAACCTCGATGAATCCTTCCTGAAAGCCTTAGTATATAATCCTTATGTGAATCTTCTACTATAAAGGTACTCTACTAGAGATTGAGAAGGGAAAGATGTTGTTTCATTATTTTATTTTCATGTACATTAAAGAAATAAATTAATCATGTTACCATAATTTCTTCCCAGATCACAGCCTTGAACCCGGACACAACTTGGTGCCATGAATCTATGTCAATCTGCACATGTTGCTCAGTGAAAACTCCAATGTAACTACTAAAAATAGCCTTGTTGGGATTCACATGTTGGCCGTGTGCATTCCATCCGAAATTAAATTTGATGCCTTTGCATTTCTCCTTAAGAACTTTGGCTAGCACCATCAAACTATGACGAACCTATGTTTTCTGCAACGTCAGTCATTCATTCCCGACCATTTCACCAATATCAATATAAAATATATGTTCATCTAAAATAGTTTCAACAGTATGCGCTGGTGGTTGTTGGAACTCAACACTAGGAGAAACAACAGGTTGAAAAACTTGTTGTTGCTCTGCACTGTGAGCCACTGTAGCTGGAGCAGCAGTAGCCGCAATAGTAGGAGTTTGAGAGACTTGTTCAACCTCAAGGTTTGAAGCACCCGATTGTGCAGAAGTCATTATCTGTAAAAGTGGTTGAACAGTTAATTTAAATTACATAAATTCAGTAATGATAAGATAATAACATGAGATAACAAGATCTATATTACAAACAAAATATAACATGTCTGTTGAACTCTCTTTCTTTTTTTCAAATGATGAAGGGATTTGACACCTCTATCGATTATCCAAATCCCTTCATCGTGGTCTCCTCTAACATATAAAACATCATCTACATTGGGACTGCTGTGAAATTATTGTGACGTACCACTGAAAGGATTATCCTCAACTGAATTTTCATCGGACCCTTCAGTAGTTTTAGACGATAATAGAACAATCAACCACTTTCAGTTTGCAGCATCTAGAAGATAAAAAAATTGTACCTCTTGTGATGCCATTATAAACTGTTCGTCTTTGTACCCTTCTTTACAAAAATAAACTTTCAAAAATCCCCATTCATCTATTTTAACGCCACTGTTGTTATCAACCCATTTTCATTGAAAAATCCGAAATTGGAATGTCGTATAATCTAACTCCCATATTAGTTTGATAATTCCAAATCATGACATATTCGAATAAATTGGATTTCTGTCCTTACTACCAGAAACATGCATCACTTCGGCCACTAGTGTAACATCACTATTTTGAATGGTACTATCTTCATCATGTTCATCTGTATAGAATGTAAAACCATTAATTACATAACCACTGTAAGATAATACATACACACTTGGTTAGATAGCTAGCCATTGAAGTTGTTCTGAAATTGAATTCATATTTTCATCCAACTGCTTAAAAATATGGTCCTAAAACATTCCTATAAACTGGTTATTATGTGTATTTTATAACCATTTTGTAGCACTTGATGGACTCAACTACCTAAGAATTTATTTTTTAGTTTCAATATATGGTGGATCCTCCCAACTATTATGCATAACATAAAGGTGGGCCTGCTCTCGATCTATAATACTGATTGTCACAACATCCCATACAGAAATTCCCTCACCCACAATGCCTCCAGTGTGACGATATTTTTAGGAGACCAATGATTTCTACATTAGATAGGTATTCAGTATAAAATTCAATGGCTGCCTCAACAATATATTTCTCCAATATACAACCCTTTGGCGGACATCGATTTTTGACAAACCCTTTCAAAATATTCATATACTGTTCAACAGGATACATCTATCTATTGTGCACAAGACTAAAAAGTCAAATCTCTCTCACCAAGTGAATTATCAAATGAACCATCATATCAATAATTGTTTGTGGGTAGAACATTTATAATTCACATAATATGATAAAAATTCCTTTTTCCAAAGATGGAAATTTCTCCGGGTCTAAAACATTGCTACATATATCTTTGAAAATGAAACAACGTTTGGTTAACGTATGTCGAACATTCTTTGGAAAAATGCAACGTAATGCAATATGAATTTGATCTTGCATCAAAACAAGGTAGTGATGGGATTTCAACCCATTTAACATTAAATCATTCATTGAAACAATGTTCTTGATATTTGATGAATACCCCTCTGGAACCATTATATCATTGAAGATGTTGAAAAAATGATATCTCTACACCATTGAAAGAGTATAAGTAGTTAGAAGAAGAAACATTTTATTTTCACCCATCACAGGAGCCAACACTTCTCGTATTCCCACGTCAACCATGTAAAACCTTACCTTAATTCCATCCTTTGTTTTTACAGTGGAATTTAGCAATGTTCCTAGGAAACAGTCTCAATCATTTTTTCCCCATGCATCACTTCAATAAAATTTCTGATGTACAAACAATTCCAGTATGGAAATTCAAAAAAAACTGATCTCTTTATCCAACCAATTTTCCTAAGGTTTTTTGAAAATGGATTACCAAAAATAGTGTTCACATATTTTAATTTCTCAAATAGTTGATCACCTGTTAGTTGAGATGGTGTTGCACGTTGTTCTGAACATCCATTGAATGATTTCATCCAAGATCGGTACTTATGCCGTCGGGGCAGAAATCTACGATGTCCTAGAAACATAGATTTTGATGAATGTTTCAACCTAATTGATTCTGTATCTTCTTCGCACATGGGACACCCTTGAGTTCCTTTAATTCTATAACCTGAAAAATTTCCATATGTAGGGAAATCATTTATTGTCCCATACAACATCTCTCTCAACGTGAAGTATTCACTTTTATAAGCATCATAAAGCATAACACATGAATCCCACAATAACGTCAAACCCTCGATCAAAGGATATAGATAAACATCAATATAGTTACCCGGTTGTTTGGGTCCTGATATAAGAATAGATAACATGATGAATTTACTATTCATGAAGAACTAGGGTGGAAAGATATAATTTACCAACATTACAAGCCATGTACTATGAGTGCTAGTTTGAAAACCAAAAAGGATTCACTCCATCGGTAGATAACGTAAGATGAAGGTTTCTCAGCCCTTTTCCAAATTCAGGATACTCATGATAATTTTCTTCTATTCAGAAGATTCGGTCGGATGATGTAATTTAGCATATTTATTTCTTTTATCTACATGCCACGACAATTGTCTTGCAGTTTCTTCACTTCCATATAAAGGCCGAAGCTTTGGAATGATTGGAATGTACCATACAACTTTCATAGGATTGGATTCATCTATCTTGTATCGAGAAGTACCACACTCTGGGAATTATGTAAGTGATTTGTTCTCCTTTTGAAATAATATACAGTCGTTTGGGAAAGCATGTATTCTTTTAGAAATCATACCCATCGAGCATAGCATTCGTTTAGATTCATATGTTCGGCTTGGGAGCTCATTATCTTCTGGGAGCATGTCATTCAAGAGAGCAAGTAGTTCTGTAAAACTGACATCACTCCATCTGTTTCCCGATATCAATTTGTACAACATCAGTATAGATGGAAATGCTGTATATTTAGGGCAACCAGCATACAATGGTGTCTTTTCAAAACGCTTTAAAATCTCAAACAATTTTGTGCAATCATGGAGTTCATCTTCAATTTCCTTTGTCATTTACTCAATACGATCTTTATCATCATTGACATCTGTAATCACATCCTCCATATATTATTCTCAATATCTATATTTGTATTCATATTTGATGATCCATAAAACACTGTTTTATCCCAACCAGTAGCTACATTATCTTTTTCTCTGTGTTTATTCGAACATTTATAACATAAATCTATTCGGTGACATATCAAATGTTCTTCCAACTCCTCTGGAGTAATTAGTGTAGAATAACAACAACATAAACACAGACAAAGGATTTGAGAAGGATTCTTTGTGTGATGATTTTCAAACTTGATGAACTTGTTCACTCCATTCTCATACTCTATTGTCAAACAATTAGCATCCATCCAATATTTATTCATCTCCATCCTATTTGAATCTCAAATATTAGTATTTATGGTTCATGTAAACATAAAAAGACTTCCAAATACAGTAGAAGAGAACCACTTCCTTATAAAAATAGAAATTAATAGAGCCTAACCATTTCGAATAAATTTTTGGAAATCAACAGAACAAGGATAGACCTCCCATAAAAATCAACATAGTTTCCAAAGACAAAGGGTTTTGTGGGGATAATCATATAGATTTCAATCAGGTTACTCGACTCAACTGGTGGGGTGTAATAAATACTACGAAAATATAATAAGTACATAGTCACACATAAATCTCAAACTCCTTGATCCTGAGCTGGTGTTAACAAAACTAAAGACTGATTTTGGAGAACCACTCCCCCCCTTAGAAAATCTAATAAATCATAAATATAGGTCAATAGATACTTTTTATTGATCATAACCTGATTGAGATTATGGTAATCAACACACAAGAAAAGGGTTCCAATGACCTTCTTGGGGAAAAGCACCAATTCTTCCCAAGGCAACACACTCGGTTAAATAAAGAATTTTGAAACAATTTCATCCCAATGATCATTTAGTTCCTTAAATTTAACTTATTCTATATGTTAATATAGAATAGATATTGGTATTGTACCAATCACCAAGTTGATAGAGAACTCCACCTCCCTCTCTAGTGGTAGACCAAAAAAGACTAAAGGAAACACTTTTGGAAATTCAATAGCTACTAGGGGAAGTTCACTATAATAGGATTCCTACTCTAGTTCAATAACATAAAAGGATATCATCCCTCTCAAATCTGGAAGAAGAGGTCTAGCTGGACTAGACCTCATATCTGATTCTCTATGGAAAACATGGAATTCCCCATCGGGGGCAATGAAGGACACCCATAGATGATAATAGTAAATCCAAGATTTATTAGAAACTAGTCAGTCCATTTTGAGAATAACATATAGGGAAATCATTTTAAGAACCAAAAAAAATATTATGATCTAAATCTCTGAGAAAGAGAAAGCATGAGAAGGGAATCAGAGACCTTACTCCCTCTTTATCCAGAGAGATATTACAATCTATATCACATAATCCATGAGCTCTATTATAAGTTCTAATATTTCTATATTGATGTTTGATATTAAATAATGATGGGAACCAATATCAAATAAAACATACACTAAAGAAAAATTAATGGAAATGGTGCCTCTCACTATCGCATGACCCACATCAGTTCCTGGTAGATATTAATCCACTACATGAAGTTGTTTCATTCCTAATACATGTTTCTAGGATCCCGTAGTTATTTAATAATATCACGATGATTTGGTACCTATCAATATTTATGATTCCATTACACTACACAGTGTAGTAAAAACATGTAAAACCCTCTTCAGGTGGGTTTAATGTCTATACGAGATGTAAATATTCAGTGCTTCCATGTAATAATGGTTTGAGTGTTCAATCATTCCTCATTGGAAAAAGACATTTGGCCTTTACTAGACACTACAGATGATCTGGAGGATGTTTTCTATAAAATACCATCACCACGTTTTTCACTATGAGGCTCATTCTAATTTCTATTCCACTTATAGGATCCACTAAAACTACCACTGGGAATATAAGTAACTCTAGTTAACCCTCAAATAATAGTCATGCCAATTTCATCCATCACATCCCAAACTAGAACATCCCAATTTTAGGTAAACTTTAGCATAAATACATGATATTGGATATCTGGTCGAAGCCCCATATAAAACATCTGGGACTCAAGATTCTTGTTTGACACCACTTCAGTTGAAAACTGAGCAAGTTTAGAAAATTTATTTGCATATTGAGTCAATGTCTAATAACCCTAGATGAGGTTCAGAAATTCCATGGACTTACCTGATACAATCGAATATAGATATAATTGCTTTGTAAACATTTCTTGATGTATTTTCAATCTATGACCCCATTTAACATAACTATAACTATATCACCACCTTCACATACACATTCCAAACATAATAAGCACATAAGGATATCACAACTTTCACAACTTTCACATTTTCACATTTTCACATGGATCCAATGATCGAAATCTCACACCAAACCACTATTTTACACAAAAGGACACTTTCCATTTCACATGCACACTAAAACCATTTAGAAACACATTTCACAGCACTTTAATAATTTATGAAACACATTTGGATACACAACAAGAAGAACACATATGGAATCCAACCATTTCCATGCGGAATGCCCCTTTCAAATTCATACAAACATAAAATCCATTTTATAACATGTTTCAAATCACATTAACAATTCAAAGAAAAATATCAAGTAAAAAAATACAACATGAAACAAAAATGAATTTCTCTTATAAGATCCACATTCAACACATTCAACCCATTAATTCTCTTTGAAAACTCATTTAATTTCACACCTTTCACACACGACATAAAATATATTTAAGAAACACCTCAACAAAGATAACAAGAAACATAAAAAAACCTCTATAAAAAAAATCCTCACATGTGGATCTAAAAACCTTTCGATAACATATTTGTCAACAAAAAAAGTAATCCATAGAACACATTCATGAAAATAAGAAAGAATATAAAAATCATCTAAGAATATAAAAGCATTGAATCACTTAACACGCACTTGGAAACTTCCAGAGGTGGAGGTTCATGGTAGGAGGTGCACGAGAGGAGCCTCCAACTGAAGAGAAATGGAGGAGTATGGTTCTCGGAGAGTAGTGTTGAGTGAAGAGAAGGAGAAGTAGGGTTTGCAGGGAGGATGATCTGCTGAAGGGGTTGGAGGGGGGGATATGAGAAGTGATAGTGGTGGAGGTCTGACACCACGAAGATCAGGGGAGGCAGAGGTCTGGCAAAGTTATGATCGGGGACGGTGGAGGTCAAGCAATACGTTGATTGGGAGGTAGTGGAGGAGAGTCGCAGGGTTACAGTACCGCATGAGCTTAAGGTCGCAATAAACCGAGGAAATTGTGTGATTAATTTTATAAAATATGGGACTATGGTTTTATCAGTGCTGTTAAAGGGCCTTTTTATCAGCGCTCAAAAAGCACTGATAAATCCTTCCCGTATGAGCGCTAACATTTTAGCACTGATATTGTGAATCATTATCAGCACTTTTCTAGCGCTGATAAATGGTCTCTTTATCAACGATTTTTTAGTGGTGATAAAGGTTACCCTGTATCAGTGCTAAAATTTTAGCACTGATACTGGGAAGCTTTATTTGTGATTTTTTAGCGCTCATAAAGGGGCTTCTTTATCAGGGCTAGAAAAGCGCTAATAAACATTACCAGTGTCATCGTTCAAATTTTATCCCTGATATATGGCTTCTTTATCAGTGCTTTTCTAGCGCTGATAAAGATTCCCATTATCAGTGCTAAAATTTTACCGCTGATAAAAGGTTCCTTTATCATCGGTTTTTACTTAGCGCTGATATAAGGTGGCGCTTCCATTTCCCGTTTTTTTGTAGTATTGTTAGAACCATATAAGATAATTTCCTAAATCAATAGACCTTTACTTGAATAAATAAAACATTATTCTCAGAAATTCAATAGTAATTCCCAAAGTTCAAACTAAATCATTCATAAATAAAAATACATAATGTTTATCAATATATTCCTAAAAAATATTGAAACCCAATTATTAGAATGAATTGATCACATATTCTACCAAGAAAAATATAACATTTACCTCAAAATCATGTCAATCATTCTTAAAGTCCAATACAAAAAATGTATATGACATAGTCATAAAATCTCCAAGATATGATAATCATTCCAAAAATGACAATAATCCCCATAAGGCATTTGTAAAATCATATATTCCACTAAAATACACTTCATCCAGTAAAAATGAAATAAAATTTCATAATTTTTTGTTTAACTTGATCAAATAAGGCTACCAAATAGAGTACTTATTAAAAAATAACATTAGTCACCTAATCACCATATCATTATTGTCACCATGGTTGTCTATATGATAAAAAATGCTCTCAAAATCAACTTAATCAATATCTATCAAAATGTTAAACTGAAAAAAATAATGATATCATACTACCTTGAACATCACATAGGAACGTGGTAGATACTATACCCTTGTCACCCATTAGTTTTAGGATCAATCCCGGTGAACTTTGCAGATGTAATGGGCTGTCACCTGGCTTCTGGTACATCCGTTTACTAAAAATAAGTCTATATTATTCATAGGACATTCAAAAAAATATGATGAACAACCTAAAAAATTACCATAATAATTAAAGATCATATAAACCCTAATGGTTATCAATACCTTTAAACATATGTTCACGAAATGAATAATGAATTCATCCTTAAATAGCCTCTTCATATGTTGAAATTTTGTTTTACATATACCTTTTCCCTTTAACCAAATTCAATAAATATATGGAAAAGTATTCCCCTCACATAAAACCTCAAAAGGGGTTTCTAAACCATTGAACATATGATAATCCTTATATGTACATATACATTATAACTCTTGAATCCCTATATGTAGAATCATTAATAAATTAATTTTATTTATTAACACTGATTTTTTATCATATTCATTAGAACTTCCTTCCTACAAAAAAATATTAATCATATCATAAGACCGAAAAATAATTAAATTCGTGCCTAGATATAATCCATAAATTTCATATGTCATTATAGTTTCCTCATATTCAACTATAATTTCATTAGAAATTTTTAAACATTCATCTGTATAGTATTTCATATCCCGTTCTTTAGAATTATCCCTAAGACATTGATTTTCATAATTTCTATACTTCCCACATTTAAAAAATTCAATGTATACCTGGGGCATAATATTATTCCTCTTTATCATGTTAAATTAACACTTCCTTTTCTCCTGGGTATATTATTTATTCATTCCATCCTTTACCAAAATAACATCATCCTGTTATTTTATGACATTTTTCTAGGATATTCTCCCCACATTCTTAACACATAGGTCATTGAATAGTTTTACCATTATAACAATTATCACTTGAGATTCCATGGAAATTTATTTATCTATTACGTGATGAGTATGAAAACACACATTGGTTTATATTGTAAATAATAACATGTGATAGTTAGTTAAGAATACGCAATATAGTTTTCACCATAACTCCCATTTCATTCAACATTTCATTTAGAAAACCTTTGCATTTTCCTTGACATACATTTTTTCTCTGGTTCCTACTAGATCTATTCATTTACTAAAATAAAATGTTAGTTTGATAATCTCAACAAAATCAGAATAAAAGATCTTATGATGATGATAAGTACTATTGTATCCATAACCATGGTATCTTCAAATCCTTTATATTTATCCAAAATAACGATAATTCTCCCAATCATAATATTCTTTGTGGTTATAGAGGAGTTTTAACTATTGTTCAAATAACATCCTAACCAATAATGTTATCTAACCACTTCTCTAATACCAACTTTAAGGACCCAACCTAAAACATTACATAGTTTGGTGACTTTAAACTAGAATTAAGTTTCTTACATTCCTAAATGTATTTTAGGTTCATAGTTTTAGAGTGTTAGGTTACAAATATTACATAAAACCATATATTACAAAATGGAAACATCTAATTAGTATCCATGTTCCCCATAATATAAAAACATTAAATTGAAACATGTTTTCTTTTCATTAATATTCTTAATTACATTCACCTTGACTTATTCTTTTACAATACACATCCTTAACCGTTTTTATTATTTTAACACATTGGATGAACACAAATTGTCAGTAATAAACAAGAAAAATAAAGAATGAAACTATTATCCCATGAATAGATATAAAATTTACCTTTTTCAAAATAAATATTGGGTTCAAAAAAACATTCTTACCCAAGAAATAACCTTCTCAATCGATTTGGATCATTTGATCCTTTAATGTAATTGTTTTGTAATAAAAAACCTATTAATATATCATACCAAGCTCTTGGGGCTTGTTTATATCCATAAAGGGCCTTGGTAAGTTTTTAAACATACTCATTATGTTTTGTATCTTCAAAACGAGGGGATTGGTCTACATTTAATTCCTTTGGAACATATCCATTACTGAAAGCACACATGACATCCATTTGAAAGAGTTTGAAATTAATGAATGTTGAAAATGCTAATTAAAATATAATAGATTTGATTCTTTCTACCGAAGAAGAGGTTTCTTCACAGTCTATGCCTTCTTGTTGATTATATCCATTAGCAACAAGTTTATTCTTTTTGGTACAATTATACCATTTTCATCACATTTTTTTTCTAAAAACCAATTTTACTCCAATAACAAGAGATTCCTTAGGTTTTTCAACCATGGTCTAGAATTTATTCCTCTCAAATTTATTTAGGTCATCTTGCTTTTCCTTAATCTAATATTCATCACCTAAGGCCTCACTTGTAGTTTTAAGTTAAAATTGAGAGAGAAAATCATGATGTTTTATTTCATTTCTTAAGGAATTTCTAGTCCTTACTGGTTGATTTACATCACTAATGATGTTATCAATGGGATGAATCCTAAGAAATAATTGATTCTGATTTTGAAAAACCTTCTCATCAACATAAGGAATAAAGTATTCAGGTTTAAATGTCTCAGAAACCATTTCATTAGTATTTAAAATGTTTGAAAAATCTTCTATAGGTTGCTAAATCAGTGTTGGAAAACACTTCAGAAGAAATATTTTAAAGATTTTTTAAAAAAATGATATGTCTCATCAAACATAATTTGTATTATTTATTCAAACAACACAAGTGTTTTTATTAAAAACTCCATAATCCTTTGAAGTGGTGGAATAACCTAAAAATATTACTTCATCAGATTTGGGTGAAAAATTAGGTAAGTTTTCTTTTATATTTAAAATAAATATATTGCAACCAAATACATTGAATTATGAAACTTTTGGTTTTTTTCCTGTCCATAACTCATAATGAGTTTTATTAAGTAAAGGTTGAATTAAAACTCAATTTTTAGTATAATAAGAAATACTAACAACTTATTCCCATAAATGTTTTGCAATTGAGTATTCACTAAACACGGGTTTTAACTCTTGAAGAATTCTATTTCTTCTTTCTACAACATTATTTTGCAGATGTGTTCTTGGTGTAGAAAATTTGCGAGTAATACCTTTTTTACTAAAAAACGTTTTGAAATCAGAATTTAGAAATTCTCCACCATGATCACTTCGAATATTTATCAATGGTTGGATTTTATCATTTTTAACTTTAGGAAAAAATGTTTTAATGAAAAAAAGGCTTCTTATTTTATAGAAAGAAAATATACCCATGTAAATGTATTATATTCATCAACTAAGAAAAATACATAATACTTGCCTCTAATTCATGTAGTTTCTGTTGGACCAAAAAGATCCATGTACACTAACTGAAATGATTCAGTATTTTTGACTTCACTGATCGATTTAATGCTAGAATTATGTTTCATTCCATATTGGAAAGACTAAAAAACTATAGAATAATCAAACCTAAGCTCATGTAGATCATTAAAAATTCTTTTCTCAGAGATTTTATATAAATTTATAAAATTGAAATTCCCTAGTCTTCAATGCCATAACCAATAATGATCTTCCATTTCACTTAGACAAGGTACCAATTGGCTCATAAGGTCTCCTAAATTTAATTTGTAAACATTCTCATGCATTTGGGATGAAAGAATTAATTAATCCTAGGAATTTTTAACTATACATTTATCATTCCTAAAATTCACAAGGTAACCCTCATCACACAATTTAATTATTCTATTGAGATTTTTCTTAAGACCATCTATGAATAAAAAATTATAAATTATAAATTTTCCAAGGAAAATGATATTACCTCTACCAAAAATCTTTTCTTGAGAAATGTCTTTAAAGGTAAATTTTACTCTTTTCATCATTATAAAATATTTATAGAAGTTTCTGTTTCCAGTCATGTCACTGGAACATCCACTATCCATGTACCATGTATTATCATTATTTCTTGTTTTGTTTTCTTGAAACAAAAACAATTAATCTTTTGGAATCCAAATATATTTGGATTCGAAAACATTTTAAAGATAAATTTTTGGAATCCACATTTTTTTTTGAAAAGTGAGATTTAAGATATCCTAAATATTATATTTTTTTAAGATAATGATTTCTTTCCCAATGTCCCCCACATTGGCATTTGGTGTAGAAAAAATCTCTTTTGGGAACAAAATAGTTATTACTAAAAACCAGTTTTGAATGAGTATAACCAATTCTTGAAAAATTCATTAAAGGATGAATTTGAGAATACATTTTATCAAACTCCTTCCTTTTAGTAATAAATTTTGATAAAAGTTTCAAAAGAGAAAAAATCATAGATTTTAGTCTCATGGTAAAATTCTTATCCTCATTTGTATTAATTTTAGAATTGAGTTTTTCTTCCAAAATAGTTTTCTTTGAAATCATATTACCAAGATCATGAGAAAGTTGGTTCTTTTCAAAATTTACATTTTAAAATTTTTTTTAAAGACATTCAATCTCAAGTGTTTTAGAATCATGATATTTAGAGGGATATGATATTTATCTTATTAAAATAACAATTCTTGTATTTTATTTCATGTTTTCTAGAAACATTTGAATTTTCATTTTCTAAATGATTTGAAAATATGGAAACATATTCGTAAGTAGGTAAATAATTATCATTCTCTGAAAAGGATGTTTCTTCATTAGAAGAATAATCTTTATCAGGATAATTGTGACTCAAGGACATATCATTAAGAGATTCAGAACTGTGTACCTTGTCGATTAATAAATGATAAGGAGTTTGGAGAAAATACCAATAATCTTGTGATTTGAGGTATCACTATCAAAAGTACCTTTAGAAGAATCACATACACTGGAACTCTAAGAATAATTAACATTAAATACTTTCTTTCTCTTGTAATTCTTGTATTTATTCTTTTTCTTATCTGAATGTATTTCCTTTCTATCCTTTCTTTTTTATCATAGTAAAATCAGGTCTAATGTGTCATTCTCTTTTACATTAATTACATGTAACTTCAGAATCATTCTTATCCTTGATACCTTTGGATGTATTGATATATATATATTGGAAATACCTATTTCCAATTATTTTATTAATTCTTATATAAATATTTGAAAGATCATTTTCTAACCGCTTAGAATCACTAGAATCTGATAAGACATCATCCTTACTCTTTCTTGACTTAGTTTACATAAGAGATTCAGAATTGGTTGGATTTTATGTATTAGTGAACTCTACTCTACGATTATTCTTTTTCACTTTATCTACATATCTCTTAATACATCCATCATATTGTAACAAAGTTATAAAGAGGTCATTGAGGGTATGATTAGTAATCTTTCTAAATTCATTAACTGTAGTCCTCTTGGATTCCCATTCATTTGGCGTAATATCTATAATCTTCTCAACTAAAAAATCATCTTCTAAATTTATCTATCCCATAGCTTGGAGACTATTTAATATTTTTATAAGTCTTTGTCGATCCTAAATAACTAGTTCACCATAAGGAAATTAAAAAGCTTCATATTCCTCTCTTAGAATATCACTTCAAGTTTCAACAACATTGGAAGTATCAAAATGTGTAATCTCTAATTTGTTACATATTCTATGTGTAGCTTCACATGAAGAGATTTGAATATAAATTTTCTTGGTCATAGAACATAATAAAGTATTGTGTACCTTATATTTTAGTTGATATTCAAGTTTTTCTTGTGCAGTAAAAGTCTTGACTTCATTATTGGGAATCTTATTGTCACCAGTGATCATAACAAAGTTATCCACACCAGTATTTACTATAAATTTTTTCCTTAAAAATCATCAATATTTAAAATCATTACCATAAAAAATATGTGGTATTGTAGGGATAAGATTATCAATTGAACCAACATTCGTCATGTCTTTCATCATAAAGAAACTAAATCCTTTTTTGACAAATACAGGTTAGTGTATTTAAAAGAAAACAATGTAAATAAAATAAACAAAGTATTGAAAAAACCTACTCTGTTACCAATTGTTAGATCGAAATGGATATGAGATGGCACAAATAGAAGAGGGGGTGAATTGTATATTTAAAAATTTTCAATTAAAACCATCAAGGTTATTATTTTACTATAACTAAAACAATTCACAGAGCCTCTTATAATAGGAAACAAAAGATAGGACTGATTATCTGTCTGATGATGTAATATGATACCACAGGTAATGAGAAAATTTTAATTAGATTGAATAAAAATATCAGAGTAATAAAAGTTGTAAATTATTCTACCATATATCATATAGAATCAATAAGAAAAGAGTAAGATGTAATTAAAAAAATTACCAAAGAATAAAAATAGAAAGAAGAAATAAAAGGATTACCTTTCTATTACAATAAGCATCAACAAATAATAGGTATTAAAATTATTTTATCCCAAAGAGTAGGGTTTCTTTTAACCAAGGATAATTTGTTTGTCTCACTAACACTGGTAAGCCCTTGATACAATGATCATCACGTCCATCTTTCTTTCCCCACAAGCCCTCGATTTTATAGGTAATCAGTACCTCTATATTTTAAACACTTGAAAGCCCTTAATATGATGATCGGTTTAACTGTATACCTATCCCTAGAATCCCTCAATCATAATCACATGATTTGTCACACAAAGAAAATACATAGTAATTAATGAAACACAAAAAATAAGAATGATTTGTTCACGTTTAAAAATTTCAAGGCATTCGCACGAAGCAGAAAAAAGTCACACAGTCTCTCTCTAGAACATGGAAGAAGCTGAAGTTTGTGAAGTTATTTTCTCTTCATAAAATGACCTTTTATTTATAGGCCTTAGGTTACAATGGTCATATTTTATCCAACGATCATATTTACCCAGAAAATTCAGAGGGACTTGGACACCTGGCATTGTAACAGTCACATTGAAACAGAAAACATGACATTATTCTGATTAGTTTATAACTAACTCCACGATGTCATTTTGGTTAAAACAATATGTATATGAATATGATAACATGAGTACCATTGATATAGAACATGTGTTTTTATAAATGAATAAAATCATGCATGTGATAAAAGTAAACATGATTAGGATTAATATTACGTAGTGCAATGTATTGATACAATGCAAATTTACTATGATGCACAATGTGAGTACAATGAACATAATCATTATGATAAAAAAAGTAAGTACGATAGACAGAGTCAGTACGATAGACAGATTCAGTACGATAGACAGAGTCTGTATGATAAAAAATTATTACGATAGACAGAGTCGGTACGATAGAGAAAGTCAGTGCAATAGACAGAGTCAGTACAATATATAGAGTTAGTAGAATAGATAGAGTCAGTTGGATATACAGAGTCAGTTGGATAAATAGATTCTGTATGATAGGAAGAGTTATTATGATAGATAGAGTTAGTATGATATCCAGAGTTTGTACGATAGACTCAGCCAGTATGATAGATAGAGTTAGTATGATAGACAGAGTCAATACGATAAACATAGTCAGTATGATAAACAATGTCAGTAAAATAAACATAATCATTATGATAAACATAAAAACTATATTCAAAGATAGTCCTTTATTAGAGAAATGTGTATAAAGAGATTTTTGATTTCCAAAACAAAAGACATAAAAGTCAAAAGAGAACTTCTAACATAACAAAAATGCCATAGGGGAATCCCTAAGATATTTCTATTCTTCCTCTTCCTCACTTATAACATCTTATGTTTATACTTGAAGGGTAGGTGATGAATCAAGACTCTTAGATCTAGGGAATGAGTTTGTATTTGGACATCCTGAATAATAATAAACCATTTTGACCATACTAATGATGAGGGGTATATCGGGAGTATTGAAGTGAAAATGATGGGTTGGAAATCAGAGTCATTATATTTATATTTTAATGAAATAACTTCTTCCATGATGAATTATTAAGTAAATACTTTCTGATATTTGATGGATGAATTGAAGACATATCCATTTAAGCTTTCACCACTGCTTGGTAAGTCCACAATTTATCACATTATATCAGCCTTTATTACAATTACTGTCATTATAGAAGTCAGTAGACAATTGGATTTGCGTCATTCCTTTTAATTTGATTGATAGAAAACATGTAACTTGCCCTGAGATGGTTGAATGGGTTAGCAGGGATTTTTTCTAGACCATTCAGATCATTTATTCTTGATATATCATTTCCATGGACCATGTTCCCTTTGAGTGATAGAACACTACCTCAATATATTGAGATTCAAAAGTTTTAAATTGGGCCTTGTCACCATGCCATGATACAATTTGAACATTTATTTAATACTTGAGACATTAGTGGTATGATGAAGGAATGACCACATGTTTATGTAGCCATGGATTTCCAAGAAGCATGTTAAAAGCTGTGTCCTATCAGACAACCATTAAATATGAAATAGATACAAGATCCCCAAAGATAGTTTTGAGTGTAATCTAGGATATATCATCTTGTTCATTCTCATCATAACCATGAAACATAAAAGTTGAAGGAGATAGGTAATATTTCGTGATACCCAACCGATGAGGTGTAGAGAGGGGACTGATGTTTACTCGTAAGACATTATCAATGATGGATCATCGAATGGCTATATCGTTATCCCTTCTAGAGAAGTACAAGGTCATGATGTGTCCATGTATAAAATCATACTCATCATGATCCATGAATGATATAAAAACATGAAATTATATAAGATTATTTTATATATAGTAGACTTTAGTAGCATCAACCATGGTTTCAAACTCTTGAGGGCACGGAAAAGCCTCAAAAAGTGCTTTTTCAAGGTCTTTTTCCAGATTCAGAGCATCCAGGATTGATAACTTGGCTGGTACTTGGTCTTGTTGTTTCAAAATATCATTATTCTGGTCTAAAGTCTTGTGTTTTCCACCATGGAGATGCGATTTTGCAGGTTTCATAGAATTTGATGCTCCTGATGTAGATGGACCATGTGTTGGGGCAGAAGCTGGAAATATTTCTGTTCCTAGTGGATTAGCCATACTAGGTCTATCTACCTGTCTAGAGAGTGGTGGTATATCATTTAATTGATCTTCCATGATGATCATGTCAGGGCCAATCCAATAATGTATGGTAGTGTTCCCTTGTTCTTGCTGATCCCGTTAAAGGGATCTCCCACGACTTTCTACTGTATAAATGGTTTGAGTAGGGGATAATTAAAATAGTGGCTTCTATAATACCCACATATTCCCCTATATCCTAAACCTTGAATTCTTCCTCTGGTTCCCCAATAAAGTACATGAATTTCTAGTTAAAAATTAGAATCATCATTTCTATAGGGGCCCATTAAGTGGATAATGTTATTGGAACTAATGATCAACTCTAAATATGATAAATATTTTTCCTAACAGGTTGGTTCTTGTTGTTTCATTTGGTTGTGAAGTGCATGTGATTTTGAGAAAGATGGTCTAAAATCATCCAATGTTAAGTAAAACATTGGCCTTGTAATGAGCTCATCCTCTTCCGAAAACTCTTTATCCTTTTGACTAAGTAACTTCTTTGAGGATAGACCTTTGGAGGAATGATCTTTTGATGAAAATGGATTTGTTGAAGTAGACGTGGTAGGAGGGTAGGTGGCACAATCGATTTCTTCAATTGTGTTCATATAATGAGATGAGTTTGATTGGTCATTTTTTGACCATCCAATCATGAATCTTTTGATCATTATTTATTTTGAATTTATCCCTATAACATTAATTCACTAGATTGGTAATGATAACACATGCAACTTGAAATTATGAACATTTTTACTTTCACTTTTCAAAAGGGCACCATCATTTGAAGATTATCTATGAAAATAGAACACTCTTGAATGAGGTGTCTCAAATTGTTATGGAATGGATTATAGATTGGGAGGTCATCATCATTTCTTTGTTCGGTTTCTTGGGCCTTGGAAGCTGGACTATGTTGTTTTCCAACACTGAAATGATATAATGAAGAAACTTTTCATTCTGAAAAGAGTATACTTTGTTCTTTAACTCCTCAAAATGTCTTCGAGTCTGATCATTTGGATTATTTGGATGAGGCAACCATTGTTGTTTATGCTCTAGTGGAGGAGCCCTATGTTATGACGATGGATTTGAAATAGAAGCATGTATTGGTGCATGTTTGACTGTAACTATAGTAGTATCTTCTTTTCTTGTTCTCCTTCCCGGATCATATAGGATTACATCAGACATAGCTTTGGTTTCCATGATGAAATTCTCCACTTATTGTGATATTGAATCATGGTCTTGAAACCCTCTTGTGTATTTCACAGGGATTAGTGGTGTGCACAACTCATCACAGAGATTATATATATATATATTGGAATTAAATCTTCCTGAGGGAGAGGTAGGTTTAAGGAATATGTTAATCCTTTCCATTGAGCAATGAAATGTGAAACTATATAATTCTCCCTTTGTCATTTGTTTGTAAGATAAAATACTATTTTATTATACAGTGTTGAGCTAAGTTGGAAAATTAATTTCTGATGGAGGTCCTCCCATCCCGTAATTGATCAAGACTTCAAACCTATAAAACAGAAAAAGACCATCCCCAATTGTTATTTCACAAAATATCCGAGCATTACTATTTCTTGTTGTATAGGGGTCCACATTATGGGATCACAATAAGAAATGAAATGTGTTATGTGCTTATATGGATCTTTCAACCCATTAAAGATTGGAAATATGGTATTCATAATGTTTAATGGGGGAGAGATCAAATCTACCCATTCAGGGTAAGCTTAATTTTCTGGTTATATCAGTGTGCGCCGTTATTTCATGGAATATAATTGAGTCATTAATGACTCAATGGCATTAATAATAATGTTAGGAATATATGTATGAGCTAGGACCTATAAAGGTATAACAACTAGAGCATGAATTTGTGTGGAAACTGTCAAAACTATAGGTGATAGCGCTGCTGGTATTTATCTTGGAAAACCCATGGGGATAGGACTGCAAGGGAGTTTATGACCCTATTATTACTATGTATCCAATGGAGTTAATTCATAATCCACAACAGTAGTTTCTAAAAACCATCTTGGTTTAAAAGTTCCCACTGGAAGTGAAAACTGAGAATCTTCTTCCAGAGCAGGTCTGGCATGAATGTTGCTTCAGATTAAATCTGCATTGTGTCTTCTCAACTTCTTCGTCTCATCCTATTGTGGGAAAAATATTTCTTCAAGTGAAATAGACTGACCTTCTCCATTGGAAAAGTGAGACATTTTATGACCCATAACCTTCCCCTTGTTAGGTGCCTTTTGGATATGTGAATGTTGTTTATTCGAGGGGATGCGTAAATTTTGGGTAATCCATTGATTTGGGGTATGCACACCTCCTTAATTATCTTTAACCGTCCGCTTGTTAGGTTCCCTTCAGGCTTTGCTTTTTGACTCTTAATGAAGGGTTAAAAAAGACCACATCCCTATGGGATGGGGTAGTTCACGAACTCTTATGGCTGATATCAGCACAACATCTCTTCTAATTATATGAATTATTGTCTAAACATTGGCTGGGTGAATTATCCAACAACTACATAAATTAGATGTTTTAGAAGGCTCTTATGCTATTTTAAATATATGCACAATTTGATGGTTGACATCCTTTAAGTGAGAGGCCTTCTCAATGTTCTGTTATGCTTAATTTAAAAGCATCTCTACATCTTTCTCTCTCTGGGCATGACTTTGGGGGAAACCAATCAAGGTCTATTCTTGTTAAGAATTTATTCGGTCATGAACATAATTTATTTGTTGTAGCCAGAATGGGGAAATAACAATTCATTAGACAACTTTCAGTGGGCTATTCTAATTCTTGAGTGTAGTGAAATGCAATTCTCTATGTGCACGACATCCTATGACATGAAAAAAAGATTTGGTTTCTATGATCATTTTTTCACAACCTCTTTAATGGATTGAGGAACGTAGATTGAAGGACCTCATATTACATTTCAATCATTGATTTCCAGAAACATGGAGAGATTCCTAGTCAATTTGGTGCTGCAACCCTTCTATTACCTTGACACGACATTGATTTTCATCATATAGTAATACGTTACTTTTCAAAAAATGAAGAGTCTTTATAGGTTGATGCGGATATCATGAATGCGATATTCTGACATCATCATTAGAATGTTATATTGAGAGGTTGTCAAAGGCCAAAACATAACTGATATTTCACCCTTATCTAGTTGTTTTCTCATATTAAAAATATCCTCTTCAACTTTTTCCAGAGGTTTATCAAATTCATCTGACCAAAGTGTACACTTCATGATTTCTTTATCATGAGAAATAATATCATTTTGTGTTTCCTTGGCTATATTATAAGGGAAATGAACCAAGAGAGGTTTGGAAAATGATTGTTTCCTTAAGATGTCTTCTTGTTGAGATAGTATTTCAACTATTAGTAACAGGGCATCAAAAATGAGTGGTCTTATGTTTGAAAGTGCCTCAATATTATATCGATTTCTCATCACAACATTTTCACTTAGTGAATTAAATTGACAATGTGAAATACTGCTGTTGAGATCACTTTCACAATGAATGTCATCATAGGGGGAACCACCATGGTAGATTACAGCAAGAGATAAATCCTCTTACTCTATTTTCTTCTAGCCACATGGAGGGTTGTCGTGACTCTAATCTAGATATATATTCTATAAATAGATCAAATTTTCATGAATCAATCCTTCATGATGAAGTATTTGATGAAATAAATCAAAATTACTGCTACTACTCTCATAAGGTAATGGGAGTGTAGACTCTTAAGCTATTACAGATAAATGTAAGAGGTCTTCAAGAACACTAGAATTAAGAGGATCCATATCATAGATTGTATCTTGATTTTTCCTAATATTTTTTGTGATAATTCATCTTATATTCTCTTTTACACGTAGTTGGGGCCACTTTCTTAGAGAAGTGGTTATCATGTGAAGGTATATGTTCCTGCCTTGGAGTGGAAATCGGAATAGAACGATTATCTCCAATTGGAAATGGTGTGTGTTCTTGATATGGTTGTCCATATGATATGGTTGGATTATGCCTCAGAACCCTACTATATTAGAACTGAGGTATGTATCTTCTCTGATATGGCATTCGGACGAGTCATCCCACGTATAGGGACACAATTTGGTGTCTGTCACACTGGTACTACTGATGTTGTTGTATGATATTCTAGAAAGCTTCCAGGATATGGGAAGGAATTTGAGTCTACCATTTAACCATTGAAAAATCATGTTTTGTGACTTCAGTGGCTGGAATAAGAATATATGTGCATTCCATATCAGAAGTAGGTGTATGTACCTGCTCCTGTCCTCCCTTTCCAATGAAAGGATACTGACAATACTCATGTATGGGGGAAACAGGTTGAGTCTGCCTAGTCTGCCCTAGTATTTTCATTGGAGAATTCCTAAATCCTTCATTGAGTGATTTCAAATGAGATTGATGGTATTCTTGGTGAGTAAAATACGGTGTATTTTCCTTCTTACATGCTTCCAAATGAGATTTTTGGCAAGATAGGTGAATTCTGGGAGGTATATTTTTCATTCATAAAAGTTGTCACCACATATGATTGACGAGCTTCCTTAAATGTGGCATGAAGAGTATGCTTAATAGATAATAGATTGTAAGTAGGGGTTTGTTCCTACTGATGGTACTCCACCAGATTTGAATAGTGGAATTGGGTGGGTGCTACCAGACGAGTCAGCTAGCGGGAAATATTAAGGTGAATACGTGTATGTTCCCATTCACTTTTCACCAAAAATATAGGTTAATGGACTTCTCTGGAGGGAGAAAAGGGAATTAACCTACTCCCTATTGACCGATTTTTTTCCCCAAAAGTTTGTATTTCATGCATGGGCTTGATGGGAATGAGATGGACAACCAAAGATAACACCCTCATCTGGTTGAGGGTTTGCTACTGCACAATGTTGACATCGGTGATTATTGGAAGGATCCCTTGAGAGGGACTCCTATGTCATTTAAACAAGTCCACATATGATCTCTTGGTCAACCTCTCTAGAATAGGGGAGAGATTTCTAATTTTAATTCAGTGATAATCTCCTGAAATGGTTGAGGATGGTGGTTGGCACCGGCTACTTCTAGACCACGGGTCATCATTGACTGGATGACCAAAGATTATTCTAGATTTTGACAGCCTGTCTGGAAGCCTCCAAGGTCAGGATAATACCGTGTTTATGGTACTCTCAGTCTAATGCATTGGAGACCTAGTGTTAATGATGTTGAGTTGGTGGTGACATCCTTTGTGTGGATGTTGATCCACCTTGATCAACATCTGGGTCATTCATGGGTGAAAAAATGGAGGAATCCATTTGGAATGAAGGGAGTTCATGGAAAACAGTACCTGAATATATGATAAATACAAACCATAAAATCTATTAAAGAATCATCTTTTTAGTTGAACTAATGTGTGATTGGTTCCCTTGTCTTTCCCTATTGTATCAATTGATAAGGGCCTAACATATTGGTACCAATATCTACTTGGTTAAGGATTCACGTCGAGTTCACCATTTTCTATTGTCTCCTAGAATGTGTGTTCTAATTATGAATTACTACTTTCATACAGTTTCCATTGGATTTTTTTATAGAATCGAAAGCATACAACAATACTATATCCAAAGGGACCTTCCTTCTAAAGGTAGGAATTTGTTAGGTTTTTTGACCTGCGATACTTAAGAACTCACATTGGTCGAGAGGATGGGAGGCCAGGCTCATCACACCATTTTTGGGGGAATTATTTCTTACTCCAAGACTCTATTATATATTTAAGATATGGTCATTAATCCTTATTAATTTACCATGTATAATGTAGGTTTACCTTGAAATTTGCAATCAATTATTACCATGTTTGTAATTTAGAATCATCCATTTGCATTAGATGTTCTTCATTAATGGAGATATAGATATGTATTCAAGGTTATCTGTAACTTCTCTGTTCTGGGTGCTTCCCAAAGGTTCCACATACCCGGTTGGTCACATGGACTCATGCACATTTCCACAATCTCAAGGGGTTGCCTAATAGTAGTGAAATCCTTGGGTGTAATAGTGGGAAAACTATTCCCTCATTGGCAGAATAACATAGTGGAATAACAATAATATGAAATAGCGGAAGCAGTAATACCATACAATAATAAAACAATAAAATATTGAATATAATAACAACTGGAGTACATATATACAAGAAGCATGTCACATATGTATAGGAGAATAGTCAAACAAGTCACAATGCTGGAATATAGTACTAAAACAATGTACAAAAAAAAGAAATAAACTCCAACAACATCACAAGCCTCAGCTTGGTCCAACGCTCTCTAACTCCACAACAATAAAGTACATGATGTAGAATGGTGATTTCCCTTATCTATACCTACATAAATATAATTTTTTGGCCCAAAAGCATGACCCAAATAGGGTGTGAGACGAATCCCAATAGGCAACCATCCCAATGATTTATGCCTAATAGTCAGTGAATATATATCGAAGGAAATAATCATAATTAAGTAGTAAACAAGGATGTACTAAAAGTATACAATACTAAAGTTTCAATTTCATTCATTTTCATATATCAAGTAATATGTTAATAAAAAAAGTAACCCTCTGGGAATTACTCATAGCCTAACCCATATGGTTCAACCAATAAGCCTCAAGTAACTCTTTGGGTAATTTCTCATAGCCTAACCCCTATGGTTCAACTTATACAAGGATTTAATGATCTCCGGGGCAAGCTCACACGGTCTAACCCCTTTGGTCAGATGAAAAAAAAGACTCTCTGAGGAATCAACCACCATCAATCCCCCCTATAGTATTTTAACCATAAACAACAGATTATCTGAGGAAGCACTCAATGTCAATTCCCCATGTGGCTTCATTACGGTAACTATAGACACTCTGAGGGCTCACTCAACGTCAATCCCCCCTATGGTCTCACAGCATGATTAAGAAATAATAGACACCTTGAGGTAATCCCTCAACATTAATTCCCCCTATGGTCTCACTACACCAAGTTCCCACATCCCTGTGTAAAGAAATCATGCACAAATTATGATAAACTACCTTAGTAAACCTCAATAACTACTTGGCTAAAGAGCTACAAATCATATCACAACCTTAGATAAAACACTCCATTCTAACAACACTAGTCTTAGAAAGAAAGAAACGTAATATAAAAAACTATACCAAATAGTCAATATCAAATCAAACATGGGGAAATGCCTCCATAGCATGAAAAAATAACCCTATTCATAAACAAGAGCCCTTACTCAAGAAAACAAGCATAGTAGGCATCAAAAGGATTAAAATCCTGAAACATGCAATACCCCAAACTAGTGTATTGGAAACTTTTTCACATAAAATTCAAAGACTAACTATGAAAAGGCACAAACCACCTACCTCGACGTTGAATGATCGATACAATCCGGCATTGGCCCATTAATCGACCTAGAATGCGGTAGATCTATTAAAACGTCAACAAAGTTCAACCAAGGATATCTCACAAAAGCGGATAAATCAAGAGAAGAGGCTTTAGAAGAAGGAAGAACCCACTGTGGTGATTCTAATGCAATCAAAGACGGTTGAATCAGAGAACAGATGGTGGGTTGGGGGCTCAGAGAAGAATCATCACTTTGATCACTACTGTACGATACATAACCAGATGAAGGTATTTTTGTGAATGAGACGTGACCCTGGTCTAATATAACATTTAAAAAGAAAAATACATGGCATGTTCTTTATAAGTACATAGCGTGTACTTGCCTTAACTGGCCCCCTCTTTGGGTGGTATCCAGGTCACCATACATGGCCTTGTACTCAGCCATTACAAGGCCAGTACACGGTCACCCGAGACAACAAGGTATAGAGTGTGTACTACAAAGTACATAGTGTGTACTCCTTAAATATCCATATAATCCTCTTTTTCTCAAAAACACTAGAAAATAAAAACTCATACATGAAAAGAAGGTCTAGGTTCTTAAAAAATTCCCCCCTTAAAAAAATCCTGTCCTCAAATTTCCCTAGAAAGGCAACATAAAACAAGAAACCTCGAACAACTCCGGCCACTAAGATCATACACCGACCTCCCCCTCCCTAGTCTCATCCTGTACGTGCCTATTTTTCTATATCAATCATATGAGAGGAATATCCCAGACATGGAGAACCCTAGTAATGCGATCAAAAATTTGAATATGATGCTCCTCGAATGATGTGTCCACCTCCAATTCAACCTCATCGGGTTGGAAAACATGAGATGTGTCTGAGAAGTAACACCACAACTGAGAAACATGGAAGACATCATGCATAGACTGATACGTCTATGGTAAATGAAACTGATAGGTAACCAGCCTGACCCATTCCAAAACCTCAAACAGCCCGATGTACCTTGGAAAAAGCTTACCCTACCTCCTAATCGTCTTATTTTCAACCTCGGTGGGACACGCAGGAAAACCTAATCTCTGACATCGAACTCTAAAGGTCATCTATGTCAATCAACATAAGACTTCTATATTGACTTTGCAGTAGGCATCATGTTTTGAATCAACTCCACCCGCTATATGGTCTCTTGGACTAGATGGGGTCACATCATAGCATCCACTATAGCTTCATTCCAATATAGGTGTGATCGGCATGGCTACCGTACAATTCCTCATAAGGTGCCATATAAATAGTTTCTTGAAGACTATTATTGTAGGAAAACTCCACAAGAGTTATAATCTTCTCCCAAGAACCTCCAAAATCTAGGACGCATGCTTGAAACATGTCCTCTAGCACTTGAATAATACGCTCGTACTGGAAATCTATCTAAAGATGGTAAGCTATACACAGAAGTACATGTGTACCCAATTCCTTCTGTAGTCCCTTCCAGGCCCGAGAAGTAAAACATGAATCTCTGTCCGAAATGATGGAGTCTAGATCCCCATGTAAATGTACAATCTCTCAGATGTGCAGCCTTCCCAGCTCATCAACACTGAAGGTCTCTTTGATCGGAAAGAAGTGAGAAACCTTCGTGAGCCTTTCAATGACATCCCATACTGTATCATTCCCTCGAGGAGAACTTGTAAAACCTATCATGAAGTCCATCATGAAATAATTCCACTTCCACTCGGGAATCGGTAACTTTTGTAAAATCCCTACTAGTCACTGATGCTCTTCCTTCACCTTCTGATAGGTGGAACACCACATGGAAAACCCAAAAAAATCCCTCTTCATACCTGACCACCAATACAAACAGTGAAGATATTGATACATCTTGGTGACACTAGGATGAACAACCCAAACTGAGTAATGAAAGTCCTGCATCTGCTCCTCGCGTATGTCTTCTGACACCCATACGCACCCCTAAAAATGCAAGATCTCATCCTCGCCTATGGTCCATCCATGAATAGTTTCCTCTCCTAACACACATTCTCGTCGGACTAGGCCTCCAGGATCTAATAGATTACTCATTCTCACTTGATCATGTAGAGTAGAGGTAACAACTACAGAAGAAATAAACGTCTACCCATGTCTGTTGTGCACCTCCGAACGCATCTCAGAGAACAGAGCCCTAAGATTCCACTCACTGCTGGCCTAATAAACTGCCTGTATCTGAGTCCTCCTGCTTAGCGCATCTGCTACTACATTGTCTTTCCCAAGTGTGTAGGAATGCTCAATGTCAATATACTAAAGGTACTCAACGCACATTCACTGTCTCATATTCAGATCACCATGAATGAAGATATACTTGAATCTTTTGTGGTCGGTGAAAACCACAAAATAGTATCCCAACAAATAATGTCTCCAATAGCGTAAAACATAAACAACTGCAGCTAACTCAAGATCATGCATTGGGTAAATCCATTAATGTGGCCTCTATATCTGAGACCCATACGCAACAACTCCTTCTCCCTGCATAAGCACTACTCCTAGACTGATACCCGATGCATCACAGTAAATAGTATAACTCTTTCCCGACTCTGGAAAAACTAGTATCAGTGCTCAATTCAACTTTTTCTTTATCTCCTAAAAGGATGACTCACAAGAATATGACCATAATTACTTCACAACCTTCTTAGTCAGGCCGGTCAGTAGTGATGCTAAGCATGAAAAGTTCTGTATGAAACTTCTGTAGTAACCATCCAGCCCTAGAAAACTCCATACCAAAAATATGTTCTTTGGATGCTCCCAGGAATCTACTGGTCTCACTATATCTAGGCCTATTGATACTCCTATCTATGAGATAACATAATCCAGGATGTGAATTTGGTCCATCCAAAAGTGGAATTTTAAGAGCTTATTATATAACTGATGCTCTCTCAGTGTACTCCAAATGATCTCAAGATGTGTGGAATTGTCGTGTCAAGTGTGAGAGTACAAAAAGATATCGTGAAAAAAGACTACCATGAAATAATCCAGGTCTAGATGGAACACTCGGTTCATCAGTGCCATGAAAACTACAAGCGCATTCAAGAGACCAAACGGCATAACCACAAACTCGTATAGACCATACATGCTATGAAAGGCTATAAGAGGTATATCTGTTGGACTAACGTGCAACTGATGATAACTGGAACTCAAGTCAGTCTCTGAGAACACCCAGGATCCTCGAAGCTAGTAAAAGATATCAATACTCCTCAGCAAGGAATATCGGTTCTTGACCACCAATTGGTTCAACTTCCAATAATCCACACAATGTATGAGGGTACCATCTTCGATCTTCGTAAACAGGACTGGGGAACCCCATGGAGAAGTACTGGGTCAGATGAAACACTTAGCCTATAACTCCTCTAACTTCTTCTTGAGCTTTTTTAACTTTGGTGTTTCCATCCTATAAGGAGGCATGGACACCAGTGCCACTCTTGATTTAAGCTCAATAGAAAATTATGCCTCTCACTGTGGAGGAAAAAAATGAAAAGTACTCTAGATAGAAATCCCTTAAATGATCCACCACTAGAGGAAAGTCCATCTATAAATTCCCTAGGTCATCTAGATATAGACTTACAATCTGGGCTGTAACTCCTCCCAACCCATGATGCTCGGGTCCCGCTCTGATCTCCAGGACATCTCATTCATCCTTATGAAGATACAATCTTCCCAATGCTGATGTGAACCTCATCCTACGACGATAGAAGTCGACAACATATTGGAAGGGAACTAACCAATCCATTCCAAGAATTACATCACAACTTGTCATCTCTAGGACATAGAGGTACCATAAGAAGTGACATCCACCAACCTCAAGATTAAACTCCTTGCACTGATATATATTTTCAATTGTTGTCCCAAACATAGTTTCTAGCTTCAATACATTAGTAGAAGAAATGAAATAGATCCAAAGGATCTCTAAAATCGCAACAGATATGAAACAATGGGACGCCCTTATATCGAGGAGTGTAGAAGATAAAACTAAGGAATCTAGGATCATAACTAGAACTGTAGAGGGTCTGGGATCCTTCTCCTACAGGGTTTCCTCCACTCCAAAAGTCTAGCTTGTACTGCGGCCCTGTGACCCTCCCTAACCATCATGAGTTGATCTACCATGTTGTCACTGAATGCCTACCGACTGGCTACCACGACCGCAACCTCCACCTTGGCCTGAATGGCCAAAATAACTCTTTTTTCTCTGACTGATGAGAAACTGGTGGTGTTGCTCCTGAATTAGGAGTCATAGAAGAACTCCTATCACCAGCTGCTGGTGAGAAAAACTGATAGAAATGAAGAAGATGACCCATCTTTCCACAATATCTGCACTTCACTAGGTCTCTCGAGTAATGCAGCCTTGTATTTCAGGCCTTCCAACACTGGTAGCATACCACCTAACTACCAGAAGGTGAATCTTGCATACTCGGATCTCCACATGTGGACTCCCTGCAGAACTTCCTACTATCACCCAGAGAAACACTAACTCTAGATACTAAACCTCCCTCGCTCATGGCTCCAGAATCCCTTAGATGCGCTCTATGACCAGCGCCTTGTTGACTATAGATGCGATGGAAGTCATCCTGAAGATGTTTACCTGAGATCGGATTTCATGACTGATACCATCCTCTAATATCCTCTCCCAAAATAACTCATCACCTCTTTAAATGGGAGTGATGTGCTATAGATATATGAAGAGAGAAGAGTACTCAATGACCGAGAGAGTTCTGTACTCAAAATTCATGAATTCTTAGGCTTGATCGACCTTGAAAGTCTCCAAGTAGAAGTAGTCATAGAAGGCATGCTAGAACTCATCCTAAGCCATAACCTACCAGCGTCTCGCCTATGAGATCACATCCCACCATCTGTTGGTGGAATCCCAAAGCATATACGTATCAGGCTTCACCCTCCTCTCTAGAGGCATCTCCAGATGCTAAAATATAGAAATAATAGCTTCTAACCATGACTATATAGCCTGAGGTCATCCTTCCCCATAGAATGTGGGAGGATGCTATTGCTCAAAGACCTGCGTAAACTCTACCATTGATGGGTCATGATGCGATGATCCCTGGAAGGTTCGCATAAACCTCATAAAGCCCTCTCAGAACTATGCATCAACACCTATATCCAGGATAACTGTTGGCGTAAAGACCAGCACAACTGAATTATTTTCTTGTAGTCCCTGATCAGACATGTCAGGTGTCTGATCTCCGCCTTGTATCTGGCATACAACCAGAGGATTTCTAGTTGGCATAAATATTCATGGTGAAGCACTCACCTTAGTTCCTGATTATCAAGGACTAAAACATGAATGTGTAATAAGATAACAGGATAAAGAATGCATTAATGTTCTTTAAAACATGGATACATGGCGTGTATATTCCCCTACACAGCATGTTCCTTTAAGCCTTCACATGGGAGTGTACTCCTGCCAACCCTTGTCATGTAACACCCCACACACACTGCATGTTCTCCCAAGACAAGGCATATACTTGAATCGTTCTCCCCTTCCTGAGTTCTTCTATACAACATACCCACACAGTTCTACTAGAATGAGAGTACACATTGTGTTTGTTCTATAAATAGTGTGCATTGCTTAGGTTTCAATTGATCATGCCATTAGTCACACGGTTGGAGACACGACTGACTCTACACGGTGTCTTTATGCCAGACATGACGTGTACCAGAAGGATTTCATCCATCTGTGACGTTGCACACACAGATGGACACATGGTCTATACACACGGCATGTACGTGCGGTACACAGCGTATTCCACTAATGATTTTCCAACCACATGTCTCTTCCCACACAACTAGTGACATGGTTAGAAACTACACGACATGTTCATATAGTACACAGTGTGTACTTATGAAAAACAGTTCCTTCTCAAACCGAAGGATACATTGTTTGTATTCAGCAATACACACCGTGTATTCTGGGTTTTTCTAGATAGTAATCCTCTGAAACTACTCTATAACCCATAAAAACAATGAAACAATCATTAAAGTCTAAAATTATGATCCTTGAGGGCCTATACTCTCTGCAAATCAAATCTTGACATCTTATACATGTCATAATCAAGCATAATAGTGTGATGATATACCAAATTCTGATCTATGATATCCCATAACACCTCAAGAAGAAACATTTGGTGTTCATTAAAATGAAAAATTACACAATCCAAAACCCTATCAAATAGTATGTATTCTATCAAGGCATCTATCAAAACAATATGTATATCTAACACAACATCTATCACAAGAACATGCAATCTGTAATGCACCCTAAATGGAATGGTAAGAATGTAAGACATGTGATTTCTAGAAAGTGACAATTTGATCCATGAGATGGAATACCCTCATCTCATCATGTTGCAACAAAACTAGAACCTCAATATTATCAATTCTAAAAGTACAAAACATGTGAAACACTAAACGGTGAAATCAAATCAACAGTAATAATTGAAAAACAAATAAAAATTACAATAACGAGGTAAATTGGATTCTCCATATATACGAGTTAGATACTCCCAGGAACAGCTTATTACCAACTACCTATTCCTTGGTATCCTTGGGTATATTATCCAAACAATAAGTCAAGAAGAAAATAACCTCCCTCTGATACCACTTTGTAACATCCTAGTTCTAGTTGCTTCCTAGAGGTGCCCCGTACCTTGTTGGTCACAAGGTCTCAAGTGAATTTCACAAAACCACTGAGGCTGTCGACTAGTAGCGAGGGCCTTGGGTGTGATAGTGGGGAAATTACTCCTTCATTGGTAGAGTAACATAGAGGAATAACAATAACATTCAATACCAGAAACAGTAATACCATACAATAAGATAACAACGGTAGACTTAAAGTAATAACAACTAGAGTACATATATAAATGATGCATGTCACATATGACTAGGTAAGCAGTCAAACACGCCACAATTCCGGAATACAGTACTAAACCAATGTACAAAAGAAAATAAGTAAACTCTAACAGCATCGAATGCCTCAGCTTGGTCCCATGCTCTATAGCCCCACAATAATCAAGAACCTGAAGTAGAAGGGTTCATACACTTATCTATACCGGAAACAATATAATCGATTTGGGCCCAAAAGCATGATCCAAAATGGGTGTGAGACGAATCCTAGTAGGAAACCACCTCAATGATTTGTGGCTAATAGTCAGTTAATATATATAGCAGGCAATAAACAAAATGAAGCAGTATATAAGGAAGTACTCAAAAGTAAACAATCATACCGTTTAAATTGCATTTATTTTCATATATCAAGTAAGTATCCAATCAAAAAAATGTAACCCTATGGGAAGTAATCACAACCTAACCCCTCTGGTTAAACCAATAAATCTCAAGTAACCCTCTGGGTAGGTTCTCATAGCCTAACCCCTTTGGTTCAACTTTTACAAGGATATAACAACCTCCTAGGCTAGCTCACATGGTCTAACCCATATGGTATCATGAAAAACAAAGACTCCCCAAGGAAGAACTCATTACCAATTCACCTATAGACATTTAATGATAAACTGTAGACACTCTAAGGAAGAACCCAAGGACAATTCCCCCTGTGGTATCATAACGGTAATTATAGACACTCTGAGGGAGCACTCAACTTCAATCCCCTTATGGTCACACAACATGATAAAGAAATAATAGACACTCTTGGGAAGCCCTCAACATATATTCCCCCTATGGTGTCACAACACTCGGTTCCCACAACCCTATTTAAAGAAATCATGCACAAATGATGTTCAACTGCCAAAATAAACCTCAAGAACTACTTGTCTTAAGAGATACCAAGAATATCACAAAATCAGATAAAATACTCCATCATTACAATACTATGCATGGAAAGAAAGCAGCCTAACAAGAAACACAAGGCCAAACAGTCAATGTCAAATAAATCATGGGAAAAATCTCCTATAGCATGGAAAAAATAACCTTATTCACAAATAAGATCCCTAACTCAAGCAATCGACCATAACATGCATCAATAGGGTTAAAATCTCAAAACACGCAATACCCCAAACTATGGTAATGGGAACTTTTCTAAATACAATGAAAGAACTAATGAAAGGCCCAAACCACCTACCTCGATGTTGTACGATCGATACACTACGGATTTGGCCCTTGAATCAACCTAGAATGTGGTAGATCTATAAAAATGTCAAAAACATTCAACCAAGGATATCTCAGAAAAGAGGAGAAATCAAGAGAAGAGGCACTAGAAGAAGGATGAACTCACCGTAGTGATTCCAATGAAATCTATGGTCGTCGAATCGAAGAATGAACAGTGGGTCAAGGGCTCAGAGAAGAATCATCGACATTGCTCGCTCCTAGATGAGGAAGAACCAGATGATGGTTTTTCTGAGAATGAGACGCAACCATGGTATAATATAATAATTAAAAACAAAATTACATGGTGTGTTTTTTAAAAGTACAAATAATATACTTGCCTTAACCGGACCCCACATTAGGCGGTCTCCAGGTCACCCCACACGGTCATGTACTCAGACATTACACAGCCAATACATGGTCACCCACTATTGCTGGGTAAATGGTGTGTACTCTAAAGTACATGTCTTGTACTATTTAAATTTCTAGATTCACCTATTTTCCCCCAAAACACCAGAAATAAAAAACTCATACATGAAAATAAGGTTTATATTCTTAAATTATCCATCAATTGCATCATCTCATATACTACTTATAGATTCAATTTTCTATTATTACGATGATACTGTTTTTTAAGCTATTCAGTAGGGGACTCTGGAATTTGTGGTCATCCAGGTAGATAAAAGTTGTTTTTATTTTTGGATCATACCCATAAATGGGATACCTACGTATCCTAATGAAAGGAATCAGAAACCTCATAGATCGATGTCTCTTAATGGGACACATCATTCATTTTAAGGTCATGTGATAAGAACCAAACTGTATAGTTTAATGTCATGTGGTAAGGACATATAAGTGAACGGTTCTCCGTCAATTCTTGATGTGGTAATTAAGCCTATGAATCCTGAGGAACATGGAAATGATATAGGTTTTTATATTCTATTATACCATATTGGGAATGTGTCTCATGATGGAAAAGGATGATTTAGGAGTGTTGGGTTTGAACCTTGGGGAGGTTTCCTAGGTATCCCACTTGGATGGTAGCCAAAAGCCATGTAGTTTGGTAAGTATCACATGGGATTATGGACCATTGAGGAAAAGGGTTGGGAATTACTCCTAAATAGGATCCCCTTGTAATAGGGTCTACAAGATATTTCTTAACTCATGGATATTTAGGGGGCTTATTTTGAGGATTACTCCAAAGGAGGATACCTAGATTAAGGGTGTAAGTGTTGGACTCCCGATGAGGATGTCTAGTGAACTCAGGCCCTGGGTGGAGGCTTCCTATATATCCCAATTATGGATTGAATCAGAGTTCTCATAGTAAAAAAACTTTAGGTGTATTTTTCATATGATGTGATCATCGGAATTATATATGCTGACATGAGTCATACATGGTGTGAGAAATAAGAGAATGTGAAGGACTAAATGAACCACATGTTTTCTCCTCCATTGATGGAAGAGGCTAGGCCAATAGAATAATAAGCTATGGGTAGCAGTGGGAGATGGAACAATGTAATGAACCTTTTAATGTTAAATGAAGGTGAAGGTAATTGGGTTAGGCCTGAAAGACTTGGGGATTACTATAGGATGGATGCCCTCTAATGTGTCCAAGGAGTGGAGGGAGACATTTCCTTTATTGAATCTAAAATAATGTTTTATCTTAACTCTCTATATTGGACACTAGAGGCTCTGGGTCTTAGAGACTAGAAGGGGAGGAAAGGGTCTTATCCTCAGAATCCAAGATTGGGAACTTCCCAGCATTTTCTCTTGGGATATTGTCCATGTAACTATGGACATACTGACCTAAAAACACCCCAAGTATCCTGACTACCTTAAATGATAAATGTGGGAAACCTCAGCCTGTAAAAATAAAAACCCAAATGGGAGAAACACTGATGTGTCTTTTCCAAAGGTTTGATAAGTCAGGAGGTTTTTATTGAGGCATAAACTTAGTCCCTTTCAAATAAGGGAACAAAGGAAGGAGATACCCTTCCATGAATGGATTTTAAAAGGTTTTACAAGGTGATATGTGTAGGTTTTAGGCATAGCTATACACCATAAGTATACCACATAGGAATTCTACGTAGGTGTGCCGCATTGGTCCTAGGAATGACTGAAAAATCCTTATCATAGGGGAAAAAAGACTGTGAATGATTAAAAAAAGACTACAAGGAAGACTAGACTTGAGTGATATTTAAATATAAGCACTTAGGGAAATCTTTGGTGTCTTTGGAAGAGCCCTTCATAGGTCCTTTGGTAATAGTCCTTGTGTAATTAGCTTCTTCTTGATAGAAGAAGGGTCCTTAATCATAAATTTTTTATTTCACACTATGAAAGGATTTCAATCATGATTATCCCATCTAATTATCTAATCTATTGTGTTTTATAGAGCTGCCTGAGTTAATTTGGGGGACTTGGGTGAAGCAGCTACGCAATGGGAGCTTCAAGAGTTTTTCAAAAAAAAAATAGTTACCAAAATGGGGTACCCAAGGGTCATATATATAGAAAAGGAGGGTGGATGGTCGAAAAGAGGTTGTTCAAGGAGGTCATCGGTGTAGCCTCACCACATATCTCTTCTGTATAGGGGCACAAAAATTATACCATAAAACATTTAATTCATGTATCTCCACAAAATAGGTCTTCTAAATAGGGGATACATACTTTTATATATAGTCATAGCATGTTCTGGTCTTCTGGTAAGTGTATGTGTGTCACATATCTCCCATGAACTATATTATTTTACTTCCTTTAACTTTCATCAATACATTAAAAAAACTAAAGTTATTATTCATTATAATTTTTTCTTCCTAAGGATTTTCAATATTGTATTATCTTATTTGAATTCCTTTTTATTTGAAGGATCCACTATGATTCCATCATTGGAGACAATATGACCATGAAAAGAATCATTTTGAAGATATAATTCACACTTCATAAATTTCCCATATAACTCCTTTTCTCTAGAAGTTTCATGAATTATTCCCAAGTGATTCCCATGTTCCTTATATATAATAGAGTACACTGAGATATAATTATAAATACCACAAACAATTATCCATATATTCATTGAATACTCTTGTTATTAAATATATAAAATCAGATGGTACATTAGTTAATCCAAATGATGTTACTATAAAATCGTAATGTCCATACCTCTAATGAAATGTTTTCTTATAAATATATTAATTCCTTACTCACAATTGATGATACCCATAATGAAGGTTAATAACTTACTAATATAGATCTCTATAATTTTATCAAACAAGTCATCAATGTGAAGAAGATGATACCTTTTCTTTATAGTAATAGCATTGATTTCCCGATAATCATTTCATAGGTTCGTAGATAAATTTTTCCTCTTAATGAAATTATCATCATTTTTTCATGATGAAACACTATGGAATATATTATATTTTCACAAAAATCATGTAGTGTTATCTTAAACTCAATTAATTATATAGTTGTCATTCTAAAATGAGTTTTTGATATCTATCTTGAATTAGGGGTTAAATAAATTTAAAAATCAACATTACATTCTATTGGATGTCCATGTAATTCCTCAAGAAATATTTCAATGTATTCATATATAATAGAAACATACTAAATCTTAGTATTATCCTTTAAAACCATATATTGTTTCAAATATTTATCCCAATTAATCTCATTCATAATATCTACTGGGGGAGGATTGAGATATGACTCAGATGAGGATGTTTCCACTCTATGGATAAGAAAATCTATATCGTCACAATGTATAATAATTTCCATCTCATGGAAATAAATTTTTTTCATTTTATTTTGACAGCCAATCCATGCCAAAGATTATATCAAAATCAACCATTGATGTAATAATAAAGTTCACAAATAGTTTAAATTTATGTTTCCTAATTGGAAATGAATGATATATCATTATTATGGTGAGATTTCCAATAGGGTTTTTGAGTGAAAAATCCATTCTTAATGTGATATGGAAATATCAAACATTCTTCGGAAACATAGATGATATAAATGTGTAAAGATCCTAAATGAAATGAACATTGGATAAATTTTATGATATGATTAATGTACCTCACATCACATCTTTAGGTACCCCAATAATATCTATATGGCTATCATAAGAATGGGAACCTCCTCTCAACCTCTCATGTGGTAAGTTCTCTTCATTTTTAGAACATTGGTGTGAAATAATCCCCATTTATTTATATATTAAGCACAATAAAAAATTTCATTCTTTCTTCCCATTTAATTCATTATACATGTGACCATTTTCACTACAGATATAAGAAACTCCCATTCCCATCAAACATTTTCCAGGATTTTTCATTCCACCATTTTCACATAACGAAAATTTCTTAATTCCCTTATTCATCTTTGAGTCATTAATTTTTTATTGATGCACAACTAACCTATACTAATCATGATTTCCTTTTAATATATAGGATTTAAGAAATTATGTCTATGTTTTGACGGCACAGAATAACATTTCATCATATGATGAAAATGGTTGAGAAAGTAGTGACCATAGATGGTTTTTTATAATGAATTCAATGAAATGGTCAATCATTATCTCTATATTGTATAACGTACCAACATGGGATACATCACAAACTTTTACATGACCCAATATTCTATATTCTAAAAGGGAATTCCCAATCACCATGGGCTGTTGAGTAGCACCTACGCATAAACAAAAACCAAAGGGAATTATTTTTAAAAACATGATGTAGACGACATGACATATGTATACATAACTGAAATTGGAAAATATAAGAAAAAACAAAAAGAAATTTAAATTCAATTACTGAATGAAGATAACCGAATTGATACAATTCAAAGTAATAAGAAAAAACCAAAATTACAAGTCCAACATAAAAGGAAATTAAAAGAAGACAAAAAATACATGTGATAGTTTGGGCAATGTCCTTCCATCTCATCATCAGCTATCATATCTGGCTAATAATAACCTCACTATTTAACTATAACAAATTTCATTTTCTTACATTATAATACTTAACTAGTACTACACACTGCCAAATGGGTGTGTAGGATGTGATATAAATGGGCTAAGTGGGATCCCACCCAGGTGTTCTATATCATGTATCTATATAAACAATACCAATATGATCATTTTAAATAAAACATGGAATGAATAATGATAAATTAGTTTATATCAAAAGAATTTTAAATATTTCCATTTTTCCTCATCTCAAAAACAAGCACAGAAAAGTTGTTTCAGTGAATAATATCCAGATAAATCTGTTAATGTAAAAGTAGGTATATCTAATCCACAACAATAAAAAGCACAAGCATACACCTTCTACCAATATACCTAAAACAACAGACATATGGAGAAGAGGGTATCCCATGATTTCACCCCCCAATATTAAAAATATAAAATGGCCCTAATATGTCCCTTCTACCTATATACCTAAGGTTTTCCATGAGCTGTATTCCTAAAGTCCTCTCAAATGGGAGTTTCGCACACAATTTCAAACACCTATCTCCTTTTATGAAAATATATTTAATGAAAAATTTATTAATGGTATTAAAGCACCAATTTATATTTAACAAAGCGTGAGGAAAGAAATTATTTTATAGAAAGCCCATTTACACGTAGAAAACAATCATGCCAATTTATTTAAAACCCAATTTATAAAATAAGTGAAATCATGGTTCACTTTTAAAAAACTAGGGACATAACCACTAAAATCAATCTCAGCTCATACACTCCAAAAATAGGATCTACTAACACTAGAAGGAATGTAAAGGAAATAAAAAAGGAAATATAATTTATTCCCCTATCTTATGATCACATTCACAAGAAAAAACGGATAGAAATGGGAAGGTCATAACATAACCCAAATAACACGCACCCACCACACTACAACAATCAAAGGAACAACCCACAAAATATAATTACACAATTGATCATAAAGGAATAAAAATAATAATCAATATGTTATAGACACCACATGATTTTTTATCCATAAACACAGACTAGATAGCTTCCATTACCAATGGCGATGAAGAAACAAAAAATGCCGCTTACTTGAGAGAAGTGACACAACCTCCATGGAAATAGAACACCAAACTGAGATATCCATATGAATAGTTGATCACCTAAACATCCTATAATAACATAGAGTTTGAGTTAGGAATGTTCAATAGAGAATACATTAACATTTAGTCTTTTAGCATGATAAAAACCTATAGGCCGTGAATGATTTACTTCGTGAATACTTTGTGATGAATATAAATTGAAAGAGGAATCTCTTTAGTATAAAATATTGACTATTTCATGTCATGAACATGTTTCATAGAATAAACAATTTTCAAGATCTAAATGGAATTTACATAATCTTTATAGCGATGGATTAATGTCATGAATTTTATTCACAACATGAAAGATTCATTTAATTAGTGTTTATCTTAAGTCCAACATGAAGATCAGAAACTAAAACCAATTCCCAATGAACCTGAAAATACCCTCCTAAACTAGAAAACGAGTTTACATTAAACCAGGATGTTATAATGTCACAACCATAATAATTTCAATCCCCATGAAGTCATGTAATAAAGGGTTCTCTATAAATAGTTGAGTCCATTTCTCCATCACTGATGATTTACACCCCAAGGATCATGATATTTTGATCCATTATGCTATAAAACTATGACTAATAGGTTATAATTACCATGAATAAATTTGACAATAGAATCAACGATATCCACTGGCTGATCTACCATAGAAATATTTGGATCTTACTTAATATCATCCCAACTCAGAGAATAAGATGGATGAGGATGGTAATTCAAGAGTTGAGATATATGAAAAAAATGAATAACATTCTACTAAGATGGTAGTTACAACAAATATATAACCATAACAAGCAGATCACTGAACTCAAATGGTCCAATATATCATAGATTAAATGCAACACCCCAATATTTTGAAAATGAAATTAATATTTAATGCATTAAACAATAAGTCTCTACAAGAACCACTTTGTTATAACATATCCAGCAAACATAATTTTTCCAGCTCGGTGATTTTGAATTTTGAAATACTAACATACATGGTTGCGTTCAGTAAGATATTTAGAGTATAATAAGGAAAACATAATTTTCGGTGAATTGTAACATACCCTTGTGAATAGTAACATACCTTTATTATTAGTAATGAATAAAAAATTGGACAAAAAATAGAAACATCACCCATTAATGAATAAATACAATTTAGACATCTTATTAGTGAAAAAACCACCATAATATTAGTATTGGTATTTTTGCATGTCATAAATATTTTAATTACAATATTAGGATTATTTAAATAATTTAAAATGAAAATTTATTTTCATAAAATTTAACCATAAGTTATAACATTGTTTTCTTATGGTAATAAGATACTTTTATGGGACTTTGATTAATTTCTCAAGCTCTTATAAAATGAGTTATAGTTTTGAAGTTGGTTTTTTGGAATAAAATATGATTTTATAAGAAAAATTAATTAAACATATTTAGAAAATTATTTCAGAAAAATTTAATTAGTTTTTGAATTCTATACGTAGAAAAATTTTTAGGGTGATTCTTTGTTATTTTTCTAAAATACTAAATAATATATTAGTAAAATTCGACAATTTACCGTATATTTACATTATCAGTTAAATTCAATATTCCTAGAATCATGGTTGATGTAAGCACATTTGGTTCAAACTCACAAGAAAATAATACTATTATGTGTCACATGAATCCAAACTTTTGGTTTTCTTGAGGGAAATAATTAAATAATGAATAAGATATTCAAAAATTACTCCTCTCCTCTACTATAACCCCCCGCCCACATTCCCCCTTATCTTCACTCCTATCAGGCCTTCTTGCTTGCCTATATTCTAACCAAATATCCTACCAATATCCTCCCCCACGTTCAGCGGCCCTTGATCTCATAAAAAGACCAAAAAATATCCCTTAAAGAGGCTCTCAAGAAAGATTACTTCAAGAGGTAAATACCACTTTTCATTTATTTTATTTTACATTCTCTTTGATATGGTATGTATTTGTAGTTTCCATATCATGTCATTATTTCCATTTTATTATAACCCTATACTATATTAGGATTCTTTTATGAATCGTTGACCCCTATCCCATCTCTTTTTAATTTTTTATAAAACATTGTTGCATATCCGTTATGTTGTAGAATTTCCGTCTCAAAATCTCTCTCTTTTCAAGAACTCTTTTTCTGTCATTCTCTTTTATTTTCAATTTTATTTTTTTGGGATATTTCATTACATATCCCGTAAATTTTTTTATTATATAATAATGATGATATAACCTTTTTATATCATAGAAATATTTTATGAATTTTTAAGTGACGATATTAGGCTGCCGAATTTTCTTAAGGAAATCCTCAACTTTTCATTTATTTCAAGTCCATTTTTTTAATTTTTTATCTCCACACACAATTTCATCAATATTTTATTTTATCTCTAGTTCTTTAAATGTAATAGAATTTTTTTTATAATGGTATAATTCATCATCATCTCTCCTTTTCCCTTATTTTATACTATAAATTACAATACCATCTGTGATGTGTTAAATTATCACATTCAAGGAGGACAGTTTTCAATTTCCATTTCCATATTCAATTATGGACATGAAACCATTTTGATGGTAGAACCAGAAAATAATATATGTATTATAACTTATGTAAGGATCTGTAATATTTTTTTACACAAGATATTATTTTATAAATTGAATTGTGTTTTTTATGATACAAAACCACCAATTAATCCAAAAAATTATTATTAATGTATTATATAACAAATCATCTACAATCCCAATAACCAAATGAATCTTAAAACCATGAAATCTTCAGAATGTTATGATATAAAATAAAACTTCTATTCTTGGTAACCATTCTAATTTTATATATTTATCCTTACATGTAGATAAGTAAACCGGTCATGAATTCCAAGAAAGAAAACACACCTAAAAAATAAAATTGAACCTCTTAAACCCATAAATAAGGGCATAAATGAACTCAATATGGATATAATAAATAAATTATAATAAGAATAGGTTATAGAAATATTAATTAATGAATTTAATTAAGTTATCCAGGACACTAATATCAAGTAAATAACAACATCAGACTTAGGGTAATGGCTTTCTTCATCGCACATCCATTTTTGTGAGATATACTATATTAACTACTAGTTGTGTATGGTGTATGTATACTACCCATAAATGTTTCATATCATTAATATATTTATTTTAATGAAATTCAATTTATCATTTGATGATTATTATTTTTGGGGTAAACGATTCAATTGATTACAATGTTTTAAGTATTTTCTACTGGAATATCAATTATCATTCGAGTTTCTCATATTATCTACAAACCTCAATGAAATTATAATTTATTATTATTTATTCCTAATTAATTGTATTTTAATGTTCAATATATTTTTACCAATGATAATTCTTCTTTATTTTATGGTGAGTTAAATCATTTTAGACAATTTTTTAAAAATTCTTCTGAAATGTATACCCGATGGAAGGGAACTTATCGAATTATTACCCATTTTCATGTGCACAAAATAAAATATTTTAATCCAAATTTATTTTTATAAACGAAAAAATTTTATTATTTAAAAATATCATAGTAAATTTCTAGATTTATGATAATAAACATGATTTTCCACTTTAAAATTGTCTTTAATACTATCCTTAAAATGCTCTAAAATGTTTTATTTCTAAAGATTCTTAAGAACTGTTTTTTACGCGATTTCAATTTAGTGGGACATCATTTATTCCTAAAATATAGATTCAGTGCCCTGCACTTTTATATTCTGAAATTTACTTTTTTAAAATCTAATTTTAGGGAAAATACAAATTATTTTCCAAAAGACCTCTTTTTTCCAAAGTAAAAAAAGGATATTTCTCATCTCACATTACCTTTTATGAAATATATGCATTATTAACCAATAATTCCATTCATGTGGTGTATGTACTACCATTTGGTATAAAATATCAATAGTATCATTATTCTCATGATATTCTATGGGATTATGATTTGAATATTTCAAGGTAGAATGGGACACTTTGAAATGTTTAAGGATTATTTCCTCCTGAATTTTTCAATGGTCTCATTTAAAAGTAACATAATCTATATCAATATACCTTGTTGAATTTTGTATTTAATTGAGGTATATCTATTATGTTATCATATAAAATATTTTTTTGACAGTTTATTGATTAGTTTTATTATAAATGTGCTACATTTATACCCTTCAGTATATTACTCAGAATGGTTAGTGTTTATGTTAAATGAATGTGGAAAGTTATTTATATTTCATATAATAGTTATTATATGTATATATATATATATTGATTATGTTCTCCCCTTTCATATGAGGAATTCATTGGACCCATTTTGTGATGGGTGGAGCCTCATATTTTCCCTCGATGCATCGGTTAGCATCATTAGACAAATAGACGTGGACTTGGTCATGGCCTTTCCCATTTGGAGATATGATTTTGGATGAGGCCTTAATCATTTTTAGACGTCTTGGATAAGGCCTTAAAAATATGTTTTAAATGTCCAGCATATGAATTTCCCTCGTTATAAAGCTATATCTTCCTAGTTCATGTAGTTATTCAAATAGTAGAATACCCATAATTTTTTTTGTTATGGAAATAATTAAATAGTTATATTACTTCCATAATGTGTTCATGTTTATTTTTTAATGCATGTTATTTTTGTTATTCACCATTCCCAATGCTTATGTTTATGATATCTTCTGTTTTATTCCATACCCTTACTAAGAATCTGAGTAGACCCCTTTCTTATGTTTCTTTTCTTAATAAATGAATAAGTTTATTATGAATGACCTGTAGGGATAAACTTAGATTTATAGATGTTACCAATAAAACTTATATGTTGTATGTCTTTTCAAGATGTAATGTTGAACTTATTTATGTATCTGGTTTTCTAAAGCTACCAAACTACTCGGTCCTTTATTATTTGATTCCTTGTAATCATGAAAATGTATTAAAATAATGCATTGTCTCTAGGATTCTAGGTCCGGGGCGTTACAGTTCATATCAATGGAAGTTTAGTATAAAATATAGAAACTAGATTTAGAAAATGTAGATTTGGGAACAAATCCCAAAGATAGACTTTGAATAAAAACATACAGGAACATCCTGGTATTTTGGTAAGGAATAGATTCTGTGAATCATTCTAGAAAATACAGCCCTCTCTGGATACAGCTAGTGGACGTGGTTCTGGCATAGATGTACCTAGGAGTGAAAACTCTAACAAGGATATTCAGGCTTGAATCAGGGTATCGTGGTACTTGACAATGGGCCATACAGTGCACCTTGATTGGCTCTCCTGGGGGATATGCTATGGATGATTCACATTTTCTTTAAAATCCATTATGATGGATTTACACCCCCAAAGTAACCAAATCATATTGTTCTACGATTTATGATTCATAAATTTATGCCATGTGATAAACCATGTTTTGAATCATAGGAAGTTTTTAATTTTATGAGAAAATTTATAATATTGAATTGATTCGAAATGGTGCCTAGTATAATAAATGAGAACTTCACCAATACACCTGCTGCGAAGAGTAAGAAGGATCATGTCTCCAATGGTATTACGCTATATTTCCAAAGGATGATTCTTTCCCAAGTATCCTCATCATATAAGGAAATGATATTGTATTTTAACAAGGTATGTAAAGGCTTCTTTGAGTCCTATGGATTTAGAGGGAATAAAAAGAAGAAGTGGATGAAAGGGAAAAACATAGATAAAGGTTATAAAGGAAATATATATTTTCCCACATGTAAAAATTGTGGAAGGAAACACCTTGGTATATTCTTGAGAGAAAATGTAGTTTAATTCAAGTGTTGAGTTAAAGGTCACCATTTTAATAATTGCATGACTATGAATGAATTTTACTATATTCAATGCTACAACTATATGTATATGGGGCACTACACAAATGAATGTCCCAAGTGTCATGGAAATATGTCTCTGAAAATGAAATGGTATCAAGGTCAAGCATATGATGTTACTACGATTTAAATAGAATAAATAATGTATTTATGTTTATTTATTCAAGAACTATGTTATGATATTCTTGTTATAAGAATTATGAGATATAAATGGATTGTGGTATAGTACTATTTCATTAAGGATTTATGGTCATATAATTAATTTTACAAAGGAAAATTAATTCAGTAGAAATTTAATTTTTTTTATGAAAACATGATCAAGGGAAAGAAAACCCAACGTATATATCTGATGTTGAGATAATGATTAATAAATGATTGACTCAGATATGTACTAACTAACTTGGAACTGACCATCGACTTGATGAGAATTGGTCTTTTCTATCATTAATGGAGTTTACAACACTTTTGTATTTAATGAATATATCTAATAAAATGTTTCTTACATAAGTAATATTGATGAATAATTTTTTCCAATATGTGTTTTATGGTAATTCAAGTTATTACCATTTTCAAGAGGATACATGATGAATTGATTCACATGTTTGGAATGTGAAAATTTAGAGCTGCTTCATGTTGATTAACAGTTAATGATAAGTTCATCTTGGAAAGTAAGATACCTTCATTATAATGTGTGGAATAATTATATTTTGGAATATTATACCATTTGTGAATTGGTTTAAGTTGATCATTATATGGGGTTTTAGAGCTCAATGTCACTACATGACGTGACTTGTGCTATGAGATGATGTATAAATAGTTCAAGGCACAAACAAAGGATAAGATTTTTTTTAAGAAATAGAAACATATATTTATTCTCTTATAGAGTGGAAAAATTCTTCAACTCTAGCAAAGGAGTCTTAAATAAAAACGTTTTCCAATTATCATTTTTTTCATGATATCAATGAATTTTTTCAAAACTGATGTTTATCATTTTTACTGATCTTTCATATGAGCATGTTATCTATCATTTTCCATTAGAACATGATGGTTTGATCATTTTTACCTAATCATGTTATACAATTAGAATGTGAAGTTTTTTAGTAACCGATACATATATTTTTCCCACTTATTAAGGGGATATTTTAACCATATTTCTAATGTGGGTTTCCCACAGTGGAATTTTATACTATCAAGAATTAACTTTCACAATTCAATTTCAACATTTTGAGGATGAAATTTTTGTAATGGGGGGACAATGTAACACCCCAATATTTTGAAAATAAATTTAAAATTGAATGAATAAAACACTAATTCTCTACATGTACCACCTTGTTATAACATATCCTCTGAACATAATATTTCCACCTCGAGGATTTGAATTTTGAAATATTAATATACCTAGTTACATTCAGTACGATATTTAGAGTCTAATATGACAAACACAATTTTTGGTGAATTGTAACATACCCTTGTGAATAGTAACATACCCTTATGAATAGTATTAAATATTAATTAGTAGTAAATTGAAAAAAATAAAATATTCACCCATGAATGTATAAATAAAATTTAGATGTCTTATAAGTGGAAAACCCATCATATTATATATATTTGTATTTCTATATGTTGTAAATATTTTTATTTAAATTTTATGAACAAATTAACAATTTAATATGGAAATTTACTTTCATAAAATGTAAGAATAAATTGTTTCATTATTGTTTATGGTTATAAGATAATTTTATGGGACCTTGATTAATTTCTCAAGGTGTTATAAAACGAGTTAGAGTTTTAAAGTTGTTTTTTGGGATTAAATAATTTTATAATTTAAAAATTATACAACAACTATTTTGGAAATTACTTTCAAAATTTGGCTTTCATTTTTTACTTTTACACATCCAAAAATTGTTAGTGTGAATTATTGGGATTTTTCTGAAATACTCAATTTTTTTGAATAGTAAAATATGGTAATTTACCGTATATTTACATTATTTTTTAAATTCACTATTCCAAGGGTCATGGATGATGTATGCACACTTGTTATGAACTCCCATGCACTTATTACTAATAAGGGTCACATAAATCATCACAATTGGTTGTCTTGGGGGAAATAATAAAATAATGAATAAGATATTAAGAAATTACTCCTACCTTGCACTATAACCCCCCTCACTCCCCATTCTGTTCACTCCCCTCAAGCCTTCTTACTTTCCGAATGTATTCCCATATATCCAACAAAGCAACTCGCACAAGTCTATAAGCCATTTGTATCATAAAATTTCCAAACCTCTCCCCTAAAGAGGCTCTCAAGGAAGATTACTTCAAGAGGTAAACACATCTTTACATTTATATTATTTCAAGTTATTTTTTATGTGGTATGTATTTCATGTTTCTGTAACATATTATTATTCAAATTTTATCATATCACTATACAATGTTATGAGTCTCTTATGAATGGGTGACCCCTTTCCCTTAACCTTTTAATGTTTTTAAAGCCTTGTTGCATAGCCATTATGCTGCAAAATTATCGTCTTTGAATCTCTCTCTTTTTCAGGCACTCTTTTTAGGTTATTCTCTATTATTTTCAATTTTATTATGTTGAGATATATCATTAAATATCCCAATTTTTATAATAATTATGTGATATCCCTTTTCTCTCTTTAAAATATTTTATGAATTTTTATGTAATGATGTTAGGCTGCCGAATTCTCGTAAGGGATTCCTCAACTTTTCTTTTATTTTGAGTTATTTATTTTCTTTTTTATCTTTACTCACCTCATTTCATCCAAATGTTATGATAACTACAGTATCATACATGTACTGTAATGTTTTTGTGATAATGAAATAATTCATCATCATCTCACCTTTCCCCTCCTTTTATACTAGAAATGAAAACAAATTACGAGATGTGTCAAATTATCCCATTCAAGGACGTCGGGTTTTAAATTTCTATTACCATAATAAATTATGGACATGAACCCATTTTTATGGTTTAAAAAGACTATAATATATGTATAATAACTTATTTATGGTTATGGAATATATTTTTTCATGATATTATTTTATAAATAAAATGAGTTTGCTATGATCAAAAACCACAAATTAACCAAAACAATTATCATTAATGTTTCATATAAAGATTCATCTTTACCCGCAATATAAATATTAATTTTATAAGCATGAAATCTTATGGATGTTAAAAAATAAAATAAAACTTCTATTCATGACAACCATTCTCATCTTACATGTTTATCCTTACATGTATATAAGTAAACTGGTCATTATTACCAAGAAAGAAAACACTCCCAAAAATTAAAATTGAACCTCTGAAACCCATTAAGAAGACCATAAATTAACTTAATGAGGATATAATAAATCAATTAAATAAATAATATGTTATGGAAAAATTAATTAATGAATTTAATTTTGATATCCAAGATACTAAGATACAGTGACGCACACCATCAGACATATGGTAAGGTGTTTTTTCACCTCGCTTCAATTTTGTGAGATATTCTATATTCACTACTACAACTTGGGTATGGTGTATGTATACATCACATTGAGGTTTCATATAATTAATATATTTATTTTAATGATATTCAATATATCATTCTATGATTATTATTTTTGTGGATTACGATTCAACTGATTACAAAGTTATAATTATTTTCTACCCGAACATCCATTTTCATTCAGGTTGCTCATATTATCTACTCACCTCAATGAAATTTTTATTTATTATTTTGTACTCCTAATAAATTCTATTTTAATTTTCTATATATTTTTACCAATCAGAATACTTCTTTATTTTACTGAGAGTTAGATCTTTTTAAATAATCTTTCAAAAATTCTTTTGAAATATAAGCCTAATTCAATGGAACTTCTCGAATTCTTACCCATATTCAAGTACAAAAATAAATCTATTTTAATACACCATTATTTTTATAATACCACTTAATTTATTATAAAAAATGATCTTGGGGATTTTATAAATTTAAAGAACAAACATGCTTTTCCAAATTAAAATCATATTTAAGACTTTACTTTAAATGCTATAAAATGTGTTATTTCTAAAGAATCGTAAGAAGTCTTATTTACATGATTTCAAATCAGTTAGACATAACTTATTACTCAATAATAATTTCAATATACATGCCTTTTATTTTCTTGGATTTACATTTTTAAAATATGATTTCATGGAAAATAAAAAAGATTTTCCAAAAGAACTCTTCTTTCCGAAGTAAAAATGGATTTTCCCGTATTGCATTTAATTTTAAGAAATATATTCTTTGTCCATAACTCATTCCATTCAATAGGTTTAATTACATCCCTTTGGAATAACATATCAATAGTCTCTTTATTCTCATGATATTCTAAGGGATTATGATTTCTATGTTTCTAGGTAAACGAGACACTTTGTAATGTTTAAGGATTATTTCCTTATGATTTTTCAATGGTATCATTTAAAAAGTAACTTAATATATATCAACATACCAAGTTGAATTTTTTAATTCATTTAGGTATATCATTTATGTTATCATATAAAATATTTTTTTGAAGGTTTTTTTATTAGTTTGACAATGGATGTGCTATCTTGACACCCTTCACCATATTACGTTGAACAGTTGGTGTTTATATTAGAATAATGGGAAAAGTTATTTACATTTCACATTTTAGTTTTAATATGAATGTATATATTTATTATGTTCAAAAAATTTATATGAGGAATGCATTAGACTTATTATATGATGTGTGGGGCCTGCTATAGCCCCTCGATGCATAAGTATGTCCAATAAGACAAAAGACATGGACTTGGTTAAGGCATTACCCATTTTAAGATATGATTTTGGCCGAGGCCTTATTCATTTTTGGACATCTTGTCCAAGGCCTTGACAGTATGTTTTAGAATGTAAAACATATGTATTTCCATCATTATGAAGCTATAAATTCATAATTCATGTGGCTATTCGATTAGTAGAACACCCATGTTTATTTTTTGTTATGTAAATAGTTACACATCTCATATTTCTCCTATAATGTGTTCAAGATTATTTTTTAAGGATTATGTTTTTAGTTATTCAACATGAATAATCCTTAGGTTTATGATATCTTCCTCTATATTTCTCACCCTTAATGAGCATCTGAGCTAAACCTTTTCATATGTTTCATTTTCATAGGACATGAAGAAGTTTATTATGAATGAACTGTTGGGATAATCATAGAGTTTTGGATGTTCCCAATAAAACATATATATTGTATTTCTGTTCAAGTGGTAATATTGAACAGATGTATGTATCTGATTTTCCAAAACAACAAAACTACTCATTCTTTCTGGATTTCATTCCTTGTAATCATGCTACTGTATTAAAATAAGGAACAATCTACGAGATTATGTGGTTAGGGATCTATAGTAAACATTCTCTATATATCAATTTGAGGCTGAACCAATTGAGGATAATTTTTTTGGAAAACCCAGTCACCTATTGGAAACTCCAAAGGATTTCATTTATGATCCAAATATGATTTCATTCCACTAAGGGATATAAATATATACTAATGTATATCCTGATTCTTCATAGATATCTCTTGAATGAGACTAAGTCCCAAAAGAGAGGCATCACCCACCTCTTCCAAATTAAGAGGTGATCTATATTACTGACCATATGAAGTATCAAAGGGAGCCACTAATTTTTATGACTAAAAAATATTTTTATATAAACAATCAAGAAGTCATAAATATATATACCATAATCCACAAAAATCTATAATGAAATAATATAGAACATCCTATAGGATCAAAATAACATGCTCTATCTGACCATCTGTCGGTGGGTGGTATGTTGTACCCAACCAAACCGGAGTCCCCATAATCTCTTAGAGACTCATCGAAAATGGGGGGGTGGGTGAACTAGTGATCTCTATCCAATAAAATCGCAAAGGTAACCCCGTATATCCTCTCATCTTCCTATATATACAACATACCCAAATCATGATTCATAATGATGTTCTGTATTAGAATAAAACTAATATATTTCAATAACTAATCAGTAACCACCCAGATATAATTATTCCATTGGGAGTCCATGGTAACCCAAAAAATAATTGCATAGACACCTCATCCCATTTACAAACTAGCGTTGAAGGAGGTTAGAGCAATACAGAAATTTTTAGATGCTCTCTCTTTGTCTATTGGAAGGTGTAATAATAGAAAACATATTATCCAATATCATGCTTCATAACGAGCCACCAAAATCATTTCCACATTTCATTATACATATTTATAGCACTAAGATAATTGAACAATAAAGAACAATGACAGTAAAAAATGAACTCCTCACAAATATGTGGATGAAAAACTAATACCCAAAGAATATAATACCATAAGATTGAAGAAAGTAACCAAAAATGTTATCCACATGATAATAGGTTTCTCTAATTACTATTAACTCATCATCTTACTACTCACTCTATAGGATAGACTAATGGGGAGATGATTACATCTGAACAATGGTCAGATCCTTTATTGAATTATCCTCCTAAGAATCCAGATGAAACTAAATTAAAATCCCCATATAGTTTAGTTTTTACATTAATTATATAATATCATGTGATGATACATTATTAATGAGAGAATCCATAATGAAATTCACATTCTTCTAAGTGTAGGTGATGTAGAAATATTACATCTAAATGTACTCCACCCACCTCCTCTGGATGAGATTTATGTCCTTTTGAGAAAAGATATACCCAAAATTCATATTGTCGGAAAATATTATTATGATTTCCCTAAAAAATAATTATTCTAGCACTTAAGTGCATGAATAACCATGAAAATATCCAAATCATGGACTTGGTAATAATTATAAGGCATTTGAGGCTGATGAGAACTATAAGCCCACAAATGATCATCATACAATAGAACTTAACCTATACTAGCACATAATGCATCATAGTACACCATGCACCCTAAATTAGGAATAGGTAACATCAATATGGATGATGATTTCAAAATTCCTTTCATATCATTGAATGAATTATAATACTGTGCATCCAATATTAATTTCGTTCATTTCCATGAAAGAGCATTCAAAGGTGACACCAACTTTAAGGAATCCATGAAAAACCTACCATAGTATTCATTATGATAAAGGATGTTCTATATAACCATTACATATCATGGGTCTTCCAATTAAAATAAAACCTTGATGTTCTTAAGATCAAATAGTGATCCTAATTCAGAAAAACAAATACCAATAACTTCAACATTTGAATATATAAACTCCATTTTGAAATATTTCCTTACAGACGATATCTCCTCAGGATTTCCAAAACCAAACTCAAATGGTGATTGTGCTCGTGCTCAAACCTATAATAAACCATAATATTAGTCACTAAATATATGATAATGGTCTTGAGATACTAATAGAATATATGATCTATCCGATCTATAAAAACTATATCAGGGTTAGTCTTATTTGAAGGAATCATAAGATATTCGTAATGCCCATACATACTATGGAAAGTTATATTTCCTATATCAGACACACATACCAAAATATAATGATAACCTCATTGAATATTGATACTTGAAAACCATGTTTTCCATTTAACTGGTAGAAACAAATTATACACATGGGGAAAAGGATACATATTATTAACCAATACCTAGTTTGTCTTTAATTTGTCCATGTAAAATTGAAGTAAACTATCAGTATTCATAGAAAAGAGAACATGTGATGCCCATGGTGAAATAATATAGTGAACAAAACCATTCACTATTAGATCATTCAATTGAATATTGATCTCTTTAATTTCTAATAGTACCATTTGATATGATGGTATCGAGATCAGCTACGTACCTAATACCAGATCAATTGTAAACTCTATATCTCTATCTCTAGAGGAAGATTAAATAATCCATATGTGAAAACAACAGGGAAGTCCCTCAAAACTCAGGGAAGATCACAAATAGAATAAAAAAAATACATTTCAACAGTAACATTATACAACAAACATTTCAGCTATGGTTGGAAAGATTTAGCATCACCAGACCTTAGATTCCACTACCTTTGAAACAGCCAAGAGACACCGTCAATATAAATGAATGAGAAACACTAATGAAAAAGATCGTCCTGATCATGATGAGGGAATGGAAAATATATCCTAATGATGACTTCAAATAGATCTAGGTCAAGAAGAAGGAAATCCCATACAAACATTGTGTCATCTATTGAAATAAGACAATAGAGAGACAGAAAATCCAACTATCTCCTCTTTCAAAGAGGTGTTTCTAACTCCATAAAAATGGAAATGACCTCCATAAAAATTTTTCAAACATTAAAACATTGGATGATATAAATGAAATGTATGAACTTGTATCAAATATAAGTGTCCCTATAAAAGATGCAATGAAAATGGTACCTATCAATGTTGTTGGACCCTTGTAAACGTCTTCTAGAAAATCATTCTTTATATTATGGTGATTTAATTATAAGGCCTTTGTTAAGAGCCTTGTGGTATTTGAATTGTCTTTCTGAACCATAGTATACCTTAGATATGATGATCTCTAGATTTAATGTGGCATAAACATAGTCAAAATGAATCACTATAGATGGTTGTAATGGCCTCAACCATATTATATCTTCACATGCATGAAATAAGAACATCTTTTGTTCCTGCCATTTCCATAAAAATTACAAGTCATGGGAACACTAATTTTTATAAAAGATGAGGTAGAGGAGGATTGCTATTGGGAGTCACCTCAAACACTCCTTCATAGATCATGCCAATTCCTCTTCTTTCTAAGTGTACCTCTGAAGCTTCCACTAGGTGGGAGAGAATGGACAAAAGGACAAATTTTCATTTCATGTTAATCTCTTTCATCATTGACATGACTACAATCTCTATATAAGTATAAATATTTATGATATGTACCTATGCTTTTATATCTGATTAAAAACCCTACATGGACTTCTGAGCTTTCAGCAGATCATTCCTTACACCTTCTATGGGAAAAAACAAACCATCTTTGCGATTAGATTACTTTATTCTGACATTAATAACTATCCCAACTAAAAATATTGGAAGTCCATAGGATTTTCCATCATCAGATACGCAAGAAAAAAAGTTTTAAGAAGAGTGTATTGAAACCCTTCTTGTTCATTCCCACATGCCTATCTATACGTACCATAAAATCCCATCATCGCTTGCTGAGATCCTTAAATCTGAATGCTACACACTTCGCCATGATATTCATAGATGTATCCGTGATTTAAAATATTTTATTGATATTATCCATGTAGTATTCCACCACTTTAGGTTCATTTGTACACATAATGGAATTTAAATTCCCATTGAAAAACTCTTTAGATCTATACACGTGTCCTTTAAATCCTATCAGTACCTAAACTACTGGTTTATTGACTTGCAACACATCTTGGAACATGGAAGGAACTTCTCACAGAATACCCTCTTAGTGTTCTAATCCAATGGTAAATTCTCTTGAGGATAATATGATGTACCCTCCGGTGGATCCCTTTGAAAATTTCTTAGAGGCTAATGACTACAAAATATAATTAAAATAATGGAATGGTTGATAGCATAATATCAGTAAGAATTTAAAAACCATAAGCATAAAATGAAGATTAAGAACATGCATTCAACACATGAGACACACATCCCAACATCCCATGGTAACTTCTGTCAAGTCATAGAAAGAGCTAGCCATGAACTAACCACAACCAACCAAAAAAGTCCATAAAATAATATCTCTTATATAATTCATTTCCAAGAATAAGAATAACCGTTATCTAATACCAAATTTTAATGAACCAGCCTTATATATCCCCAAAAATTGTCACATGACCGGATCCTACACATACTCGAAGGGTATTCCTGATCAACATGAACTGGAATTTTCTTTCCAGTCATCAACCAAACAAGAGGTAATGATTTTTCCTACGATATATAGAAAACAAGGGATATATATTCATAGTAGAATTAAAAAATGGAAGAATAACATAAAGAAAATTATATTATATAACTTAAATAATACAAAATAAGTGATATAACTCAAAGTAGTCAAAGAAAACCCAATGTACAAGTACAAAAAAAGGAAAACAAAATAAAAGGAAACTACTTCATGTGATAATGTGGGAAAATTCCTACCATCTCACCACCAGTTACCCTACATAGCAGACATAAACCTTATCACCTAACTATATCGGCTTTCGTTTTCTAACATCAAAATACATAAACATATATAAACACCATCGAAGGGGTGTACATGGTGTAAGCTTAATAGGTTCCGTAAGATCACACCCTAGTGCTCCATATCAAGACTCTATATAGTCAATCCCAATATTCTCATTTAAAAAAAACATGGCCAGATAAATGATAAAGAAAATTATATCCAAAGCTTGGTAACTATATCTATTTTTCCCATTGTTACAATCCAAGATGGGAAAATAGTTTCAATAAACAATTTCAAAAAAATTATCATATTGAAAGAAGGTATATCAAATCCTAAAAAATAAATATTTAAAGCATATGTAAATCATAATAAGGTTAAAAATAGGTTAGGATAACAGATTACTCATACCACAATAAATGACAAGTGTACACTCAATCCCACAGAACAACATTCCTATAGAGTAGAGGAAAACCCTTTGAGTTAAACCCCCAATGATGTCAATATCATGTCCCTAGATCAACATACCATGGGAGTAGAGGAAAATACCATGAGTGAAAACCCGAATCATGAAAATGGATGTTGGACCGTAAGATACACCTTCCACATAAGGATCCAATGATTTCCATGTGATAGATTTCATAAATAATTTCAAGAGTTATTTTTAAAAACAATTACAAAAACACTATTTCCTTTTTTCAAACCGTATTTTAAAAACCTATTTCAAAACGATTTGGAAACACACATTATCCTTTATCAAAACTAGCATAAAAATCATTTTTATTAAAAATAAATTTACACACACAAAAAAATCATGACCATTTATTTATAAATCAATTTTTATGATAGTATAAATCACCATTAATTTAGTAATGTATATAGATGGAACCACCAAACTAATACTCTGGACACAAATTCTTATAAGAAGATCCACCAATACTGGAAGGAACACAAAGACAACAACGAAGGCCCTAAAATTGATTCCCAAATCTTATAATCACATTAAACAAATAAAATAGATGGAAAAGAGGAAATTTCAAAATATACCATAAAAAACATGCACTTACCCAGCCAAAACCAAACAAAGAACGCCCCCACACAAAATGATGATTGCACAATGAATCTAGAATTAAAAATAATCATTATCAACCTGTGATCATAACTATAGGATTTTATATGCTTAAAAATTGAAAGCATGACTATTGTGACCAATGGTAATGGAGATGTAGAAAGTACACTTACTAGGGAGGAGAAGAACAACTGCCACATATATCGAGTGTTGAATAGAGAAATCTAAAAGTATGGAAGGCCACCCTCTAGAATGATAAAAAATCAACCAAATATACTGGAATATCCTAGGGTAAATGGAAAGGAAAATTAGGATATAACTAATTTTATTCCTTCTTTATATGTGATAATAACATGCAGGTCATGAATGATTCATGTCATGAATCCAAGATTTATAGTGTAAATATTTATACATTCATTTATTCCAAAAAAGAACCCCCTAAACATAAAAAATACACTATTGACCATTTCATGATTTGGACATTTTCCATGTCCTGAACTGTTTTCTTGCTCTGAATAAAATTCATGTATTTTTTCAAGTGATAGAGTCACCTCGTGAATTTCATTCATAGCATGAATGTTCTCTACAGGTAGTGTCTAGCATAGGTCTATATAGAGTTCCCTAATAAACTCAAACACCCTCTGAACTTGATTATAGAATCTCAAATAATAAATGTAGTATACCTTAAACTATGATTCTATATATTATGTTTATAATTTGTAGCCTACCAAACAATTCTTGTAATGGTATCCTCATACTCTACACCACCTTCTTGTTGTTTTATTCATGGTGAGGAATTTTATCTTCATTTTAGTTCATTAATCATGAGATAAATTTTTATTAATTAATATTATATTTAAATCTAAGCATTTTATATGTTATATTTATTCATCCTCCCAAGTATTCTGGATCAATGACCAAAATTGATCCGAATCACTATAATGATGATACACTATCATGATAAACTTTTCCCTTTAACTGCATTCCTATGATAGAAATATATTTTCAATAGACATAATCAATTTCAAAACTACTACTATATTTTTTATCCCACAAAAAATGGAGTCTTCTATTGTATGAAATAATCCAATATAGGTGTATCATGCTGGGGAACATCATGTTGCTCCATATATGTAGTGTTATTAGTTATAAACTGTGTCATGTACCCAAATATGGCTATAATCTACCCATCTCTACAAAAAATTTATTTTCTTACATAGTAGGTAAATACATACATTTACCACAAGTGTTGATTCCCTTTCTTCCATTCAAGGGTATCACTACATAATGGAACACACTATGTTATCTCTTAATTATCCTGAATATTGAGCCATAAAATAAAAGTCCCTCTAATAGTAAATGTTCTAAAAATATATAAGGTATTATCATAATTTTCATGTTAGCTATGTTTATTTAAAATATTTTTTCCAAGGTTTCTACTAATCATTCTCTGAATACAAACTATAATAACCCCATCTCTATAAACCTAGAGCCTGTGCATACTTTATTTCATTATCATTAGATACATGGGATATAATTCCAATGGATTGATAAGTTTATTAGTATTTATGAACCATATACAGACATGATTTAATTTTTATCCCTGTATGTAAAATATAAAACATAACAAAACAAAATGTTATGCACCCTTGAAAGCAATTCAAGGATTTATTCTTCTTATCATAGGGAATAGAAATAAAATAATTGTGAGATAACATAATCAGTAAGGATTAACAACATTAGAATCTATCATGAGTAAATAATAGAAAATTAATATAATAAGATAAATAACTCGGAACACATTCCATTTTCTCAATAACTTGAGCGTGAAATGAATCTGTGGATAATATCTATCTATTATTCTCATGTATAATAACAATTTAAATCTCAATGATGTAAATTATTAATATTAGACATCATGATCTCATACATCATGATATTTTTTCCATAAAAACATTGTGATAAAACTATTTAAACTCTGGTTATACATTCACCAAAAAAACATTTAGTAAGGATAGAAAACTGGTTTTTCTCATTAGAGCTATCGATGCACTGAGAGGATATATATTTCTAGGCCCCACCCATCATCGCATGTCCAATGAATTAGTCATATATTTAATATTAAATTTAATTAATATATAATATTAATTATAAATAAATATCTACACTAATGAAAGATTATAGTATATAAATATATCCCCAGACAAATGAATAACTTTCAATGTAAGTCATTTTATATAGGATTTTTAATAAAATCATGTAATTTTTTGAAATATATATAATGAAAGGAAAATTTTAAAGTAATCATTCATTTAATATTTCTCTTGGTAAAACCATTTATATATTATAGAATATTCTAAGGTTTTTAATTTTGTTATTGTGGAAGGAATTTCTGTTAATACAATATATGTTAAAGAACATTTCATTTGATTTAATGTAAAGAAAGTAAAAAAATACTTTAAAAAAAAATTAGAATATTCCATTCAATCTTTTTAAAAAATAAAGTATAACCAAAAAATTTATTTATGAATAATTTTATTATATAAAATTCTTTTTGTAAATGAATTTTGATAAATTAGGACATGTGATAAAAATATACCATATTAAAAGAGAAATAATAATTACCATTATTTTAACCATTTATTTTATTGATTTATGTTCCAAAGGACGGAAAAGTAATGACTTTAAACCCAATATCCTGGATCTGGTGCCTTACATAATTAAATTCGAATAATATATAAGTAATACCATCCCAATGAACAAAATAGTTTAGTAGTGTCGATAATGTAGATGCTTACTTGAAATCCACATTACATTTTTAAAGATAAATTACAAATGTTATTTCATTGAGTCTTCCATTATTCCCCATGTTTGTGACTCTACATTTAAATAATAATATAATTTTTGGAATCTAAGGAAAAAATTTAAACATATGAAATAGGTGAGCTCAAATTCTTAGTATGGATAAGCGTACAATGAAAGTTATAACTAAATATAGAATAAACAATATGGAAATATAAAAAAATAAAACACGTTCCATTTAAATAAGGACATATGTTTGAAATCTTAACAATGGATATTCTACAAGTCATATAATCACACCGAATATCAATAAATAATCTCATAATAATGGAATTCATAATGCGGGACATCTAAAACATACCGTCAAGGCCTCAACTAAGACATATGACAATAAATGGGAAAGGCCTCAGGAAAATCCATATTTGGATTTTCTCATGAGACCTACCAATTAATCTTGGTGCTATATCATTCCCTTCCCATCACTTAATAAGTCCAATTCCTTCCAAATATAATTCGTGTAAAATATAAACAATATAAACATTCATATTGAAAAAATAGCATACAAAATGTGAATACATTAACCATAAACCATGAATTGTATCAAAATAGGACATCCACAACCAAACTAATCATAGACAACTAAATAAAATATGACATATGATATCATAAGATATCATACTCAACTAAGCATAATATTCTACAAATGGTGTTGATATAGATGAAAATAATATAATAAAATCATAGGTAAATGTTCATTGAAAAACTTTTGTTAAACACATATGGAAAACATTTTCATTTAAACATAATAATTTATTTTAAAAATAATCATATTAAATAAAAAATATCCCAAAAGTGAGTAAAAATTATTTTTCATTTAATAAAATATGTAATCTTGAAAAGAAATCTTTAAATTAAATAATATTCCTGATGATAAGAAAGTCATTGTTTTTGTATACATTAAATATAGAACATTCCTTTTATTTATTGGTCAAAAAATTCGTATAGTACACTTAAAATTATTTATTTTGGAAGGCTTTTATTTAAATTAAATATATATTTATATATAATTTCATTTATAATCATTTTATATCCATATAAATAATTATGTAAAATAATATCAAGAATATTCACAGGGAGACAAATATGTGAAAATTAAATCATTAAACATTCAAGGGGTCCCATACAACATTGATGATTTAAATTATATTCCCCATGAAATAATAAATTTAAAAAAATATTAAATGACATTATAATAAATTAATTAATAACATGATAAGTCGAAGGGGCAGTATATACAGCACATAAAATATGGTGCGTGTATAACATCAAAATATTCCTCTATGAAATAAGATTAAGATAAAGTCCCATACCTTACACTTACATTATTCAAACATGCATTAAAATACTGTATAATTATTTTAAAAATGTTATTAACATGTATTAGCACCTTATTAATATTTATTTAATCATATTTTATCTTGTCATATTACTGAATTATCTGTTTTCTATAATATTTCATTTCTACCCTTGTTTCGAGTATTAACTGTTTCATTTTCCTATACATGTTATTTCATGAAAGAATCGATTATTTTAAATATAGAATATAAAAAAAATCTCGAAAAAAATAATAATTTTATAAATATTATATTAATCATTAAATATATTTTTATAATCAATCTTGAATGGTTAACATGGAAAATGAATCACATCACGTCGTGAAGATGGTAGGCTATACGTACGCATGGGCGATGATATAATTTCCATAACAATAAAAGAGTAAGTATGAAATATTAATTTTATGTAATCAATATAATTTCATAATTATCATATATATCCATTATTTCCATCATTACACTCATCTATGTGATGTGGGAATGAAATTAAAATTAGACAATTATGTGGTGACGGTAAGTCATACGTATGGAAGCATGAAGATTTCGTATTTCATAGAATGATTAAAATATAGAATATAGTTGTCCCAAAAACATAATAAATTCTCAGAATATATATGATACTGTATTTATTACATTATAATTGAAATAAGACATGAATATAAAGTAGAAGATGAAATAAACATGAATGAGTCAATGAACAAGATTGCCTCTTATTTGGCAGACTTCTTTCAATATTTTCTTATGTGATCTCAAGTAGGTATTTTGGAAGGATACGACCCTATATACACTAAATAATGATTTTTATAAGAGAAAATATTAGTATTTTTTGAATCTAGATGGGTCAAATTGGTCTGAGTAAGTGAGGGAGGATGTGTGCTTTTATAATTGAGTTAAGGGAAATTTTGAGGAATCCTAAAAATATTAAAATATTATATAGCCATTCAAGAGCCAATGACTTCCAAATGGCTTATAAATGAATAGGGTAAGACATTTTAGATTTTATATTATCCCCTAGAAATTATTTAATAATTTCATTTTTTTATTAATTTAATAAAATATGAATTCAATAAAATATCATTATTGTCAAATTTGATACTATTTATCTAATTTTACAATAAATACATCAAGACAAGGTGGGAATTGAAATATAATTTTTTAAAACATCTATAATATATCTTATATATCTATAAAATCTTTTATACACATTATCGTATCAAAAATATGTCAAAATTAATATTATTAAAATCAATTATTTTATTTTTAGACTAATTAATTAAATACAATTTTAGCATTGTGGCAGCTTTTAAGGTAATTATATAATTTATAAAAATTCAAAATAACATTCCATAATGAAATTAATTACATTAATATCCAAATATAATTTTATTTTCAGTCATATCTTGATTTCATACCTATGTGGACACATAAGAGATTATAAATACAAAGAGAGTGACATTTTGAAACATTCTTTGATTTAAATAATATAGAATTTATTTTATTTGACTAGTGTACATTAAATTACTATAATTCATTCATAAAATTTATAATTGATTAATAATATTCATGAAATAATATTTTATATATTTAGGTCATGTTAATACCATTATATTTTAATTTTAACCCCTCTTAACTAATTTTACTCTTACTATGTGAACAACTGTTTTTCTCATTGGTGGATAATATAGTAACAACAATATAAGAAAAGTACCACCAATGTGTCATGGAGGGAATTTAAAATCATAAACCATTGATTTGGGAGAATCTTGTATTTTTATTAATGTTATATCATTTAATAAAATAATGTCTATTTAAACTATCATTAGTGTAAAATTTGATGTTATTCACTACTTGACTTTTTACAAATATCATAAAAAATATATGTACCAAAAAAACCTTTTATACATCAATAATATATCAAGATCATCTAAAAATCATGAATAATATTAATTATATCAAAATAAATTTATTTTAATATTTTTAGTAACATTTATATGATGTTTCTATTAATTAAACAATTACCATATCACCATTGTGCACGAATTTACATTAATTATTTCATCCATGAAAATTTAAAATAAATTATCATCATTAAGATAGACATATTATATTTCAAATTACTATTTATAGTATATTTTATCTTCTGAATAACCCTATATAAAAATTGTTACACTTATTGAAATCATTTGTATGATATATTTGAATTTCCTTTGAATAAAATACTGTAAAAGGATAAAATTCATCCAAGCGGATCCAAGGGGCTATAAAATCGGACCAAGGATAATTTTGGTCCACATTAACTCATAAAATAATAGTTATACAAGTGCTATGGTAATTTTATTTTACATATAATATTCTATTTACCCTTAATTAACATATTTACCCTTAACCGTGGTAACTAAAAAAATACTAAAGTTACTATTCATTTTACACAATAATAAAAGGTACCTATTTAAAAAATTTGTAAATTTTGATTCCCAATACTGAATAAATTATTCAACATTAAAAACACATAATTGGATAAAATTAAATTAAAAGTAATCTCGTTGATAGAATGAGTAAATGAGTTTTTTATGTGTAATAATTTAAAAGATTGAAATGTTTTTATATCAAAATTCAATGTGAAGTTGATCCAATAAAATAAATTATATTAACTAATAAAATAATTACCTAATTATTATTTAAAACTAATTAATAATATAATTCAACATTATAAGTATTTAGTTGAAATGGTTTTTTTAATTAAAATATAATATTTTATTATTATTTATCAAAACATGAAACTTATTAGAAAAATACGAAAAAATAAACCAAAGAAAAATTTTAAATTCCACATTAAAATAAGATCATTATTTTTTCAAATATAATTTGTAAAAGCTTCAAAAAATATATTTAATAAATGTGTTCCATCAAAAGGCGGTAAAATTACATTTAGGAAAATATATCATTCTATGCTTAAAATTGTATCTATTCATATCTAATTCTTATAAAATATATTTTGATGAATGTAAAAACAATTAGTAAATATATAATATAAATTTTAGTACATTGTTAATATTATTCATTGACACGAATTTAATTTCTATGATATAACAACTTTGTTAAAATTATTATATTTAATTGTATATCATTGTTCATTTAATCATGATATTGTGTGAAAAGTAAGCTATCATAGAGATTAATTTTTTTAAAATAAACATATCGTAAAATTTCGGGTTGTTAAATTCTCCCATCCATTAATAAATTTCATCTTCACAATTTTAAATTGAATTTGAAAATCAAAGGTTGAAACCTGAAAATTTTGTTGCGGGAATCCCATATTGGAAATAAAATTAATAAAATATCCCCTTAATAAGATGAAAAGTTAAATTTGATGGTCACCACACAATTATGAATTCAAATAGAATAACATTAGTGAGAATTGAAAACTATGACATGTAAGAGAAAAAAAACTACCATGTTATGATGGAGAGTGATAGAGAACATGGTCATCAAAAATTCTACCATCACAAAACCATAAATCTATGAGGAGTTAAATAGGACATTTATTTGTCATGTAAGAAACTTAAACGAATTCTATTTTTGGTATGAAATCCTTATTTTATAGTTTATGGATTATATTATTATCCAGATAAACACTTAAAAATGTTAACTGACTTGATTACATTCCATTTCATGAGAACAATCTAATCCTTTAGTTGTGCATCAATCTATTATCACTTCATGTCATACAGCTATATATAGATATTAAAGATTTATTTTTATTCCTGAATCCCTTTTAACAAATGATCCATAAGTCATTCCTTTGACCATTAAATATTATCCAAACCAAAATTGTTATAACATGTTATCCAATATAATAAATCACACTTTAAGATCAAAAAATAATATCCAATTTCCAAATTAATATATTCCATCCTTAAGACTCATTCAATACACATCTATCCAAATTCAGAGTCCAAATATTTAGAGGTAAGGTCACTAAACATCTAATATCAACATAACATTATATTCCCACCAACATAATATATCTCTTATTATCACATACCAATTATTCGATCACCTTAAAAACCTTAATGATGGAATTCATGTATCTAACCCCATAAGGAAGATGTATTGTTGTACAATACTTATATATCTCGTGATTCTTATAACTAGAGAACCATTAATGAATTTATTATTCAATAAAAATACACAAAAATCTTTATCATTATACATCATTATTAAACCATTATCTAATATTGACCATCACATTACTTAATACCTCCTTCCTTTAATCGTTCTTTTATAGTCTCTTCATCATCATCCATATCATCATTACTTGTATAACCATGCTGATTCTATCCATTTACCAAAACCATAGAAAGATTTGAGATACAATAATCATTGTGATATTGTCAGGAAGAATCATTTATAGGATGTATAAATCATAAAAATTTATCAATATATGAATCATTAGATTTATCCTAGGTTATAAATTTTAATTAACAAATCTATATGACATTATACTTATACTTATCCACAAAGTGTGTCATAGTGTTATGTTTTCTAATCCATGATTTCATAAATTTAGTTTTCAAGTTTTCTACTAAAATTGATCTAATACCAATTGTAACGACCTTGATCCCAGTATCCTAGAGCCAGTGTCTTACATTATGACATTGGTATAAGATACAAGGAATCACATAAAAAAGGGAAAAATAATTCAGTAGTCATGGTAAACTAGATACATACGTAAAATCCACATTATATTTTAAAACATAAAATACAAAGAGAGTTTCAATGAGTCTTCCCCTATTCCCCCATTGTGTATCCCTTCATATTATTCATAATATACATCTTCAAATCACGAGGAAGAATTTTAAATATATTAAAGGGGTGAGCTCAAATAATTATTAAGATCTGGCATACAAGAGAAAATATGAGTAAAATTTGAATAAAATATATAGCAAGGAAAGAAAATGAAAGACATGCCATTTAAATAATCTCATTAGTTAGGAAATTTAACCATGGATATTATACTACTAGGTTAATCACATTTAATATCATTAACTAATATCATAATTATGGAATGTATAATGATGGATATTTGAAACATAACTTCATGGCCTCAACCAAAATAGCTTAAAATAAATGGGTAAGGTCTCAGCCAAATCCATATCTTTATTTTCATATGATACCCACCGATGCATCTAGGGTATATAGTGGAACCCACCCATAACTTAATAAGACTAAATATTTTTTCATATGAATGGGGTGAAAAATAATCAACATGAACATTTTATTGATAAGCTATCATACGAAATGTGAATACTTTAACCAGAAATGATGAATGGTATCAAAATAGCACATCCATAGTCAAAATGATCATACACAATAAAATAAAATTTAATATATTATATCATAATATATCAAGATAAATTAAGAATATGTTTAAAAAATGGCTGTCGAAATAGATGAAAATACACTAATTAAATTATAGAAAAATTCTTGAGGTAAAGCATTTATTAAACCCAAATGAAATATAATTTCCTATAAAAATAAAACTTTCTTTAAAAAATAACAATTTCAAATACCAAATATCACAAAAATAAAGATATAGGGTTTCCATTTAATAAAATATTTAGGATATAAAATGAATATTAAAAATAAATAAAAGTCATAGTGGTGGGAAAGTCGTTGTCACCGTGTACCTTAAAAATAGAATATTATGTTTTTCATTTGTCAAATCATTCTGTATAAAACACGTAAAAATATTAATTTTAAAAAAAAAATTAAGGAAAATTAAATTATTCCTAAAATACCCTTTATAATACCTCTATATCCATATAAATAAATATAAAAAATAATATCAATAATATTGACTTGGAGAAAAAAATGTGATAATTAAATAATTAAACATTCAAGGTATCTTATAAAACCTTGATCATTTACTTCATAAGCCACATGGAATAATAAAAATTGTAAAAATATTAAATAAAATGATAATAAATAAATGAATTACATTATAATTAAATGAGTCTTTATATACACCTCATAAAAAATTGGTGGATAACATCAAACTATGCCTCAATTAAAGGGGATTTAGACGGAGTCCCTTACATCATGCTTCTTTTATTAGAAAATGATTTATCCTCATGTATAATTACTTTATGAATTTTATTAACTTATATCACAACCTTATTCCTATTTACGTTATGATACATGTTCTTCTTATATTATTTTATCACTTATTTTTTGTAATATTTTGTTGTTACCCTCATTTTCAAGTGTTAACTGCTTCATTTTACATTTCGAGTTTTGTCATGAAACTCTCAGTTCATTAGCATAGGATATATATAAAATATCTCCATAATAATATTAATTTCATGAAAATAATATTTAATCATTAAATAAATTTTTATAATTATTATAGAATGGTTAGCATGGAAAATTAATCACACCAAGTTGTGTAGATAATAGACTATACGTACACTCGAGCAACGATTTCATTCACTTAATGGTGAAAGGGTAATGATGATATATTAATTTTTAATGATTAATATTATTTAATAATTATCATATATAACCATTATTTACATCATTATATCTATCCAAGTGAAGTTGTACGGAAAAAACATTCCACTGTTGTATGGAAATGGTAAGTCATACATATGCACACACAATGATTTAGTTTTTCATAGGATGGTTAAAATATAGAATATGGGTTACCAATAATAATAATAACATCCCATAATATATATTACACTATAATTATTAAATTATAATGGAAAAAATAATGGGAATTAGAAGAATAAATAAACATTAACGAGTCGATAAAGATGATTACCTCTTCTTTAATGGACTTCCTTTAATCTATTCTTAAGTTATATAGGTTAGGTATTTAGGAAGGACTTGAAACTATATATATCTACTATGGATGTTGATAAGAGAAATGGGTAGGTTTTGGTCGACCTAAATTGCACAATTTGGTGTGTTGAAGTGAGGGAGGATGTGTCATTTTATAATAGATATGAGGGACAATTTTTGAAATCCCCGAAAATATTAAACTACAATATGGTTTTTCTGAGTCAAAGACCTCCAAATATCCAATAAATGAATAGAGGAATTTATAACATATCCTGTTCCTTTTTTAATTATTTAATTTATTTGTGATTTATTACTAATTTAATAAAATATTAATTCAATAAAATATTATTATTGTCAAAATTGATACTTTTCATTTAATTTGAGTTTAAATACATCATGAAATGGTGAGAATTCAAATATAATTCTTTCATACATCTATAATATATTTAATTGATCTTTAAAATTTCTCTGAAACATTAAAACAACCATAAGATATCAAAATAAATATTAATAAAATCATTTATTTTATCGTTTTGATAATTAAATAAATACGGTTTTAGGATTAAGGAAGCATTTAATTTAAGTACATAATTTGAAAAAATTAAATACAAATTTAATGAAAAAAATTTCATTAATATCAAAATATAAATTTATATTAATTCATATCATGATGGTTTCCCTATTTTTACACATAAAAGATATTAACTACAAAGAGAGTGACATTTTGTAATTATCTTTGATTTAAATAATTTACATCTCATTTTCATAGAACAATGATCATTAAAATTATTTAATTATATATTAATGTAACAGGGGTATAAAAATATTCATCCAGTAATTTTTTTACACGTTAAGGTCATGGTTATACCCTTATATTTTTGGTTTCATCCCCTATTTATCCCCTTTAACACTTACTGTGTCAACATGTGTTTTAATTCTTTGAAGGTTAATATAGTTACTATAAAATTCCAAAAGAATTATAATTGAGTCATGGATGGAATGATAATACTTATCCCAATTGTTTTTCAAAATTTTATATTTTTATTAATTTTATATCCAATTATAAAATATTTTTCATTTTAAAATACCATTAGTGTCAATTTTGATAATATTCATTACTTGACATTTTAAAAATATCATAAAAAAACATAAATTAAAAAATCCTCTAATGACTCCATAATATATCTAGGTAATCTTGAAAATTATTGGATGACATTAATTATTTTAAATTAAATTTATTTTAATATTTTTAATAACATTTATTTGATATGTCTATTAATTAAACAATTACTGCATCATCATTGGAAATGTATTTAATTTCATTATTTCTTATCAAAAAATCAATAATGAATTATGATGATTAAGATAGAAATTTATATTTGAAATGACTATTTATAGTCAAAGATATTTTTTGAATATCCCTTTATAAATGAATTTATAGTTATTAAAATCGAGAATATTACTCATATCACAATCTTTAGAATATAATACTATAAAAGGATTAAAGTCATTCATGGGGATCCAAGAGGCCCTAAAATTGTCTCAATGATAATTTGGGTTGACATTGACTCATCCAATAAAATTTGGACTAGTTTTAGGCCAAATTTGTAATTCTTTTAATAATATTTTTTCCCATGATTTCTTGATTTACCCTTAACCCTGGTAATTAAAAAATATACTAAATTTGCTATACATATTTTCCAAAACTAAACGCCAAATATTTAATAAATTTGGAACATATGATTCTAAATATGGAAACCATTATTAAAAATTTAAAAAATTGGACGTAATAAAATTAATTTTAAATTAAACCCATTGACGGAACAAGAAACCATGTTTTTAAGGTGAAAATGATCAAAATATTGAAGTGCTTTTATTTCTATATATAAATGTTATTTTGATTCTAATGAACAAAATTATATCAACTGATAATAAAATGATCTATTTATATTTTAATTCTAATTAATAATTTAATTTAAATATATACATTATATAAACGAACAAATGTTTTTAATTATAAGGAAATATTTTATCACTATTCACCGAAACATGAAACCTATCAGAAAAATACAAAAAAAAAACCTATGTAAATTTAAATATACAAATTTAAAATAAAAAGTTTATTTTTTTCAAATAGAATTTATTTTTGGATAAAAATATATATGAAATTGGAAAAATATAAAATGGGTGAATTGTAAGATTAAAAACATTCTGTTTTAACCTCAGAAGAAACATTTATTAACAGGGTAAAGGAAATAATATTACCAAAAACTATTAATTATTTCAATACTGATTAGATTTTTCCATTGGGTTTGATGATAAAACTGTCATAGTAATGATTTGGGGAAAAATGTGAGCCCATTTGCGTATTTAAAAATGAAATTTGTTTCTTTAATAACTTCTTATATTTTTAAAATTGTTCCCCCATTCCACTCCCCACATAGCCTCCCCTGACATATTCAAACCACCATATCCATTGGTACCCCTTAGAAATTCATAATCATGGTAGATTTTGGTGATTTATTTAGGTATTGGTAAAATCCATGAGCCCATTTCCATATTTAAGGAAATAATTTATTTATTTTATATCTCATTAATTTTTAAAATTTTCAGTCATTCCATCTCTCACTTGAGCCACAATCCCTAAGCACACCCCATGTTCCATTTTCCCTCTTTGGATCTCATCTTCATCTTGGATTAGGGAGAATTTTCTCAAGGTTTCTCAAATTGTCTGGATTTGAATAGGGAATATGTTTCATTTATAAAGCATTCATTTTTTACTCTTTTCCCACCAAATATTATTTTCCTAGTTATTCCAGACCAGATGAGCATCTCCCTTGAGTTACAATCCATTCCCTCTACTCTAAGGGTGTGGATCTAAGAGTCTATGGAGAGTTCTCTAGCTATCAAGGTGAGTTTCGTTCTCCTCTCTACTACTTCCTCCTACTTCATGCATTATTTCTTAGATCTATATTTGTACCAGGTAATTAAATTACAAGGGTCTGTTATGCTATGATTTTTCATGGGGGTTCCATTCTTTTAGGGATTGTATATAGATCAGGATTTTGTGAACCATCGTCGATGGTTTTTGGGTGTGCATTTCCATTCTTCCACAGTTTTGAGGTAGGCTCTCCAAAGAAAAAACCATTATTATTAAAGTTTCATATTTATCATATTATTCTCACCCTATATTCATGTTTGGTATTTTTGTACACCCTTTGTATGATCAGTTTGTTTTGATTTGTTTTATTTATGCCTTGTTTTGTGTAAAACGGAGTTGTTTCGTTATAAAAGCGCACATATATTGTATAAAAAAATAATCTACTAGTTTTCACGAATGGATTATAATGTTTATGACCCGGTTTAACTACTTTAATTAATTTTTGGCATGAAAAACATGGTTTTTACCCCTTTGGGTGTTAAATAGAAGTTTAATTGATAAATTATGCATGTCTAGTTTTCAAAAAAGTGCATGGTTGGATTTTGTGTCCAAAATGTGATATAAAATGATTTTTTTAATTTATTACAGTATGGAAACCATGAAAAGTGAAATTTCAGGGCCCGTTTTTGGATTTCGAAGGGTTTGGTTTTATAAAGAGATAGGTATTGGTTTTTGTCATGTTTTGGAAAGAGTTGTTGTAATGTGTCTCGTTCAACATTTTAAGAAAATGGTTGAGCATTGAATGTGTAACCTATGTTTTTTAAATGGTTTATGTAAATATATTTCTTTTACTAATGATGTTTTTAAACCTATTTATGATAGGTGAAATTTTTACCATTGATACAAGTTGGTTTGGTAAAATTCTTAAAGGACTATTTGGAATTTTTCTGAAGAAAACGGTTTTCATGTGTGTTCAATGTTGCACCGTGTGGGGTCATTTTATGATTAATGAAATTGATTTACAAAATGGTGTCTGGGCTGAAAAAATATTGTTTTTTATGGTATTTGTTGGATTTTGGACATAAAAGTTCACTTTTGAATAGATTTTATGTGCAAAGCCTTGTTATTCCTCTTGAAATGTTTGTATGAAAAATCGAAATGGTATATAGTATTATAAATAGGGTGAAAAGCATATTTAGCTAATGTTTGGAGTCTGTATGACCATAGAAACTGTTTTCATGTGAAAATTTAATTTTATAGCATGTGGAACTTGTTTCAGCTCAAATAAGGAAACCCTGGTATCTAGGTGGGCATACATGTACTAGTATGCTAGTGATCCAGAGTGGTTTTGTCCCTATTTCATGTAGTTAGTATAACAACGAGAGCACTAACTAAACTATGATGATGGTGTAGGGGACCACTAGGTTATGGGTATTTTTCCCTACTAGTGGATCATGGATATAGTATGGAAATAGAATATATAGATGCTAAAATTAGTATCAAAGGATGGTCTATGAAAAACTGATACTCGCATATAAGTTTTCTTGCTCAAGTTTTCCTTGTTCAAAATTATTCTTGCATAAATTTTATTATTCGAGTTTATCTTAAAGATTTTTATCTTTGTTTATAAATTTTCACTTTTAACAAGTCTTATGGAGAAGTATTTTCTTATAGAATAGAACGTATGAATGTTTGTTCCATTGACAAGCTTATTTCTACCAGACCACCAATTTTTTATGGTAATGAATATGAGTATTGGATAGATAGTATGAAGACCTTTTTTATTAACACTGGTGTAGATAACGTTATCATGCTTACTAGAGAATACAAAAATTTGGACAAAGCTGTCATAACATTCACCAATTAAGAAAAACTATGATAACAACTAAATTAAAATGTACACAATACTTTGTTGTGTTCTATGACCAGTAATATATATAGTCAAATATCTTCTTCTGAAGCTACCAATTACATTTGGACGAATCATGAAGTTACACATTTTGGAACATATAATGTGATTGAAACTAGAAGAGATGGGTTAAGAGCTAAATATCATGGATTCTTGTATCTTTATGGAGAACCTGTTTGCAAAGTACACCAATGATTTTTTACCATAGTCAACAGTATTCAATATATGGGAGAGAATGGTATTGATGATGAATTTATTGTGGATAAGATAATTGATATCATTCCCAATGAGTGGGAATCTAAAAGCTCAATAATTTTTGAGAATAGAAAAGTATCTAACGTTACTCTTTTTGTGTCATTTGGAACTATTCTTTAGCATGAATCAAAAATTAAGTGAGATGGCGATTTCAACAAAAAGAATAATGGTAATGAAATTGTAGCTTTCACAACTACATATAAAGCCAAGAATCTAGAAAGGGTACCTATATATAATTTTAATAATGAATTCAATTTTTCAGAATCATGTGACAGTGAAATTTATGAAAATGATTTATCCAATCATGCTGGAAGGATGAACAAGATTATGGGGAAAGATGATTTCTTGTAATGATATAAGAAGAAATATAGAAAGGATGAGAAAGATTCTAAAGTAACCTTTTATGAATATAAAAAGGCTAGACATATCAGACCGGATTTTCCAATGCTTAAGAGAGAAGATAGGAAGAAAAATAATTCTGAAGGAAAAAAAAAGAAGTATTATAGATCAAATGGTAAGAAATTTCTAAAGGAAAATGACACATGGAGTTCCAATGGTGGTAACTCTTCAGAATATGAATATTCTAGTCATAATAATATTGGTATTAAAGCTAGAGTACCCATTTAAATTTATTTTCTTATTGCTAAATAAAACAATGATGAATCCTTAACCAATATTTATTAAAATGTAAATTTTCCAAATGATTAATATTATGAATCTTCAGATGACGAATCTTCTTCATCAGAAGACAATAACATACCTTTATTTTAAGAAGTTTCTAGATTTTAAAAACTTCTTGATAATGAAAATTTTAAGATAAAAAATGTAAGAGAAATAAAATTCTAGAATTTATGTCTTAACTAATGAAGTATCAGGTCTTTCTAAAGATCTTGATTAAAAAACACTTGATTTTTAAAGTGTTTCTAAAAAACTTAAGGAAGTTAATTTTGAGAAGGATAAACTTTATAGAAATCTTGAAAATATTATTTCTAAGAAAATTTTTTATTGGATAACTCATGTTCTAAAACTAATGACTTTGGGGATACGAATTTTTTCATCAGACTAAAATTAGAAATTTTTTCGTTAATGAAACTTTTATCAAATTTTACTTTTGGAAGGAATGAATTTGTCAAAATGTATTCACAAATTTATCCCCTTAGGAATGGTTTTGTATTTGGTTATACTTACTTAAAACCGGTTTTTAGTAATAATTATTTTTCCCCCAAAGTGTTTCTTTTTGTAATAACTCTCAATGTGGTGGACAGTGGGAAAGAAATTGTTCTTTAAATAAAACACTATCATTTTATTTTCATAAAACTTATTTTTCATTGAAAATTTGGATTCCAAAGATTTAAATTACTAAAATTTCCATATCCAAGAATGTATGGATTGTAAAATTCTAACTCTTTTATATTCAGGAAAAAAGTACCAATGACAATACATGGTACACAGATAGTGGATGTTCCCGACACATGACTAGTAAAAAAACTTCTTTTAGAATATTATCAAGATGAAAGGAGGAAATGTATCTTTTGGAGATAATGCTTATTAAGAAATTGTTGGTATATGTAACATTTTTCTTCTTGAAAAAACATTGAATTCAAGTGTTTTATTTGTTAATGGTCCTAAGTACATTCTCATTAGCATATGCCAATTAGGTGATGAAGGTTACCTTGTGAATTTTAAGAATGATAAATTCTTAGTACAAAATTCCAAGGATGAATTTATTCATTCATACCATAGGCTTGAGATTGTTAATACACTAAACTTCGAAGGCTATTTGTTCCAAGATATACCTTGAATTAGTGTAATGGAAGATCAATATTGGTTATAGAATAGAATATTATGACACTATAACCTTATGAACTAATGAACAACCTCAGAGAAAAAACTTGTTATGGATCCAATAGAGCTTTGATTTGATTCATCAAAAGTTTTTCATCCTTATCAATATGGAAAGCAACATAAATCATGTTTTAAATCACATGATGAAGTCTCAACTTCTAATGGATTACAGATGGTGCATATGGATCTTTTTAGTCCAATAAAAACTGGATGTATTTGAGGATAATACTTTGTATTTGTTTTAGTTGATGATTAAACCTGATTTACATGGGTCTATTTTATAAAAAAGAAATCTGAATCATTTTATTATTTTAAAACCCTTAGATCCCAAGTTAAAAATGAAAAAACCCTTCCATTTATAACTATTCATAGTAATCTTGAAGAATAATTTCAAAGTTCATATTTTGAAACGTTTTTAGTAAGAAAGGCATTACTCATAATTTATCAACTCCAAGAACTCCAAAACAGAATGGTGTGTTGAAACAAAAAATATAATTCTTCAAAAGATAACTAGAACCATGTTGAATGAATATTCTATTGCTAAACACTTTTGGTCTGAAGCAATTAGTACTACTATTTATACTATAAATTGAGTTTTAATTAGAAATTTTCATAACAAAACACCTTATGAATTGTGAACTGATCAAAAATATAGACTTTATTACATCATAGTATTTAGATGCAATGTATTCATTCTGAATAAAAAAGATAATTTACATAAATTCACACCCAAATCTGATGAATGAATTTTTATAGGATACTCCTCCACATCTAAGGCTTATAGTGTTTTTAATAAAAATACATGTACTGTTGAAGAAATGGTGCATGTTAAATTTGATGAAACTGATCCTTTTTTTTAAACAACCCCAACCTACATCTTTGGATGTGTTTTCAAAAACTGATTTTTAACCTTTGATGGAAGATTATTCTAATATAGAGAATGATCAAGAAAATATTTCTGCAGTATTTACCCCCAGAAGATTTTATACCATACGTTGATGAATAGGTTTTACAAAACCCAAATCAATTGTTTCTTAAAAATCATCCCAGTGATAGTATCATTAGTGATGTAAATCAACCTTCAAGGACTAGATGTCCCTTAAAAAATCAAGTAGAAAATCTAATATTCCTTCCCAATTAGAACCATAAAGAAATTATGAATATTTATGTGATGATGATTGGATTAAAGCCGTGAAAATGATCTAAATGAATTTGGAAGGAACAATGTATGGACATTGGTTGAAAAAACAAAGGAAACTTATATAATTTGAGTAAAATGGGTCTTCAGAAATAAATGTGAAGAAAATGGAATCATAATAGGAAATAAAGCTATATTATTTTCTAAATGATATAATCAAAAAGAAGGAATATACTATAATGAAACCTATGCTCTTGTGTCTAGAATTGAATCCATTCTCATTTTACTTGCCTTTCTAAAATTTTTTAATTTCATACTATTCAAATGGATGTGAAGTGTTCTTTCATTAATGGATATTTTCAAGAAGAATTTTATGTTGAACAACCTCCTAGATATGAAGACACAAAACATCCTAAACATGTTTTCAATCATACCAAAGCTTTATATGGACATAAACAATCCCCTAGAGCCTGGTATGATAGACTTACATTATTTTTGTTACAAAACAATTATGTTAAGGGAACTGCTGATCCACCTATTTTTATAAATAATGGTAAAAAAATGTTTTGAGGGTTCTAATATATGTTGATAACATTATATTAGAATCAACTTGGAAATCTTTAACTGATTCGTTTGTGAATATTAAGAAATATGAGTTTGAAATGAGTGTGATGGATGAGTTAACATTTTTCCTTGGTTTTAAAATTTCTTAAAAACTAGAAGAAACATATATATCTCCATATAAGTATATTAAAGACCTTATTAAGAAGTATGTATATCAAAATAATAAAATTATAAGAACACCAATCAGTACCTCAAATACACATGATCATAATGAAGTTGGGAAACCATTAAATCAAACATATTTTAGGGGTATGATAGGAAGTCTATTATACATAATAGATAGTTATATAGGCTTAATGTTTTACATACCCTTATGTGAAATATATCAATATAATCCAAAGGAATATCATTTAAAATCATTGAATATATTTTTTCTCTATTTAAAAGGAACCATGTATTTATTACTTTTCTATTCTTCTGGAAGTGATTTTGTTTTAAAACGTTTTTTAGATGTTGATATTTGTGGATATAGAATGGATAGAAAAAGTACATCCCAAACTTTTCATTTGATAAAAGATTCATTAGTTTCTTGGTCTTGAAAGAGCCAACACTCATTTTCACTTTCCACTGCTCAAGATGAATATCTAGTAGCAAGAAGATGTTGTGCTCAGGTGTTGTGGATGCAGCCCACACTCACAGACTATGACATGAGTTTTAACTAAACATATATATCGTGTGATAATAAAAGTTCCATTTAGCTATGAAATAAACTTACACATTACTCTCATATAAAGCAAATAGATATTAGGAAACACTTTCTTAGGGATCACACAGTCGAAGGAGATATCAATATTCAATTTATCTGAACACAAGATCGACATTCTGATATTTTTACAAAATCATTAATGTATGATAGATTTTAATACATTAAACAAATGTTAGGAATGATAAATATAACTTAATCTTCCAGTTTAACTTTTTCTTGAAACCTATCACTATACATTAAGAAAATTTTCTTATAAGGGGAGTATATATATTGTTTAACTAATTTTTTCCCTAAATCAATTTTATTTCTTTCCTATATCTAAATTTTTGATAATTTTATTTTTTGGAACTCAAATTTATAGAACCTATAATTTCATTTACTTAATAAAATTTCCTAGAATCTAATGGTTTTAAAGAAGAACATTTTTTAGTACTTACATTTTCTGGGAAATCCTAAAGGTATGTTTCTTTACATAAATTTTCGTAATTGAATTTTTTACCTATTGGTATTTCTATTATATTTTAAGGCGACTCTATCATATTCACTTTCCATAAATATGAATTTCTCTTAAAACTTCAAAAGAAAAGACTCTACGAAATTCTTCTTTTCAATTCATCTCCACTATCAGATTTGATCATACTTTTTACATCCTTTGGATCAAATTAGGAATTAGAACCGTCACCTTAAAGCCTATATAAAGGCACCCTAATCCATGTCCCACAACGGTTTTCAAGTTTTTTTCTCTAAATCCTTTCTCCTATTTGGAAAGGTTGTTTATTTTTTCATGTTTTATTACTCTCTTAATGTTGATGAATACTTCCCCATAGAAACAGATGTCTTCAAATGAGGAAATAAATTGTTTGAAAATATACAGGGAATCTTTGGTTGACCAAAAATTAATTTCTAAGTATTATTCATTGATTTCAAAAAATATCATGCTGAATGGATGTGAGTGTTTATTCATTTCCAAGGAAAAGAGTCAGAATCAAGTTTATCCTTGCTTACTTATATAATTATATAATATAATAAGTTTTTATTAGGAAGGTAAAAGGGATAAGTTTTTATTCAATACCTATGGGAAAACCTATTCTATATATTTTAATATGTTTAAAAATATTCTTAGAATTATTTATAAAGGTAATGAAATTTTATGTTCTCACAAGTTTTTAGATCAGTCAGGATATTCTAAGACAGAAAAGGAAATTGAGTTCCTCGGACTCAAGGGAGTAAAGTCGCCTAATATGAACCACCATTGAATAAATTTCAAGTGGTTATCCTTGTGGGTACAGGGTTTTCATTTTACAAGAATGGGAGATAAGGGCTCCTTAATGAAAATTGATATCTTTATATTATACTTTTTGGTTAACATTAGTAAGGAAAACATGGAGAAGTATATCCTTCTGAAAATATATAACATGAAGTATGGATCTCTCAAGTCTCATATAATTATGTATCAAGTTATCTTGTTGAAGAACATAGTCATTTGTTTATAATCCATTAAAATTCCCTACAGTTCTAAACCCATAACCATCACGTTCATGTTGCTGAGTGATGATACTTTTATGAGAATGAAGGTTTGTTTCGGTACCAAATTAAGAGAGTTTTATGATCTTTATGAATGTCAGATTGAAGCATTGGCTAAGAAAGGGGAAGTAGGAGAAACATCCAAGAAAGATCAAAATAAGTGAAAGGAGAAGGAACTATAAACCAAAGAAAAATCTACAGTTCCAGAAATCCAGTAAGCACCACCAAATCCGATAAAGAAAAAAACATTCCCATTTGAAGTTATAGTGATGTGGGGGGAATAGAATAAGAACAAGAAATAATGAGATGAAAGTTTTGGATTAGATCCTACTGAAGACAAATCCTCGAAAATTCAAGCTTCTGAAGAGCTTAAAAGGAATGAAAAACAAAATAAGTTAAAAATGAAATTGTATGATTCCAAGATCATTCATGTACTTCTCAAGGATACTGAAAAACCCTCTAAATAGTTGTAGGTACCGAGATATTTTCTCCAAGAACCAATACCAGTACAGACTCCAGGAAGAAAATTATAATTCTGAAACCTTTGATGGAATAATATATAGGTCCAGAAGAATATATAGAAGAATATCAATATGAACAAGAATATTAGAGTGATGATGTGATTAATCCAGTGGAAGAATACCATGAAAAGGAATGTCCTTCAGACAAGATTTTAATTTAAACAACACAGGTTGAGTCAACCAAAAATTATTCTCAAGGAAAAGACGATGATGGACAAGAATTGGTTGATAAACCTATAAATACTGAGAGTAGAAATAATGATTTCATACAACCCAATGATGTAATGATGATGCTAAGAAATAAGACGTTGATGAAGATAACATAGTTTGACACTCATAAAGTAAGCATGAGTATCCAAGGGATGATAATGTTATTTCCAAAGTTGATAAATGAAAATAGGTGGTTGATGTTAATCTTAAGAAGGTTGTGATTGTGTACAAGAAGGATGCTGGTGAATCATCGAACAAGAAAGCTGAAGAACTAGACAAAGAATCCACTCCTACTAGGAAATAAGATTCTAAATCATCATCTTCGATGGGTTAGGATTTTGTTGTTTAGTCACTAAATAAGCTATTAAACACAATAAGTTTTATCCCATGTATTGATTCAAGATGTTAGTTAATTAAACATTCTTTTAATAAGAAGTCATATTTGGTATGAATGCTCATGGAAAATTCATTGAGCTAGAGGAAGATTGCAATTCATTTCATATTGGTTATGATGCCCATATTAGATCATGCAAAAAATAACAAAATGGTCTCAATGAAAGATCAAATACATGAGAATATTTGATAAATTCCAAGATTTAGTGAAATATTGTTTTGATAAGTCAGATTATAAAATCAAAAACATTTCATAAAAGATAAATCTTGAGCAAGTATCCCAGAAGCAAGAGGATACTGATATGAATAGGAAGTGAAACTCAGTTCAATTCAATTTGAAAATATAAAGGGATCCCAAGGAAGAGTTTCAAGAAAAGTTCAATCAGCAAGAATAAATTTTGACGTATCATGAAGAAATATTAATGTCTCAAGAAGAAAAAATCAGGGCTCTGGAAATGAAGAATCAGGGTCGGGAACTGTTTCTCAAGCGGTTTGAGGATGATCATAAAGAGCTCTAGAAGTTGAAGGCCGCCTTAAATAAGATCATTCCGATGGAATACATGGATGAATATTTTTCCTTTCAATCCCAATATATTGTTTTATTTTTTATTGTTTAATGATTTTTTCTATCATTATAATAATTTTTTTTCCTTCATTTGTTTTTTTTGTATAGTTATAATCTTTAACGTACCATGTTTTCATTTTTTCTAATCCCTTTGGAGAATATTAAGGGGTGGAAAGAAATGATGAAAATATTTCTATGTATAAAGAAGATAATTCCTAATGTAAGGGGGAGTTCATGTAAGGGAGATTGTTTTTAAAAAATATTATATTCAGAAAGAGAAATCCACATCATTACTAAAGACAAGAATACGATCCTTGTTGATTTCAAAACCTAAGGGGGGGTTAGTCATATTCATCATAACACATAAGTAAAGGGAGATAAGTATTTCTTTTAAAACATAAATGAAAAGTCTTTATTTTATATTCTTTTATGAAAGGGTGTTTTTTCTTTCCAAAAGGGGAATATTTTTTAGTCAATATGGTTTCCTTATGAATTTTCCATTCCTCTATTTTTGGAGAATCATATACACATTTTCATAAGGAAAATTATTTTTCTCTAAAAAAAATTTTCATAAAATATTTTTTCATAAATTTTTTTTCTCTAAGTAAAGTTTTACCATTACCTTTTTTTGATGTTTTATTCCAAGACTTCTCAATACCAAATCTATGTTTTTTTCTAAGTGAAAAATTCATATCCTTATCAAAACCCTCATAATCTTATAGTTACATAATCTACAAAGTCTTATAGTTTCTAGAATTCAAATTATCTGAAATTCAGACTCTAAATTCATCAAAATTCATACTCCAAATTCCTGAGATTTTCAGATTTTTAATTCATCAAAATTCTGACTCTTAAATCTACAGAATTCATACTCCGAATTGTTTGTAAAACAGAATCCGAATATTTATGATTCCTGAATTCAATTATCTATATATATTGATTTTGAATTATATTTTTCCTCAGATTTTGGATATTCATATTTAGTAAAGACACTTCATGATTCCTTACACATGGTTTTATAACAATAAAATGATTTCATACAATTTTTTCTAACTGTTGGGTGAGTGACACATGTACTGGTCCCTCCTATATTCAAGAAAAAATATGACCGTTGGAGGAGGGTGCCCATAATTTAATTTTTTCCTATTAGTAGGAGCTCATTTGAATGACCATGATATCCATCTATCCACTAATGATCCTAGAGATTACATGCTGTGAATTTATTTCTAGAAAAAAAACTCTCATGCCATGTGCATTTCATGAACACCTTATTTAATTATGAACATCTTATTATGATTTCTTAGTGAGAATCTGATTTTTGTTGAGTATAATCAAGGTCTTCTAGGGTTAGAAATATAGAGGTAGAGACTACCTTAATGTTTGAGGGATTGCATGGATATCAAGATAGACTCCGATATTCTTATTGAGATCTTACCCTGGTGTTGGTAAAACAGAATTTCTTGAAAGTATAAATCAATAAACCTTTATCCATGGTTGTTGGATACCCTACTCTTTGGGTTAAAATATTACCTAATTTTTTACATTATTGTTGTTTCAAGATTTATTTTCTCTGTATTTTTTTAAATAAATAAATAATAACTTTTTTATACTCTCTTATACTTTTACTTATGATGATAAATAAGATTCTATAAGCTTTAAGGTAAAATATATCTCTATGTAAATTGTTTTGTGTTTCATTTCCGGATTTATATTTCCACACCCTATGATTTTTTTTGAATATTAAGAATGAAAGAGGGTTTGTAAATTTAACTTGTTTAACATTGTTAAACATAATTTTCATTAATGTTAAAAGAAAACATTTGTAAACCTATAATTCACCCCTCCTCTTGTAATTGAGAATCTGTATATACTATTTTGATCCAACAGTGCAGTAGAATATATATTTTTTATTATTACATTTACAATGAGATACGAGGTACCTGGGGGCCACAACGAACTAGTTCCTAGGAGTGTTCATGTGACTTATTCTTATTACCTATTTCGTACTCACTATTGTCATACATTGTGTTTAGTTATTAATTATGTAGTGTGTGTGTTTTATTTAAAGGAGTACATACTTCAAAGCATCCCTCTCAAGAAATGTTTTCATTTTGGAATTGCATCTCTTTGAAATTTGTTACTATCATTTCCTAGTTATGAAAACATGAATTCATTTTATTTTATAATGATTATATCATGAAACCATGTTTGAAAAGATAATTTTATATATTATATTTCAAACATTGAATTTATGTTCATTTTATTTTAATGTATGTTATTTTTGGATATAATGTCGGGCTAACCTATTGAGTTTTATTACTCATGCCTATAGTCTTCTTCTGCTTTTATCCCTTGTGAAGGTTTCAGATCAAGTTCGATCGCCATGGGAGAGGTGTGATCATTGTGTTGGACAGTGACCAATAAGGTCACATGGAGTTAGTTGGTTGTCATTTATTTGGATGAGGTGTTTCTTTCATTTTTACTTTCTCTTCCATGTACAAATAATGTTCATTTTAACTTTTATATAAAATTTTACTAGGATATATGTTTCTTTAAGCTGGTTGTTTAATCATTTATGTGTGAGAAAATAATTCCCTTGTCGCTCTATTGATTCCATCAGTGCTTGTCTCCATCGCAAGAGGATCAGGAATGCCTCTCGAGACTTGTCGTGGGCTGGCCTGGGTAACTAGTTCAAGGTTGAATATGGCTGGGTCATGACAAAATGGTATTAGAGAATGTCCGATATTAGCGGACCAGGATTTGTTTACAACCCTTGTTATTTTGGGGATGTTAAGGTAGATGTAGTAGGATTTTCCGGACATTATTGGTAAGTGTGGGAGATTGTTTCAAACTCTTGGTCATTCTGACTCTCATGCTTCCATGGGAAGTCCAGTTTTATTAGCGTTTTTGGTTCTTATTTATTTTTTGGGGTTGGGATATGACAAGGGGAGTTAGAATAATGCTCTCTGTGAGATTGTAGGTCCTGAAAAATCATGTGGAGCTAGGGCACGGTCCCAAGAAGGCTCTTTGTGTTCGTGGAGTGTTTGGAATGTGGCCTCTAACAATATTGTCAAGTCACCCAATGTCACTAGTTCTATTTTGTGGGGAACTTGGACCTTTATTGAATTCATGAATTATTTATAAAATCCTCATATGAAAATTGTGGTAATACGTTTCCAAAATTTTATATAATCATGGTTTTAAAGGATGGGTTTTGTGAAACAAATCATGGCAATAAATTAAAAATGATTAAACGAGATTGGATTTTCACTAATCTAAACTTTTTCTCTGTTGAAATAAATTTTTTGAAAGCATTGATCATTTTAAGGTGATTCTGAAACTTTGGTTTAAATGGAGTAATTTTTACTTCAAAAAAGTTTTTGAACATAATCAATTGGTTTTGGAAATTGGTTTTGAGTGGTTGGTGTTTTCATAGAAAGGGTCTTGGTCTTTATGGCCATCATATTATGAAAGGAGACCTTTCTGATTTTTTAAAAATTTGAAGGGGTTGCTTGGAGAAGGTTTTTTGTTTTGAATGTTGTTAAAAATGAAAAGGTGTAGGTTTTTATGCAAATAGTTCTTGATAAAGCATGTTTCTTAATCTTAAAAGGGTTTTTACTTTGTGGTAGTGTTCCTTTGGACGGTATATGACTTTTGGAATTGTGTTTTTTTAGCCTGTGGTTTTCTAATGGGTGCTAACATGCTTGGTTTTATGGATATCTATATGTATGACTAGTATGGAATGGTGGTTGAGTGCCCAAGGTGGCACAGAAAAGTGAATGTGAGTGAGACTTGATGAAACAACATTAGTGAATGTGGAAATCCACCAAGATAGTTTGTTTTTGAAAAGTGTTTTGAGATAAAAAAATTTATATCATTTGGTTACAAACTAGTGTTTTTGTGGCTGGGTTTCCCAATGTCTTAGAAGTGTTGGTTATTTGGTATGCTTCTTTGTGATATTGACGTCATACTCTTATTGTGTGTTCATATGTGATCTTGTTAGTAGATCAGTTTAGGAGTAATGTCTAGTGGGTTTCTAATGATCTGTTGAATTTTGTGATATTAACAAAAATGGTTCTCGGTTGGAATGATTTCGAGTTGATCAGGCTAAGGATTTATTTCAAGGTTTAAATCCGCCTCTTTGAATTTTTTCACATCTTTTTTGTTGGAATATAGAGTAGTTTGGGCTAGGATAAAAGTACCTTGATATTATCGTGACTCTCTTGTTTGGGGTAATAGATCTTGGCAGAGTTGATGTGTTTCTATGTGTTCCTTATCCATTATTCTCCTCATTTGGAGTGACGTATAATGGTTGTGTGTATCCTTATTTTCCTATTGGGTGATGGTGTTTTGTTTGTACTTGTGATATTCGTGGGGGTGTTTTGATCCTTAGCACTTATCTACGGCACAAGAGATTCTTCAAACATTAGAGCTCCTTCCACAGGCCTCAAAGTGAAGCTTTTCACAGAGTTATGAAATTGCCAGAGTTGTGGGGAGCTCGACTATGCTCCTGCCTCCACTATTATGGTAATGTAGTTTCTATGTCTCTTTATTGATTCCTCATCACTGTGAATTTTCTCTTGTCCCAAAGAGCATGGTGTACATACCCCTCACATAGAGTCTATGGTTACACCTTCCTAGAAGTGGTTTTCTGATAAATTTCCCTATGTGGACCGCCTATGTGAATCAATTGTAGTATTGGTTTTACCTGTTCATATGTGGAGAGTGTTTGGTATTTCCTTTGGTTCTTTTCTGGTTTGAGTGGCCTAATCATTGGGTCACCTTTCTCCCATCGCTGAGAAGTGAGGGTCTAGATTAGTGTATAATTTGTTAGAATAGTTATTGACCCCTCTGATATGGAGTGGGTGGATTATGCTTTCATGTTGTGTTCTAATTAGCTTGGGATGGTAATTTGTTGTGGTGGAGTTTGTGTGGGTTTCTGTGGTAGAGGTCCATTCCTAGTGCATGTTGAATTATCGTTTGATCATTTCTAGTTAGTTCTTAGTGGTGGGAAGACCAATTGTGGGTCTTTTAAATATTTTTTTCATTATTTGTTTCATTTTAGTTTTTCTCCAATGTTGGGGAATCCATTCTGGCCTCCCCCCAAATTTTTGGATTTTGTGTGTACTCATTGGTTTGGGTGATCATTGGGTTTATTCAGAGAAGGACCAACAATCTGGTTTATGGATTGTTTGTGGAGGTAGTAACATGATATTTCAATTAATTCTTGGGAAGTAGTTGTGATTTGGTGTTTTTTTCGGGAAAGATGCATAGGTTCTATTAATGGTAAATGAGATGTCATTGGTTTGAGAGGTTGGATCATGTTGAGGAGGAATCCCAAGTTGTTAATCAATCAGATGGAATGTGTTGTGGATTTCCAGGGGAAAAAAGAATTAATGGTGAGGATAATTGTAACATCCATTATATATTTTAATGGTATTTTTTATGTAATTTCTATTATTATTTTTTCGGGGGTTTCCTATACATTTTTGGAGAAAAGGGTTGTTTCTTCAAAATTTGGGTCAAACCGTGAGCCCATTTCATGATTTTCAAAAAAAATTCTTTTATAACTCCTTCATATTTTAACATTTTTCACCCATTCCACATCATACATATCCTCCCCTTACCAATTAAAACCACCATATCAATTGGTACTCCTTAAAAACTCACAACCATCATAGATTTGGGTTACTTATTCAGGCATTGGGCCAACCCTTGAGCCCATTTCCAGATTTAAAGAAATAATGTTTGTATTTTATATCTAATTCATTTTTATCATTTTTTATTCATTATGCCTCTTAATCATGCCCACATACCCTAGGAGCACTCACAATGTTCCATGTTTCAGCTTTGGATCTCATCTTCACTGAATATTAAGGCGAATTTGATCAAGGTTTCTCAAATCATCCAGATTTAGAAAGGGAATTTGTTTCATTCATAAATCATTCATAATTTACTCTTTTCCTGACACTAGGATTTACCTAGTTCTTCTGGACCCAAGGATCCTCTCCATTGAGTTATAAGATATTCCCTCTCCTTTAAGGGTGTGTATCTAAGGGAAGATGAAGAGTTCTCTAGTTATCAAGTGAGTTTCCTTCTCCTTCCTCCTCATTCCTCCTCATCCTTCAATTATTTCTTGGATATATCTTACTCCCTATTCATGGAATACCTAGGGTTATGTTGTCTGATGATATTTTATGGTTATATATTTCTTTTAGGGATGGTCTTCGTTGATATAAGGTTTGTGAACGCTCAGGATGGTTTTCAGGTGTGAGTTTCCATTCCGCCTTGGTTCTGAGGCCGGTTATCCGAAGAACTAGCCTATATTATTTAAGATAAATATTTTTCATAATTTTCTCACATTATATACATGTTAAGTATTTCTGTACGACCTTTTCATGATATATTTGGTGTGAAAAAATTGTTATTTATGCCATGTTTTGTGTCAAATGGACTTGTTTATTTATAAATGTGAACACTTCTTGTTTAAATTAATGTTCTACTAGTTTTCGCATATGGATTGTGTTTTTTATGACGTTTTTAAACTAATTTAATAATTTTTTGGCATGAAAAATTGGGTTTCTACCTCTTGGATGTTAAATAGAAGTTGTTTTTCTAAATGTTTCATTCCAGTTTTTTAGAAAAGTTCTTGGTTGGATTTTGTGTCCCAAATGTGATATTAAATGACTTCTTTGTATTTATTAAATTATGAACATAATGAAAATTGATATTTTTGGGTCCTTTTATGGATGTAAAAACGTGTTTTGTATTTATAAAGAGATGGTTATTGGTTTTTGACATGTTTTGGAAATAGTTTCTTGTAAGTGGCCCGCTAGGAATTTTTAAGAAAATAGTTGACATCTTAATATGTAACCTATGTGTTTTAAAGGGTTTATTTAAATTTTTTTCTCTTACTAATTTAATGTGCACACCTATTTATTAAAGGTGAAACTTCTACCTTTTGAACATGTTAGTTTGGTAAAATTGATAAAGGTCTGTTTGTAATTTTTCTTTAGAAAAGGGGTTTTATGTGTGTTCAATGTTGCACTATGTGGATTCAATTTTTGATTCATGAAATTGATTTATTAAATGGTTTTTGGGATGCTAAATCTGGTTTGTTGGGGTTTTGGTGGGGTTTTGGCCTAAAGACTGCACTTTTGAATGGGTTTTATGTGCAAAGCCATGTTATCCCTCTTGAAATGTTTTCATGAAAATTCTAAATGGTTTTATGAGTTATAAAAAGGGTGAAAAGCATGTTTAACTACTATTTTGAATGTGTAAAACCATTACTAGTTTTTTTTGTGAAAATGGAATTTAATAGCATGTGTAACTTGTATTAACACAAATAGAGAAACCCGAGTATTTATGTTGGAGGAAGTGTACTAGTATGCTAGTGATCGGGAGTGGTTTTGTCCATGTTTCCCCTAGAAAGTTTGATGATGACAACAATGAATAAAATAAGATGATGTTGTTGGGAACCACTAGGTTATTGGTGTTTTTCCTTACTAGTGGCTCATGCATGAGAACATATATTTTATGGTAACTTTTACACTGAGATATGAGGTAGCTAGGGCCCACAACTAACTAGAGCTTAGGGGAGTTCTTGTGACTTGTTATCATTTACTATTTTGTACTCACCATCTGCATACGGTGTGTTTAGTTGGTAAATTCTGAAGCATGTGCGTTTTATTTAAAATCATAATTTTTTTAAAGAAGCCCTCTTGAAAACTATTTTCTTTTTAATGTTGCATATCTTTGAAATTGGTTATTATCATTTCCTTGTTATGAAAACATGCAAGAATTTTATTTTATAATGATTATAACATGGAACCATGTTTGGGAAAAAACATTTATATATATATTATTTCATACTTGTAATTATTGTGTGTTTTATTCTAAAGGATGTGCATTGGGGATTGAATATCGGGCTAACCTACTGAGTTTTAATACTCACACCTATATTATTCATCTTTTTTTAGATTTTGTGAAGGCTTCATCTCGAGTTCGATCAGAATGGGTGACGTGTGGTCACTGTGTTATAGAGTTACCAGTGGGGAACTTGGAGTTAGTTGGTTTTTTGGCTTGGTCAGTTGAGTTGTTTAGTTTAGCTTCACTTTCACTTCCATGTACAAATAATGTTCAGTTCAACTTTTATATAAATGTTTATTGGGTTGTCCTTTTCTTTCCACTAGATGATTAATTGTTTATATGTGGGAGAAATCATTACCTTGTTACTCACTGATATCAATAGTTCTTGTCACCATCTCGGGAGGATCAAGAATTCCACTCTGGACTTGTCGTGAGCTGGCCTGGGTGATTGGATCATGGTCGACTGGGGCTGGTTCTTGACACATAAAATTTTGGAAAACATAAGCTTTTTCAAAGAAACTAAGTTTGAAAACAAATCAAATGTACCCCTATTAAAAAGAATAACCTAATGTGAGGAGATAGTTAAAAAATGAAGAAGATAATAATGACCAATTTTCATTTACAATTTCTATCTTTTGTTAAATGTATTCAAATCTATTGGAAGGTAACATTTTAGAAAACATATCATCAAGTTGTTATTGTGTTCCAATTAACTATAAATGATATGTCTTTTTAGTGTGTGATCCCTAATATATATATATATATATTGAAAGAGATTGATGTGAAAGGTTTTTAACTAAAGAAATGGAACTAGTATTATCACATAGTATCTTAGTTTTATTTAAATACATTCTATAATCAATGAGTGTGTGTTGCATCCTTAAAACATGAGCAAAAAAACATCTAACTACCACATATACCGCTTCAATAGTAGAACATGCTACTGAGTATTGTTTTTTACAAGACTAATGAACTAATGAATCTCCTATGAAATGAAACGTTTTGGAAGTAATTTTTAATATCCATTCTACAACCACAAAATTTAGCATCAGAAAAACATTTTAATTATAAATCATTTCTAGAAGAATAAAAAATTCCTAAATCCATAATTACCTTTCGATGATGAAAAATTCATTTTAAAGATTTTAGAAGGAATTACTTTGGATTTTCAAGATACCGTGAAGATAAGAATACTGAAAACATTAAGTCTGGGTGACTAGATATTAAGTATTGAAAAATTCCTATCATATCACTGACTTTTTTTGATGAACTGGTTTCCCAACATCATCGAGATGAAGTTTATTTGTGGTACCAATGAGAGAATTAATAATTTCAGCATTATTGTATACATAATTTTTAAGATGATATTTTATATTCTTATGTTATGATATATAAGTTCCTTTTTGTTTTTAAGAAATTTGAAAACCAAAGGGAATGTCAACTCACTGATCATACAAATTTCAAAATCATATTTCAAAATATACAAAAATGAATCTGTTAAATATTGTTGAGTTGATCAGAAAATATTATCGTCAGTGTATATTTGAAAAATTATAATATTCTTCTTAACTTTATTTATAAAAATGGTTGAACTAGAAGCTGGCTTCATGTAATTGTTTTGTAAAAAAATCATTTCAATCATTCATAACAATCTATGGGCTCTTGTTTAAGGATATATAACTAATTGGTTAGTTTTTAAATGTAATCAAGATGTTTTTTGTCTAAAAAAATGAGGTTTTTCTCAAAAAACATCCTCTTGTACATTACCATTAAGTAAATCACACTTCGCATCCATTTGAAAAGGTTTTAAATTAAATAATGTTTTCAGGATAATAGAATACAAATAGATTCAAGTATTGAAACCTACGAATATTATTCATCATAAAATATCACCTCTTGTTGATTTTATCCTTTATAAAAAAATCAATATTTATTTCTAATGATGTTTCCATTTTTATCACACTTCTTCTTGAAAACCCATTTTACTCCAACTACTGATGTTTCATTAGGTCTTCCAACCAAGGTCCATATTTTGTTAATTTGAATTCATTTATCTCATATTATATCGACTTTATCCAATATTCACTACCTAAATCCTCATTTGTATTTTTGGTCTGAATTGGGAAATAAAAGAAATATGTTCTACTTCATTTCTCAAGGAACTTCTGTTCCTAACTTGCCTATTTACATCACCAATGATACTCTCACTATGATTAATATTTAGAAACATATGGCTTAGATTTCGTAAAACATGATCTTCAACAGAAGTTATAAAATATTATTAATTAAATACTTTAGAAACCACTTCTTGAGTATTTTCCTTATTTGAATAATCCACTATCATATGTTGAAAATCAGTTTTGGAAAACATATCTGAGGATGTTGGTTCGGTTTGTTTAAAAAATATGAGGAATAAGTTTATCAAATTTAATATGTACCAATTCCAAAAAAAATAATGTAATTTTATTAAAAATTATATATTCCTTAGAAATAGTGGAATAAACTGTGAATATACCTTTATTGGATTTCAGTGTAAATTTATGTAAATTATCTTTTGTAATCATGATGAATACATTAAATCCAAATACTCTAAAGTAGGAATATTTTGGTCTTAATACTATCCACAAATCTTTAAATTTTTTATTAATAAAGGGTTTAATTAAAACTCGATTTATAGTATATCAAGTTGTACTATTTGCTTAATCCCAAAAATGTTTATCAATTGAGTATTCACTAATCTTGGTTCTGGTTTTTTTGAAGAATATGATTTCATCTTTCCATAATACAAATTTGTTGAGGAGTTCTATAAGCTATGAAGATATGTTTAATTCCTTTATTACTACAAAATGTTTCAAAATAAGAATTAAACAATTATCCACCATGATCAATATGAATATTTATCAATTTTGTTCTTATTTTCAAGTTTGGCTATAATAGATTTAAAATTAAAAAGTTTTATGATTTATTTTCTATAAAACAGACCCAAGTGGAACTAGTGTAATCATCAACCAAAAACATGTTACTTTCCACCAATAAAACATGTTTCTCTAGGACCAAATGAATCCATGTGTACTAAATATAAAGAATTAAAAGTTGAAACTTCACTAATAGATTTAAATATGGACATATATTTCTTACCAAATTGACAAGGGTCATAAAATCTTGAAGAATCAAATATATATTTTGGTAGATCATTAACAAATCATTTCTTAGTAAATTTACTTATGTTTCTAAGGTTACAGTGACCTAACCTTCTATCCAATAACAAAGACTAGTCTTCTATTTTAGTGAGAGAAGTTAAGTCTTGGATCCTATTGCCTTCTACGTTTAGTGTGTAAACATTATCATGAAGATGGGCATAAATAAATAATTCTTCCTTGGAATTGTGTTCTATAAAATTATCATTCCTAAAATTAAAACAGTAACCTTCATCACATAATTTACTTATGCTTATATGGTTATTTTTTAAGAACATTAATAAAAAAACATTTTAAAGTAATTATTTTCCAAGAATAACTATATTTCATATACCAATAAACTCTCCATAATAATTATCTCCAAAATCAACGTTTCAACTGTTCATATTGATAAAAATTTCAATCAAATATAGGTTACGAGTCATATGTATGGATCATCCACTACCCATGTACCATGTATTCTTGTTGTTGGTACTTCCATTGTTTTCTTTAAAAAAAAACAGTTAGAACTTTGGAACCCAAACCCTTCAGGTGTTCGGAAATGTAAGAATTTTTTAGAAATCCACATTTGTTTTAAAAAATGATATTATTGAAATATTAAGGATTTAATTTTATTTAATGAACTGTTTTTTTCAGTTACCACCTCTTTGACACATTATAAAAAATGGTTCTATTTTTTGAAAAAATAGGTATTGCAAAAGAAATTTTTGTGTGGCTATAACCCCTTCAAGAATAGTACCATGAGGAATTTTTTTGAAACATCTTACAAAATATTTCATCACCACAATTATTGTTTGAAAAGTGTTTATTTATTGAAGAATTTTTATATTTTAGTTTTATAATAATGTATTTATCCTTAAAAAAAATTATTTTAGAAATGGGTTTTTTCAAACTAATTTGTAATGACTTTTTTCAAAAATTGCTTCTTCTAAATATTTAAAAATAATAACTTCTATCAGAAATATTTTTATCAATATATTTATAAAAAACTTATACTTATTTTTAAAAATTTAATAATCCTTTATTTTATAAATCATGTTATTTTGGGTAACCATACAATTTTTATTTTCAAAGAGTTTTAAAAAATGAGATACTTCATCATAAAAAGGTAATGTATTATCCCCTTATGAGGAAGATTATTTATCAAAGAATATTTAATTTTCCTTAACAGGGTAATTTTCAATTAAATAATTATTATTAGGTATTCAATAGTATAGACATTAGCCATGAAACATTTATTTTTAGAGTCTATATTTGCAAATAAACCAATATTCTTGTTTCCAGATTTTTTATTATCAAAGAATCATCTAAAGAGTCTCCTCCACTAGAACTCCATGAGTCAATATCTTTCACAAATTTATTTCCATTTAAAATTTAATGACTTTTCTAATTTCTATCAATTTGATTTTCCTTTCCAGCTATGGACAATCAGGTCTTATATGTCCATCTTTATTATATTTGTAATATGTTACCTCATAATCATTTTTTTCATTCTTGTCTTCGTTGTTTTTCTGTAATGATACTTAAAGTCAATTTTACCTATATTATTTTTCATTATTCAAAAAAGTGTTTCGAATTAATTCTCAAAATTTTTATAATAACCTGAATTTGATTGAACAAAAACCTTTTTTCTTTTTTATTGACTTTACCACTTTTTTAGGAGTGAGAAATTTCATTGGAAATGTACTAAAATTGAAAGAAACACCACCATTTTTCTTCTTTTCTTTCTCTAAATTTCATTTCAATATATTCTCATATTGAAAAAAGAGTTCCAAATCAATCATAAAATGTGACATTTATTATCTTCCTTGTTTTATCAACATTTATTCTATTATATTCTCATTTATTGGGCATGACATCGATTATCATTTCAACAGGAATTTCATCTTATAATCATTTTTCTCCCACATATTTTAAACTATTTAAAATATTCATAAATATTTGTTTTCCCTTTACAATAGGTTCAAAATAAGGAAACTAAAATGCTAAATAGTCATCACTATGAATTGATCTCCCTGTCTCAATAAATTTTTTTTTTCCAAAATGATTAATCTACATTATTTTCCAAATAGTATTATCTTCCTCATAGGATGAAATTTGGATATATATTTTCTTTTCATAGAACATAATGAAATATTTATTACTATGTAATTCAACTGATATTCATGTTTTTTTTGTTTTTTAAAAGTTCTAAATTCTTTTTCAGGAATTTTATAATCACCAGAGAACATTAAAACATTATCCACTCTTATGTTGATCATAAATGTATTCATTTTATCCCTCTAGCAATAATAATCATTACCATAAAATATTGGTGGTCTAGTTAGTTTATTATTATCAATATATATGACATTAAATCATGTCATATTTGAAAAAAAATCATTTCCAGAAGACACATTATTGTAATATAATATTAGTAAACAAAATGTTTATAATAAAATTAATACTAACATACAATAGTAAAAATGATTAAAGAATCATCTAGTGTATGAGCATTGGAATCTTCCATTGATGTCAATTGTTATTATTAGAATTATAGAGACTTGGATTTGATATCAATTACTGGTTACAAATTTTTATAAAGATGAATAAATACAAGAGGGGTGAATTATATGTTTTAAAAAAATGAACCTTAAAAGACACTTATTCTATCATGGTTAATCGAATCATATTCACAAAAATTAATAATTATTTAAATATTTATTGGACATGGCCCCTAGGTCTAATGATAAAAATATTGTAATCAGGTAGATAACATTATTTTTCATAGGTTGTTATGATAAATTGATTATGTCTTCACAACATATAGAATCATATTCAGTAAGTGGTTGTAAAATACTCAGAGTTTACTCGTATTCATATGAAATGAATATAGAAATAATCGTAATCACAAAGATTATGATATATTAGAGTAATAAAAAAGAAGTGATTCTATCATAGAGAATATATAATCGTATTCAGATTAATAGTGTAATCACAAAGTAATACAAAGTAAAATAATTGTATCATAATTAAAGCTATTAAGATAAACAAGATACAAATAGAGAGATGAATATAAAAGTATCACTTTCTAATACATGAAGAAGAAATAAAAGACTTGTAATGAAACATGTAACAATAATGAATACATTGTTTTATCCCAAAGAGATAGGTATCCAATAACAAATGATAAAGGTCACTTATATTATAGTTACATATAAGTGTAAATTTTTCTTACTAGAGAAATCCCTTGATACAATGATTAGTTTGTCTCACTATCCCTATGAGCCCCTGAAACGATGATCAGCTTTTCTGTCTTACAATCCCCACATGCCCTATATATATAAGGTCAGATTATCTTTCTCTCAATTCCCATGATCCCTCGATCATATTCACATGACTTGTTGTTATGATCAAAAAACAAAATACAAAAGGTTACAAGTACATGGAACAAGTAGTTTAATTTTTTAAACTTCCAAGCTCTCACACACTGTTTTTTTGCAAATGAAAATGTTTAGAACATCATAGAGTTTATTTACAAGTGTCTACCACTTCGTATCATAATTGTGAACTCTTTAAATGACCTGTTATTTATAGGAATGCTTCTAACAATCATTTTTATCCTCCACCTGTCATATTTTCTCTGAGATTTTCGCACGGAATTGGACACCAAGCACTTTAACAGTCCTATTATAACTAAATGTATGATGAAATTTTTATATAAACTACTTATAGTGTACAAAATATAGCTTATATTAGATATAAAATTTAATGTGTATGAAAATTTAATTATAATAAAATATTTGCGGCTTAGTATGTCTTTAATTGAAACATTTATCAAGGAAAATATTGAGATTCTCTCAGTATGAAAGAAAATACTTGAGATCTTATATTCAATGTGATAAACTATGTATGATAAATTTGAGTACAATGAAGCTATGAAAAACAAGGTATCCAATATTATAATTATAAACATATCATATCCAATCTCATTATGATTAAAAAATGAAAAATTATATATTTTTAACTCTTTAAATCTTATTCTAAATTAGATAAAAAGAATATATTTTCTTATAAAAATTTTTAAAACAAATTGAACAAGTAAGTAAATAAATATATAAGATTCTTTTTATTTCCAAAAGAAAAGTATGATAATGGTCATAAGTGAAAATTTTGACTCAACATTTATAAAATTTTATAAATCTAGATTTAAAATAAGTGATCCTTTTGAAGGTGTTAAAATTTCTTTTAAAACCTATAGAATATTATTCCTCAAATTGAATTTATTAATATATTATGAATGTAATATCTATTTAGATGAATAAATATATCATATATAAATTTAAAAATTTGGTTAATAGCATTCATTCCCAACAATTTAATTGATAGGTTACAATGGTCATGTTAAAATAATAATATTTACTTATGTATCATTGTTTCATTAAGAATAGTATTGCATGAAACATAAGATACCCAGGTAGGGATGAATATCTAAGTACAGTAGCAGCAATATAGGATGGTACTATAGCAGTACTATAGCAGGGGGGAAGTATAGCAGCAATGATAATGTAGTGGCAGAGGTACTATAGCAGGAACTGTAGAGGCAGCAGTACTGTAGCAGGTAATGTAGCATCCCATATATTGTAGCATCACTACTCACCGAAGGTCCCTTTGGGCCAAAAAATGGGCTTTCAAGACTTGTATTTAGGCCACTTTGGCTTGGGGACTTCGGGCTATGTAATGGGTTTTCCACTACCCATATTAAAGAGGTCTTTGACTTATTAATAAAATAAATATTGCACCCCAACCTTTAAAAAAAGATATCATAGAAATAAAATTAATTTAAAAAGAAACTTATCATAAAATTTTGGAGTGTTACATGAGAAGATAAAAAAATATGGGAAATCATTAAATATATAGAGGATAAAATAATTATTGGAGCTTATAAAGAATAAATTATAAGATTGATTCAATGAAAATACATGTAATCCCAAAAGAAAATGAGGCTGCAAAATAATTTTGTACCACTTTTATAAAATTTAATTTTTTACTCCATGAAAGATTAGATTAAATTATTTCATTGATTATAACACCATATCTATTTTTAAAAAGAGAACTTTTTTTGATAGAGTAAACACCTGGCAACACAGAGCCTAAACAAACCATGAATATTTATCATTTAAACAATGTATTAATAACCTCTCCTTTTAATTAGAAGATATGAATATGATTAATTAATTTATTAAATATATATAAATATCGAACTAAATATTAATTTATCGATAAATGATTATGAAATAAGGGCATAGTTTTTAAGGAAGACATTTTATTCTTCAATAAGATATGTTTTCATGAAAAATAATTTTTATTTCTTTTAGTGAGAAAATATTATAATTAATTTATAAAAAAAATTAAAATGTATTTTATAGAATTAAATTTAATTTTGAAATAATTACATAAAATATAAATTATGGCCAATGTTTGTGATTTTTCGGAAATGCTTGATTTTTCAGTGAATAGCGAAAATTACCAATTTTCAAATACATTCATTTATTTTCAATGAGTCATGTAATTTTAATGAATAATTACATTTTTGATTTATAACTAAAGTTAAATATGAATCATTTTATTTATAATAATCTATATTATTTAATTTTAATCACCAATCTTCATGATTTTGGTATAAATATATTTTTATGGTTAAAAACACGTTTTTGTAAAAGCAATTTTTAAGTGTATAATATTAATCTAATTTAATTAATTAAAATAACCTCTAAAATTTATTTATTTTAGTGAAATTTATATAAAATATTTCAATATATATTAATCTAATATCATATAATTATTACTACTAGTAATAGAGTTGTTGTAATGTCATCTTATGATTGCAAAATACATTTTTCAGAAAATGTTTTTCGACATGTTCTATTGTTTCATTTTTAAATTAAATTCTAAAAATTCCTTAAATTGAATTTGATAAAATGTATTCATTATTTTTAATCTGTATAATTAAATTATTTAATAGGTTCAACATATTCTTTGGTCATAATAGTGAAAATTTGTCACCACGGTAAAAGGGCATGTCAGGTTAACCTAGGTTAAAACTAAGTGATAAGGCCATTATTTTTCATCTTAATTCTTATTGGACGAATTTATTTTGAATAATATAACCTTATATGTTAGATTTAATTATTTTAGTGACAAATTTCCATGAAAGTTACATATATAATAACTTACGCAATGAAAAAGAGAAAATGTTACTCTCTATCCTTTTAATATAACCTATATGTTGGTAGAGGGATAAAAATAAGTATTGAATGAATATTAAAATTTACATTAATTATAATGAATTTTTTTTTTTATGATTTTAATTTATTATTAAATTTTAGTGATTATATAGTTAAATTAAAGTCTTATATAATGCTGACACAATGCTTGTGAAAACAGTAGAAAAATCAATGTAAATAATTTTTAAAAGATTAAAAGTAATGTATTTGAGAAGATTTCAAATTCATAAATAATATTAAGGTTAATAATTATGTATTATTAATGGTGAAATGGATTATATTCTAAAATAATTATTATCCTATTATCTTTAATGTCAGATTAAATGAATAGTGTCAAAATGACAGTAATGATATTTAATGTTAAATAAAATTTTATTAATTTAATTGAAAATTTTAGAAATAATGCAAGGTTAAAATTATGATTTTATGTAGTCTAATATGTCAATAGTTTTCAATTTATAATCCTATTCTTATATTATAATTAAAACTATAACCCTCTCTATTTTTAAAAGTAATTACCAAGGTTATCGTTAAAACATGGTTATTGGGGGTTGAACCAAATGATAAGGGTATGTTTTCTAATTAAAATTTTATAAATCCTATTTAATGGAAATATATAAAAAATATACTATGCCAACATTGAATCTTTGTCCATTTTGAAGCTTATGTATTGAGAATAACATTTCCATTTATTATTCTTTTAGGAAATTTATAAGTGGGTTCCCTCACCCACATATAAAAGAACACCCCCCTCCTATCCTCTATAAACATAAATATTCTTTTGGATTGGCTAATACATTCACATATAGATTCCTTACTTCACTCCCCATGTCCTTGAGGCCTCATTTGGATCATAAAACCAACATATGGAAGATTTTTATTTAAACTATACGAGGTTTCCAAAGAAAATGTATAGTTCTTAATCATGCATTTTGATCTTATTTATTTTTCAACTCATTCAAATATTATTCAATAATGATTCTATAACAACATCATTATCTCTAATATAATTATATTTTTTAAGGTAAATGTAATACCCTACATCTATCTCAACTTCTATCAAATGAGAAATGAAACCATTGATCATGTGTACAATGAAATAACACCTCACGAACTGATGTAATTCCTTTTCCTACATCAGTTAGTATAAAATTAAGTTATAGAAATGGGTTTTAACCATTGATATAGACCCAAAAACCATGGATATAGGTAATTTCCATATTTTAGCTGGTCATGGATCTTATTGTCATGGAAATAGGGAAGAGGCTATAGCCATGCTTTTAAACTATGGTGATAGATCTATAGGCACAGTCAAAACCATGAAAATAGACTCAAACCTATGGTTTGTTTAACACACTATGATTTTGATAATAATGTTTTTGCAAATTAATTTATTATTTTTGATATTTTTCATTTTATGAAACACTAAAACTAGATATATATATATATATATTAATAAACTAAGTTTGTCTTGTGATTTACACAATGCCAAGTTTATCATGCACTACAAAAAGCATAAATTTTAGCTTTCACCATAAGTAACACCGAGTATATCCTGCATTAAATGAAATAATAACTTCCCTCGATGGCTTACATAACATGCATGACCGAGTGTTAGCAAACAATAATATATTATTAGAATATATATATAAACTATTCAATTATATTTTCTTTTATGAGAATTATTAACTAAAATATATAGATATATGGTTTTCAGTGTAATAAAAAATGAATTAATTAGTTACAAATTATTTATAAATGAACATAAAAACCAAGTTCAATATAGAGGGATATTTGTGGAAAACTATTATTATGCTCAAAAAGTTATTTTAATAGTAGAAAATAAATTATTTACAATTAATAAGTGATATTATTTTATTATATATGATATTTATTCAATAAAATATTTTTTATATTCATCCAATAGATTTTATAAGCATAGGATAAAAATAAAACCAATTTAACACATAAAACCCACTATTGTTTATTAAGGTAGTTTTACCACCTTTTAATGGAGAAACAATTTTAAATCAAAATTTTTGATCTTTTATAGATTTAATAAAATAAAATAAAATAAATTATTTAAATTAATACATAAATATTAGGTAATGATAAATTCTAAGTAATTTTCTATAAGGCTTATTTTTTTAATGAATTGTTAAAAATATTGGATTTTTACTGAAAAATGCTTTTTCATCTGAATTATTTATAAAGTTAAATTATATATTAATTTAGTTTTAAAGACAAATTATATAATATTTTATCAATAAAGAAAATTAATTTCATTGTATTCAATTTCATTTTGATATTCACTATAAAAACATAGTAAACATTGAATGTTTTTACATTATAAACCTGCATTATCAACCCGACTGTGAGATTATCTTTAAATTAATTTATGTCACTTCTGTGATTGTAATTTGGAAAAATGGATTCCATATTTCATGTAAAAATAATTTATAATTTTTAATAAGGTCAAATTATTTTTTTATCAAAAATATTACTGAAGTAATTAAAAATTAATTAAAATGATTAAGGTTAAATTAAGCTTCACTAAGGACTAAATGATAAATTTAAGACACAAAATGACATAATCACTTGTCCTAACTCCATTTACAAGAAATATTTATATCATATCACCTCGTTTATAAAATATAAACCATTATTGAACCACTTGAAAAAAACGTTGTTGGAGTTACTTTGCATTAAAGTAATACAAAAGATTCCACCCCTCCTCCATTATAAAATGAATCATTCACTCCCTCCCCCTCACACTTCTATGGACCCATTAGGATTGAATCAATTCTAGCCTAACAGCTCCCCAACTTCCATCAATTATAAATTTAATACTTTCCTTGGATAGAAATCAATCCATGGAAGAATTTGGACTCAAACCAAAAAGGAATTACCAGATTAAATGTTAACACCCTCCCTCAATGTCCTTTCATCTATTTTCTTGATATACTCACTAAAATTTTATTATTCCATGATTATATAAAAAAAAGTATCCTAAATATAATATTATGTTGTTAAGTTAATATATATACCATCACATATACACACATCCATATTATTGAAAAAAACAGAATGTTTACATGTAGGCGGATTACTTCCTCACTAAACGATGACTGTTCAATTCTTCATACCAGCTCTCATGATGTCCATTATGATGGAAATATAGTTTAAATATTTTATTAATAATATTTATTATGTATTTAATATTCTTTAATGATTCTACAACACACATATTTATACTTTTCATTTGGTTCTAATACAACAATTTCATTTGTGTTTGTGTGGACTACCAACCCCTCAAAGTGATGTGATTCGTCTATACGCTACATGGAATGTATTAAGGATGGTTTTAGTGAATATATATGTTATATATATGATTAAATAAAGCTATTTTAATATATATATATATATGTTCATGTTCATGTGTGTGTCTTTTACTTTTATTCCTTCATCATGTCAATTAAGCCGGAATAATGTTTATGCGTACATACGACTTACCATCTCCATGAATGGTGTATTAAATTTGATACTTCTATATTATATTGATTATAATAATAAATATATAATATATATAAATTATATTTATTTTATTTTTTATATTCTGTAATCATGATATAAGTATACAGACTTACAATATAACAATTTAAGTCACATGTGAAAAAGAAAGCGAAAATTATCCGAAGAGAAACCTTAACATATGATGGTTAACAAGTGAGTAATATATGGTCATAATCAAACCATATATGGTATATGATATAATAATAAGGTTCATCTAAATATTTATAATAAATTCATATTGATTATATTGGTAGTTTGAATGAGTATAACAAGAGTCAAGCCACAAGGTAAGGGGATTTCATCTCACTTTTTATTTCCGTGAGATACACGCTATGTTATCCACTATTTAATTTTGTGTGGTGTTTGAACTTCCAATTATTTTATTATATTTATCTTATAACTAAATTTATGGGTATTGAAATGTCTATTTCATTATCCATATTTCATTGGGTTTATGTTTCAAAAGATAGGAAATCGGTAAAATAGTTTGGTCTTAATTTGCCTTCTTTGAGGCCCATGTTTTGTTATGCAGCTAAATTCGTTTTCGAGGGGTAAATAATTCCATTTTACATTATATATTATGAATATAATTCATATAAGTATATTTTATTCTTTATTTGATGTCCTTTCCTTACATTGAGAGTATTATTCCATGTAAACCAGTGCAATGTGTTTGTTAAAACAATCTTGTCATTTTTTGAGATTGTTAATGATTTAGTGAATTTGATGAAATATTATAATCCATATCTCAATAATATTCATGATTTTCCTTATCCTATGGTTATTCATGATATACTAATGTTTTAGTACCATTGTTACACTCTTTATTACTTATTATAATATTTTTATGTAAAATTTGATTGTCTTTCTCTATTCGGTTGGAAGTATATTGTATTCAAAAACCAGTTTTTTTGAAAATGAATTCAAAAATGTTTTAAAGGATCCCTGAAGTTCATTTTCAAATAAAAAGGATTTTATAATTGTTTTTTTCATATAATTATTTAAAAAATTTCAAAGCTATTCTCAAATAAAACATTTTTCAAATGGTTTTAAGTTAGAAAAAAATTTCAAAGAAGAAATGATATTTTCCTCAAGAAATATTTTTAAAAGATATTTCCAAATTATTTCCCACATAAAATAACATCCATTGGTGTTAATAATTAGTTTCTAGGGGAATTCTTCAATGTTACCATTCATATTATTTCTTTGAAAGGATTATGTTGTGATGGCATGGTGTTTATGAAACACACTTCTCTTTCAGGGGTTATATGATTTTGAAACCTAATTATTTTCATTGGTTATGATTATAATGAAATGATTTATTTTTTCATAGGTTATGATTTGATTACATGTTTAAAACACCCATTTCATTTCATGGGTTATGATATGATTTTTTTAAATGATCTTGTGGAAAACGTATGTATGATTTCATTATGTGACGAGTGGGACCTATATCTACCTAAAATGCATTGGGTATTGATTTATATCTCATTAGATAATATATGATGGTATTGGGAGTGAAATGTGACTATGAAGATGGCCATGTGCATGAATCATGACTACCATGATTGTATTAGGATTGAACTCATTCTACTAATATGGACATGGGGTGAACCCTGACTACCAAAATTGTATGAGGAGTAAACCCATGACATTAATATGGTCTCCTTAGAAATTACTTGTCTAATATGGAAATTAATATATTTTTATATGTTTTCCACAATTCCATGTTTTATTTTTACTTATGCTTTCATGGCTTATTTACTCTATTTCCTTATGATTCATCACTTATAAACTGCCGATCTTTATGCCATGATTCATGATTATGATCTTTGATATGTTTGTTATGATGTCTTATTTTCATGATCATTTTATTATACCATATTATCAAATTTATGATTATATGTCTCCCTTGTTTTCCCTTACTAAGCATATTAGAAAACCACTTTTTATGTTTCATTCCCCAGGTTATGATGAAATGTATTATATTTTATGTGTCTAATAATGGTGATTGTCATATAGAACCTACTGGGAGATAATATATCTCACATAATTACTGGTATGTATGTTTACATGTTTCCAAAGGCACTAGCCTATTACGATCTTTGGGAATCATTTTGTATACTGTTTTAAGTATTCTGCACAATTGATGTAACATCTATGTATTTAAAGATCGGGGTTGTTACAGTTGTTATCTGAGTGAAGGTCTAGTTAACCATTGGAAACTAGGATAAAAAAATTATATATATCCCAATGTGTATTTCTAAGGATATGTCTAGGGATATCTCTAAGGAAAAGTATAAGGATGAGTCAACCTTTAGGAAAATGTCCGGGAATTTTGGGAAAGGATATAGTGAGTGGTTTCCTAGAATTACAATCATGTCTGAATACAACAAGTGGATGTGGCATTGGAATATATTTACCAATGAGTAAAAACTCTAACAAGATATTCCAGACCTGACTCAAGCTATTCTGGTACATGATAATGGGACATGCTGCACAACTAGTTTTACGCTCCTTGGAGAAATTATTTGGTAATTCACAAAATCTTCGTGAACCATCATTATGGATTTTGATAAAAATTGGATATTAATATTCTTGGATGAATCTAGGGTGTTCTATATTAATAAAGGTTTCATACTTTATACATCATATAAGTAAATATTTTCATGACTATTTGGTATTATGATATGATAATTAATACTCACACTATACTTATTGTTTTAGTCAATGATGGGAACCGTAAGGAACTGGATTATTATTGAATGTGATGGATGGTTTCCTAATGAGTAGGCAAGTGGGATGACTAATAGAGTGAAGGGTATTATGATCATGACTAATTAGTTTTCATGGAACATGATCAATAACATGTACCATAACCAAATCTCCGAATAAACTTGAAAGATAAATAAAGAATTCACTGAGAGATCGAATAATACAGACCCTAGAGGAACAAATATTCTGTTTCCTTTGTGATAAGAATGCGAAAATAATCATGTAATTTAATGTATTAGTGGAAAAACAAGGTGTGTTAACATTGAGAAATAAGGGGAAAAATAAAGTTCCTAGTAGAAAAATGAATAGTTCAGTTAACAAAATCAATATGAATTTTTTCATCCCAAAGTCATCATCGAAGGATAACTGGTTTAAGTTTGGAGTGAATGATAGTTATTAAACTCAATGTCCTAAGATGAAATATCCTAATGGGAACTAGTACGGCGGTGTGAGTAATTGTTACATTATTGAGAATGAATAAAATACTATTGAAATGTGAAAGGAATGTGGTATTGTGTAATAGGATGATGTAGCATTATTAATTGATTAAAGTGGAATTTATTATAGTTTATATGTATTTGGATTCAAAAATTTTGTTATATTAATGATGAAATATATAAGTATTGTTTTACATATGTTTTTCGCTAAGTATTTACAAGTTCATGATAAATTTTTCTGATGGACTGGTGATGTTATATAATGAAAAGGTAATATTTTTACTAGGGGAAGGTAACCATTAATATGTTCCTCGTGTTATGATAATGGTGTTATGAATAAGTAAATTGGATGATATTGATTACCTTGGAGCTAAGTAAAGACTAGTTAACTGGTGGGTTGATCTATCATTGATGTAGTATACAAAATTTTTGGATTTAAATAATATATCCCATATATTTTGGAATAAGGATGAATTCATGTAATCCTAATGGATTTATATTAATTAAGGTTATTACCATGATTCAAGAGAATATAAAATAATTGTATTCACATGTTTGTAATGTGGAAAACAAGTGGTACTTTTTGATAAATGGGGGATCAATGTAAAGTTGATTTATACTATTTTGGTATTTTAGTATTTTGGGAAGGTATATAAGGTCAAGAATTCTTGAAAAGTTTAAGTAATACTGCAGATTAAGTATTAATGTATTAAGGTTGTATTAATAACCCTGGTTAAAAGTTTATTTAGTGATTGACCTTATTTCAAGGATTTCCATCTAATTTATTGTGTAAATTATATTATTGTGGTTTTAGAAAAAGGCATCATGTATATATGGTGAAAAATAATCAAGTCTAGCAAGGTCGTGGGTCTTGAACCCCTGACTAAATGGAGATAAGGGTTTCACACCCACCACTACCCTATACGATTTCCTGGTTAATGTATAATTATTTTCATTAAATAAATAATTTTCATGAATTAGTAGTGTTAATTTTTATGTTTTAAGATTAATGAACGTTGATTTTTAAGAGAAATATAGTTAGAAGTTTTTATTATTTTATGGGACCTATGATCTGTTAAAAGTTTATTTTAGTGATTTAGTATCAAATTTATTTTTTTTAAATTCATTCCTCGAGGTAATTGATTGATAAAAGTATCAAGAATGTGTGAAATTTTGTTTATATAAATATTTCTAGAATTACCCAATGTCTTTGAAGGTGATTATAAATAATGTTGTCCTAATAACTTAAATTTTGATGAACTTATGGACTTTAAATCATTACTGATTTATGACTTGGAGACCCTCAACGTTTCATTTATGATTCACTAGTTTTTTATTGATGAGCTCAATGAATTTGTATAAATATTTACACATTTCCACCATGTCCAATCTCCACTCCCAACCCATGTTCTCTTATGTGGAAACCCTGTTATATGATACTTTGGGTAAAATTTATAGTTCCAATTTCTCTTTATTAAGGAATGTTTTAGTATTCATTTTTATGATGTAGGTTCCTAGGATTGAAACATTCAAGTATTAAAAATCATATAACCCAAAATAACTTCATAAGATAAATTTATTTTAAGGGGGTAGAATGTAACACCCTGAGATTTTGATAATTATTATTTTTCTAATTAATTTATTATTTTTGTTGTTTTTCGTTTCACAAAATACTGGATATAGTTATACATATTAAATAACTATGTTTGTATTATGTTGTACTCAATTCCAAGTAATCATGAACTACATGAAACATAAATTTTAGCTTTCACCATAATGAACACCAAGTATAGCATTCATTACACACAATAAAAACATTCCTTGATGGATTACATAACACCCAAGACCATGTTTTACCAAGCAATAATATATTATAAAAGACCCATAAATCCCGTGGAATTTTTTTTCTTAAATACATGAGAATATTACGAGCCCGCAGTTTCTGGCGGATCTTGATTATGAGGCCCGGTGTGCCCGGAATCGATTTCTGAAGATTTTCTCAGGAACATTCAGTAAACGTACGTGAATGATTTTATATCTTTTGAACCAGTGCTCGGAATTGAAATCTGAGGGTATCGTTGATCTCGCAGTGCCGATATTCACTTAAGGAGACCTTTACTGCAGTTGCATTTTATCAAGGAAGGAAGTTAAATTTTTGGCAATTTTTAATAAATTAATTAAAAATTATGTGTGACATAATTTTATTTGATTGGTGGTTAAAACCCCCAAGTGGAGGTTAGAGGTGGGGCCCACCACACCCCAACCTCCATTGGGAGTATATAACTAGGTGGGGCCCACTTAGGTTTGAAACCCCTTTAACCCCCATGTAACTCTCATTTAGTTGAGGAGAGTCTCTTAATCTTCCAACTCTCCCAATTTAATGTTGGAACTCTCCACATCCCTTGTTTGAATTTTGAATTCATTCCTCCGCATTTAATTAAATGTGTTGTCACAATTAATAAAGGGAATCTCTTGAGTTGTTGTGCCATAAAAATAATAGAGAACCATCTCTATTATTTTGGGCTTAACTTTCTTTGAAGAACTCTTGGAAGAACACCATTCTATTCCAACAAAGAACACATCTCATCTCCGAAGAACAAAGTGCTTCAAATTCATCCTTCTTCGCCCAGAGAAAGGAAGGGAAGCACCGCTGCCCACGAAGTACATAGAGGGCATCGACTGGACTCGTTTTCACCGAGATCTACCTCCAATGGCGTTGACGGAACAACGTCCATCTTCCGCGACGTTCGTCTTCCACAATTCGACAACATTCAACGACAAAATACAAGGTAAGGGGGTTTGGGATTATTTTTTACGCATGAATTATACCCACCTAACTTGAGGTTTATTTTTGGATTAATCATGGCAAAATTTTTATCACATAACGTGGAGGGTGCGGGCCGAACAAACACAGCTCGACATCCCTGCGTTCAATCTTGTTTGGTTGACTTCAGAGGAGGAGATGAAATGGCGTCGTGCCATCACACCGCGCTGAAGAAGAACTATGGCGGACGAAATAGGAACCGTGACCGGGAGGGCCGCGGTAAATGAAGAAGCACGGTGCCATTGCGCCGTGTGGTGGAGCCAAAGTCCGCGGCCAGGTAGGGCTGCAACGGTGGTGGTGCAGCGCCATCGCGCCGCACGAAGGGCAGCAGGACCGCGACATCGTCGCGCCACAGTGGAGGTACAGAGGGGGCCGGCCGAGCTGGCCGCCATGGAGCCGGACCATGGGATGATCGGCCGGCCGACTGGCCCGTTGGAGAACCTCGTCGCCCGCAGGCACCACATGGAGGAGGACGCGGCTCGAGTCTGCGGACCGCTCGAATGGGAAAACCATCCAGTCGCGTGCCGGTTGGGCTGGAGAACCGCAGTGCCCGCAGGCGCCATGTGGGAAGAATCGCGGCCCACAGCGCGGTCTGCATGCGTCGAGCCGGACCGGCCATGGTAGAGGAGGAGGTGGCACCATATAGCGCCGCCGGGTGAACCGGACTGGCCCGCAGTGTGGGCCCGGTCCGTGATTGGGTCGCGCCCCACCGGGCCGGGTCGACCCCCAGCCGGGTCGGGCCGACCTGCTAGCCCACTCGGCTTGACGGGTCGGGCCCTTCTTTGCATAAATGCAAATAACCCCTAGACCACACATCTGATTGATGTTCCGTGTGGGAGATTGGGACCCTCGCGACAAGGTATTACTTTTGGGTTACTCTAAGTGAGTTTTGGAAAAATTTGAAAAACAAGCGGGTTTGGATCGAACATAAATCCAACCGGGCCCTTAGAATGGAAATGCTAATTACTCTCAGACCAGGTGTCTGATTGACACATTGTCTGTCGTGTTGGGTTCCTTTTGATGAGAAGGAACTACAAGATACGTCAACTCAGATCATTGTGATATTTTATGTATCAATGTTTGGCTCGATGTGCGGACCCTCCTAGAATCAAGCGTGTTGTGTGCGGGAACCCTAGGGCTGGCTACGATACTATTGTACTAGAATCCTATGTTGGTTCGACAACGATGTCTACTATACCAAAACTCTATGTGGGTTAGAATACGATGATTTTTGTACCAAAAACCTTCATGGGATTGACAGTGATGACTACTATACTGGGATCCTCCGTGTGTCCAACAGTTCTGACTTCTCTTCCTGTATCCTGTGTGGGTCCGACAGCTTAGCTGGTCCTGTGTCCTGTGGGGGTCTGATAGCTTAGTTGAATCAGTGACTACATCTAGTCATCTCTATCACTTTTGAATAGTTGGTCCTGTTTCCTGTCTGGGTCAGACAGCTTAGCTGGTCCTATATCCTGTGTGGGTCCAATAGCTTAGATGAATCAGTGACTACATTTGATCATCTCTATCACTCTTGAATAGCTGGTCATGTATCTTGTATGGGTATGAAAGCTTAGATGGTCCTTTATCCTATGTGTTTTCAATAGCTTAGATGAATCAGTGGCTACATCTGATCATCTTTATCACTCTACAAAATATTTATACCTGTGTGAGTTGAGTCTTGAATTTCAGTCGTTATCATCATGGTGATTGATTGTACTTCCTTTGTGGACAGGGTTGTGCTTGGGCTCGAGAGTTAATGTCGAACTGTGATTGGTAACATAGGTATATGTATGATAATATACCTATCTATGGTTGGTTGATAATTCATGATTGTATCTATCTTCTGTGGTTTATCATTAGTGGATTCTGGGAGACCTTCGGGGGTCACGGGGTCCCCTACTGAGTATTGTTACTCTCACCCCTACATGGGATTCACCCGCACCTTGTTGTGTTCTATGAAGATGACGGACAGTAGTGATCGTGGATGTGGGTGATTGATGGGAGGCTTCTCAGAGCTGGACTTGATAGGAAGTACCTCAAGGATGATTTGTTCGAGTTCTGTACCTACCCTATACGTAGGATTCCCCAGTGGACGATCGAGGAGCTGTTTTTCCCTTATACTTGTACATGTTCTTTTTGTTCAGTTGGGTTTGTATAGTGGCCCATTTACCTTCAGCACTACCTTTGTATTCAGTTTTACTTTGTGGTTTTCTTCCAGTTGTGTACTCTGTTTGTGTGTGATTTCATTTTAAAAAGGAAATTCCTTCCCATCTTAGCGATTTATGCATTGGGTACTAGTCTCCAGCCCCTGGCCTATGGAAGGTGGTCTTGGGGTAGTCATGGAACGGGTCCTGAGGATGGGTCATGAAAAAATGGTATCAGAGGAGTCTGTTCTACTGCAAAACATAAGACTCTGATCTGTCGTACTGTGAATAAATATTTTTAAGAGTATTGAGTGTGGTTTTCAGTCCAGGGAGTCCAGTGTTTGTGCGGCGACCGATGTATCCATACACCAAGACCCTGACTTCTGATTTCCGACATAGTGCACGAAAACACTGATTGTGAGAGTGTTTTCAAGAGTCTTCTTTGTGAAATATTTGATTCATCTCACCATATATAATTTATTTACCGTGGAGCACCTGTTCTTTATCCGGATTCCGCTGCGTAGACATCCAACTAAGGTTTTCGATAGAGTACACAATGATGGCCCACCGAGCGACGAGGCTCTGGTTTAGGGCGCTCATACTATGTTGGCACCTTCGAGTGGTGTACCAGCAGCACCACCACCCGTTGGGTAGCATATTACACTAGCCACATTGTAGGATGGTACATGCCGACTGAGCTCGTTCACGAGTTCCAGTGCTTGAGGCCTTTGAGGTTTCAAGGCGAGACAGATTCCCAGGCAGTAGAGGACTGGATGGAAGTGATTACTGGAGTTTTCCTCCAAGTTGAGACACTAGTAGAGAAGATTTTAATCTTACCTAATAATATTTTCTAGTGAGTGAACATGAGGATGGTCCTCATAGTGATGAGGTATCGGTACTTGGACCATTTTTTAAGATGGTACCTTCAGGCAGTGTGTTAACTATATCACTACCTGTTGGTCAACATACACTACTAGAGGTACTAGTAGAGGAAACTTGTAGTCTTAGTTCCATACATGTGTTTCAGCACCATATATCCCTCATGTTCCGAGGCAATCCAGACCCACAGGTGGCTGAGGACTAGCTTGAGGAGGTGGTTGAGAGTTTTCTAGAGCTTATACAGCTTCGGCAGAATGACGTGTCGGTAGCTGAGTATTCATTGAGGCATACCAATCTTTACTGGTACTCGATGAAAATGATATGATCAGTGCTTTAGTGCTCAGACCTCTTAATGAGGTGTGTTTAAGGATATCTGATCCAGCACGTTTTCCACTATGCATTCCTACTGATCTTAGGGTGATGGAGAGAACCATTGTGGTTGACATTTCATTGGATAATGGAATACATCCGATAAATATTAGCAGATGGAAAGCATGAAACTAGCTCCAGTCTTTGATACATGGGCATGTGAGACATTTCGGGAAGATGAAGTGTTAAGGATAGATGAATCTTCAGGGCATCGGATGTGGAAGTAGAGCCAGGGGAGAAGAATTTGGTTGTGAAAATTTTGACATGTTACAACCACCCTCCTTTGTAGGTCCCGCTAGGCTCAGGGAGTTGGAGGGCTAGGGAATAGAGTAGTTGCATGCAGTCAAGGAGTGTGACCCAATGACTCTAAGAATGAAATGAGGTACGATATGTGTCTACTATTAGCTGCTGTATAAATAGACAAAGGTTCCAATCATTCCTTCCTTACATTAATCTTGTCCCAAACCTAGAGTTTTAGGTTAAACCGTTGACTTGACCCTCTCGATTGGAGATACCTTTGGGAGGGCACTCAATAATCACACTTACGCCGATGATGTGATCTGACCATTGAGGCTAGATTTTCGGTTGGATCCTATTGGTTGCAGCGTCGAGGCCTTACGACGTTACTTTGGGTATGGACTGGGCAACCACAGTTCATACACAGATTGACTGTATTAGGGAAAAGGGTTGTGTTTTATCTACAATGTTGGGATGGGGTTTTCCTTGGTCAGATAAATGGAGAACCCAGGTAGTACAAGATGGAATCATGCATAAGAGGGTGATGTAAATCACTCATGATTCGACCAGACTTACCTTTGTGCCATACTTATCTAGAGTTGCAGCACCACTATCATCTTTGGAGAAGAAGGGGAAACCTTCTATGTGGTCAGAGGGATACCAGAAGAGCTTACAGGAGCTGAGGCAGAGGTTAACTAGTGCCCCCATCTTGAGGCTACCAGAGGAGGGTGTTGGGTGCGTAATTTACTATGATGCATCAGGGACTAGACTCGGGTGTATCCTGATGTAGGAGCAAGTAGTGATCGTGTATGGTTCTCGGCAGTTTAGACAGCACGAGCAGAATTACAATATCCATGACCTGGAGTTAGCAGCAGTTGTCTTCTCCTTGAAGATGTAGCGGAACTAACTTATGGGCGAATTCTTTAGAGTCTACTCTAACCACCAGAGTATCAGGTACATCTTCTCACAGAAGGACCAAAACTTGAGACCATAGCTATGGCTCGAGTTCCTTCAGAAAAATGACTTTGAGATAGTCTATAGTCCTGGGAAGGGGAATGTTGTAGCAGATGCTCTCAGAAAGAGATCAGGAATTCAGCTTCTAGGAGAGGTGACATAGAATCTGGCCGCATTGCAGATATCCTTTGTGGATAGAGATGGAGGAACCTTTCTGCAGTCTCTCACAGTCACTCCTCCACTTCTTCAGAGAGTGATGGAGGAACATCATGGGGATGTTGACTGTGAGACACGGCGTGCTCAGATATCCTCAGGGTAGACACCTGATGGATTATCCTAAGGTGGGGAGGATGTCATTCTCTTTAGGGGATGGACCATGGTACCACTTCCACGTCAGGAGGGAGTGTTGAGTGAGTTCCATACATTCCCTTTAGTGGTATATCCTGGAGTAGAGAAGATGTATTAGGAGCTCCGACGATAGTACTGGAGGCCAAATACGAAGAAGACAGTAGAAGAGTTTGTTCATGATGCCTCACTTTTCAGCAAGTGAAGGAAGGGCACCAGGTTCCTGCAGTCTTGGTTCCACCCTTTAAGGTCCCAAAGTGGATGAGGGATGAGATATCCATGGACATTGTGATGGGTCTTCCACGTACGTCCAGGGGACATGACTCTATTTGGGTGATCGTCGACCGACTCACCAAGACGGCCCACTTCCTACAGACCAGAGATGGTACGGGATACCACCAAGAATGTGAAGATCATCCAGGAAAAGATGACGACTACACAGAGGAGACAGAAGTCATATGATGATAGGATACAGAGACCTCTAGAATTCTAGGATGGAGACCACGCCTTTCTATGGGTCTCACCTCGACGAGGTCTACGGATATTTGGCCGAGGCGACAATTTATCTCTGCGATTAATTGGACCCTTCTAGGTCCTCAGTAGGGTAGGCGAGGTGGATTACCGCTTGGCTCTTCCACCTCAGTTGCACCGGGTGCATGATGTCTTCCACCTATCTCATTTGAGGAGATACGTGCATGACCCATCCAACATCATCGACCACAGGGAGCTGGACATCAATGATGGGGAACTATTCATGAAGGTTCTAGTGGATATTGAGGATCAAATGAAACGTGTCCTGCTTGGATGGTCAATTCCTCTGCTGTGAATTCTCTGGCAGCACAGGAACCTCCCGGAGAGCACATGGGAGCGGGAGGCTCAGATGCGTGCTCAGTACCCTAATTTAATCCCCTTGTGTGTGTTGTAGCTTATGAGGACGTAAAGCCATGAGGTGGGGATAATTTAAAGACTCATAAATCCTGTGGAAAAGTTTTTCGTAAATAAATGATAATTTTACGAGTCCGCAGTTTCTGATGGTGATTGATTTCGAGGCCCGGTGTGCCCGAAATCAATTTATGAAGTTCTTCTCAGGTACGTTCAGTAAATGTACGTGCATGATTTTATATCTTTTGAACCGGTGCTCAGAATTGAAATCTGAGGGCACCGCTGAACTCGTAGCGCCGATATTTGCATAAGGAGACCATTACAACAGTTTCATTTTATCATGTTTGGAAGTTAATTTTTGGGGATTTTGAATAAATTAAATAAAAATTATGTGTGACATAATTTTATTTGATTGGTGATTAAAACCACCAACTGGAGGTTAGAGGTGGGGACCACCACACCCTAACCTCCCTTGGGAGGATATAACTAGGTGGGACCCACTTATGTTTGAACCCCCTTTAACCCCCATGTAACTCTTATTTAATTGAGGAGAGTCTCATAAACTTCCAACTCTCCCAATTTAATTTTGAAACACTCCACCTCCGTTGTTTGAATTTTTAATTCATTCTACCGCATTTAATCAAATGTGTTGTCATAGTTAATGAAGGAAAACACTTGACTTGTTGTGCTATAAAAATAATAGAGAACTATCTCTATTATTATTTGATAAACATTCTTTGGAGAAATTTTGGAAGAACACCATTCTATTCCAACGAAGAACACCTCTCAACTTCGAAGAAAAAAGAGAATCATGTTCTTCCTTATTCTCTTGGAGCAAGGAAGGGAAGAACCGCCGCCCACAAAGTACACAGAGGGCGTCAAATTTACTTGTCTTCACCAAGCTCTACCTCCTCCGACGTTGACGGAATGGTGTCCATTTTCCATGACGTTCGGCTTCCGTGATTCGACAACATTGAACGACAAAATTCGAGGTAGGGGAAGTTTGGAATATTTTTTACGCATGAATTATAACCTCTTACTTCGATGTTAATTTTTCGATTAACCGTGGCCAAGTTGTTATCACCTAACGTGGAGGGTGTGGTCCGAACAAACACGGCCAAACATCCATCCATTGAATCTTGTTTGGTTGACGTCAAAGGTGGAGCCGAAAGGGGGCGGTGCCATCACACCGCGCTGGAGAAGAACCACGGTGGATGAAAGAGGAACCGTGGCCGGGAGGGCCGCCGTAGATGATGAAGCGCGGTCTCGTTGGGCCTTGTAGTGCAGCCGAAGGCCGCGTCTAGGTCGGGCTGTGGTGGGGGAGGCGTGGAGCCGTCACGCTGCGCAGAGGGTAGAGGGACCGCGGCCCCGTCACGCCGCGATGGAGGTGTGGATTTGGCTGGCCGAGCCGACCACAATGGAGCTGGACCGCGGGACGACCGACCAGCCCAATAGAGAACTGTCGTGCCCGTAGGCGTCGCGTGGAGGAGGACGCAGCCCGCGTCCGCGGGCCGGTCAGTTGGGAAAACCGGCCAGCTGTGTTTCGACCAGGCTGGAGAACTGCGGCGCCCACAGGGGCCGCATAGGATGAACCACGACCCACAGTGCGGGCCGCGTGCGACGGCCCGAACCGGCCGGCTACGGCCGGTCGGGGCACATGAGGAGTCGATGCTGCTTGGCGCCGCCAGGTGATCTGGACTGGCCCTCAGCACGGGTCGGGTCCTCATGTGGGCCATGCCCCATTGGGCCGGGCCGACCCCCAGCAAGTTCGGACCCGCCGATCCAGGTCGGGCGAACCCGCCAGCCCACTGTGCGTGATGGGTCGGGCTCGTCTTCGCTTAAATGCGAATAATTTCTAGACCGTGCGTCCGATTGATGCGCCATCTGCGGAACTGGGACCATCGCAATGAGGGGGTCCTTTTGGAATACTCTATGTGAGTTTTGGACAAATTTTTAAAATTTCCGGGTTTGGATCGAGCGTAAATCTTACTGGGCCCCTAAAACGGAAATGCAAATAACTCTCAGACCGGGCGTCCGATTGACTCACCGTCTGTCGCGTTGGGTTTATTTTTATGAGAAGGAACTACAGGATACATAAAAATAGAACATAGTGATATTTTATGTATCGACACTTGGCTCGAGGAGCGGATCCTCCTGGAATCGAGCGTGCTGGGTGCGGGAACCCTAAGGCAGGCTGCGACGATAATGTACCGAAATTCTCTGTGGGTTCGACAGATATGATTTCTGTACTGTAATACTCTGTGGGCTCGACAATGATGACTTCTATACTGGAATACTTAATGGGACCAACAGTGATGACTACTGTACCAGGATCCTCCGTGGGTCCGATAGTTCTAACATCTGTTCTTGTATCCTATGTGGGCCCGACAGTATAGCTGGTCATGTATCCTGTGTGGGTCTGAAAGCTTGGTTAGTCCTGTATCCTGTTTGGGTCTGACAGCTTAGATGAATCAGTGACTAAATCTGATCATCTCTATCACTCTTGAATAGCTGATCCTGTATCCTGTGTGGGTCCGAGAGCTTAGCTGGTCCTGTATCTTATATGGGTCTCACAACTTCGATGAATCAGTGACTACATCTGATCATCTCTATCACTCTTGAATAGCTGGTCATGTATCTTGTGTAGGTCTGACAGCTTAGATGGTCCTATATCATGTGTGGGTCCGACATCTTAGATTAATCAGTGACTAAAGCCGATCATCTCTATCACTCAACAAAAAATATATACCTATGTGACCCGAGTCCTGACATTCAGTCGTTATCATCATGGTGATTTACTTTACTTCCTTTGTGTATTGGGTTGTGCTTGGGCTCAAGAGTTAGAGATGAACTATGATTGGTAACTTAGGTATATGTATGGCCTTATACCTAATTATGTTTGGTTGATACTTCGTGATTGTATCTTTCTTCTGTGGTTTATCCTTAGTGGATTCTGGGAGACCTTCTGGGGTCTCGGGGTCCCCTGATGTGTATTGTTATACTCACACCTCCGTGGGCTTCACCTGCACCTTGTTGTGTTCTGTGAAGATGACAAACAACAGTGATCGAGGCTGAGGGTGACGGATAGGAGGCTGCTCGGAGATGGACTAGACAGGATGTACCTTAGGGATGAGTTGTTCACGTTATGTACCTACCATTCAGGTAGGATTCCCTGGTTGACGATCCAGGAACTGTTTTTTCCTTTTACATGTACTTGTTCTTGTTGTTCAGTTGGGTTTGTATACTGGCCCATTTACATTCAACACAACTTTCGTATTCCATTTTACTTAGTGTTTTACTTCCAGTTGTGTACTCTATTTTAGTGTGATTGTTTTATAAAGGCAATGCCTTCCTAGCTTAGGGATTTACGCCTTTGGTGCTAGTCTCCAGCTCTGGCATATGGAAGGTGGGCTTGGGGTAGTCATGACACGGGTCCCATGGATGAGTCGTGACCATATTATTAGAATATATATGTATATAATAGTATATATCCTAGACTATTAAATTAGATTTTATGAGAATTATTATCTAACATATATAAATATATGGTTTTCAATGAAATATGAAATGGAATAATTAGTTACAAATTATTTACAAATGATGATATGAACCAAATTGATTATAAAGGGAGTATTTGTATAGATAACAATTATTAATCTCACAACGTTGTTTTAATATTAATAAATGAAATTATGTAAAATTAATAGGTGATATTACGTTAATATTTTTTTATATATTAAATCAAATATTTTTCATATTCATTTACTATATTTTATAAGCATAACATAAGAATAGAACCTATTTAACACATAAAACCCAATATTTTTGTTATTAAGGTAGTTTTACAGGCTTTTAATGGAGAAATTTTTTTAAATATAATGTTTTGAACTTTCATATAATTAAGATATAAAAATAAAATTAATATTTGAAATAGAAACATAAAAATATGTTGGGATAAATTTTTTTTATTTTATGTAAGGTTTCATATTTTTAATGAATTGTTAAAAATAATGTATTTTATTTCAAAACTACTTTTTCATCTAAGTTATTTATAAATTTAAATTATATTTTAGTTTTGTTTAAATGTTTAATTATTTAATATATTTATTAATAAATACAATTTTGGTCATTGGAATCAATTTCATTATGAAATGGACTATAAAAACATTGAAAACATTTGAACATTGTTACTTTAAAACCCCAAATTTTCAGCCTAACTACATGATTATCTTTAAATTAATTTATTCCTCAAATGTGATTGGAATTAGAAAAAATATATTTTATATTTGGAATAATAAAAATATAAAATGTATAAAAAGGCCAAATTTGTTTTTTACCTAAAATAATTATGATGTAATGAAAAATTATTTACAACGATTATGGTTAAATTAAGCTTAACTATGGTCTGGACCTTAAATTTAAGACAAAAAATGACCTACACGCTTTCCCTAAATCTAGTTTCTAGACATATTTCGATAAAATCCTCCATGGTCTCTATTTTTAACCATTGTTGAACCACAGTTAATAAAAAAACCTTTGAGGGGTTCCTTTCCTTTAATATAATTCAAAATAATCCACCCCTCCTCCATTATAAAAGGCCTCCTTCACCTCCACTCCCTTACTCTTCTCGATCCCCTTAGGATCGGAAAAAATCTACAAAATCAGATCCCCATGTTGCCACCCTTATACCTTTAACCGTTACCATGGTCCAAAATAAATCCATGTAATCCTTTTTTATCAAATCAAAAGCAGTTACCCGATTAAGAGGTAACACACTCCCTCAAATTCCTTTCTTTTTATTTTATTTTTCCACTCCTTCAAACCATCTAAATCAATGAAAATATAACAGAACCATTAAACTCAATATATTAGGTTGTTTTAATGTTAATATTTATAACTTCAATTACACACACAACCATATTATGGGTAACAAACATAATGTTTACGTTTAAGAAGACTATCGCCTCACTAAATGATGATTGAGAAATTATCTTTTATCACCTCTCATGGTGTCCACAATGATGGAAAATTTATTTATATATGTTATATATTTTATATATTATGTCTTTAATCTTCTATAATTATTTTACAATACACATATTTATTCTTTAATTTTTGTGTTAATATAATAATTTTGTTTGAGGAAGTGTGGACTACCTTCCCCTCAATGCGTTGTGATTTGTTCATAAAGTATATGAAATGTATTTAGGATGAGTTTAGTGAAATTATATGATATATATTTATGTTATAAAATAATTTTATTTTAATATATATATATATATATATTTGTGTGTGTGTGTGTGTTTTAATATCTTTCCTTCAACTCGACAATTAAATAGAATTAGCATTCATGCGTACGTACTGCTTACCATCTCTATGAATAGTGTATTTCATTTGATACATTAATATTATATGGATTATTATAATACAAATATAGTAGATATAAATTATATTTATATCATGGTTAACATTTTGAAATCATTATATAATTATATGTACCGCTGATATAACAAATTAAGAAACATACAAAAACAAAATGATTTTTTTCTAAAGTAAAAAATTAACATAGGAAGGTTAACAAGTGAGTAATATAAGGTCAATATCAAACCATATATGATTTAAGATATAATAATATGGTTCTTTAATATATTTATAATAAAATTATATTTATTATATAGGTGGTTTGAATGAGTACAATGAGAGTTAAGACACAATGTAAGGGGGTTTCATCTCACTTTTTATTTCCGTGAGATACATGACATGTTCACGACTATTTCATTTTATATTAAGTATATACTTACCATGATTTTATTATATTTATATTACACAGATATTTATATGTATTTACACGTCCATTTTATGACCCTTCTTTCATGGGTTTTAATATTCAAAAGATTCCAAATCGGTAAAATAGTTTTCTCACTATTTGCCTTCGTTGAGACACATGTTGTGTTATTAACAAAGATTATTTTTTGAGGTGTATATACTTAAATTTTACATGTTATATTATGAATATAAAAATTCTCATGATATTTTATGATTAATTTAATTTTCATTCCTTAAATGGAGAGTATGATCCCATGTAACAAAGTGGTGAGAGTTTCTTGAAACAATCTCATCATTTTTTTAGATTTCTAATGATTATGTGTCGTTGATGAAATATTATAACCTATATACCAATAATTATAATTATTTTCATTATAATATGGTTATTAAAGATATCCTGATGTGGTATAATCTTTTTACACTCATTGGAACTTACGATAATGTTTTTTATGTAAAATTTTACAGTCTCTTTATCTTCTGTCAGAAATCCATTATATTCAAGAACCATGTTTTCGAAAATGTTTTCAGAAATGTTTTAAATGGATAAATGACGTAAATAATCAATGAAAATTATTTTAAAAAGGTTTAATTGTATTCAAATCATCATTTATAATTTTTCTGAGCAATTTTAGAGAAAACTGGTTTCCAAATGTTTTACGTTATAAAAATCATTTTTTATACACAAAAGGATATTTTCCTTAAGATATGTTTTTAAATGATATTTCAAAATTAATTCCCATATAATATAACATCAATTAGTGTTAATAATGAATTTATAGGTAAATTATTCATTATTAAAATTCATTCTGTTTCTCTAAATCGATTATGTTTTGATGACAAGGTGTTTATGAGACCTATTTCTCTATCATGGGTTATATGCTTTTAAAACCTACTTCTTTCCATGGGTTATGTTTATAAGGATATAATTATAAAACATGTATATTTTTCCATATTTTATTATATGATAATTTTTTTATGACCCCCATTTCATTTTTTGGGTTATGATATGATATTGTTTTACTGATCCTATGGCACATGTATGTAAGATCTCATTATGTGATGGATGTGACCTATAACTCCCTATAATGCCTTGGGTAAAGATTTATATCTCATCAGATAAACTGAGATGGTCTTGGGAGTGAGCCCTGAATACTATGATGGACATGGGAGTAAACCATGACTAACAATATGGTATGAGGGGTGAACTTAGGCTACTAAGATGGCCATGGGAGTAAACCATGACTACCAAGATGGTATCCAAAGTGAACTAATACTACTAACATAATCTTGGAAGTAATGCCTTGGATAATATAGAAATCATTATATGCTTATAGATTTTCCATAATTCCATGTTTTATTCCTACATTATTTTTTCATGGATTATGTCTTATTTCCTTATTATTCATCTCTTATAAATTTCGAATATTTATGCCACGATTCAGGATTATGATCATTGAAATGCATGGAATGATCTCTTATTTTTAATGATCATATTATTATACCCAATGTTCATGTTTCTACTTACATTTATCCCTTTTTTCCCTTACTGAACTACTAAGCTCACCCATTTTTATGTTTCCTTCCCTAGGTCATGAAGATATGAATTGTGTTTAATGTGTCTATGAAGGGTGATAGTCATGGATAAACTAGTGGGAGATAATAAAGCTCACTTATATACTGGTGTTTATGTTTCCATGTTTCCAAATGAACTATATTATTATTGTCTTTGAGAGAATGTTTGTATAATGTTTTAACTATTCCTCCCAAGTGATGTGATGTCTATGTAGGTAAAGATCGGGTTGTTATAGTTTTAACCATGGAAATAGGTATGTAGCTACAGTTTGAACCATGGTTATAGCTTCTACAAATTCCACATATATCCATGGTTTGTATCCATGGAAATATGCCAATATCCATAGTTCAAATATTTTATATTACACTACATCCACATCTAAAAACTATGGTTATTTCTTATACCATAAAAACAAATAAATATAGTTTTTAACCCTAGAAACAAGATAATAGGCATGGTTCTAATTGTTGTAAAATTTCTACATCCATGATTTTTAGCAGTGGATTTATCATTTTTCCTGAAAAATTATATCCAAAGTTACAACCATGATCATATAACTTTTACCATGGTTTAAACCATGGCTATTGGCCAACTTCCATAGTTAAAAAACATGGATATATCCTACTAATTATTCAAAACACATAAAACTATTCAACCATCTAGAACTTATACCATCCCCAGCTGCTACATCTCAATAGACATATCCTCCACCCGAAACCTCATTCATTAAATTTTTAAAAACAAAAAGTGTTTTATATAGTGAGTGAGAACATATTATTTAGTAAAAACTACAAATACCTCTATTAACACAAGGAGTTAGTATGTTAATATATAAAAAATAGTGTAATGAGAAAATGGGTAAATTTCATTTAGGTCCAATTATTCCATACCAAGGAATATCATAACTCAACCCACTATGAGCCACCTATAGGTGGATATTTTCATAGATCAAACCTAGAACAACATGGTTAGTGATATACATATCATACATTAATAGAAACACAACATATTACATCATTTATTTCCAATGAAAGCTGTTGTTGTTATTTTATTTCACCTTTATAACATGTGAAATAAATATGGAAATACAAATCCATTCTATATATTAATGATCATAATTTCTACAAACTAATACAAATAATTAAGCATTAACATGATCTTAATATCACATATTTCTTTTCAAGGTCAATTACACAACCATTAACCAATTAATCTTTCTATATATGAATTTATGGATTCATTTGAAGCTTCATTACATATAAATTTATCATGTAAATCACACCTTAACAAACCTAGTTAAGGTAAATCAACACAAATTCTGGTTTAGCATACATTATACATTCATTACCACTTAAAATAAATACCATATTACTCATAACATTTTTCCTATAATTTATTACACCATTTAAATCATACCAATATTACTCTTTAGTAAGATCAAACATATGTACAACAGCCCAATCTGTCTATATGGGTTCTATAAGTTTATTCGCCAATTTATGCTCTTAAAATACCATTCTTATATTTTTATAGTCCACTGAAGGTTGCCTAAGAGTGAATATAAATCCTTAAAGAATGATTTTGATTCACCAGAGTAGGAATAGAATACTTATCCCACTTAAAAACTAATTTCCACAAGCATAAATGACATTTTTTGAAATAAATTTACCCTTAAACAACCATGGAATGTTTAACTTATTAGGAGGACAAAATTAAACTTATAATTCCATCATATAAAATTAAAAAGCACAAATTTCCTCCTAATATACCAATATTACCATTCTTTTTTAATTTTTAAGAATTATTTACCAATCTAAAATAACCACATTATTAGAGATTTATCTTATGAATTTCATATTCACCTTTCCCTAACATGTTCATTAGATTAAACAGGTCAAAACTTATTTCAAAAAACATATCACCAATTTAGGGTCATAATCATTATTCAAAAATCACCAAAAACATATTTATCACCACTAAGACTAATTAGAAATCAAAGAAACACATAGAGGCAATTTAAATCAACATATTGTCCATAATTCATATATGAACACATACCAAGGAAATGAAAAAGTGATAGGTCGTCTAACATAAAGTGGACAATGAATCTTGTTATGGTACAAACCCATAACTTCTCTATGAGAATAAGGATTAATAAATATAATTAACCAGGTGAAATTAAAATAGAGTATTAAATATGAAATGGTAAACACGCCCATAATTTGAAAAGATGTTGGAACAAAAGTGTTGAAAGAAAATTACTCAAGCGATAAGTTTACAAAATTTGTTTTCTAGTGATCACTGCTTGAATTTTTATTTACCAAAAAATTTCATGTAACCTAATTATTTGATGTGAGTGGTTTTATCACAAACAACAATTTAATTAAATTCTTATTTACATAATAATGCACCATAGTGGCACACCCTAGGGTCGATCACAAGAAGGCTGCTAACACGCACAATGTTCCTATTATCACTATTACAAAATAAATAATATAAAAATATAATACTTATATAAATAGGGGAAAATTTCAAATGCATAAAATATAAATATAATATATAATAATTCAATTAAATAAAAAATGAAGTAAGAATAATGAATGTAATCAGTTGTTCTTAGGAGATCATGGTGGTTGAAATCGTTGTTTAAAAAGAATATCAATATTCAACTCAATGAGGTGATCAAGACCTATCACACCTCACCTTATATTTTGGATTTTCTTCACACCATATTGAGACCTCTTCATATAGGGTAATTCCTTTCCTAATGTCAGCTAGGAGACCACTTTTCTGACCATCACTACTAATTCCATGCTCCACCGTTTGCACGGCACAAATAGTGATGGGAAGGAAAATTAATAAACGAGAAGAATAAATTGGTGGTAGGGAAAATGGGGTGACCACTCACCTTAATCAATTTAACCACCAACAAAATTTCCATAATTGAATAAAGAGATAATAAATTAAACTACATAAAACTCAATAAAATCACCATTCCCTCCCTCAAACAATCACCGAGGTTAGTTCCCCATTTTTAGTAGAGTTGGGAAGGGAATAACGGTGGGAGAATACATAAAATAAAATAAATGGAAGAAAGGAGGTATGAAGATGAAATATAAACTAATATATATTAAAAAAAATAACTATAACAACAACATTACTCATCCTTTCCCCCTGAAAATGGCTATCCTTGTAAAAAGTGATTAGGTACAAATTTATAAAGAAATGGGTGAAGAAATATCTCTCAAATTCTATCAGCAAGATGTTCATGACGGTTAGACCCCTTAAATTCCCAAATAGGAAAATTTTACGTTCTTTAAATTTGTTTCATATCTAAATATGCATCCCTCCAAAAAATTATAGCCTAAGTTGTCCACATATGAAAGGGTTATGTTGGTTTGGGGCATCACATTTAATCTATCTAGTTTACTCTTCATCTTCCACAAATACAACTTCCCATGACATTATGGACTTCAAAGCATATGATTCATACGTGACATCTTCAATTAAAGATGTTACTTAATTATTTATCCATATCCTTGTTGATGTTCAGCCCGAACGGAGCAGTATAAATCGAGATACAAGCTCAGCTTTAAAACATTTGAAATCTGCGCACAGTTTACAAGGCCCGGATTGTGATATTATTTTGGGCCTCCAAATGATTGATTGAGCTGAGCCTCCAGAATTATAAAACTCGTCCCATGATGTAATTAAACCAAAAAAAATGATTTTTATAGTTTAGTTTCATTTATAAATTGTTATGTCTGAAATACATAATAAATTAAAAAAGATAAATCCCAACATTAATACATTTTTGCATTTGATCATATAATACTACTAAAACCTAAAATGGGAAAATTTCCCATAAAATCACACTATGGTAGGTTTTAAAACATTTAAATATAGTATAAAATATTTGAAAATTATAGCTTCATCACACCCCCACACTTAATCATTGCACTCTTGGGCAATCGTCACATATTCAATTCAAGATTCACACAAAAATCAAAAATGAGAAAACAACAATGATCTCTTCCAAAATGAAATTCCATCATGTATCCTATATGACAAACAATTCCATATAATTTTTCATCCTCTCATTTAAATTTATTCAAGCACATAAATCCATCCATTTCCCAATCACAACCTACCTCACATTGAAATTTGTGTCACTTTTCAATCAAGAGAAATTGAATATGGAGTTATTTTCATACTTGAAAGTGCATGTTTCACCATAGGCTTGTGAAAATTTTCATCCCTCCACAGTATGAAACATAAAAATTAATTCAATCATGAGAAGTTTTTCATGGTGTATTCTATGGCTCAAGGTTGGTAGGAAAATGATTGATAATTTAAGGCTATAAATAGGAGGTTTGAATCTTAAGTACAATGAATGAATAATCAAGTGAAAACATAGAAATTCCTCACTAAATCCCCTAAAAAATGTGAAACACAACACCAAACCCTTTTTGTATGACATGGTAGATGAGGCAAGAAATGATTACAAATAATTATTTCATCCATCTTCTCCCCCCTTTCCCTTTTTGTTCTTTTTTTTGTAAATCTCCAAAATGCAAAACATTATTTTCTTTTTTTATTCATTTTTCACGGAGAATGAAATTAAATTTGAATACAATGAAATAATGAAAATAAATATCTCTTTTTTAGGAGGGTACATTAGTCATAAAAGTAAATACAATGATAAATTTAAGCTCATCTCTTTTTTTCTATTATGTTTATTTTTTTGAAGGAGAATAAGATAAAATAAATAAAGCTCAATGAAATGATTACCCACACCCAATTTGATTGATATAATCCACTACCCAAAATTTTGGCACACACCTCACATAAACCAAAAATGAAAAACATCACAAATAACAAACATGAAGGCCCTTCCCCTACACTCAAACATGAAATATCCACAAAACAAATACCAAGAGTATCGATAGGTAAGGAAAAATCGGCTTGTAATGTGGCTTAAACCTATAAAGAAAATCATGGAATCTAAGGGATAAAGTAGGATATATGTAAAGGTATGTCTCAAGATAAAATATGGCTAGCCAAATAAGTGCCTCAATCAAGTAAAACACATTCCATGAAATACAAATCATTGAATGAAAAATGTCATATGTTCTGGTTCTCACACAAAATCCAAGATTCTCTCAAGAAAGTGTGGGTATTAGAAAGAAAATTTCAAAGTGGTTCAGAATACCTCATTGGACTAGAAAATTATTTGAGTCAATGTTTCATGGGAAGGGATTTCAAAAATTGGTCAAACTCATAAAAATTCTTGAAAATACAATTTAAGGAAAATGTTTTCACATCAATAATCCTTTACAATCCATTTCATTAAAAATAATTTCATCTTATCAACATAAATTAATGTGTGAAAAAATGATCAAAATATTCATTGAAGCTCAAGGATACTAAAAATGAAAAAGAAAATAAATAAATAACATAAAAATAACTAAGTAGTTTGAAACTCCACCCACACCTATATTTCACTACCCCTTAATGGAGATCAACAAAAGAATAATAGGGGATGAAAAATAAATGGAAGAAAAGATACAACATGAATTTATTTTTCAGTGGATACTTTGAGTTAAGCTCATAACAAAAACCACTTTACCTGAAAGGCATGAAATAAAGAATATATGATAGAAATAAATAAAAATAATGAGGAAGGGAAAATAAAGAGAACAATACTTGGTTTGACCCCAAAGTGGGTGCTAGGTTTATTTTTCCCCTAGTCTAGAAGTTGTAGCAGTTTAACCACAATCCGGAGGTGGATAGAGTTTCTTTCTTAGAAACCAGAAAACAAATTTATCCTATATCTATTGTGCCTTCAAAATTCATGGAGGAACCCATGAATTGAGTAAAATAACTCTTCCACCATTTCAATGTGGTACAATTGGAATTATAGGGGAAGGAGGAAGAATGGGTCCTCTTGTTTCACTACAACTACTTATATGGCCTCTTGAACTTCAACATCTAGGGCATGCTCTTGTGATGCTATTTCAAAATATTTATAAGGGAACTCTGAAAATAATTCCACTTGGAAAAGATTAAAACATGAAGAATAAATATAAAAATCATCCATTTTTTGTAGGTCTTCATGAAACACGATATCTTCAGGCAAGGCGACTGGGAACTCTTTTTTTGTAGAGACCTCATTATCTTCTTCCATAAAAAGGGAAAGATATAGAGGAACTAATTATTCTTTGAGAAATAGCTTAGTATCACTTAACTTTTCTTCTTCAACAAAATATACCGATGTTTATCCAAAACAAATTGATTTCCCACAGTTGTATCAGTTGGCATGAAATCTTTAGGAATCTCTTCAATTAATAGCCAAGGAGAGATGATTGCATCATTATGTTGAGTCTTCAAGTCTTCTTTGTGTTCTTAAAATTCAAATGTAGGTAGAACAAAATTTGACTCTTCTCCTTCAGCTTTCTTCTATTGTTGTTATCGTTCAATCCATAAAACATTATCTTCTTCTTCTTCACGCACCAGCGATGCTACCATCTTGATTGCATGTTCAAGGATTTTTAAATTATTTGGAATCATCACGGAATATTCATCCATTTGGATCAAAAAATTAATATCCCTGGTAGAAAATTCAGCACTAGGGAAGCATCTAAAAATCACTAAAATAATCTATGTAGAACAAAAAATAATGATATTCAATGAAGCACTTTTTTTAGTATTATCAAGTTTTTATTATTTTTTTATGAAAACGTTTGTGCAAAAGCAATTGGCATCCACGGAAACGGCGCCAAATTTATGAGAGTGGTTTTTTTTTAAATCACAATTCAATAAAATTCTTATTTACCTAATAATGCACTGTAGTGGAACACCCTAGTTTCGATCACAAGGTGGACACTAAAACACACTATTTTCAAATTGTCACTATTACTAAATAACTAATATATAAATATAATACTAATATAAATGGGGGGATAATCTCAAATGAATATAATAAAAATATAATATATAATAATGCAATGAAATATAGAATTATGTTAGAAGAATGAAAGTAAATAGTTGTTCTTATGAGGTCATGGTGGTTGATATCATTGTTTAAAAAGAATATCAATATTCAACTCAATGTGGTGATCAAGACCAGTCACACCTCACATTCTCATTTTTATTGTCATCAAACCATATAGAGACCTCTACATGTGGGGTAATTCTCTTCCTAAAGCTATCTAGGATACCTCTTCTCTGACCATCACTACTAATTCCATGCTCCACCATATGCACGACACAAGTAGCGAAGGGAAGGAAAATAGATAAATGAGAAGAAGAAATTGGTGGTAGAAAAAATGGGGTGACTGCCCACCTTAATCAATTTAAATGCCCCCAAAATTCTATGAATTGGATAAATAGATAAGAAATTAAAGTACATGAAACTCAATCAAATCACCATTCCCTCCCTCGAACAAGCTCCATGGTAAGTTCTCCATTTTTAGAGGAGTTGAGAAGGGAATAAAAGTGGGAGAATACATAAAATAAAATAAATGGAAAAAAGGGGGTATGAAGATGAAAGCTAAACAATTATATATTAAAAATAAAAATAAATATTACAATAACAATACTCATACTTTCCCCATGAAATTGGCTATCCTTGTAAAAAGAGATGAGGTACAAATTTATAGAGAAAATGTTTGAAAAAATGTCGCTAAAATCATGTCCTCTAGAATAGTTAGACCCATTAAATTCCCTAATTGATAAATGTTACCTCCTTTAAAGTTGATACATATTTAATTCCTCATCCATCCACAAATGTTAAGCTTGATTGGTCCACATATGAATGAGTTATGTCTATTTTGGTGTGGAACATTTAATCTGTTCAGGTGACTCTTCATCTTCCACAATTCAAAATTTCCATGAAATTAGGGCCTTGAAACCAGACGATTCAGACGTGTCATCCTTAATGAGATATATTATAAATTTGTTATATAACTCCTTTTTTATCTTTATCACCAATGGTATTGTATACTTCGAGATACAAGCTCATATTTAAAACATTCCAAATCTGCCCACGGTTTACGAGGTCCAGATTGTGATATGATTTTGGGCCTCTAAATGATTGATTGAGATGAGACTCCAGAAGGATAAAAGTAGTCCCATGATGTAATGAAACATAAAAAAAGTAATTTCATAATCTGGTTTAGATTGTAAAATGTTATGGAAGAAATACATAATAAATTAAAATAGTTAAATCCCAAAATTAAGGGATTTTTTCATTTGAGCTTATAATACTACTATAACAATAAATGTGACAATTTCCCATAAATTCACACTATGGTGGGTTTTGAAACCTTGTAATGTAGTATAAAATATGTTTAAATTCTAGCTTCATCATTACTCATGAAATAACATTAAAATATGTTTTAACATTATCATAAAAAATAATACAATTCCTTTACAAATGTTATGTTAATACATAATTTGTTGCTAAATATTTATGTTATAAAATTTATGTTTACAAATAAAAAATTATGAAATATGGAGGGAAATTTAAATAGTATCAAAACATAGAGACACCTTATCTCATTAAAAATGTTTTTTAGAATTTATAATAATAAATACAATTAAGGATAAAATTAAAGGAAACCAGGTGGCCTAAGCACAAATATGTTTTCTTAGGAACCTATCATAATAATAAGAATATTTACAATCATATATTGTAGGAAACTAATTGTTAAATTAAAATTCAAAATTATTAGCACATATTTGCATTGAATAAAAATTTACAACACAAAAAAATTTAATTTTGATGATATCTTTATAAATCACTAACAATAGTATAGTATGTTCTATTAAATGGAGTACTAGATAATTATCTATAATTAATATGGTTCCCATACTAATATAACTTATTTGAAATTGATTTTTTGTTAGTAATTTTTAACATGAGAAATGATATAAATATATAAATTTTAAACCTCTAAAAACATTTTTAAAAACAACATTTTAATGTCCTATAGACTAAGAATAATGTCTAATCAAAGGTTATTTATAATGTAATTTCGTATAGGAAAGGGGAGTTTGAAAATATATTTTTATAGACAAGTACCACATGTGTATGTTGTTAATTAAAAATTAAGTCAATATTATTAGATAATTGATGATGATATTGGATTACTATGTTCGGAGTTGGAGAAGACTTAATTGCTACCCATATGAAGGAATAATTAGTTTTTTTTAAAAGATGGATGTACCTTGGAAGAGGATAGAATTTCTAAATTCCATTTCCAATATAATTTTTTGACTGTTTTATTGAAGAAAACATGATTTTTATAGTCCACATGTCAAAATTTGATAATACCATTGGAGAGTGTTGGTAACTATGCTGACTCTGAATATGAAGAATAAGATATCCCAATAGAAACATGTATGTATCATTTTAATATATCTATGAAATATAAAGAAACCTAGGAAGTTCATGAGCTTAGATCCACTAAGATCGATATTCTATTGGATATTGAGGATGTTCATTTTAGGGATGATTAAAATTAAGATTAAGAATCATTTACATTGTATGTTGAAACTATAATTTTAAATAACAGTGTTGGTTTATAAGCTATTGAATATTATATATTTTTTATTTAATACGATTCTTTAGAAATTGATTTTTTAGACACATATTCAAATATAATTAATAATGAGATGTAAACTAGGAAAAATAATTAAGTTGTTTATATTTCTCATATGGAGATTAGATAATTAAAAAATTATTCTAATTTAGTTTAAAGAGATGTTAATGAACTTATAGAATCGAAAGAAAATCAATTTAAATATAAATTTTAAGATAACATGAGCGTAAATATCATGTTTATTTAGTGTAAGAGGATATTAAAAAAATTATAAGTTAAAATTATTAAAAGATACTTGGTGGTGTGAGATATGAAGATACCTACATCAATAGAAAGGAGGGATTCTATATTTGATGATGAGATATATCGGTTTTCAACATTTATTTTCTGTTACATAAAATTTTGATAATATAATATTAGTTAATAATGGATGGTTAAATAAAAAAACAAGTTAATGATTTTTAAAGAGACATGTTTTTATAAAGAATACATTGAAGACTTGATATAAAGTATAATATCAAAATCTAATTTCAATAATCTGATAGAGCTTCCAAAAGAACAATATGATATGAAAATGGATCTTAATCCTATTGGTATAGAAATTTCTAAATTTTTAATAATGGAATTAAAATATTTTAATGTAAATATATTAAATTGTTTCTCTATAAGTGAAATATTATATCTTAATAAAAATATAGCTCAAGTAAAATTTGATGTTCTGACTTGTCAAAATGTTTCAGATATGAGAAAATATATCATTAGATAAATTATATTGGTGATGAAATGATTTATGAAATATGGTTACAATAAAGTGATTAAAATGAATGTGCTGAAACATGTTAATGTTTTTTTATTAGGAATTGAGGATGATGTAATTTGAGATAAAAGATATATTAACAATCATATGGAGAAACGATATAATGTTCTAACACTTTTAATGGATTACTTTTCTAAAACCATTATAGATTTTAAATTTGGATGAAAAATTCCTTTTAATATGATTATTGTTTTTTTAAATCATAATTAAAATCTAAATCTGATTCTGAATAAGAATCATTTTATGAATATGAATTGGAATAATCTAAAACTAAAACTAAGGATACTAAAGGGAAATAAATTATTATTTAAAAAATAATAACAAATATAAAATTATATTTTGAAATTTTGATATTCATGAATTTTATTTAAATAGTTAGATAAAATATTAAAGAGTTTTTATAGTTTTATAGAGGAATTATAAAGGAGTCTCAAAGAACCAGAGATTTATTACATAGTTTTTTATATGTTTATTATAGATTCTTATTTGAAGATTATTATTTTATAAGTTATTTCTTTGGTAAATGTAATTGGATAATGGATCAATCTTCTATTGGGATGCATTGAGGTAGTGCTATGGAAATATATTAATGTTATTGAAAGGATAACATCATTACTTGACTAGATATGTGTGGTAAGAAGTTGTATGAATTAAGAGATAATAGATTATATGGATATAAAATTTATGATATGTTTCCTCAATATATAGAAATGATATGACAATCCTTAGGACTATACAAATCATTCCATAAAAAAGTTATCATATATCCATCTTATAGATAATGATGATATATTTTTCAAGCACATGAAACTTCTAATTTTTCATTTGATGATATACCAAATAAGACACCCTCAAGTGGTACACCTAATTCTAGTTCTTCTCAAACAACAAGGATCATCGATCAAGAGGAATCTGACAAAAACATTCTAGTTTAAAAGGCCAAATGATTCAATATTTTCTATTTTTGAATGTTTTTTCTAGATTAATGAGGTTTCATTGACTATGTTTTTGTTTTAATTATATAATACAATTTAGTTTCAAGAACTAATTCCTTTTAATCTTAAATTCCAAAAAAATTCATTTTAGTGTGCAATAAATTTTTTGTCATAAAACAAAAGATAATTCTTTTGATATTCGAAAATTATGGGAATGTTTTATAATAATTGTTTTTCTACATTTTTTTTAATATTGGTTATTAAATTTATTAGTAATTTGTATTATTTTCATATTCTAAAAAATTTAATCTTATATTTAATAGGATTTTTGATCGTTAAAAGTGAGAGTTTGTTGGATAGTTGTTGTCACCCAATATACTATAAAATATTCTATGTTTTTATTCCCGCAATATCCCTTAATTGTATACTAAATAATTTCATCTAAATTATTTTCAGGTTAATTAGTAATTATTAACCTTATTTTCAATAAATAATTTCATAGGGTTGGTTATTATTAATATCTTTGAAAAAATGTTTAAATGTATAAAACCTTTTTAAGGTTATCCTATTTTAGAATAAATAAATTTTTCTCCACTTATATTGAGTGACACATGAACTAGAATTGGTGATATGTTTTACGGTATAAGTCCAAAGGCTTATACCATAGATAAAAATTTAGAGGAAGCATACCTTCCTAAAATATAGAAAACATAAAGAATTTATTTTTTGTTTTTAATGTGATTTTTTAACATATTTACATTTTGATGGATGTAAATGTACCTCTTGGGTTTATCTAGTATGTCTTAGAAAAACATTCAAATATAAGATGTGATCCTCGAGTTTCCAATATAAAACTCCTATACGTTTCTACTTACAACTCAAAAAAAAACAATGTATATAATCCGAATTCAAACTATCTACAAGATAATCATTATAAAACATGAATATCAATATCATTAGAATTAATCTTACTATACAAGAAAATTAAATTTATAAACAAATAAACAAATTTACATATGAAATGTACCTAAATATCAGTATATTTATTGTTAAGGGTCGATTAATTTAATAGAAAACCTAATTAATAAAAAAATTAAATTATTTTTCTGATTAATATATATTGATTTTGGTTAATTGTCACGACCTGGCCCTACCTCGGCTCGAGCCGCAACTACCCCAGGCCCGCCTCCATAGGCCAGGGGCTGGCGACCAGTGCCAAAGGCACAACAAGTCGGGGAGGCCTTTGCCTAAGCACCTGTACACACCCACACGCAGCACACTCAATACAAAAGTGCAGAGTAAAAAAGAAAAGACAAGCAAAGAAAATGCAACTGCTATAAATAACCACAAGAGTGCATCGACCTCTAAAAAGTACAAAGTACAAACTGAAAAGAAAAGGGGAAAACATGCGCCCAACCAAAAAGTGCCACAACCCGGCAGTAGGTAAATAGAAGAACCAGCTGATGGGTCTCCCACCTGGAACCCGGCCATGTCCACCGCACGCGGTCCAAGATCCCAAGCTCCTATGCTCCACTGAAGTCACGCTCCACTTGTCTGTCGTCTGCAAGGGCACACCAAGTGCAGGCAAAGCCCAAGCATGGGTGAGTATAAAAATACTCAGTAGGATACCCCGAAGGCTCGAGGGTGCAACAAAGGAGGTACCGAAGGGTGAGAAGTAGAGCGAACAGAAAATTAGAGGAGTACAACCGAGGGCGCAGTAAAGAGTAACAGCACAGCAGAGAGTCCAGCTCAACCCAACAATAGAAAGGAAGTAGAATCGTCCAGGCACAAGGAGTTGGAAACGGTGAGAAGATGAACGTCCCGTCGAGTCTTCGCCACCTATAGCAGGAGAGTAGACTCCTCCAACCACGAGAAGCTAGACACGGAATGCACGTGGCATACCCCGCGCGTCTTCGCCTCTCCTGGAGGGAGAGTAACCAGGCCCAAGAAGTGGGTACTGGAAACAAGGTATATACATATCTTTATGCTCAGCAAGAAGCTCGAACAACGTCGTAAGGGGATCTTCGTCCCGTAGCTCAGCCCAAGAAAAGAGTAGCCAACAGTCTCAGAAGAAACTTCATCGATGCCCAGCATCCCGCACGTCTACCCCGAACCGCAAGACAAGGGGATCAATCACCGCACCTCGACACTATCTGCTTTGGGTGGCACTGACACGCCCACATGGTTTTAGATCGCGTCACAAGAACGCGTCTCGGTGAGGAAAGTGCCCCTCGAACTTGAGAGTTCTAGGGAAAGTCAAACCACAACTCATCACTACCCTACAGTCGAGAGGTCTCCTCAAAGTCATGCCATCACAACACTGACCCATATAACCAAGGGTCCCGCTCTGGTAATCAGGAAGGAAAGCCACAGACTTTCCTAGTCAGAAGGACTGAGTCTGGAATGTCAACGGGTGTCCCACTGCCCAGCCCTGCTGGGGGGTAATTCATAACCAAAATATTGGGTGACCCACTGCCCAGCCCTGCTGGAGGGTAAACCCTAATGCATCATCTGGAGACCCACTGCCTAGCCCCGCTGGAGGTTAGACCTTAATACATCATCAGGCGACCCACTGCCCAGCCCCGTTGGAGGGTAGACCTGGTAAAATTCGACAGGTGACCCACTGCCAAACCGTGCTGGAGGGTAGACCTGCAACTAGACGACGGGCGACCCACTGCCCAGCCCTGCCGGAGGGTAGACTCTAAGAGGTCTTCGGGTGACCCACTACCCAGTCTCTGCTGTAGGGTATACCCTAAGTGCATCGGGTGACCCACTACCCAGTCTCTGCTGGAGGGTAGACCGTAATAGCGTCGGGTGACCCACTGCCCAGTTTCTGCTAGACGGTAAACCCTAGAAGTCAGTGAGCAACCCACTGCCCAGCCCTGCTAGAGGGTAAGCCCGAGGAAGTCGATGAGTAACCCATTGCCCAGTCTCACTGGAGGGTAAAACTCAGAACCGCTCTGCCATCTCTACAGGAGGGTACAACACTGGCCAACCGAACATGGAGTGGGTGTCGCGCAACCACCCAACTCCAAAACAGCTCTCCCAAAAGAGGTGCAGCATCTTCCCTGGCACTGGGCATCACTAGCACCGCTACCGGCCAATCCATCAAGAATGAAACCAGGGGAGACCACTCAACCCTACTGGTCAACAAACGAGCATAGAGCCATGGGAAGAGCTCCACCCTGCTGGTCAAACAAACACACAGAGGAACCCTCTACGCCGCGAGAGGTCAAAGTACGTAAGGCAGAACACGGCATGCACATGGGGCACACACAACGTGTGGTCCCAAGTCAACCCCAACCAAGCGCACGAACATCTTAGGTACAAACCACACGTACCTCCAAGTGCTCCCGTATACTCCCAGAGTATACCTCGTTCCAGCCCATAGGCTATCGTGCACATGGCACCCATCGTCAACGCGAAGGCGTGACATAACAACTCCAACCTGCCACCTCAAAGGCCCAGGCACGGCCAACCACATCTCGTGGACCAATTACATCACTCTCCCAAGAGTGCGCGATCACACGCCAAGGGTCCGCCATAAACAAGGTTGGGCGAACCACCACTGGAGCACCATCCGTGCTTCCACATTTAACAAGATTGCGTATAAGGCTCCGCAGAACCGAACGGATCGTACCGTTGTAATCCTCATGAAAAAACAAGCGAGATCAACCTCTTACTCGCCTCCAATGGATACCCGACGGAAAAGTCACCATCACCGCCTCACGCCCGAACGACGTCCCGTGATCCCGAGCCTCGGCCCCGAAAATAGTCGGGCGCATCACACCATTGTGATCCCCTCGGGAAAAAATGTCAAAAGCACTACTCACTTGAGTGCAACGGATATCCAGAGAAAAAGATGCCTCCCGGTGCACCGCACACGAGCGGTGCCACGTGGGACCCGCACCTCTGTCCTAAAACTCAACGAACGGATCACACCGTTGCGATCCTCTAGAAAAAGTACACAAGATGGACTATTCACTTGTCCAAAAAAGTCATCCGGTGATACTGCTTCAAAAACACCGTCAACGCCCCAACGGCCCTAGTGGGGCCCTCAACACCGCACCGAATTTATGCGGGCAGATTGCGCCATTGCAATCCCCTCGAAAAAACACCTAGAATCGACTGCTCGCACGCCCCGAACGGACGCCCGACGTGGAAGTCGCTAAATGCTGCTCGCAGCTCAAGGACGGGCCGTGGGGCCCACGACTCAACTCAGGATTCAATGCCCGAAACCTCCTTGGAAAGCTCCGCCCCGGTTCCAGGGTTCCAACGCCATTGACGGCGCTCAAAACGGACGTCGGATGCGTCCGCGCCGTCCAAAACAAGTTTTCCGAAAGAATGCTCGTCCACTTAAAGACGGATCGCATCCCCGAGACCCCTTGTTTCGGGAATTAAAAATTCCCGAAACCTCCTCAAAGCATTCCCATCGACGCGAGGTCCACGCTGCTACTGACGGCGTGCAAAACGGATGCTCGTAGCTTGAAATACCGGCGTCCGAAGGCTGAGGGGCAAAGCCCCTTGGGCCGGACCGGCCCGGTCCAACCGAGCTGCGGGCCGACGCTCTGCGGCCCGCTCCCCTTCACACCCGCGCGCCAGCCACGTGGGATGCTCCACCGACCGGCCACGAGCTCCGGTCGCACGCTCCAGGCAACGACCCGCAAAGTGCGTGTCGTTGTTGCGCCGCACGGGGTCGCCGCCTCGCGACCCCTCTCCCTCTCGCCGGTGCCCTGTCGGCGCCACCGGCCTGCCACCGCCGCTCCCCGCACTGCGCCGCCTTGCGAAGCCGCGGCCGCCGCGCCGCCCTCCGATACCACGCCCGCCGCGCCGCCTGCCCGGAACCGATGAGCCCGAGCCGCCACAACCACCGCCTAAAGAAGCCGCTGCCGCCAGCCGAAGCCCCTGCCACCGCCGGAAACACCCAGAAAACCCGAATTTCCCGCAATCCTTTGGCGAACGATTGCGAACGCCTCCGAATCCCGATTTCAAATCCGAAACAAGCGTCGGAAAGAAAAAAATGTGTACTGCATGGCCATGGGATTTGGACGAAGATTAAACAATGAACCGATGCTAAAATTGAGGTTCAAAGTGGGGTTCGTGATTTAAAACTCAAACGAACACCACCTACCTCGCTGGGCTTCGCCCGGAGCTTCGCGTCGATCAGTCGGCACCACCGCACCTTGCCGGAGTCGCCTCTCCGGAGCTCGCCTCGCCGGAGCTGCCACGCCGGAGGTGAAGGAGGGGGAAGAGGGTTTGAGGAAGAAGAAGAGGGAGTGGGGGTGTGTTAAGCGTTTAAATAGAAAACGCTTAACTACCCGCCCGTCGGCCCGAACCCGAACCCTCAGCAGGGTCGAGGTTAAGCCTCCCTTGGGGTAACCACGACATCCTGAGCAAAACAGTGGTCTCAGAATTTAAATCCGAGACCCCGTTCAAAAGTTATTAATCTTAGCGCCTGAGGCGCCAAATTACGAAAACGCCTCTAGGGCCATTTTTCACAAACGGCTCGCGCCCACGAAACTTACACCCCTCCTAGGGTAAACGGCACATTTCGAACTCAACGGTGCGCTCGGTTTTCCAATCCAAGCCACCGTTTAAGAGATACCTGTGTTTCAACATTAAATGAATTAATTTATTAATTTATTTATCCGTTTAACGTTCCGGGAGCGGGCGAGGTTTCCAAAAGTCCCGCACCGACAAGTTTTATGTCGTTCTTAGGGTAAACACCCCATTCCGGACCCATATGTACACTCAGATCCCTGATCCCGAACTCCGTTTAGGATTTATCTCGTTTATTTAGCATTTCCAGTGTGAACGCACTGAAAATTTAATTCCGGCCGCTCCGGGGCTCAGAATCGCACGCCTTCTGAAGGCACTACTCTGGAATATCATCAAGAATATTCCAAAGTCTTTCACAGCAAAAACCAGGTTCATACATCATTCCCTCCTTCAAACTTTTTGTCTCCGAAAAGCAAAACTAGGGAGCAACACAGGGTACGAAGCCCACACCTGGCTTTCCCATACCCAGAAGAACCCACGCACAGCTCTGTGTCACCGCACACAGACCAAAGGATTGATCTGTTCATGCTAGGTCGGCCCTTGATGACGTCGTGGACCCACTCCAGACTTTGGGGTTAGGTCAAGGCGGTAGGGTACCTCGTCGTCCCTTTGAACGGTCTCAAACGGCCTGAAGGCCCTCGGGGGTAGCTCACCTCCCCGAACGATCCTCTACGTCGCACTCCACGACTAGAATAACCGCCCGCACCTGAAACAAGGCCTGGTGATTCCCTCATTTGGAATATCCATATGGTGAAACACCCAAGGATATCTGGTCGCACAAGATTCCACAGTCGATGATATCTTACACGCTCAACAGGCGAAGGAGTCAACACCATTGAATAAAGGAAAAAGGTCTCACGCCTTTTACCTTACCAACACAGGGTTACACCCGACGCCCTGCGTCACCCTGGTAACACCTCATACAAGGAGCAGGGAGAAACGTCTTTCACACGCAGAGCCTATCAATTATACTGCAAGAAGTAGAAGAGTCCCAAGGGGTACCTCTCACCATCCCGTGCTCTGCAGGATCGTAGAAATCCAAAGCTCGCGGCTACCCGCGGTACCAACCGTCAGCTCCCGGAGCCTGACGTGGAATGCCTAGTGGTGATGGGGAGATATCGTAACGTCGTTCCCCACCACCAGCTCCTCCCGCTCCTCTACCAGCACCACCTCTCTGGCCACTACTCTGATCACGGCACTGCCTCTGCCATGGTGGTGCGCCTGCTGCCTGCCCGAAGCTCCCAACAACTCAGGTCGGGCAGTCTCGTGCCAGGTGACCTCGCCCATTACAAGCATACCATCGGTGCTCTCTGGGATCCCCTGGTGCCCTCCGGCTCCACTGTGGTGTACGACCACGGCCCGGGATCCACTCATGGAAGGGCATCCTTGGCTAAGGCCCTGCGCCTTTTCATCACAGTGGTATACGACCATATCTCCGGAACCGGCAGTGGGAAGGCCACATGCATCGAGATCCTGTCCTCCGGCGCCTTCTAGCTGCGGCAAATGTCCCGGCTCCGTCGCGCCCACTGCCACTACCAACCGCAAAACATGACAGGAATCCCTCTGTCACCAGCGCCTGCTCTAGCACCCCGACATATGTGGAAATTCCCAAGGGTACTATGACAGTATGAATCTCTCGGCAGAGACCCTGCTCAAACTTCCGTGCTCGGAGGTTGTCGCCATTGACCAAGTCTGGGTAAAAGCGTGCACAGTCTGCAAAACTAGCCGCGTACTCGGCCACCGTCATCCCTCCCTGCTGAAACTGCAGGAGCTCTTGAATCCGAACGGAGCACAAATAGGAGGGGAAAAAACTCCTCACGAAACAACAACTGAAAGGCGTCCCATGAAAGTGATGACTCGTCAAGAAACTGAGTCACCAGACTCCACCAATGTCGAGCTGCTCCACAAAAAAGGGTTGCCTCCAAAGCCACTCTCTGATCTGTCGGCATCTGCACAAGCTTGAAAAGGCGAACCACTGCCTCGAGCCAAACCTCTGCTGCCTGAGGGTCTGGCTCACCACTGAACCTCAGCGGTCTCCGCCACTGGATCTCACGGAGCGCGCTCAACCTGCGCTCAAGCTCAGCCTGCTCTGCTAATGCTGTCTGCTACTCAACAGGTGGGGGTGCTGCTACCGGCCCACCTGAAGAAAGGGCTCGCATGATGGGTCCTGGACTGTGGCCTCGTAGCTCATAGTGTCGTCGTCATGCACCCAAAGCTAGTATCCTGGCCGGCTGTCTTTGCAGAGACATCCTGAATATTATCAAGGAGTGCTGTGGTCAGATGAGCATAATGTATATACCAACAACAACAACAACGATGGGGAGCTGACTGAAGAAGGACAGTCAAAGTCTCGGTCTTATGTGATGTAGAAACCAATTTCCCTACAACAAGTGTCTCAGCATGCCGAGTCGACAAGCGGGTTATCAAGGTCCTGGTGAATGGATACGTCGGCTGCCGCACCATCACTGGACTCCCTGGCCTGAGAGCTGCTCTCGAGACACATTAACATTGTTTCCCTATATCCCAACCAATTCCTCTTTTAGGTATGTCCGCACAACGTCCCAAGGAATGAAACACCTTTGATACCACTTTGTCACGACCCGACCCTACTCGGGCTCGAGCCGCAACAACCCCAGGCCCGCCTCCATAGGCCAGGGGCTGGCGACCAGCGCCGAAGGCACAACAAGTCGGGGAGCCCTTTGCCTAAGCACCTGTACACACCCACACGCAGCACACTCAATGAAAAAGTACCTAGTAAAAAGAAAAGACAAGCAAAGAAAATGAAACTTCTATAAATAACCACAAGAGTGCATCGACCTCTAAACAGTACAAAGTACAAACTGAAAAGAAAAGGGGAAAAACACGTGCCCAACCAAAAAGTGCCACAACCCAGTAGCAGGTAAATAAAAGAAACAGCTGACGGGTCTCCCACCTGGAACTTGGCCACGTCCACCGCACGCGGTTCAAGCTCCCAAGCTCCTACGCTCCACTGAAGTCACGCTCCACCTGTCTGTCGTCTGCAAGGGCACACCAAGTGCGGGAAAAGCCCAAGCAGGGGTGAGTATAAAAATACTCAGTAGGATACCCCGAAGGCTCGAGGGAGCAACAAAGGAGGTACCAAAGGGTGGGCGGTAGAGCGAATAGAAAAGTAGAGGAGTACAACCGAGGGTGCAGTAAAGAGTAACAGCACAGCAGAGGGTCCAGCTCAACCCAACAAGAGAAAGGAAGTAGACTCGTCCAGGCACAAGGAGCTGGAAACGGTGAGAAGATGAACTTCCTGTCGAGTCTTTGCCACCTATAGTAAGAGAGTAGACTCCTCCAACCATGAGAAGATAGACATGGAGAGCACGTGGCATACCCCGTGCATCTTCGCCTCTCCTGGAGGGAGAGTAACCAGGCCCAAGAAGTGGGTACCAGAAAAAAGGTATATACATATCCTTATGCTCAGTAAGAAGCCCGAAAAACGTAGTAAGGGGATCCCCATCCTGTAGCTCGGCCCAAGAAAAGAGTAGCCAACAGTCTCAGAAGAAACTCCATCGATGCCCAGCATCCCGCACGTCTGCCCTGAACCGCAAGACAAGGGTCTCAATCACCGCACCACGACACTATCTGCTTTGGGCAGCACTGACTCGCCCGCATGGTTTTAGATCGCGTCACAAGAACGCGTCTCGGTGAGGAAAGTGCCCCTCGAACTTGAGAGTTCTAGGGAAAGTCAAACCACACCTCGTCACTGCCCTGCAGTCGAGAGGTCTCCTCAAAGTCAAGCCGTCACAACACTGACCCGTATTACCAAGGGTCCCGCTCCGGTAATCACGGAGGAAAGCCACAGACTAGCCTAGTCGGAAGGACTGAGTCTGGAATGTCAACGGGTGTCCCACTACCCAGCCATGCTGGGGGGTAATTCATAACCAAAATATCAGGTGACCCACTGCCCAGCCCTGCTGGATGGTAAACCCTAATGCATCATCCGGCGACCCACTACCCAGCCTCACTGGAGGGTATACATTAATACATCATCAGGCGACCCACTGCCCAGCCCCGCTGGAGGGTAGACCTGGTATAAGTCGACAGGTGACCCACTGCTCAGCCGTGCTCGAGGGTAGACCTGGAACTAGACGACGGCTGACCCACTGCCCAGCCCTGCCAGACGGTAGACCCTAAGAGGTCGTCGGGTGACCCACTGCCCAGTCTCTGCTGGAGGGTAGACCCTAAGTGCATCGGGTGACCCACTGCCCAGTCTCTGCTGGAGGGTAGACCCTAATAGCGTCGGGTGACCCACTGCCCAGTCTCTGCTGGAGGGTAAACCATAGAAGTCAGTGAGCAACCCACTGACCAGCCCTGATGGAGGGTAATCCTGAGGAAGTCGATGAGTAACCCACTGCCCAGTCTCGCTGGAGGGTAAAACTCAGAACCGCTCTGCCATCTCTACAGGAGGGTACAACACTGGCCGACCAAACACGGAGTGGGTGTCGCACAACCACCCAACTCCAGAACAGCTCTCCCAAAAGAGGTGCAGCGTCTGCCCCAGCACTGGGCGTCACTAGCACCGATATCGGCCAATCCATCGAGAATGAAACCAGGGGGATACCACTCAACCCTGCTGGTCAACAAACGAGCATAGATCCTGTAACATCCCGAGATTTTATGAAAAATATTCTTTTTTTATTTCACTAATGTCTTGTGTTGTACGCTACACCAAAAGGAGCTTGCACAACACGCATGCTTTACTTGCCTTGCATTACACGAAATCGCAACCTTCCTCGATAGCGTGTGTGGTACGTAATACTGAGTTTCACGAAACAATGATATGCTGTTAAAATATTATTGAAACTAGCCGTTATGAATAGTAATAACTACTTTTTAAATTTTAGAAATTTTAACTCTCAAAATGGACTTCATTTTTGGATTCGGAGTATCGAATTTAGCCTAAGGTGAAATTTTGGTACTTTTCGGATAACTTTCATATTCTGATGAATAGTGAAAATTACTAAATTATAATTAAAAACAACTTTTTTAATCGAAATAATTAATAGTGATAAATCATTAATTTGAGTGGTTTTAAAGTATATTTAGAATATATTTTTACAATTTAATACAATGTGGGTCATTGGATGTAATTTCACATTTAAACTAGACATAAACAAGTGTCAATCTTTTGATAGATATTGTTTCTTAAAAACACGCTATTTGTTTTAACAGCGGGATTTAATTATAAAATTAATTAATGAAACTTATATGTTGGGAATTTTGTAAAATAGAAATCATTTTTGAATTCGGAATATCAATTATATCTTAGGGTGAAATTTTGGCATTTTTCTGAAAAACTTCAATTTTTGATGAATAATGAAACCACTAAGTGGTAGGTTAAAAACTGAATTTTGCATAAAACTTAATTTTACCGCTTCTGTGAATGGAATTTCGAAAATCCGAGAGACACGGTTAATATCATGGACTAAAATGTGGTTCAATGAGATGAAAATAATTTTTGCTGAATAGTAACTTTTTACTTTTTTTTTACCGTGGTTAATAGTAAATAGGGTAACTAAGGGTAGATATGATATTAATATTACCTTAACACATGTCCTAATTCTATTGGACAAGTGTAATTCGACCAAAAACAAACTTAGGAATAAAATATGACCATTTAGGCCCACTTGGATTAGATTAGGACATTTATTATTAATTTATTTAAAGAAGGGTTAAAATAGTTAAAATCAAAGTTTAATAAGTAAATCATTTTTAATATGGGGTTATACATAAGATAAATTAGATTGTAAATATTCATTAGAAAGCTAAAACGATTTACTACATGATGGTATTTTATTTTTAATTTTTAGAAATGAAATAATTTAATTTATTTATGACACAAAGATGATGCAGTAATTATCTTGTTAATGAAATATTGACATAATTGATGTTATAAACACCAAACTAAATGTAATTTGAGACTTTTTATGAATTAAAATAATTTTCTAGGTTACTATGATATATTAGTGTTGATTTAACCAACTTGGTTCTAACATATAATTCTGTTATGACTTTCACAAAAATCATGTATCAAATAGTGTCCAAATTGACACAAAATAGTTTTTAAATCAAATATTATATTATTAATTGTTATTTTATTCCTAAAAATCTAAGGTTCGGCCAAATGACTTAGATAAGGATATATGTATTAATAATATACAATTTGGGGTTCTTTTGGCATGTTATAGTAAGTTTATTTACCATATAGTGAAAGAAAACAAAAAGACACGGTAAAAGTTAAATTATTTAACTTAGAGTTAAATCTAATTGATAAGGTTAAAATAACACCCTAAACTTGTCTAAATCTTATTGGTTGATAGGATTTCGACCCATCCCCACTTTATCTTCGAAATAAGACCCTTTGTAACCATTATAAACCGATTTTGACTTTAATATAAAATAATATTTTGAGGTATTCCTAAGGTGCCCCTCTCCTCCCTTATAAAAGGACACCTCCTCCCCCTCCTCCTCACACCAATTTGAGAACTCATGATCGGCCAAACCCTGCCAAAATCTCTTCTCCACTTCCCTAGCAACATCCTATAGGTTCTGGTCTTACTCAAAGACCAATTTTAGTTCCCTAAGAGGAGGTCTCCAAAAGGCGCTTCAAAGAAGAGGTAATTATCGTTACCAATTCTTTCATCTTTATTTCTTCTTCCACTTCTTCTTCTTAGGTTGTTTCATTATGAAGTAATAACATCAGTATCACTAATATACTGATATGTTATTATAATTATGAAACAACCCTATTTCACCATCTATCCATCCTACGGAAAAAGAAATCACCGCGCGTGCGTACGTACGGAATACCGTCTCCACGCCGTGGTGTAATCTATTTTCCACCACCACCTTACATGGATGGGTATAATGGTGTAAATAATAACTATACATAGTTATTACAACATCATATTGATTCTGATATATTGTATAATCCACTCCAATTCAATTCAATATTTATAGAAATGATATCATCGCTCGTGCGTACGTACGGACTACCGTCTCCACGACGCGATGAGATTCATTCTCCATGTTAACCATTTAAGAATGATTATAATGTATATATAAGAAATAATAATGAAATATATGACATTATAAAGCTACTGGATTTATGTATATATATACATATGTATGTCATCTACTTACTTCCATTTCAAGACAATAAGGAAAGGAAAACAGCGTTCATGCGTACGTACGGACTACCGTCTCCATGAACGGTGTTTTTCATTTTATTTATCTACCTATTATATATATATATATACTGAATATATATGATATATAAATCATATTTTATATTCTGTAAGTGAGTAAATCATGATATAAGTAATAATGATGTCAAGAACAACAAGTCAAAACACCTACGATAAATGGAACGATTTTACCCAAAACGCTTCTTTAACATGGAATTTACAAAAGAACGGGTAATATAATGTCATAAGTGAACCATATATGATATAATAACAATGAATATGATTCTGTAATAAGTCAATAACATGATTTAAATCATTATACAGGAGGTTCGGACACGTACAAGCAAGTCGGACCTAAGGTAAGGGAAATATCACAATCTCATTTTTATCCGAGATTGTTTGTACTTTGAAAGTTACTGGGGTGTATTTTATCATCAAAATCCATGTTTACTCAATATGTAATGTTATTTCCATCCACCTACAATTGTTTAAATCTAAAATTACCCTTCGGTGAGTTTTTAGTAAAAGATATGAAAGGAATCTTTTGTCGTTTTTTGTACGAGGTACTTTTTGACTTTTCCGACAAAAGTACGAGAAGAATGTTTTTTTAACTTAAACGGCACGAACGGATTTTTACGGTTTTATAAAGCCTTATTTTCATGAAGCTTCCTCCAAAATATTTCATGAATATTTTTAATAAAATCTCTTTCTTTTAAAATTGTATGATGTTTTGTGAAAAGAAATTGATTTTGAAGAAGAAAGGATATTTTCCTCAAGAATTCATTTCAAGTGTTTTATCAAAATTATTTTCCATCTAAGATAATAAAGGGTTCTGTTTCTATCCATATTTTTACATTGATTTGACTATGTTGTGATGGAATTATGTTTATGAATTCCTTTATCTTATATGAATGGTTTTATGATGTCATGTTGTTTAAGAATCCCATTTTTATTACATGGGTTATGCAATGATGTATGATTTATGATTTTGTGGCACACATAAGAATGGTATCATTATGAGATGGGTGGGACCTATATCTCCCTCCAATGCATTGGGTAAAGATTTCATATCTCATGAGATAGACATGGCTGGAATGGTAGGTTATACCGGTTCAGTGAAACAGGACTGAAACGAGGATGACTCGATTCAGAAAGGGACTTTGTCCACTAAGATGGTCTTGGCAATGAGTCTTGACTAACAAGAAATGATTCTCTATGATTATGTGTGAATGCCACAAAGTTTCATGTTTTAAGTTATGATTATTGTGATTACATTTCACTACCATGATTTATCCCATGTTATGAAATTATGCTCTCTTTTGCAGGTTATGATTTCCAAAATGTTATGTTCTTATGAATACGATGTGATTGATATATCTTTTGTTTACCCTTACTGAGCATTTGAGCTCACCCTTTTATGTTTTATTTTCCCCAGGACATAAAGAAAGGTTTTAGGTAAAAAAAAGGAAGATCTTTATGGGAGATGTTGAAGATCTTTCCCCACGATTAGAAGATTTTATTCCGAGTTTCCAAAGACACTAAACTATTACGATCCTTGTGTGTGTGTTTTTGTTATGTACTAAGTATTCCGCAAAAGTAATGTAATGTCAATGTACGATAAGCTTCGGGTCATTATAGTTGGTATCAGAGGGAGGTTTAGTCAACCTTTGGAAACTAGGATGCGAAAACGTTAGTGAGATCCCTAGAGATATTTCTAAGGTATGTCTAGGGATGTCCCTAGGGATAAGTATACGTATAGGTTATAGTAATAGAATTACGCTAACGATCATATAATTAAACCTAAGATGTTGGATATTGAAGGTACTCCCCCTTTATTATGTTGTTTTCCCTAGCATGATTTTTGCCTCTCACACTATTCTTTTTGGGTTTTAGACGATGGCTGGAACCCGAAGGAACCGTGTTGATCAATGCAATGGACAATGCAATGATTGCCCTCCTGAACAAACAAATGTTATGGGAGATGGAGTGGAAAATCTTATTTCTATACTTACACAAGATATGAATCATTCTGGACTTCCAAATGAGCCGAGAAGGGAACAATATTCTATTGAGTCCTTCATGAGGCAACGTCCACCTTCTTTCAGTGGGTCTACTGATCCATTAGTTGCTGAACAATGGATTAGTACTGCTGAAAAGAAATTTTCAGTTCTTCAATGTTCTGAACATGATAAAGTCATCTTAGCAGTATATCGTTTGGAAGGTGAAGCTGATCAATGGTTGAATCTTATCAAGAATACGAGGCCAAGAGATGAAATTGAGTCCATGGAATGGGACGAGTTCAAGAACTTATTTTTCAGTAAGTACTTCCCTCGTATTCTTCGAACAAAGATGGAGAAAGAGTTTCTTGAACTGAAGCAAAGGGATGATGAATCTGTTGGTACCTATGAAGCAAATTTTACAAGACTTGCAAGGTATGCTTCTGGAATTATCATCCAACCTGAAATTAAAGTTGATCGATTTTTCAGTGGCTTAAAACCAAGTCTTCGAAGGGCATTAGCTATAAGAGACTTCAGTAGCTATGAAGAAATTGTGCGTTGTGCTATCAAGGTAGAAATGGAAGTTGGTGTTACATATCCATCTCATGGTTTTGACAAGAAACGAAAGATGGAGTTCAAGGAGAAATCTCAGAATAATGATGAAAAGAAGATGAATGTTTCCTTATGCACAAAGTGTGGAAAGAAGCATGGTGGAGATTGTCTTAAAGGGACTAGAAAATGTTTTAAGTGTGGAAAAGAAGGTCATCGAGCAGCTGAGTGTCGAAGTAATGGAAAAAGGGTTTCTAATGATGTGAATAAAGCAAACACTGCAGAGAACGCACCGCCAACACTTCAATGCTTCAAGTGCAAGGAAATGGGGCATTATGCTAATAATTGCCCTAATCCAAGGGTTAGTGACGATCAACATGAGCAACCACTGAAGGCAAAGGACAAAGGGAAATCACATGCGATCACTATTGGCAATGTTGAATATGACAACGATGTGGTGGAATGATTAAGTGTTTATGTAATGGGATTCCAAAATAATGTTGTATCATTGAGTATTGCAATATTTATTGATGTGGTATTCAAAGTGATTGAGATATTTTTTGGAAATAAGATGATATGCGCATAATGAAGACGAGAAAATGAAATGTTTAATAGTATTCATGAGCTCATGATTGATATAAGGACTAAGTGATATCATGGTTTGAGTATATAGAATTTTGAGGATTTTGGTATGAGGAAAGTGTTAACTTTTAACTGCACTCATGTTTTCACTAAGGTATTCAAGAGAATACACGATTAAGGACTTTGAATGTTTGGAATGTGACCAACAAGACATATCTTATGATATGTGGGGATCAACGACAGTATTAAATCTCTGGTAATCGTTGTCACTATATTATGAGAGTGGACTGCAGTATTATGTATAAGCCTAAAGATTAGACTTTATTTTGTTGGACATAAGTTAGTATTGTTTAAGGATAGAAGATTTTCGATATTATTGATGGGATGTTATAGTAACGTAGTTTTAGAAAAAGGGACAACCTGCAGGACGGGCGACACCCCATCGCTTCGGACAAGGCTGTAGGAATCGAACCCACAACCGAAGTGCGACTGGCCTTTATCGCCTACCACTAGCCTACAGGAAGTCCCTGTTTAGTAGAAACTAGTTTTATTATATTAAGCAGTATGATATATGAAGTATAAGTCCATTTTAGGAACCATATGTGATTAATCTCACTAGAGAATGGCTTATGTATATTTAATAACTTTTTCTAACCTTTTGTTTGAGACAGATGGAATGACCCATCATTCTATCACATAATCTTATAACACTTCACAAATAACAAATTCAACTTCATTTATTTAAGAGATGAAGTAGAAATTGTTCAAGGCACGAACAAAAGTGAGATTGTACCAAAATAAAGTAAGTATTTATTTTAAGAAAATTTTCAACTTTAGGGAAATGATCTTGAAAACCAAAAATGTTGTCCTAGTGATCTTACACCTGATGAATCAGATGGTACCTTATATCATCACAAATATATGGATTTTTGATTACTGGCTTTTCCATAGCCATGTTCTCTACCACTCTCCATCAGAACATGATGGTTAGATTTCTCTTCCATATCTATATTTTCACCTATGTGGAAACCCAGTGAATAGTTTATTTGGGTAATCGTTACATTTCATACTTTAGTTTTTAAAGCGAAGTTTTGGTAGTCCCTTTTACGATGTGGGTTTCTATTAAAGAAACTTTCGAATAGTAAACCATTTATAACCCCGACGAATTTCGAGGGCGAAATTCATTTTAAGGGGGGAAGAATGTAACAGCCCGAGATTTTATGAAAAATATTCTTTTTTTATTTCACTAATGTCTTGTGTTGTACGCTACACCAAAAGGAGCTTGCACAACACGCATCCTTGACTTGCCTTGCATTACACACAATCACAACCTTCCTCGATAGCGTGTGTGGTACGTAATACTGAGTTTCACGAAACAATGATATGCTATTAAAATATTATTGAAACTAGCCGTTATGAATAGTAATAACTACTTTTTAAATTTTAGAAATTTTAACTCTCAAAATGGACTTCATTTTTGGATTCGTAGTATCGAATTTAGCCTAAGGTGAAATTTTGGTACTTTTCGGATAACTTTCATATTCTGATGAATAGTGAAAATTACTAAATTATAATTAAAAACAACTTTTTTAATCAAAATAATTAATAGTGATAAATCATTAATTTGAGTGGTTTTAAAGTATATTTAGAATATATTTTTACAATTTAATACAATGTTGGTCATTGGATGTAATTTCATATTTAAACTAGACATAAACAAGTGTCAATCTTTTGATAGATATTGTTTCTTAAAAACACGCTATTTGTTTTAACAGCGGGATTTAATTATAAAATTAATTAATGCAACCTATATGTTGGGAATTTTTTAAAATAGAAATCATTTTTGAATTCGGAATATCAATTATAGCTTAGGGTGAAATTTTGGCATTTTTCTGAAAAACTTCAATTTTTGATGAATAGTGAAACCACTAAGTGGTAGGTTAAAAACTGAATTTTGCATAAAACTTAATTTTACCGCTTCTGTGAATGGAATTTCGAAAATCCGAGAGACACGGTTAATATCAAGGACTAAAATGTGGTTCAATGAGATGAAAATAATTTTTGGTGAATAGTAACTTTTTACTTTTTTTTACCGTGGTTAATAGTAAATAGGGTAACTAAGGGTAAATATGATATTAATATTACCTTAACACATGTCCTAATTCTATTGGACAAGTGTAATTCGACCAAAAACAAACTTAGGAATAAAATATGACCATTTAGGCCCACTTGGATTAGGTTAGGACATTAATTATTAATTTATTTAAAGAAGGGTTAAAATAGTTAAAATCAAAGTTTAATAAGTAAAGCATTTTTAATATGGGGTTATACATAAGATAAATTCGATTGTAAATATTCATTCGAAATCTAAAATGATTTACTACATGATGGTATTTTATTTGTAATATTTAGAAATCAAATAATTTAATTTATTTATGACACAAAGATGATGCAGTAATTATCTTGTTAATGAAATATTGACATAATTGATGTTATAAACACAAAAATAAATGTAATTTGAGACTTTTTATGAATTAAACTAATTTTCTAGGTTACTATGATATATTAGTGTTGATTTAACCAACTTGGTTTGAACATATAATTCTGTTATGACTTTCACAAAAATCATGTATCAAATAGTGTCAAAATTGACACAAAATAGTTTTTAAATCAAATATTATATTATTAATTGTTATTTTATTCCTAAAAATCTAAGGTTCGGCCAAATGACTTAGATAAGGATATATGTATTAATAATATATAATTTGGGGTTCGTTTGGCATGTTATAGTAAGTGTATTTACCATATAGTGAAAGAAAACAAAAAGACACGGTAAAAGTTAAATTATTTAACTTAGAGTTAAATCTAATTGATAAGGTTAAAATAACACCCTAAACTTGTCTAAATCTTATTGGTTGATAGGATTTCGACCCATCCCCACTTTAGCTTCGAAATAAGACCCTTTGGAACCATTATAAAACGATTTTGACTTTAATATAAAATAATATTTTGAGGTATTCCTAAGGTGCCCCTCTCCTCCCTTATAAAAGGACACCTCCTCCCCCTCCTCCTCACACCAATTTGAGCACTCAAGCTCGGCCAACCCCTGCCAAAATCACTTTTCCACTTCCCTAGAAACAACCTAGAGGTTCTGGTCTTACTCAAAGACCAATTTTAGTTCCCTAAGAGGAGGTCTCCAAAAGGCGCTTCAAAGAAGAGGTAATTACCGTTACCAATTCTTTCATCTTTATTTCTTCTTCCACTTCTTCTTCTTAGGTTGTTTCATTATGAAGTAATAACATCAGTATCACTCATATACTGATATGTTATTATAAGTATGAAACAACCCTATTTCACCATCTATCCATCCTACGGAAAAAGAAATCACCGCGCGTGCGTACGTACGGAATACCGTCTCCACGCCGTGGTGTAATCTATTTTCCACCACCACCTTACATGGATGGGTATAATGGTGTAAAGAATAACTATACATAGTTATTACAACATAATATTGATTCTGATATATTGTATAATCCACTCCAATTCAATTCAATATTTATAGAAATGATATCATCGCTCGTGCGTACGTACGGACTACCGTCTCCACGACGCGATGAGATTCATTCTCCATGTTAACCATTTAAGAATGATTATAATGTATATATAAGAAATAATAATGAAATATATGACATTATAAATCTACTGGATTTATGTATATATATACATATGTATGTCATCTACTTACTTCCATTTCAAGACAATAAGGAAAGGAAAACAGCGTTCATGCGTACGTACGGACTACCGTCTCCATGAACGGTGTTTTTCATTTTATTTATCTACCTATTATATATATATATATACTGAATATATATGATATATAAATCATATTTTATATTCTGGAAGTGAGTAAATCATGATATAAGTAATAATTATGTCAAGAACAACAAGTCAAAACACCTACGATAAATGGAACGATTTTACCCAAAACGCTTCTTTAACATGGAATTTACAAAAGAACGGGTAATATAATGTCATAAGTGAACCATATATGATATAATAACAATGAATATGATTCTGTAATAAGTCAATAACATGATTTAAATCATTATACAGGAGGTTCGGACACGTACAAGCAAGTCGGACCTAAGGTAAGGGAAATATCACAATCTCATTTTTATCCGAGATTGTTTGTACTTTGAAAGTTACTGGGGTGTATTTTATCATCAAAATCCATGTTTACTCAATATGTAATGTTATTTCCATCCACCTACAATTGTTTAAATCTAAAATTACCCTTCGGTGAGTTTTTAGTAAAAGATATGAAAGGAAACTTTTGTCGTTTTTTGTACGAGGTACTTTTTGACTTTTCCGACAAAAGTACGAGAAGAATGTTTTTTTAACTTAAACGGCACGAACAGATTTTTACGGTTTTATAAAGACTTATTTTCATGAAGATTCCTCCAAAATATTTCATGACTATTTTTAATAAAATCTCTTTCTTTTAAAATTGAATGATGTTTTGTGAAAAGAAATTGATTTTGAAGAAGAAAGGATATTTTCCTCAAGAATTCATTTCAAGTGTTTTATCAAAAAAAATTTCCATCTAAGATAATAAAGGGTTCTGTTTCTATCCATATTTTTACATTGATTTGACAATGTTGTGAAGGAATTATGTTTATGAATTCCTTTATCTTATATGAATGGTTTTATGATGTCATGTTGTTTAAGAATCCCATTTTTATTACATGGGTTATGCAATGATGTATGATTTATGATTTTGTGGAACACATAAGAATGGTATCATTATGAGTTGGGTGAGACCTATATCTCCCTCCAATGCATTGGGTAAAGATTTCATATCTCATGAGATAGACATGGCTGGAATGGTAGGTTATACCGGTTCAGTGAAACAGGACTGAAACGAGGATGACTCGATTCAGAAAGGGACTTTGTCCACTAAGATGGTCTTGGCAATGAGTCTTGACTAACAAGAAATGATTCTCTATGATTATGTGTGAATGCCACAAAGTTTCATGTTTTAAGTTATGATTATTGTGATTACATTTCACTACCATGATTTATCCCATGTTATGAAATTATGCTCTCTTTTGCAGGTTATGATTTCCAAAATGTTATGTTCTTATGAATACGATGTGATTGATATATCTTTTGTTTACCCTTACTGAGCATTTGAGCTCACCCTTTTATGTTTTATTTTCCCTAGGACATAAAGAAATGTTTTAGGTAAAAAAAAGGAAGATCTTTATGGGAGATGTTGAAGATCTTTCCCCACGATTAGAAGATTTTATTCTGAGTTTCCAAAGACACTAAACTATTACGATCCTTGTGTGTGTGTTTTTGTTATGTACTAAGTATTCCGCAAAAGTAATGTAATGTCAATGTACGATAAGCTTCGGGTCATTATAGATCCAGGGGAAGAGCTCCACCCTGCTGGTCAAACAAACACACAGAGGGACCCTCTACACCGCGAGAGGTCAAAGTACGTAAGGCAGAACATGACACGCACATGGGGCCCACACGACGTTTGGTCCCAAGTCAACCCCAACCAAGTGCATCAACATCTCAGGTACAAACCACACGTACCTCCAAGCGCTCCCGTATACTCCCAGAGTATACCTCGTTCCAGCCCATAGGCTATCGTGAACATGTCACCCATCGTCAACGCGAAGGCGTGGCGTAACAACTCCAACCTGCCACCTCAAAGGCCCAGGCACGGCCAACCACGTCTCATGGACCAATTACATCACTCTCCCAAGAGTGCGCGATCACACGCCAAGGGTCCGCCATAAACAAGTTAGGGCGAACCACCACTAGAGCACCTTCCATACTTCCACATTTAATAATATCGCATATAAGGCTCTGCAGAACCAAACGAATCGCACCGTTGTAATCCTCGCGGAAAAACACGCGAGATCGACTACTTAATCACCTCCAATGGATACCTGACGGAAAAGTCACCAACACCGCCTCACGCCCGAACGGCGTCCCGTGATCCCGAGCCTCGGCCCCGAAAACAGTCGGGCGCATCGCACCATTGCGATCCCCTCGGGAAAACACGTCAAAAGCACTACTCACTTGAGTGCAATGGATATCCGGAGAAAAAGATGACTCCCGGCGCACCGTACACGAGCGGTGCCACGTGGGACCCACACCTCGGTCCTGAAACTCAACGAATGGATCGCACCGTTGCGATCCTCTTGAAAAAGTACACAAGATGGACTATTCATTTTTCCAAAACAGTCACCCGGTGATACTGCTGCAAAAACACCGTCAACGCCGCAACGGCCCTCATGGGGCCCGCACCACCGCACCGAATTTAAGCGGACAGATTGCGCCATTGCAATCCCCTCAGAAAAACATTCAGAATCGACTACTCGCATGCCCCGAACGGACGCCCGATGAGAAAGTCGCTAAACGCTGCTCGCAGCTCGAGGACAGGTCGTGGGGCCCACGACTCAACTCAGGTTTCAATGCCCGAAACCTCCCTGGAAAGCTCCCCCCCCCCCGGGTGCCAGGGTTCGAACGTGACTGACAGCACTCAAAACGGACGTCGCATGCGTCCGCGCCGTCCAATACAAGGTTTTCCGGAAGAACGCTCATCCACTTAAAGATGGATCGCGTCTCCTAGACCCCTCGTTTCGGGAATTAAAAATTCCAAAAACCACCTCAAATCATTCCCCTCAATGCGAGGTCTGCGCTTCCGCTAACGGCGCGCAAAACGGACACCCGTAGTCCGAAACACGGGCGTCCGAAGGCTGAGGGGCAAAGCCCCTTGGGCCGGACCGGCCCGGTCCAGCCGAGCCACGGGCCGCCGCTCCGCGGCCCGCTCCCCTTCACACCCACGCGCTCGCCGCGCAGGATGCTCCACCGACCGGCCACGACGGCCGGTCGCACGCTCCAGGCACTGACCCGCAAAGTGCGGGTCGTTGTTGCGACGCACGGGTTTGCCGCCTCACGGCCCCTCTCCCTCTCGCTGGCGCCCTGTCGGCGCCACCAGCCTGCCACCGCCACCCCCAGCGCTGCGCCGCCTTCCGAAGCCGCAGCCGCCGCGCCGCCTTCCGAAGCCACGGCCGCCGGGCCGCCTACCCGGAGCCGATGAGCCCGAGCCGCCGCAGCCACCGCCTAAAGAAGCAACCGCCGCCAGCCGAAGCCCCTGCCGCCGCCGGAACCCGCCGGAAACACCCAGAAAACCCGAATTTCCCGCAATCCTTCGGCGAACGATTGCGAATGCCTCCGAATGCCGATTTCAAATCCGAAACAAGCGTCGGAAAGAGAAAAACGTGTACTACACGACCATGGGATTTGGTCAAAGATTAAACAACGAACCGATGCTAAAATTGCGGTTCAAAGGGGGGGTTCGGGATTTAAATCTCAAACGAACACCACCTACCTCGCTGGGCATCGCCCGGAGCTTCGCGTCGATCCGCCAGAACCACCGCACCTTGCCAGAGTTGCCTCGCCGGATCTTGCCTCACCGGAGCTACCTCGCCGAAGGTGAAGGAGGGGGGAGGAGGGTTTGAGGAAGAAGAAGAGGGAGTGGGGGTGTGTTAAGCGTTTAAATAGAAAACGCTTAACTACCCGCCCGTCGGCCCGAACCCGAACCCTCAGCAGGGTCGAGGTTAAGCCTCCCCTGGGGTAACCAAGACCTCCCGAGCACAACATTGGTCTCGGAATTTTAATCCCAGACCCCGTTCAAAAGTTATTAAACTTAGCGTCCGAGGCTTCCAACGAAAACACCCCTGGGCCCATTTTTCACAAACGGCCCGCGCCCGCGAAACTTACACCCCTCCTAGGGTAAACGACACACTTCTAACTCTACGGTGCCCTCGGTTTTCAAATCCGAGCCACCGTTTAAGAGATACCTGCGTTTCAACATTAAACGAATTAATTTATTAATTTATTTATCCGTTTAACGTTCCGGGAGTGGGTGAGGGGTCCAAACATCCCGCGCTGACACGTTTTATGTCGTTCCTAGGGTAAACACCCCATTCCGGACCCATCCGTACACTCGGATCCCTGATACGGAACTCCGTTTAGGATTTATCAAATTTATTTATCATTTCCAGTGTGAACGCACTGAAAATTTAATTCCGGCCACTCCGGGGCTCGGAATCGCATGCCGTCTGAAGGCACTGCTCTGGAATATCATCAGGAATATTCCAAAGTATTTCACAGCAAAAACCGGGTTCTTACATTAATAATAAACTAAACCACTACTACAATTCTAAATTTAGAGTCATGAAATTACTTCATATATTCTTCAAAAGCGATCATGTTCAAACCCTTAAAGAGAAAATATTAATTCAAAATATTGTTTAATCCTTTGTTATTCTAAGATACTTTTTTATGATAAGAGACAAGTGAATGTTTTTAATTTTCCCTGAATAGATAAAAAACGTTGAGCTTTAAGATGAAGGGATTATCCATCATCGAAAATTGAGGAGGTATTAATGAGGAAGAGATTATGATATTTACAAAACTTATCTGTTATTTTATTGGATCATACACAATCAAGTGATAAGTAAGTAATCCATATCAATATTTAGGATTTTCATTTTTTTTGTTATTGTGTGTTCTTGTGTATATGTGTTGGGTAATGAAAAATAAGTGTAGGTGAACCAAATAAGAATAAATTGTTCCCAAAATATTAAAAATTTATGGAGTACTAAATAATGATAAAAATAAAAATTTTATACCATGACTATTTTATAAAATAGATAAATGATATATTGAACTGTATAGATATGTTTAAAATTAAAGGGAAATTTCATAAATGATTTAATTATTTAATTTTTGGTGATTGAACAATAAAAAATTATTTCATTGTTTTCAAATTTAAGGGATTTATATTCCTAGAGAACTATAAAATATTCAATGATGATCTATATTTGAAAACTATGAATGAGCAAGGAACATTTTTAATGAATTAAATTACACAATGATGATTGAATAAATGTTTGAATTAGCACAATTAATAGTTCATTTCCGATGAAAATAACTTCTTCATTTTCTATAAGTATTTTATCATCATATTTCACTAAATATATTTTTTAAAAACCATAAGATACCCCAATTATACAATTTTATTAGTAGATGAATAACACTAAACATCAGTGATATTATTATATTTCCTAATTAAATTTTATCAAAGTGTTTGGCTATTGATGAATACAATGTCAAAACCAAGGGTGATTACACAAAAAATTTAAACTATGTATATGTAATTTAAATATAAAATCAAGGTTGATTTAACACTAATAAATGAATACTAAACACAAAACAAAATAAGAAACAGTTTATATTATTTCATCAAAAATTATTTTACAATATAAGAATGGATGGAAAAAATAAATATTATTTCTCTTAAATTGATTTTTGTTTTCAGAAAAAAAACAATATTAGTTATTTTACCTAAAGGAAAAGTGTAATATGTAACAGTTAAAATTTTATTATTGTAAATACAATAATTGGCCCTAGGTCATCATTCAGTAGCTTTAATGATGATCAATTCAATATCATTGTTGCAAATGTTGAAATATTTCTAATAATGATGAACCATGAAATAATTATCAGAGTATAAATAATCAATTTTAACACTATGAGAATGATCCTCAGAGTCCATGAGTTCACATTTAGATCGGGGATGATTATGGATAATTTATATTTTAAAAAATAACACCCACATCTGATCATGATATATCCATGGAATATTTTCTCATACCAGATGCCTAGAAAAATTAAAACTCTATTGATATATAAATATATAAACTATATTAACATATCATCTGTATGACCATATAAAATGTATTAACAATTAATATGAAAAGGGTATAAAATATATTAATATATAATTAAATATATAAATCATTTCTAAATCATAAAATTTTATTCTTAATAAAAATTTAATTTTAATAGCGTATAAATGTTTATTTAAATATGATTTGTTAAATAAAATTAACATCTAAACAATATGGACGTTATGGTAAGAATTTTTTAAAAAAATTACCATATAAGACAAAAAAAACTAAACAAAATTAACTAATAAACTCATATTTTTATGTACCAATTTAAAATAGATTCACTAAAATGTCAATAACCGAATAGAAATACAAAGTCAATGGCTTTACGTTGAATGAGTTTTTAATATATATTAAAATGATAGATCAAATAAATTATCATTTACCATTAAGTACCATTAAGACATTGATATAGCACTTGAATCAGCAATTTAGGATCTTACATTAGAAGAAACGCAATGTAAATAAATAAACAGTATAATAGATTGAATGGGTACTAATATTATAGACATGGGTGGGTAAAGTTAGAATATATTTTTCTCTCTTGTATAAAGACACCCATTATTAATTTTGTGAGTGGAAGCAATTAATCCTAAATGTGTCATTGAAATTAATAAAAGGATGTATTTAAAATAAAATAGTATGGCTATTTTATATGAATTGACATTAATAATTAGAAAATAATTTAAATAGATAGTAAATTCTCAACTATTTAAAAATAAACAGTATTGTGAAATAAGAAAGGGAAAAAATAGTTGAATCACATTACACCAAAAAAGGGGTCCATATAAAAACATGAATCAATAAAATTAGTCTATAAACTATGAAAATAACTTCATATAGTGAATAATAATGTTGAAACAAATGTTAGGAATGTGTGTTAGGATTGTAAGAAACACTATTTTAAATCTCCTTATAACATTCATATTATAGTTTCTGTAAACTACTTATATCACCCAAAAAGTAACTATTATTTTTTTAATATAAAATAATGTATATCCCCAAGGAAAACTTGTTGAACGAATAACTAAAAACATAAACCCTTTAAATACATATATATTACATAATACTCAGCGAAATACATTGGATTGGTTTGGATTATCTGCATATAATTAATATCATAAAACTGAACAAAATAATACAACAAAACATGGATATTCAAAACAAAGAAATGATTTTGAAATAATGTATTTGTATTTCATTAGAATACAATTGATACCTTACTTCAATCAAATAGATTTAGTAACAAGATATAATCAACCATGGTCTATCATATCATAATATATGTACTCTAATTAAAGAATCATTTAATAGTAAAAATTTGGGGAAAATATTTGAGCTCTTTTAAAGGAGTGGCCATGAGATTTTTTCACATGTTGGATGAAATATATTACATTAAAAAAATTAGGATTATTTTCCATAAATACATATTGGGTTTGATATACTAATGGTTTTTAATAGGTGAGATTTACAAATGCTTATAAAAGCAGTGATGATGAACAAAGAACATTTGGTTGGAAAACATCATCTAATATGTTAATAGAAGAGGAAGTAAATGTTGGAGGTTGGAAAAAAATTCAATTATGTTTAAATCTAAAATTTTAGTGAAATTATGAGAGAAAAACCTTTATGTATGGGAAATTACTTTAATTTAATGAAATTAAAATCATTATCTGGTACCCTTGTACATTTTTACATTACATGATTGCCTCTAAAAAAGACAAACTATATATTTTAGTAATAATAATAATATAAGTGATTGAAAGAGGAAAGTAAGAGAAAGTTTAAATTAATATATTCAAAAATATATATAATATTAGAAATGTATGTGTATATATATTAATATTCACACTATATATATATATATAATTATACATACATACATACATACATACATACATATATATATATATATATATTCAAAAAATATTAGAATATATATTTCTGAATGTTTATTAAAAATACATATACACAAGCATTTCATACATAAAAACTTGTAAGTAATTCCAATAATCTTCTTTCTATTCCTATCATCCCAAAATGATTCACCTAACCATTAACTCTAGCATTCAATACATTTTCAAGACCAAAATAATGAAAAATGTGAGTATAGATGTGTATGTGGTAGGGTTTTTTTGATGGAAAATATTGAAAAATGGTTGTAACAATTAGCACCCAAGTGTTAAAATGGAATTTTTTCCATATTTCTTATTGAAAAATATCATTAATCCATATTTATTTATGTGGATTTCATTCCAGAATTATATCATCAAATGTATCCTTATAAATCGTTACCTATAATGACAAGAATTTTTTTTCAAGATCATGTGGAGTGTTTGATCATCCCAAATTCCAAAAAATCAACCCAATAATGAGAAACTAAGAACAAAAAAATAACAATCACCAAAATGGTTACATGATGTAAAATTCATTCAGTTTGGCTGGTAAGGCATGTGAATTTCAAATAAGAATGATGATATTACCTATTATGGAAGATTCAATGTATTTTTATTCCAATGCTGTAATTGTTTCCTATAAAAAGAAAAGGTCAAGGATTCAATGGGTTATGTGGTTTCAAGATACAGATAAAAATAATGATTTAACACATTTGAATAATATTTCTATCACAAAATAATTGTGACAATGTATAAAAATATAAAAAAGTAATTATTATATTTTTAAAGAAAACACAACACAAAACATATGTTTTAATATGTTTATTGGAATGTGTTAGGGATTCTCCAACACATAAAAAATAGAGGATTATCAAGAACATACAATCATGGATAACTGAAGCATAGTAGTTATGAAGGGACATATATTATGAAAAATATCATATACACTTTCTCAGATTGATTATAGTTATTTATCAAAAACACACATTCTTATATATATAAATATCATAAAAACATAGTTTTCATGAATATATATACTAGATTTCTTTGCTCGTAGTAAATTATAAATACAATACCTACTAGAATATATAAATGAGACGAAATAATTCCATATTTGGGGGAACAAATGAATGTATAATATTAACTATAATATAGGTAAAACACACTATAATGGTGACCATAAATTTTTATATAGCTCAAATTAAATAGAAGATCAAGAGGTACATATTTAACACGATACTTTTCTAAATAGAGGATTTTTATAGGGTTGGTTGAATGGGTTTAGTGAGAAATCATGGGAGGAAGTGGATGGAGATGGAATGGCAGGGTTCAAATGATAAATCAGGGAGGTGGGTGACTACACCGGAGGACAATAATATCTTAGAGGTAGGGTGGCCACATTAGAGGAGGAGGAAGATAATATTAGGTTGGGTGTCTATATTACAGATGCATCAAGATATTTTGGAGGAGGATAATCCCATGGCGGTGCGGTGGGTGTGTATGAACCACGTCGACATGGAGGTTGGATCACCACATAGATGGATAGGTGCGATTCATATGTCAGAGATAAATTGGAATGAGATGATCATTTGGTAGTTATTTTCCTGTTTTGGAGTCAATTCAGAGGAGGAGGGTCATTGGGAGGTGGGTTTCCAAATTAGAGGAGAAGGGTCACAGTTAGGAGAAAGATTATGAGGGTATACAAATTAATAGGGAGAAGAAAGATCATGAGGTTCAAAAGGAAGAGGAAGATTTGAGTGATAAATATCAGGGGTAGTGGGGTGGCATAATTCCATGATATTTTTATTGCATGTGGTTATATGTTGGCTATAGACACAAATTTTTAAAAATCGTTGCTATAAGATCATGGATATAGCCTCAATTTTTTGATGTGATAACCTCTAAAAAGTATTCATGATTTTTTATTTTATTTATATTTATGATAGTCATTGAATATTTTACATTTTTAAATATTAATATATCATATGTTTTCTTACCTTTTCACTCACTGAAAAAATGATAACGTTGTTCGTGTGGTCGTGTGAACTACCACCTCCCCAAAGTGATGTGATTAGTTTTTCATTACCATATCCCATTTATGGTATATATAAGTTAATTAAATTAAATAATATGATATTTATGATAAAATTATCATTCTTTGAAGATAAACCACTAATTATGTTCTTTCCATCACGATTATTGAAAATTGAAATCGTTACTTATGTGAACATTTGAACTAGCATCTCCATGATTGTAATGTAAATAATTTTTCATAACCATGTTTCATGGTTGGATTCAAAAAAAATATTTTATTTATATACTAATAATTATGACATTTTTATTATTCTATATAATATGGAATAATAAATTCTTTTACCATTTTCAACCTTCCAAATTCATTTTGGAATATGAACTGAATATCATCAAAACGTCACTTCTGAACATAATTGATTAATTAAAACATATAACTTAGTATTAAATAAAATAAAAGGAATAATAATATTTAAAAAATTTATAAATAAAGTATATAATTAACATAAGTTTATTATTCATGATGATAATGTATGTATGTGATCAGTCAAACTTGAGGTATGGGGTTTCTTAACACAATTTACATCCATTGGGTTATAATTATACTTCATTGAATATGTTATAATGTGATATTGTTTGATATAAACACTAATTTTAATATTTTATATTTCCAATTTTTTTGGGTTTAATTTTGTTACACATAATCACTTCATTAATTAATCCTCACTACAATGATACGATCATTGTAACGGATTTCATCCCAATTTCCACTCATTGTGGAATATTTTAATTTTATATGCCTATTTATTTTATATTTTTTATACTGTTCCACTTTGAAATATTATATAATTAATCATTCTTAATTCATGGTATTTTATGTTATAATTTCATTTAAATTATCTAAGTGGATTTTATTTGAAAGTCCCCAAATCAGTAAAGGCTTTATGTTACAATCTCATTTTTTCGAGACTGTTTATGTTCATGGGTTATTCGGGTAAAATAATATAAAATTATATTCTTGAAACATATCTAATTTATTATCCTCTAGTTTTGAATTTGGTTTACATGTTCAGTTTCCATTTCATCCATTATTGAACAACGAAACATAAATAATGTTTTTTATAGGTAATATTGATTTCAATCTATATTTAAATATGGAATATTTATATTCGATGTATATATTTTAGTTAAAATATTTTAAATAATTTTTATAATATTAACCAATTATTTTCTAGAGACATTTTTACCCATGCTTTAACTTTTTAAAAAAAAATTAAAAGAATATTCCTATCCTTTTATGATGTTTTTGTTTTTTTTAAGTGTAAAAGGAATGTTTTATTTTAAATTATATTAGATGAATTAAATTTCCCACTTTCATCACCACCAAATCCATTAATGAATTATTTTCATGTATATATGTTATTTTCAAAGCTATTTTTTTCTAAAATATTTTGAATTTTTTATATTTAAATTATTTATTTCAATGTTAAAAGGGTATTTTACTGAAGAAAAATTTCATGTTGTCTTTTAAATACATTTTTAACAACAACGAAAACCATTAAGTCTATGGGTCGATTCTAAATTTCATATATATGTCTCTCAAATATATAACTATATTATTATCCCTTAATTTTATGGTGTAATAAATAACATATAATAAATTTACATTTATTATAATAGGAGGTAAAATAATGTAACACATTTTTCTATGGGTAATTATAATGTTTATGCCTTATGATTGAATGCCTTTTTATGGAAGATATAATCCAGAATATAATATTATGGATGCACCAAAATATCACCCCCAACGAATTGGGTAAAGACTTAGTCTTAGGAGATGTTATGTATGGGATTGGGGACTAAATCTAATCTAGTATGGGAGTTTTTCCATCATTTGACATTGTTTATGAGTTATCATTGACTATTTTTTAATTCTTGTGATATATTTATTCCACATTTTTTATATTGACATGATATTATTATACCGTGTTATTTCTGTTATGCTTCCATTTGATTACTCATGAGACTTCTCTTTTATGATATCATGTTATACAAATGAGTCACAAGTTATGATTCCTTATCATGTTTATTCTCTTACATGTATTTTTAGCTTGCACCTTTTTTTAAAGTATTCTTAGGTTATCCTATGATGTTTTAGGATCTAAATTGTTTTTATGAGCTCGTTAAGGAGAATAAAATAACGATTTTATGTTTTAGTTTTCTTTCGATGTCTTATAAACCTAGTTATACTAGGAAACAATGCCTCATGATCCTTGTGTTTTACATGTTAGATATTTATGTTGAAAAGTCATGTAATAATATGTTTTAATTGTTTGAGTCAATATAGATGGTATCATAATAAGGTCTAGTTACTTTTCAAGATTAGTATTTGGAAACTTTATTAAAAACCATAGGTATACGTATATGTATAGGATATCATCCAAAAGTTATGGTAAGGAAGATATTATGTTATTTTCCTAGACTAATGAAGAAATTATGTTATACCAATCAATGATGTGAAAGGATTGAATTATTTATGTATTGGGATTTGAGAATTATCATTTAGAAGTATCTTAATCAATGTTGTTTTGGATACATGAATCATAAAAAAATTCATTATTATGGTAATTGTTAGAAGAATATATGATATTAATTATTAATTATGGTGATTCAAGTCATTTATAGAAATGTCTATTATATATTGTTGATTATATAACTATGAAAGTCTAACTTTTGGTATGAGAATTTAAGAGAAATTGTTATTATTAGAAGGTAAATGATAAATTTAACTTTGAATAGAATATGATAAAGTCTTTCTAATATCAGGGTTTCAAACATAGTGAGAGATATTTTATTGAATTTTAAGGTTTGTTAATTTTTAAATGATCTAAGTTGAATTTTTTATTTGTTATTGACGAGGCTTTACATATTAATTTTGTGATTCATCGTATAATGGTTTATCCATTTTTGGAATTATCTTAGATTATTATAACTACATGGTTTATCGTTAATATCTAAAGATAGATAGAATAGATTATTTTCCTATTGTGGGATTACCCATTCCATTAGAAGATGATTTCAGTGGTTCAAGCATAAAAAATACGTCCTGAATACTCATCTGTTGGGTCAAAAAGAGATATTGTGGTGGAAATTTATTACATGTTGAAATTATACATATAATGTAAGTAACCTTTACTTATATTCTTAGTATAAATGGTAGGTAATTTCTAAAATCATTGAAAGGGATCTTGAAAGAAAAATTTCATCCAATTACAATCATTTTCGATGAATTGATGGTCTTTTCTCCCACCAATGATTTATGGTTTTGCGTCATTATCTTTCTCATGAAAATTACATTTAATATGATAAATGATCTATTTAAATATCTATAATAATTTGGGAATTATGATTTTACTCCATATAAATATTTTCATTTCTCACTAATTGTTTCCTATTTAGAAACCTCAATATGTGATGACCTTCATATTTCTTTTTCCATCATTTTATGAAGAAATTTTATTGATCCTTTTTAAAATATAGGATTTCAAAAAAAGTATTCTCAAATGCCAAACCCATGATTTTTGAGTACATGTTATAATATAATGGATATAATTTATTGAATGATGGGGATTTTTTTAAAATGTAATACCCTAATATTTTTAAAAATAAATCTATGTTTGATAGCGTATAAGACATGAAACATTGAGACTTATCGAATCATGAAATATTATTATTTTAATATGACCTTATAACCTTGTAAAGACTCGTAAATTCCAAGGAAAGTCTTTTCTTAATTTTCTTTGAAATTTTACAAGAACGCAGTTTCTGACGGCACCTGATTCTGAGGCCCGGTGTGCCTGGAATCATTTTCCGAAGTTTGACTCGGGTACCTTCAGTGAACGGACGATCGGGTTTTTCTAACTTTTGAACCGGTGCTCGGAATCGAATTCTGAGGGCACCGATGGAATCGCAGCGCCGGTACATGCTTAGAAACGCCTCTTCCGGAGTTGCGTTTTCTCGGGTGGGGTTTTTAATTTTCGGGCTTAAAGTAAAGAAATAAAATAATTGTACGACAAACATTATTTTATTTCACATAAGCCACTTGGAAGCCACTTGAATCCACTTAAAGCGGCTTAATCTGAGTTGATCCGGATAGGGTGCTATCAAAAAATTATCCTACCCTCTTGGTAGGATATTTGTGGGGTGGGGCCCGCACGGGCCCCGCCGTTTCTTTTCCGCTAAGTAACGCACCCGCGAAATCCCATTATTATGAAAGTCAACTGACACATTTTCTTTATTTCTTAACGCACCAATTAATTGGGCGGTTGTCTTCGTTGAATTTATAGGGTGGTTTATTTCGTTGAATTAATTCTACGAATTAATGGGTCGTTACTTGTCTCTTTTTCATTTCTTAACCTGTTTGAAATCCGTTGGCGTAGTAATAAAATAAGACCAACGCCACATCTTGAGGATTACACGTTGGAAGGCATTTGACAGAATTCTTGTGCCTTCACCCTTCTTCGCGAAGAACGCGAAGAACGCGAAGAATGCCGGCCTCCAACGAAGAATGTTGAAACCGCGAAAATCGACGACGCGACGCCATGTGTCGCGACGCTGATGTTTCCTCTTCCGCGACATTCTTCTTCGACGTTCCTTCGTCCGCAACGAAATATTCGATCTTCTGTTTGAGGTAAGAGTTTTCGGGTTTCTTTTAAAACTCCTTGTTGTTTTTAACAACGCACGGATTTAATTATTAAAATTAAATCTGTTGTTCTTGAACCTCGGAGTTCGTCGACGCGCACCGTGTTCCGCGACTACGCGACGCCCTTCCGCGACGACGTGACGCCCTTCCACGACGACGCGACGCCCTTCCGCGACGACGCGACGCCTTCCGCGACGCGACGATCGCCTCCTTCCGCGGCGATCAAATCCGCGAAGAACCCGCGTGCGACGACTTGACGAGGTAGGGATTTTCTTTGGATGTTTTATATTTCCGTGTTTGTTTCCGTTCAAAATGAAGTAACCGGTTCATGAAAACAATTCTAATTCATTAAAATTGTTTTTGGTTATGTATTCATGTGTTGAATAATTCTCCCGTTGTTTTTTTATCTAACGCGGAGGGTGCGGGCCAAACGAACACGGCCCGACAACCCTCTGCCGTTCTTCGTGGTTGTGCGGATTTGGCGGGCGACGACAAAACGTGAGGCAAGGGCGATTTGATGATGCCGCAGTGAAGAACGGAACCCGGGAGGAACAACGGCGCAGACGGGAAGGAAAACGGACCACCGGAGCAATAACGACGGCGTGGGTCGCTAGCGCGGCGGCGGCCGGCGGACCCGCGGCTGCGCGGGTCTGGCTCGCCCGCACGGGACGCGGCGACATGCCGCGTCCGTTGATCCAGCGCGGCCCCACGCGGGGTGGCGACACCTCCAAACCATGGGGGCAGCGCCCCGTGGCACCCGAGCGCTCGGCCGGGCCGCGCCCTGGCCGGACCGGACCGGGTCCATCCGGGTTGGACCGGGTCGGGTCGACCCGGTTCGGCCGATCCCGGGGGATGGGTCGGGCTGGGTCGGCCCGGGCCCAGACCCCCGTCTTCGGACCGTTTTCGGTCTTTTGGCCATAACTGCAGCTACGGTCCTCCGAACGATGCGCCGTCAGTGGAAATGCGATCCTTGGATCGAGACGGTCGTTTCGGTATATCGCACTCAAGGTTTCGGAAAACTTTGGGTTCGGCCGGGTTGGTTCGTACACGAAACCAACCGTGCCCTCGGAGCGGAAACGCCTATATCTTCAGCTCCAGACGTCCGATTGATGTGCCGTCGACTTTGGTGGATTCCTCTAAGTGAGAAGGATCTTTTGGCTTACTCCGCTCGTGGTTTGGATGCAGTTGGAGTACGTTCGGGTTGGTTTTGACTTAAAAACCAACAGGGCCCCCTGGACGAAAAAGCCAATAACTTCCAGACCGGGCGTCCGATTGACGCGCCGTCTGTTGCGTTGCATTCCTGTGGACGATACATAACTTTATGCATCCTCCGCCCGAGTTTTGGATGCAGTGGGGTTATAGCCGGGTTGGATTGTACCCGAAATCCAACCAGGCCCCTGGAACGGAAAAAGATGATATCTTTCATACCAGATGTCTGTTTGACGAACCGTCAGCGGTGTTGGTGATCACGTTGAGAAAAGGTCCCTATGAGTATACCCTATGAGTGTTCGGGGTACATTAGAGATACGGCTGGGTTGGTTCGCTTACGAAACCAACCGAGCCCCTGGGACGAAAAGGATAATAACTCACAGACCGGGTGTCCGTTTGACACGCCGTCTCATTCATTGAGACCCCTATGACGAGGCGGTACATTGAGATACTTCTTCGTGGGAATTTGAGATACTTGGAGTATCGACCTGTAGCTCGTGGAGTGGACCCTCCCGGAGACGAGCGAGCGGAGTACGGAGACCGTGTAGACGACTGAGACCTGACGACTGCTTGACCGACTCGACTTGGAGTGAGTCGACTAGCCCAGTGGACGGAGCGCCCGATATTTGGCGGCAGACCCACGGCGGACGGAGTGCCTAGTAGTTGGCCGCAGACCCGCGGTACTCGACCGGAGGAGTACCTATGTGGGCTATTAGGGAGAGCGCCTGGTATTTAGCGACAGACCCTCTACGGATGGAGCGCCCGGTAGTTGGCCGCAGTCCCGCGGTACTCGACAGGAGGAGTTCCTCAGCAGTCTTAGGTTAGTGAGCAGTACCTCGGAGTCGTGACAGGACCACTGTACACTCCAGAGACGGAGCTCTTCAGCAGTTACGGTTTCGATAATGAAAATCCTAGTTTGAGCTGAGACTTTGGACCATGTGTTTACATAATGATTGAGATGGGTCACTTGCTAACTTAGGTATATGTATGGGCATATACCCGGGATAGTGGTTATCCGTTGATTTCACAATCCTTGTGTTTCCTCATGATTGAGATGGGTTACTTGATAACTTTTGTATACGTATGGGCATATATCTAAGAAGAGGTTATCTGTTGATATCATCTTTGTGGTTATCCTTGTTGGTTTAGTGAGACCTTGAGGGTCTCGGGGTCCCTACTGAGTATCGTTATACTCACCCCTGCACGGGCTATGCCCGCACCTCGTTGTGTTGGTTGCAGACGACGGGTAGTGCTGACGGAGGCCGAGTGTTCGAGGACTGGACGGTACCCAGAGGTGGACTACACGACGAGTCAGTACCCAGAGGTGGACTACATGACGAGTCAGTACCCGGAGGTGGACTACATGACGAGACGACACAGAGAGGAGGTTGACGGGCGAGAGCGTGGAGGAGGCTATCTGTACCTACCCTTCAGGTAGGATCCGTGGTGGACGATCAGGAGCTGTGCCATCTGTACCTACCCTTCAGGTAGGATCCGAGGAGGACGACCCAGGAGCCGCTTCCATCCTTCCAACAGTTATCTTTTCTGTTGTACTTGTTCAGTTGTTGTTGTACTTTCTTTTGGGTTTGTATTCTGGCCCATTTACTTTTCAGCACTTCTCTTGTACTTAGTGTTTACTTTTTCCACTTGCTTACTCTATGGTTCTTGTTTTCTTTTTTTAAAAGGCAATGCCTTCCTAGTTATTGGGATTTATGCCTTTGGTGCTAGTCATCAGCCCCTGGCCTATGGAAGGTGGGCTTGGGGTAGTCACAGCACGGGCCCCGAGGACGGGTCGTGACAAGTTGGTATCAGAGGAGTTTGGTTCTACCGCATAACTTATAACTCTGATGTTTCTTTCTGTGAAGCAATAGTGTTAAGAGTACTAAGTGTGGTTTTCAGTTTAGGGAGTCCAGTGTTGGTGCGGGCGGCCGACGTATCCATACACCAGGACCCTGACAACTGATTTCCGACTTTGTGCACGAAAACACTGATTGCGTGGGTGTTTTCCAGAAGTTTTATATAAATGTCAGCTCAAACCAGGTCAGCTCACCAGGGATAATCTTTTGACCGTGTCACGATGTTTCTTTCATGATGCCTCCCTGTGGACGACCAGCTAGAGCCCCGAGAGTGGTACGTACTGACAGCCCGCCGAGCGACGAGGCCTCAGTATAGGGCCCTATCCCAGTTGAGGCACCAGCGGAGGCACCAGCGGTACTACTACCCGTTGGGCCACCGATGCCACCAGCCCCAGCAGCAGAGGATGCACGTCGCTTGAGCACACTGCATGAGTTCCAGCGCCAGAGGACACCCAGGTTCCATGGAGGGACGGACCCGCAGGCGGGTGAGGATTGGCTTGAAGCTGTGGTGAGAGTCTTCAGGCTAGTGGGGACGCCGACAGATTTCGTGGTGATCCTTGCTGCCAAACTTCTTCAGGCAGCAGTAGGCAGATGGTGGATCCTGATTCTTCAGATGCATGAAGAGGCGACACTTCTATGGGCAGACATCGAGAGCCTGTTCTGGGCGGAGTTTGTACCAGCCACCCTTCGAGCGGTGCGTATACATGAGCTACTTCAGCTGCGGTTGGGCAGCATGTCAGTGGCGTAGTACTCAACGAGATTCACAAAACTCTCGCGCTACTCCACAGATATGGTACGAGACTCGTTCTTCAGGGCTCGGACATTCGAGCAGGGGCTCAGGCGAGAGATTAGAGCTTCTGTTGTTTCTCACAGCATTCCGACGCAGACAGGGGTGTTGGAGAGAGCCCTCTTAGTAGAGAGTTTCCTTGCGGAGCATTCTCCAGCAGCAGGACCCACCACTAGCCGGCTTGCAGCAGAGTCTTTTGCAGCAGGCAGTAGACAGATGACGCAGAGGTCCAAGAGGACCAGACCTACCGATGGCCAATTGCACGACTTAGGTTCAGTTGTACGGGGAAACCGGGGTGGAGTCAGATCCAGACGTGCCGAGAGTAGACAGTGTTACTCTTGCGGCGGAATTGGTCACATGGCACATGGCTGTCCGACCCACCATGCAGATGACCAGCAGTTAAATGAAGAACCTACGAGGCAGAGGTAGAGGTTCGATCAGGGTAGACCGCAAGGAGCAGGCGGCCATGGCAGAGGAGCTGGCCGTGCAGCTGCAGGTGGACGACGCTTTGGGATGTTGCCACCACCACCACCAGGAGGCCCACCCCGACCGCAGGGGACAGGAGGACATAGGAGAGCTCAGCGTTAGGCAGCTGAGGCCTATGGTCATGCTGCTCCGGAAGCAGATGGACAGGAGCGGGACTAGCTTCCGACCTGGAAACTATTAGTCCTATTTCTTCTAGTTTTGTTGATGTTTGTCTGTAGTTGCTTTGTGTCTTTGTACTATGAGCCGAAATAATGAAAAGACACTTATCTTTGTAAATTTTTCTTTCCTGTCCTTTTTGTTTGGTTGATACTGAGTGGTCCCGGTTATGACTGTTGACATGACCCTCACGTTCGAGTTTTCTACTGAAGGAGACCTAGTGACCACACACTGATGCTGACAGTGTGACTCGACCCTTGAAGGAGAGAGTGATAGTTGGATCTCTTGGTAGTTACGTCGAGGCCTTACGACGTCATCCATGGCATGAATGCATCATTCATGTCAGGATTGACTGTATTAGGCAACGAATGTGGTTCATCTAGGGGATGATACCAGATTTATCTTATCGGCAAAGAAGAAATCATAGCAGCTCTTGTGATACTAGAGAAGGCCCCGGTCATCCAAGAGCGGATGAGGACGACATAGGGCCGACAGAAGCCTTTTGCTGACAGGACATGGAGGCCTCTAGAGTTCGAGGATGACCATCACGTCCTTATACGAGTCTCACCTCGACGAGGTTTACGGAGATGTGGCCCGGGAGGCAAGTTATCTCCGAGGTTCAACGGACCTTTCTAGGTCCTCAGCTGGGTGGGCGAGGTGGTTTACCGCTTGACCCATCCACTTCAGTTGCACTAGGTGCACGATGTTTTCCACGTATCTCAACTGAGGAGATACGTGCTCGACCCTCCGCATATCATTGACTATGGGGAGCTAGACGATGATGAAGGGGAGACTTTTGCGGAGGTCCCAGTGGAGATCGAGGATCGACAGGAGCGAATCCTAGGAAGATGGTCGATTCCTCTTGTGCACTTTCTTTGGCATCATGTGAACCTCTAGGTGAGAACATGGGAGTGAAATGCTCAGATGCATGCTCAGTACCGCCTTTGTATCCCTAAGTTTGTGGTGAAGCTTTACGGGGATGTAAAGCCCTGTGGTGGGAGTAATGTAAAGACCTGTAAATTCTAAGGAAATATTTTTCTTAATTTTCTTTGGAATTTTACAAGAACGCAGTTTCTGACGGCACCTGATTCTGAGGCCCGGTGTGCCCAGAATCATTTTTCCGATGTTTGGCTCGGGTACGTTCAGTGAACGGATGAGCGGGTTTTTCTAACTTGTGAACCGGTGCTCCGAATCGAATTCTGAGGGCACCGATGGAATCGCAGTGCCGGTACTTGATTAGAAACACTTCCTCTAGAGTTGCGTTTTCTTGGGTGTGGTTTTTAATTTTCGGGCTTAAAGTTAAGAAATAAAATAATTGTACGACAAACTTTATTTTAATTCACTTAAGCCACTTGGAAGCCACTTGAAGCCACTTAAAGCGGCTTAAGATGAGTTGATCCGGATAGGGTGCTATCAAAAAATTATCCTACCCTCATGGTAGGATATTTGTGGGGTGGGGCCCGCACGAGCCCCGTGGTTTCTTTTCCGCTAAGTAACGCACCCGCGAAAACCCGTCATTATGAAAGTCGACTGACGCGTTTTCTTAATTTCTTAACGCACTAATTAATTAGGCAGTTTTCTTCGTTGAATTAATTGGGCGGTTTATTTCGTTGAATTAATTCTACAAATTAATGGGTCGTTACTTATCTCTTTTTCGTTTCTTAACCGGTTTGAAATCCATTGGCGTAGTAATAAAATAAGACCAACGCCACATCTTGAGGATTACACGTTGGAAGGCTTTTGACAGAATTCTTGTGCCTTCACCCTTCTTCGCGAAGAACGCGAAGAATGCGAAGAACGCCGGCCTCCAAAAGAACACCGAAACCGCGGAAATCGACGACGCGATGCCGTGTGCCGCGACGCCGACGTTTCCTCTTCCGCGACATTCTTTTGCGACATTCCTTTGTCCGCAACGAAATCTTAGATCTTCTGTTTGAGGTAAGAGTTTTCGGGTTTCTTTTAAAACTCCTTGTGGTTTTTATCAACGCACGGATTTAATTATTAAAATTAAATCTGTTGTTCTTGAACCTCGGAGTTCGTCGACACGCACCGTGTTCCACGACGACGCGACGCCCTTCCGCGACGACGCGACGCCCTTCCGCGATGACGTGACGCCCTTCCGCGATGACGTGACGCCTTCCGCGACGTGACGATTGCCTCCTTCTGCGGCGATCAAATCCGCGAAGAACCCGCGTGCGACGACTTGACGAGGTAGGGATTTTCTTTGGATGTTTTATATTCCCATGTCTGTTTCCGTTCAAAATAAAGTAACCGGTTCATGAAAAAAATTCTAATTCTTTAAAATTGTTTTTGGTTATGTATTCATGTGTTAAATAATTCTCCCGTTGTTTTTTATCTAACGCGGAGGGTGCGGGCAAAACGAACACAGCCCGAAAACCCTCTGTCATTCTTCGTGGTTGTGCGGATTTGGCGGGCGACGAAAAAACGTGACGCAAGGGAGATTTAACGATCCCGCAGTGAAGAACGGAACTCGGGAGGAACAACGGCACAGATGGAAAGGAAAACGGACCACCGGAGCAACTCCAGTGGCCCGCGGAAGCGGCCGGGGGTGCGGGTCGCCGGCGCGCCACCGGACAGAGCCGTCGCGGCTTCAGCCGCGGCGGTGGCGGCCAGGGGACCCGCGGCCGCGCGGGTCCGGCTCGCTTGCATGGGACATGGCGACATGCCGCGTCCGTTGATCCAGCGCGGCCCCACGCGGGGCTGCGACACCTCCAAACCGCGGGGGCAGCGCCCCGCGGCACCCGAGCGCTCGGCCGCTCGGCCGAGCGGAGCCAGGCCGGTCCGACCGGCCGAGCCGCGCCCTGGCCGGACCGGGTCGGGTCGACCCGGTTCGGCCGACCCCGGGGGGGGGGGGGGGGGGGGGGGGTCGGCCCGGGGCCAGACCCCCGTCTTCGGGCCGTTTTCGGTCTTTTGGATTTAACTTGAGCTACGGGCCTCCGAACAATGTGCCGTCAGCGGCGATGCAATCCTTGGATCGAGACGGTCGTTTTGGTATATCGCACTCAAGGTTTCGGAAAACTTTGGGTTCGTCCGGGTTGGTTCGTACACAATACCATCCGGGCCCTCGGAGGGGAAACACTCATATCTTGAGCTCCGGACGTCCGATTGACGTGTCGTCGACTTTGGTGGATTCCTATACGTGAGACGGATCTTTTGGCTTACTCCGCTCGAGGTTTGGACGCAGTTGGAGTACGGTCGGGTTGGTTTTGACTTAAAAACCAACCGGGCCCCAGGGACGAAAAAGCCAATAACTTCCAGACCGGGCGTCCGATTGTCGCGCCGTCTGTTGCGTTGCGTTCCTGTTGACGATACGAAACTTTTGGAAGCCTCCGCCCGAGTTTTGGATGCGGTTGGATTATAGCCGGGTTATATTGTACCCGAAATCCAATTAGGCCCCTGGAACGGAAAATGATGATATCTTTCAGACCAGACGTCCGTTTGACGAACCGTTAGCGGTGTTGGTGATCACGTTGAGAAACGGTCCCTATGAGTATACCCCATGAGAGTTCGGGGTACAGTTGAGATACGGCCAGGTTGGTTCTCTTACGAAACCAACCGGGCCCCTCGGACGAAAAGGATAATAACTCACAGACCGGGTGTCCGTTTGACACGCCGTCTGTTGCATTGAGACCCCTATGATGAGGCGGTCCTTTGAGATACTTCTTCGTGGTTCTTTGAGATACTTGGAGTATCGACTTGTAGCTCATGGAGCAGACCCTCCCAGAGACGAGCGAGCAGAGTACGGAGACCATGTAGACGACTGAGACCTTATGACTGCTTGACCGACTCGACTTGGAGTGAGTCGACTAGCCCAGTGGACGGAGCGCCCGGTATTTGGCGGCAAACCCACGGCGGACGGAGTGCCTGGTAGTTGGCCGCAGACCCGCGGTACTCGACCGGAGGAGTACCTCTATAGGCTATTAGGGAGAGTGCCCGGTATTTGGCGACAAACCCTCAGCGGACGGAGAGCCCGGTAGTTGGCCGCAGACCCGCGGTACTCGACAGGAGGAGTACCATAGTAGTCTTAGGTTAGTGAGCAGTATCTCGGAGTCATGACAGGACCACTGTACACTCCAGAGACGGAGCTCTTCAGCAGTTACGATTTCGATAATGAAAATCCTGGTTTGAGCTGAGACTTTTGACATTGTGTTTTCCTCATGATTGAGATGGGTCACTTGCTATCTTAGGTATATGTATGGGCATATACCCGGGGTAGTGGTTATCCGTTGATTTCAAAATCCATGTGTTTCCTCATGATTGAGATGGGTTACTTGATAACTTAGGTATATGTATGGGAATATACCTAAGTAGAGGTTATCTGTTGAGATCTTCTTTGTGGTTATCCTTGTTGGTTTAGTGAGACCTTGAGGGTCTCGGGGTCCCTACTGAGTATCGTTATACTCACCCGTGCACGGGCTATGCCCGCACCTCGTTGTGTTGGTTGCAGACGACGGGTAGTGCTGACGGAGGCCGAGTGTTCGAGGACTGGACAGTAACCGAAGGTGGACTACACGACGAGTCAGTACCCGGAGGTGGACTACACGACGAGTCAGTACCCGGAGGTGGACTACACGACGAGACAACACACAGAGGAGGTTGACGGGCGAGAGCGTGGAGGAGGCTATCTATACCTACCCTTCAGGTAGGATCCGTGGTGGACGACTAGGAGCTGCGCCATCTGTACCTACCCTTCAGGTAGGATCCGAGGAGGAGGACCCAGGAGCCGGTTCTATCCTTCCAGCTGTTATCTTTTCTATTGTACTTGTTCAGTTGTAGTTGTACTTTATTTTGGGTTTGTATTCTAGCCCATTTACTTTTCAGCCCTTCTCTTGTACTTAGTGTTTACTTTTTCCGCTTGCTTACACTATGGTGCTTGTTTTCTTTTTTTAAAAGGCAATGCCTTCCCAGTTATCGGGATTTACGCCTTTGGTGATAGTTTCCAGCCCCTGGCCTATGGAAGGCGGGCTTGGGGTAGTCACGGCACGGGCCCTGAGGATGGGTCGTGACAAACCTGGCCATAAAATTGGATATATGAATATGATTAACTTATTTATGAAATATATATAAATAACATACACAATATAAATGTATTGAAAATTTATTATGAAATAACAATTCAATTTTTAATGAAGACATTTTATTATTTTAATAAATAAATTTTCTTCAAAAAGGATTTTAATTTATTTTGGGAAATAATATTCTAATTACTTTTTGGAAATTTTGGAAAATTTATATGATAAAATTAAATTATTAATTTTAAATGATATATCAAAATTAACTTAGTGTAATAATTTGGGAGTTTCTTGGAAATGATTTCTTTTTCAGTGAATATTAAAATTTTATTATTTTTTAAAAAATATCATTTATTTTCATTAAATCATGTAATTTAAAAAACAAATTATATTTCGGATTTGGTATTAAAGTGAAATATTAACTATTTAATTATAATATTGTAATTTATTTCATTTAAATAAAAAAATTGATGATTTTGGTATAAGTTTATTTTTATGCTTAAAAACATAGTTTTGTGAAATCTAGTTTAAAGTGAATAGTTTTTATCCATTTAAATTAATAAATATAAACCATAGTCAGGAATGATTTATTTATAATTTATAGCTTTTATATCTATGAATTTCATAAAAAATTGTATTTTCGCCCCATTTTACTGTTTAATTTTAAAACGAATTTATTCCACTTATTTTAATTGAATATGATAAATGGATTAAATATTTTTAATAAACCAAATTAATATTCTGTAATATGGTAAAATTAAATTTTGGGCATAATGAATAATAAAAACAATAAAAATTCACCACCCATATGAAAGGGTAAATTAGGTAAACCATTTAGAAAACTAAGTTAAATGCCACAATTTTTCATTTTAATTATTAATGGATGGATATATTTATATTATTATCACCATATTATATATATTTAATTATTAAAGGTACACATTCCCATGAAAGTGACCTATATAATAATTTAAGCAAAGAAAAAGACAATGTGTCGCTCTTTATCCATTAAATATCTCTTATTTGTTCACCTGGGATATAAATAAGCCGTGAATTAATATTAATGTTTTTTGAGTACAATGAAATATATTTCCTGATTCTAATTGTTTTCTTAAATTTTAGTGATTATATAGTTACCTTATTTTCTTATACAACGATTTGACAATGGTTTTTTCAAGAAAGGGGAAAACTAAAGGTAAATGACTATAAAAAGAATTCAAGTAATGTATGAGGGATGAGTTATGGTTAAAAAAGAATTTTATTGTTAATAATGATTTATCTATTTTGTTTAAATGGGTTTTATTATAAATTAATTGTTATCTTTTTGTATATAATGCGAAATTAAATGAATAGTGTCAAAATTGAAATTAATGATATTTTATGTTAAATACTATTTTATCAAATTTTTTAAAAATTAAAAAATCATGGTATATAAAATTTAGGATTATAAATTAACTAAAATTTTATAAATTTAAATTTTGATCCATTTTTTATGTTATATATAAAATTATAACACTTTTGATTCAAAATATTAATTACTATAGTTAAGGTTAAAACAGGTTTATTGGGGGTTGAACCAAAAGATAAGAGTATTTTATCACATTAATGTTTTCTAAATCCTATGGGTTTTCTATTGTAAGATTTTATCCCATACCAAATTCAAATATATGGATATTTTTAATCTTTTGGAATGAGAATGACTTTATCATGTTGCATTATTTTAGGAAATTTCCATGTGGGTACCCTCCCTCACTTATAAAATGAAACCTCATATCCCAACCTATCCACACTGAATGTCAAGTTTCATTCACCCCATACTTGATAAATTACATTATATAATTCCCTCCCAGTGAACTAGATTTCTTATTTTTATCCTAAAACAGACGTAGTCTAGTTTTTTTGTCAACCATAAGAGGTTTTCTAATGAAAATCCATCATTATAAATCACTAATTTCAGTTTTAATTCTTCTTCAACATCGATAAAAAAATATTAAATCAGGATTATAAAATAAATAGATATATCCAATATATTTATAAGTTGTTGTGTTAATGAAATACCCTATATCCAACACCCATTTCATCAAATGGGAAACAAAACCATCATCCGTGTGTTTGGCGGACTACCACCTCACAAACCAATGTAATTAATTTTCCATCATTTCCTATCACATAAATTAATGGTATATGATTAAATAGAATTATAATATTAATTTAATTTTTATAATTTTGGAAATGTAATATATAACATATTTTCTTACCTTTCAATCCATTGAAAAATGATAACGCTGTTTGTGCGTACATGTGAACTGCCACCTCTCTCAAGTGATGTGATTTTTTTTTCATAACCACATACAAAAGATTATATATAAAAATGTATTAAAATAACCAATACATTATTTAATATATGGTTTTAATTTTATAAATATAAAATAATACTTACCTTTTTTCTATCATGACTGTTGAATAATTAAAATGTTACTCAGGTGTTTACTAGACCTACCATCTCCATGATTGTAACATAGTTCATTTTTCATAACCATATTTTATTATTGGTTTTAAAATAATAATTATTTTAAAAAAATTTGAATTATTTAGTTATTATTTTTATTATTATGTAGATGATACAAAAATTACTTCCTCTACCATAGTGAACATATCGAAGTCATTTAAGACATATGAAATGGAATATCATCAAAACCTATGAAAAAAACGTAATTGATTATGTAAATAAATATTACATGGTAATAAATAAAATATAATGAAATAATATATCTCAATTAATTAAATAGTTAACAAAATTGTATTATTTAGGATGATAAAGTTCATATGTGACATGTATAACTTGAAGTAAGAGGTTTCTTAACTCTATTTCTATTTATTGGATTATACTTTTACATCATTGAATATGTTATTATATGATTAAGTGTGAAATTAACTCTGAAGGTATTATGTTTTATTCAATCATGTTTTATTTGCATGTAAATTTATTACACATAAACATTTTATTGATTAATTCTCACTCCAATGATAGGATATTTATAAGGGAATCCATATCAATTTCCATTAATTGAGGAATATTTTAATGTTAGGTGAATAATTTATTTTATATGGTGTGTATGATTTAAATTTTATATATTTTTTCATTAATCATTCATAAATCATGGTATTTTATGTTTCAATCCATTTTATTTCATCTTCGGGGATTTTATTTTAATGATACCAAAGCGGTAAAGGCTTTACATTATAGTCTCCATTCATTTCAAGATTGTTTATATTGAAGGTTCCTTTAGGGAAAATCATATAAAATTATCATATTTAATGAAATAAATATTATAATCCTATGTTCATGAATGTGTGTAACATGATCAGTTTCTAATTCCTCCCTTATTGAACATCAATAAAGATGTTTGTAAGTTATAACAATATGTTATATTCTATTAGATTTGGAATCATTCTCTTACATGTATATATTTTCCTTAAAATATTTTAATTTATTTATTATTCTTCTATGATTTATTAAATAATTTTTACCAATGTTTGATTTTTTTAAATTGGTTAAATGGTATCTTTTTATAATTTTCTAAAAAAAGATACTTTTTATCTTTTGACAAAAGTTTTAAAGGAATATTTTCTTTTAAATAATAAAAAATTAATAGAATTTCCCACCATCACAATAAATCAATTATTTTAATGTTACTTTATAACATTACATGGTTCTTTTCGAATAAATTTTTTTCCATAAAATTTTGAATTTTTATTTTATTTTTAAAAATTGATTTCCAAGTGAAAAGGGTATTTTCATAACAAAATATTTCATGTGATCTTTTAAATAAGTTTTCACCAATAAGGACAACCATTGATGTTATTTGTTAATTTCAAATTATGTATTAATTTTTCTTACACATATATAAAATTTTGTATCCCTTATATTGATAGGGTAATACATTCCTTATGTTCATCTCTCAGATGCCTTCATTATGAAATTTACTATTATTATGATATGACATGAGATTACTTACCCAATTTTACTTACATGGAAATTCATATATTTATGCCTTATGATTGATTTATTGTTTTTGTAACACATAATCATGAACATTTTATGATAGGATCACCCATATAACAATCACATTAGTTCAGTAAATCTTTAGTATCTTAAGATAATATGGATGGGATTAGGGATAAATCCTAACCCATTATGGTAGTTTTAAAACAATATGATATTGTATAGGTAGTTAGCTTGACTGATGTTTATGTTATGTCACATATGACTTCCAAATTTCCTATATTAAAATGATTTTTATACCATTTTCTTTATTTTATTTTCCATTTTTTTACTCATAATCCTTCTCTTTTATGATATCTTTTTATACCTTTTAGTCTCATGTTTTGTTTCTTTACCATGTTTATTCCCTTATTGAGATTTTAGCTCAACCATTTATTTTATGTATCACCAAGGTAATCCTATACCATTTTAGGATATTAATTAGATTCAGGATATCATTATGGAGAATAAAATGTGGATTTTATGTTTTAGTTTCCTTTGGATTTATTATGAACATACTATTCCAAAGACACTAGGCCTCACAATCTTTGGGTAGTACTAATTATATATTTATGTTTAAAAATCATGTTTTAATTTGTGTAAAAGGATTATTTCAATATATGAATCATCATTAATAAATATATATTCACGTTAAATATATCAATGGGGATTTTTATACAAAATATAAAATTAAATCGGTCTATAATAAAAAAATATATCCCAATAGAGTGGATGTTGAGATGAAATCCCTTAACTGACATTTCCCATTAATTAACCACTCTTTAAACTATTTTATGATGGTTTTAAACAAGTTAATAATTAATAACCAAAACATATAATTATTTATAATATCATATACGATCATCTTATAATATAATACTTCCCATTCACTAACAATCATTCATTTTTAACATTATTTTTGGTGTTAACTACTTTATTTTCTCATGAATTATTCCATGTATGCTTTGATCCTTGTACATTGCCAATGTTTACATAATAAATATAATTTTAATCATTATATGAATGTCATATATATTAATTATATATATATATATTGATACTTAACATGTGGAGGTAGAAAAATGAATTTTATCAGTCTTAGAGACGGTGGGTCATATGTATCCGTAAATGATGTTTTCACTTTTCAAAAGATGGGAAGAAAGAAATTTTAAATAATAATTTACCTTCATAAACTAATTTATATACTATATAAATCATATATATTCATTAAGTTTATCCTTATTATCATACATGTAATGAAAAAATTGAAAATGGGTCACATCTCTTCAGGGAGGTGGTGGTACACACGTACTCATTAGCTACATTATCATTTTACAACTGATTAGAAAGTAATAAGGGAGATATAATATTTTAATTAAAGAATTATAATTATGTCATAGGTTTTATATTTAAAATTTGCCCATATTTATAACCATACAAGTAAAATGGTGATGAAAAATGAATTAAACTGGTACGTGGATAACGTAGGCCCTATGTACCCATGAGTTATGTTTTTTCTTTTTGTATAATAGAAAAGAAGTGAAAATGATTTCCACACATTCATAATAACATAATAATATATATATTTTACTAGGGTTATTATTATATAATATGTAAAATAGATTTAGTGGAAGTATATGTAGAATTAAATTTAAAAGAGTTTGTAAAAATGAAAACTTCTTCTTTGGTAGAATTCCTTTAAATCTCCTTTACGGGACCTTGGGTTTTTATTTTTGAAACTGGAAACCACTATAATTTGTATAAGGATGTTTAAATGAGGAATGGGTAGGTTTTATCCCTGATATGTTACTCAATTTACTTTATATATAATAGATAAGATGTTTCTTTTAATAATTAATGGGTGGGGTACTAATAGAATTAGATAAAGTATTAAATTAATATAAATTACTTTTTAGGGAAATATGAAAACAATTGGCATAATTCAAATATATTATGAGTATTATTCAAAAATAATCTCAATCAATAAAATTTGGACAATTTTTTTATGTTATTACACTTATCTCTAAGTTTTAATCCCTCATTAACCCATTTCACAATTACTGCAATATAAAAGTTTTATAACCTTTAAGTGTCATGACTTATAACATAAGATGGAAATAATATTATAAATGGACCATTCTAATATTTTAAACCATTTCACATTCATGTTTCTTCTGATAATATTTTTTTGAATTTCACATGATTTAATAAAATATTAATTTTTATAAATTAAAATTAATGTCATTTTAAGAAATATACATTTAGTTTGGCATTATAAACCAAATAAAAACAATGTAATTAGAATATAACCCTATAAAACAACTCCAACATGTTATAATTATCAAATAAATTAAAGTTTCTTAATAATTCCCATATATTGCTAACTTTTAATATCTTATTATTATTTAGATTATTTTTCAATTAATTGAATAAATACGTTGAATGCGTTACGTACACATATAAGCTAATTAATAAATCATTAAGGAATATAAATATATTATCATGATAAAAATAAATAAAATATAAATAAAATAATATTTTATATTCATTTATAACACATTCTTATCCTTATAATAACATATAAAAGGAGTTAAAAGCAATAGAGCGATATATTGAAATATTCATTAATAATCCTGATAAACAATTGGATTGTAACATAAAACCATTACCACTTAATTAAATTTTAAATCATAAAGACCATAAAATATAAAATATTATATGGATATTTGTATCCATAATTTTCATGGGATGTTTAAACACCACACAAATAAACAAGTGGTGTATAAGGCATGTGTCCCACTGAAATAATTGTGATATTAACATCCCTTACCTTATGTCTCGACTTCCTTCCTATAATTCAGAACCTCCTATATAATAAATATAAGTTTATTATAAATATAACTATAATTATATATATTATACCATATATGATTCACCTATGGCCTTTTATTATCCATTTCTTAACCATCCCATATTAAAATCATATTTTAGGTATCTACTACTTTTATTTTCATATATATTTTGGATTGGTATTTTCAATACTTTTTCTTTGATCCCGGTTCCATCATATCAAGAATACTAAACATGATATAGATATCATATATATTACTTATATATTTATTTATATTAATCCAAAAAAAATTAGATATAGAAAAATCAATCACATTGTTCGTGTAGATGGTAGTCCACACATACACAAGAACAATGTTTCCAATTTTTCGACAGATAGAATGAATGAAATGTAAAAAATAATTAAACATTACTGAATCATTTTTTCCTCATATATAATATATATTAATTAAATCTACCATTACTTTAATCCATGTGGAAATAAAATGATAAAATAATCACATCGTTTCTTGGAGGCAGCAATCCATATGTTACTCAAATTATAATATTTAATTATGAATAATAAACAGGTCCACACAAAAAATTGGAGCAACTTGTTAAAATAAAAACATTAATAATTAAACTAAAACAGGGACAACCATGATTTATGGGGGTCTAAAATAGTATAGCCTGAGGGTATCTTATTTTATGTGGATCACCCCCTCAGGTGTTAGATAACTCATGTTATAAAGGTAATAGGTCATAGCTCCATGTCCCGCCGTTAATGACAGAAGGTACGCTACTTGTTTTCACTCATCACAAGTCTAAATTGAATTCATCTAGTTATTAATAATACCATGTCACGTTCTAATAATGTATGCAATCATCCAAGTGATGTTACTCGAATTATTTAGGGAGTCGCCTACACGTACAAATGAGGGATGATATCATTATTCAATGGATTTGAAGGTAAGTAGTTAGCAGTGATATTATAATTATAGGAGCATAATAATTTCATAAATATAATATATAACCCTTAAATAGATCATTATCTCCATCTGTAATACATGGTGATGCAAACTGAATTATACCTATTTGTGATATGGTTATTCTCCGTAGACAAGATCAAAAATTTAATTTTCCATTTGATGGAAGAGGAGATTGATGTATGTTATGAAACTAATATAATAATCTCATAGTATATGTGATATAATTTTATTTCTATCATAATAGTTGAATATTATTTGAAGTATGTGCAATAATAAATAAAAAAATTCTTAGTTAATAATGATACAGCATCTCCAAGCAACGTCCATTGGTTGGCACCAAAAGCATCCATAGGATGGTTTAACAATCAAAATATGGAATATAGGAAATTAGTATTGAAACAATTAAGGGATTTGGTTTGGTATTAGATAAAATAGGGTTTTAAGGTGTGAAAAGGATATGATTGGGAGTTCTTGTTTATAAGTGTGGGAGAGGACATGCGTGGATTTTTTGAAAATAAAAAATTATCCCCATATTTTAAACATACAAAAAGGATAAAAATAGACCTATTATCAAAAATTATATGGGATTAAATAAAAATATTTATATGCACTATTAATTGGACAAGTTTTTATGTTATTTTTACACTTACCTTTTTATTTTATCCACCATGTAAACTTGTTTTAACCTTAACCGCGATAATTAATTTTTACATATCATACTATTCATTACGAACAAAAAGTAATTTTACCTTATTATATAATATTAATTAAAATTATTAAAAATATGTAATATATTTTTCCAAATTAAATTCATATAAATGGTAGAATTTAATTTAAAATAAAACTGGTAGACGTGATGAAAATGTAGTTTTCCAAAGAAATCATTTTTGTAAGTATTGAATGTTTTTATATAAATGTTTAATATGAAATCGTTTCCAATGACCTATGTTGTGTTAATAATAATGTTATTGAACAATTTATATTTTTAAAAAATTATAAAATAAGTATAATCATTGTAAATTCATTAATAAAATGGAAGTTTTAAATTAAAATATTTATTTTTTACTATTCAAATAAAAATTATTATTTATATAAAAGTCTTAAAACTTCACCATAAGATAATGTTTCCATGCTGATTCCAAAAATGAAGTTAAAATTTTCAGATATATTTTCTTATAGTAGAAAATGTATTTTTATTTTCTTTTCACAAAAATTAATGAAAATAATTTTGAAAGGAATTTATTTTCCAATTATATAAATACATTACCAAACATTTAGTGTTTATCAATATATATATTATTTATATAAAACATTAATAATTAATTTTCAAAATGTGTTTCTTCCTATTCACACATCAATGTTTAATTAATAGTTTAAAATGGTAATTTTTAAAAGTACATTACAGTACATTAAAACTTGGTGTTGCGTGTAACACAATCTAAAAAAGAAATTAAATTTATTTGAAATATATTGTTTTAAAACTATAGATATAATTTCTCTGGATAGAAGAATGATTTTATTTTATTTTAATGGATATTTTTTATTGGTTCGGGAGGGTATTTATAATGTTGTCAAAAATTTAGATTCAAGGAAATAAAATGAAGGGAAATTATATACATAAATGAATAATAAGGAATTAATATTTAAATTTATCGTGGAAATTTATCTTATTATTTAATTTTAATGAGATTTGATATTGACATTTTATGATGGGAATGAAATTCAATATTTATGTGTTTTAGAATTTGTAGAGTTTATATTTTATTTATTATTATATTTTTTAAGGAATTAATCCCCATTAATTTATTATTTGAATGGAAATTATTATAAATTTCATCAATTAGATTAATTTTTACATTAATTTGGTATGACCTAAATTCATGATTTTAAAATATTTGTTAGTTATTATGATTTATTTATTTATATAGACAAAATTTAAGATATTTTTTTATTAGGAATAATGATTCACAACTTAAATGGATCCATGAGCAAGCATATGACTATAATATGGATGAATTTCCATAAAATCTTGTGGAATTTGACATATGACTCTGAAATTCCATACATAAGACTAATTTTGAATCTATACTCTCATAATTTTTTATAAAAATGAGGTTATATCAATATAAACAATCGATGTGATAATGTCATTTACATTTCTGTTGGGAGGGATGTGTTGATCTTCCCCACCACTAAAAAATAATTAATGATGTTATATATAAAGGTCACCCCATGCCCATAATGATGTTTAATACTGTGACAATTTTTTTAGGAGATACATATAATATGTAATGATCCTTGAATTTATCGAATTTGAAGAATTAATGTACCAATATGAGATATGTAAGGTTAATTTAGACTAATGGGTAATGGTATACTTCAAATCAAAGGGTTTACATAATGATATTTTACTCATAGAAATTACAAAAATTATGATCACATTAAGTCTAATACATTTTCCAGAAGAAGAAGGAAATGTTGTCCTAAAAAGGAGGGAATTAGTATGTGATGGATTCCTAGGTCAAACACACCTGATTGAAACATTCATGATATCATTCTATAATTTTAGTATTAATTTTGTTATACATTCCATGTAAGAAAATTTCATGGAATTATTTCCATGATCCTCATATGAAAATATATTTTAATTTCATCATTTTTCTATGTGCATCAATTGAATAGATAATATGACATCAATATCCAAGTGATATTTGATTAAGGATGAAAAAATGTAATTAAATACATGAAGGAATTAAAAGATAAATAAAATAATGAAAGATCAATTCTGCATGGAAGTATCACTTTACTCAATTCATGAAGATATTGAACCCGACCCTAAGAACAATTATAATCTTATAGATAGAAAATTTCAACTGATTATTTAAATAACTCATCATGTTCCTTGTAAAGGGTTGCAGTTTTGTAAATCACCTATATGACTAGTTTTGGGTCTTGTGTTTATTTTATTTTATACTTTCATTATATATATTTTTAATCAATATTTCATGTGATGGGGGCTTCTTCGCTGAGGTTTTGATGTGATCTTCTAACATTCATTTTTATCGAAAGATATTTTATTCTCTTCTAGGTAAATATCAAGATTATTTTGAGTCATCATTTCATTAAATATTTATCTAAATTGAGCTCTGTAAGTTCATTTATTTTTCAAAATGTGAGTTAGGTAATACTATCTACTTACTTTTATATCTTCCATGTTTTATTATTTTCTATACTAATATTATTTTTATACCTTTGTTCGATTCACTAGTTAGTGGATAAAATGATTTATAGAAACAGTTTCATCTAATAAAGGTAATGGATATAAAAATTTCCTTTATTTATAGAGTATGATAAATTTTAAAAATAAGAGTGAATATAATATAAATAAAAGAATGATAATTAGAGTTTTTAGTTATTAATGTTATCTTGGATTCATTCATGAAAAGGGATAAGTTTACACGTATTTAAAAAGGTGGAGTGACATATTTTTTTTACTTTGTGTTTAATATTCATTAAATATTTGTATCATATCAATGTGTTTCTTACACTAATACAACAAATTTTTTTATCTCTATATATATTTACTTTTTTATCCATTATTTTATATATTTTTATAGTTTATGTTGTTTTTATGAAACAATAAATATATAATGATAGTATAAAATTCATCAAATTTTATTGTCCTCCTAATGAGATATACCCTAGGTACTATGAAATTATAGGGAATTAAATATAAAATAACAAATATATTTTTTTATTAGGAGTCATAACATAGATCTCTCAACATATAACATCATAGTTTTATCTCTGTAAAGAGTTTTTTTAGTGTAAGTGAGTTTCTCAACTATAATTAGGTATCTCAAAAAAATAAAATCATGTAAACTATATTCAAATAAATTATTTTATTAATTCATTCATGAAGAATCAATAAAAACTATAAAAGGACCATTTAAAGAGATAATAGTGTATTATAGTATATTATTATATCCACTTGTTAGAGAATCTTAATTTCATCAATATTTACCTCTTTAAATTATAATATAATTTAGACTCTCCTTAATGTGTCAATAATCATACACCATTCACTTCAATAATCTTATTTTAGGAATTAAATAAAAAAATCAAATGTTAAAAAGTGTATAAAATCTAAAAAAAGCCTCATAAATCACTATTGTTTTCATACTCTTTTTAGCGATCATTAAATATTCAAATTTAGTAACCAAAAATCTAAAAATTTAAAAACAATTCTTTCAAAACATTCTGAGATAAATGGGCCACCAAATAGATATGTATTATGTTAATATTGTCTCTAATTATTCATCCACTTCACTTACCAATTCAAATTCTCGAGTAACATCAATTTATATATTTCTTATAAAATGAAAAATTAGTTTCAACATCAATGTTTTTACATTTTTATATGGTCCCTTGATTTTAGATATTACCTTAAAATGTTTTAGACTTCTGTATGTTATTTATTTTGGCGAGTTTAATTTAATCCATGTGAATGATTGAAAACACAGTATTAAAAAACATATTTATATCATTTTGTAGATGTTATATGAAAAACTCATTAAAACACTTCTCTTACTATAAAAAATCTTGTATTGACTATTGTTTCATGACAAACACATTATCTTAAACACTAAACATCTGGTAGGGGATATAAAAATATTGTTTAAATATAATATATTATGTTTTAAATTTTTTATGAACACAATTTTAGTTGCATTCCAATAAAACTCATGTGGACATAAAACACTTATTGTACAGTATATAACATAAGTGATGATCATCCCTTATAATTCTTATTACATTTATATTCAAACACATTCTTTTTTACTTTATTTTTACTCACATATAGAAAATATATAATCTTATTAACAACCCTATCTAAATATATTTTCCCCAACTATTAACCAAAAAATATAACATAATGATCGTACAATCAAGATAAATTAAATTACAGGAGTTCAATTCTTCCACATTCAATTAGAATCAACTCTAAAAATAAAATAAACATTATCCCAATATTCTAACCTAGTCTCAATATAATTGATATGTTATTTTCCAAAATGATAAAAATATTATGTTTATTTTAATATCAAATCTAATACATGAAACAAAATTTTTCAAATCATTCACATACCTAATTAAAATTTAAACATGATTATAAAATTATCTCTAATTTAATGTTTTGTTTCTAAAAAATGTATTTTAATCCTTATAAAACTTATAAATTTATTTTCCATAATATGGAAATTTGAAATTGTATATAATTTTGAAAGCCGAAATATTATTATATTCTTTTGAAACACAATATCCAAGGACATAATTATACTCATAAAAGAATCAAGTGAATAATTTTTATACTTAGTATAAGTATCTTTTTCATCTTTTTTCTTTCATCAACGATGTATTTTATCATAGATAACACTATAGAATATATAATAATTTTTCTTATTTGTGTATAATTCAAAAATCCTAATAGTAGTATAGAAGTTGTGTTTATATATTTAAAATATTTTATGAAATATGTTTTACTTATTTTTTAACTACAATTGATTTTTTTTAAAATATATGTAATGGTTTAACAAAGTTCTCAATTATTTATTTTTTTGATATATTCTAACCAAAATAGTGGTCCCAATCATTATTTCCATTAGAGGTCCTAGGTCACTATTTCATAATGGATTACAGTAGTTAACCCATTTCATATTGATGAATAGTTATATAGGAAATCGTGTGAGTTATATTATATATAAATCATAGAATTATAATAGAATAGTTAGTTTACTAAATCAATCTAATAAATTACCTTTAACTAATTCCTCCTTAAACCTAACCATTATAATCATCGAATAAATCATAAATAAGATCTCAAAATTTACTATAATAATATAACGAATAGTGTATATTATATCTTTAATTTTGAAAACATGATAATCTATGTGTTTCTATCTTAACATGATATACAAATTTAACTAATGGATATGTTAACCTATGTTTACTTTCTATGGGAACATGGGTATTCATAAAGGTTTCAATAATTTGTTTAATTTATATATTCATATAATTTATATTTTATCTTATCCCATCACTATATGTTGACATGCTTCTATTAAATCAATTAATTCATAGACTATCTTAAAAAAATGAATATTTCAATCATTTTAATTTATAATTCAAGAACAACCACCACTCTATATTATACATACTAAATAAAATATTAATATTATATTTATATTTCCTTCATATGTATCACATGAAAATTATATGTAATATAACTTTTATATAATTAATTATTGTTATGAGAAGACAAAATCTAACATAATTGTACGTATGGTCTAATGGAAATCCAATAACACTATTCTATAACAGTGGGTAAGATTCCTGTTCAATATGAAACGTAACCAAAATTTTCATTTTCCATAGATAATAATTGACAATTGATTTTGAAATTAAAAAAGTTTAAAATCGACTTAATTTAAAAAAATTTTAAAAAATTACAATATGCTTTCACTTTGAAATTATAATAAAAAATAATTACTATTACATGAACTAAATTTAATCATATAAAATAAAATGTATAAAATTTTATAAATTCATGACATAAATATTATAATAATTTATTTAAATAATTTAAATTAATGAATAAAAGTATTTACAATAATAACATTTCATGTTTATGATTATATTAAATAAGAATATAAATAAATAAATATATATATATATATAATTTAAATAACCTAAAATATAACTAGAAAATAATTATTTTTTTGATTCCTAATTTTATACATTATAGTTTTCCTTTCCTAAGTTTTTAAAATCATAAACACTTTCTTAAAACCTTATCTTACTAACATTGTATTTCCAATGTATTTCAGAATGTTTTTTTAGAAAGGTACATTTCAACAAAACATAGACTTAGTTTCAAATTAAATGAATATAAAATTTTTATTATTTAGTATGATACATAAGACTGACATTGAATATGGGCAATCAGATTTAGTAGTGTCTTTTCCATCAGATTAACTAATATTCTAGCCATCAGACTGACTGAATTCATATCCATCTGACTGATCATTGTTCAAATCCTTCAGATTGATCATAGTTAACTTCATCAGATTGAAAATATTTTAGTTCTTTAGACTAATAGAATATTATAATTAGAGTTGTTAAATTATTCATATTAGATAGAATTTATTAATAAATTGTAATGGTGGGACCAAAATGAAATTAGATAGAGAAACGTTTTTGACCTGTCTAGTGAAGATCATCAATGATAGTAGCAACAAACTCTGAGATTCATATAAAATATGAATTTTGGAGTTATTCCTACAAATAAGAGTTAATTCAGGGAGTTGGGATATGATGCATTTGAAGCTCAACATATCAATGATTTATCAATTCTTGAACATCTTGTAATGAAACATTGTAATCATTCATAGAGTTCTGTTAGAATAATTTTGAGTGATGAATTAAAAAATCATTATAATAGTTTTTTTTGTATTTTATTTTTCTGAATTAGGTTTAGATCGAGGGATTCTAGGGATAGGAAAATAGGTGATACCAATCTGGCTGGTCGAGGTCTTCATGGGGATAGGAAGATAGAGCTGACATCGATCATCATATCGAGGGATTCAATGGTTTTGGAAGATGAAGTAATTCTGATATTCATATATAGGGATTTCATGGTGTGGAATTCCCGACCTTACAGTTAGGTTGAAAACTATGGATATCTTATGTTAGAATTTCTATCTTCAGTAACACATAAGGTTAAAGAGTATAAAGTATTTTATAAATATTTTATGTCATTCTTACTTTATTATAATATTTCACACTACATGTTTTAACAAAATTTATATTCAAATTTTCAATTTACATTAGAATACTTTTAATAAATATTTTTAATATTAGTTTTATCAGATTGTCGGTGTTCTCGATTAATAACTATGATTTATCAGATGAGTTTGGAGTCTGATACATATAATCTAATAATCCAAAAATTTATTAGTGTAATCCTTTTAACAAAATATGTATTGTTTTTTATGTTAGTTTAATTTTTAAAACGACAATTCAACCTCTATTTTTTCCACCATAAACCCTTATTCTTTATCAATTAGTATTAAATAAAGTGCATATTATTTTCTTACTATGTATTACATTTTTTATCCACCATAAGATTCTAAACAATTTTTATAAACTGCTTGTTTATAAACTTTTGTTACACTAACATTTATTATAGAAAGAGTTTCTATTTTGATATTATGGAAAGAATAAATATTGATACTCTCAGAAACATAAATCCTAGATGACAACCATTTATTATGGAAATGATTATAAATTTAAGAGATATTGAATGGAGACATTCGTTATAAACACTGGTGTTGAAAACTTTTTTATGTTAACACAACATTATATTATTCTATTGAAATAAGTCAAAACATTTAATAATAAATTGAAATTGGTATATCAGTTGAATTATAGAGTTAGAAAGACTCTATTGTTATCTATGAATAGAAACATTTAGTGTCAAATTTCATCTTTTGAAGATGAAAATATTATTTATAAGAAATTAGAGCTAATACATTTTTGAACTTCTAAAGTACATGAAACTATAAGAGAAAAGATTCAAAATGAATATCATGATTTTTAGTTTCTAACCAATATAACAGGTGAAAAAAAAATAAATCAGTGGATAATGAATAATGTAAATAGTTTACAACAATTTGGTGAAAAGAAACTTACTGATGGAATCTTAGTGGAACATATTCTTGAAATAATACTCATAGAATGGGAATCCAAAAGAAATTATTTGCATGATAGTAGATGGATTAGTCAATTAACTCTTGATGATTTTATTGGAACCCTTATGCAGAATGAGGGAAGGATGAAATGTTTTGTATAAAAAATGAAGAACAAATATATGACATTCATTTGGAACAACATCTAATGTTAAAAATAAAGGTAAATATGAACAGAATGTTATATAGTATTCTAAAAAGAATAAACTAATTATTTATTTAGATAGTAGTTCATCAAAAAAATCAATAAATGAATCGGCTAAACATATGAAATGGATGAAAAAGATAGCTGTAAATAAGTATTTATAAATAGACAATGAAAATTTAAAAATAAATAGGTGATAAAAATTATATATATATATATACAATTCATAAAAATATTATAATGAATTGTATATATTTTTAGTAACCCCCTTTATTCTGTTATATTTTAATTTATTAAACAGATTCAAGGAATGATTAATATCAAATGATCATTATAAGGCCCCAGCCTTAAACATTAATTAATCTTGAGTTATTTCAAGAATGCACATTATAGGATCTTTTCAGGTTTAGAGTTTCTGAGAATTAGATCATAAATAATGCAATACATTCCATATTTAAACAAAGTGGTTAAATAAAAGATAGTATTCATTTTTTCCATCAACAGAAACATATTTAAAATAAAACATGGATTCTTTCTTGAAACTTCCTTGACACGATCATCATATCATGTACCTTTCCCTTGACCTGTGAAAAATATTTCAAAAACTTGGGATGAGCATAAAAAGATCATTAAGGGATATAAAAAATCATAAAGGAAAAATTAGTACATGTATACATAAGAATCAATGAAATCATACTTTACTCATAAAACATAAGCACGTTAACATACCTCATGAAATCATATGATTTATCAATAACTCATAGAAATAATAAGACATAAAGGTAACTTGAGGCATTCATAACATTCTTACATAGGGAGTAACCCTCATGGTTACATTTGGAATACCCATCACAGTATATTCCCTAAATCTCTTCCAAGAAACCATAACGTTTAACCCCTTCGTGTTACCCAATGCATTGGAGAGATATGTCGGGCTCACCCGCCATTAGTTTATCACCGAACCACCCGTTTTCATATACAATTCCCAAGAAACAAAACACAATCATAGCACATAACTTAAGCATAAAGTAAAGATAACATTCCCACATTTCAATAAAAATATAACTTTTTATGATATTGAAATAATCAATCCATTCAAAAAACCATTTTCAAAACCATTTAAAACATTCAATAAAAAGATTTTTGAATCAATGTGTCCCATACCAACTTGAAGCTTCTAACCTTATAAACCATTAATATCCATATAAATAAATCCTTAAACCCATTTTTATAACATTGATATTAATAAGAACAAATCATTGAAACATTTAAAGTGATATTTAGTTAAAGGGTTTTTACAAAAATTAGAGACACTTGAATACAAAAATTGAGGAATAACATTTAATCATAACTTTATAATATCATGAGAATAAATGTATTCATGATATAATATTCCAAAGGACAGTATATACACCATATATGAGTTAATTGGTGCATAACAACAATGAAGTCTCAATAGAAATGTAAAATTAGATGAAATCCCTTATAAAGAAGGTATCCTTAAATTAAGGATAAATCAATCTCAAAATTATGTGTGAAAAATATAAATACACTTAATATAAGTGGATATTATTTTTAAAACAATAAATGGTCGTTCACACATATTCAAAGGATGACATATTCAATAACTACAAGTTGAACCCAATGAAATCTAAATTCGGTTAAAAAGTTCCCTTGGTAAAATTCGATAGCCTAACAGCGTCACTTTAAAATTCATAAAATTAGTTTTTGAGAGATAAAATGGTATCTCATCACTTGGAAATAAAATTTACATCAATAAGGATATATAAGAACATATCCCAAAATAAAAAGATGTAAATTAAAAGACATTACAAAATAAGTCTTTTTAAAAGAGGAGTGTGAAAGGTTCCTTTACCGATTTGGGAAACTTTCGAAACGTACACCCCATGAAATAAGGGTCATACAATGAATATGTAACTACAAATAAATGATAGTATATTATACAAATAGTAAAATAATGGGCAGTACAAAGACCACACAAACGGAAATAGTGGCCAATGTAGCATGAATCTCACATGAAAAAAAAGTGATATGAAAATCCCCTTATAAAAATTCAGCAGCCTAGCATCGCCACATAAAACATCCAAAAATGGATTGATGAGATAAAATGGGGTCTCTCATCATATTAATATAAAATTTTCAGAAAGATTAATATAAAAGAACATCCCCCAACATAATAAATAGGAGCTTAAAGTAAGTTACATAAAAAGAGTACTTAAAAATAAAGAGAGAGGTAGGATCCCTTACCTCAAGTCCGACTTCTCTTGTTCGTTTCTTTATATTCCTGAATAATAAACATTGGTAAATTTATAATTTCTTAATGTAATCCTTTAAATATTATTATTCAGTTCATATCACATATTACAATGTTATAATAATTGGTTAATAATGTGAGTTCTTATCAGACGTTTTTGTCGATGTTTGGTACATGAGTAAAAAATTAACTTGTTTGAAAATGATTGTCCATGTAGTTATAATTAAATCATCTTTATAATAATATTAATGATTTACATATCAAATATATCCAGTACATATTCTTTTTATACTATTCCATAACATTTGGAGATAAAAAGAAATGAAATGCACCGTTCATGGAGACGGTAGGCCATACGTACGCATGAACGCTACTTTCATTTATATTTCTTACTTAATGGAGTGAAATAATAATGATATAAATATATATTATAATTCCAGTATAATATCATATATAATATCATTAACTCTATCCTTTATATGTCCCACATAAGGCATTAATGAATCAAATCACTTTGAGGGGGCAGTAGTCCGCCCTTTCTAAAATGATGATATCGCATTTACCCATAATGGAAACAATAAATGTATGACATAAATGAAAAATACAGAAGATTAAGGAAAACATAATCATATTATATTTCATATATAAATATATTTACATCTTAATGTCCACCATTGAAGGTGTTAGAAGAATATTGAACAATCATCGTTTCGTGAGGCAGAAATTCGCCATCCACGGAAATAGTATGCTCTTTAACCATTAGATATAGGTGTGTGTAAGTGTAGCTCGGATCCTTCTTATACCAACATCTGAGTATATGGAATATACTTTTTTTGTTACAAAAAAAGGAATAAAAATATTTTAGGGGGTTGTAGAAGCAAAATAAAACAAAAGAGCATTAGAGAAGACTTTACCTTTGAATCGGGTAACTTCTCTTGGTTTGAACCAAAAGGGTTCCTTGAAGAGCTTTCTGCCAAAGGTAAGGCTTCTAGGATGAAGAGAGGGACGTGGAGAGGAAAAATGAGCATAGAGTAGGTGAGAAAAAGGCTTGAGAGGTTTGGTTAAGGAGGTAGAGGTGGGAGCCTTTTAAAAGTGGAGAGGAGGGGCACTCTTGGAAAAGTATAAAATGTTACTTTATTTTCAAATGAGTTTCAGATTTTAAAGGTCCCACATTGATGTATTTCGAGGATAAGGTGATAAGGGTTAGAAATCCACCCATACAATAGGTTTTTGACATGTGTAGGTCTTATATTTTACATTATCTTTTCATTTTATTTAAATCGTTAAATAATGAGGTAATCGTTGCATCATCATGGTCTCATATATAATTTAATTTATTTAAGGTCTAAAAATTATAAAAAAAAGACTATGATGTGGGAAATATATTTATCTCACAAATGACTATTTATAGTCCAAGATATCATTTATTTAGACAATATTAAAAATGTTTTTCTCAGGTGATACATTCTTTGTTATATTTACTTTCTTTAAAAAAAATAAAAAGATAAAAAGTCATTATCACACAAAAGTGATTCCATGGGGTCCCCAAGTTTGGAACAAGGCATCCCATGGTCGGCCATGACACAAACAGTAGTATTAGGACACATGTTTGTGCCATTTCTTATTATTATGATATTATTTTATTATCCTTAGCTACCTGATTACTAATGAATCAAGATAATTAACGATAATTACCGTCGTTACTATTCATAAAGTCCAAAAACAAGAGTCTTAATTAAATAATTTGGACCTTATTATTCCAAATATGGAATCCATTTTACCAAATTCCAAACACATATATTGAAATAATTAATTAAAAAATAATTCTCATTGTCAAAACAAATAGCGGTTTTTTAACAATATCTATGAAAAGTTTGGGATTAGTTTATGCCCAATTCCAAAGTGAAATTAATTCTAATGACAACTATTGGATTAAATTGTAAAAATATATTCTAATTAAACTTTAAAACCAATTAAAAAGATAATCTATCCATTTATTTAAATTATATGAAAAAGCAGTTTTGATGTCAAATGCAATATTTTCACTATTCATTAAAAAGAATGAACATTTTCAGAAACAAACCAAAAATTTATCCAAAGTAAATTTAAATATCCCAATCATAAAGAAGAAGTTTATATTGACATATAGATCTTATAAAATTGTCAATTGTAAGATTTAAAAAAGGATCTCCATCAAAAGGCGGTAAAACAATCATTTAAAAATATAAGAGTATTTATTTCTTAAAATTGGATTCATTTGGATTTTAAGCCTCTAACATTTATTGGATAAATGTAAAAATATTTGAAAAACATATTTACTCATTTTGTAGTTAATTCTATTCATTACATCTATTAAAACGTCTAGGCGTTAACTATTATAACATTATTATATTATTAGTGTGCAACGTACGATTTCAAAGAAACTCGTTGTTGCGTATAGAGTACGCCATCGAGCATAGAATTCCCTTTAAAGTAGTATTAAAATTTTATTCACAAATATTGATACACATTAGAATGTAATATTATTTATTTACCTGGGATGTTACATCCTTCCCCCCTTTTGGGAATTGGATCCTCTCAATTTCCAAATTGGGCTTAGAAACTTCATTGAAAGTCCCACATTAGAACAATAGTCAGTAAAACTATCACTTTAAAAGAATGGTAGAGAAGTAAAAAGGTCACCAGAGTTAACCCATACAAGGATTACGTGTAAGAAAATATGGATATGGAGGAAAAATCAATGGGTCATGTTCTGATGGAGAGTGATAGTAAACATGTCTAGGAGAATATGATCCACAAGAAAATCACAAACTTGTGATGGGTTAAACGGTATTCGATTCCCCAGTAGGAAAAGTTAATAGACAAAATTTTTGTTTTATGTTACTCTTAATTGAGGAATTTATTTTTGAGCTTAACTAAATCATAATGAAATATACTTACTTTTAACGTAGACTTTCAACTTTTACTAGATTCCTTAATCAAACTCATATTTTCTCCAAAAGACGAGTATTTAGGAAGACTTGTTCGCATTAAGAGTACTATAATCAACTTCTAGAGAATCACCTAATCCACAAAAGAGAACAATATATTTCCCATGTCTTTAGATATCAACCAAAACCAAACCAAAAAGTTTAGTACGATATCAGATAATTCCCAAAAAGGATAGGTTTTTTTTACAAAAAGAAAAACTACTCTTAATCTCCAAATTTTTTCAAAAAAACCCCAAAGTTCAAAAAATACCATTCAATAAACATCTATCCATAAAATTATTCAATGTAATCCCAACTAATATTGAAAACCAAATATTTGAAGGATTTAATCACATAGTCCCCCAACGTACAAATTAACATTTATCTCCAAATAACATAAGTTGCTCTTAAAGTCTCATACTGAAAAGTAATTAACCTAATCACATATCCTCCATGATAGGTTAATAATTTCCATAGATAACCCAAAATCAACTTACTCTTAAATTATAAAATTATCTAACTAAAATGAATCATTCAAATAACCTTGGACTTCATGTAATCCAGTGGTAGGCGATAAAGACCAGTTCCACTTTGGTTGTGGGTTCGATTCCTGCAGCTTCATCCGACGCGACGGGTTGTCACACGGTCAGTGTGTTTTCCTTTTTCCAAAACTATATAATTCTTAAAACATCCCCCCAAAAAGAGATAAAATCTTCAAAAATAACCATATCATATTTTAACCTCAATTTTACCTCATGCCTTTCATCTTCCATTATAAAATATAGTAACCCATAATTACCTCAAAATTAAGGATCATATAAACCCTAATGGTTACCTTTATAATTATCACATGAACATCCACATCGAGTTGGTTCTCTTGTACAAGAGGCATTAGAGAACTCACCAACGTTCAAGTGGTTGATCATGACTCCTGATAGTTGGTCTAGAATAACCATGAGATTTCCCATTTAATCCCTCATTTCATCTAGTCTCTTAATCAGAGAACCACCATAGTTTCCTTCAAACCCATTGTCACTTTGGTGCCTTCTAGATCCATCCATTTACTAAAACCAAAAAGGTTAGTGTGAGTATATCAACAAAATCATCATGTACTAAAGAGGAAGATAAACACTAAGATATACATATCCAAGTTATCTCAAAAATCATTCCAACCTTCAAAAATAAAAATGACTCTATCCAATATAATAACCATTTTGGTCATACACAACTTGTCATTTATTCTAAAACAACACTCCAACCTTTAACGTAATCTAAACTGACCTATGATACCAACTATAATCCCCCATCCTTAAACCTTACTTAATCTTGAGTTATTTCAAGAATACACATTGAGGAGTGTTTCACGTTTAGAGTTTTAGAGAATTAGATCATAAATCATGCATTAAATTACACATTTAAACAAAGTGGTTAAATAAAAGATAGTATTCATTTTTCTTCCTTCAACGGAAACATATTTGAAATAAAACATGGATTCTTTCTTGACACTCCCTTGACAATATCATCATATCATGTACCTTTCCCTTGACCTGTGAAAAACATTTCAAAAACATGGGATTGGCATAAAAAGCTCAGTAAGGGATATAAAAATTCAGAAAAGAAAACATTAGTACATGTACACATAAGAATAAATGAAATCATACTTTACTCATAAAACATATGCACGTTAACATACCTCATGAAATCATAAGATTTATGAATAACTCATAGAAATCATAATGCATAAAGGTAACTGGAGGCATTCATAAAATTCTTACGTAGGGAGTAACCCTCATGGTTACGTTTGGAAAACCCATCACAGTATATTCCCTAAATCTATTTGGAGAAACCTTAGCGTTTAACCCCTTCGCGTTACCCAATGAATTGGAGAGCTATATCGGGCTCACCTGCCCTTAGTTTATCACGGAACCACCCGTTTTCATAAATAATGCCCTAGAAACAAAACATAATCATAGAACATAACTTAATCATAAAGGAAAGATTATATTCCCACATTGAAATAAAAATATAACCTTTTATGATTTTGAAATAATGAATACATTCAAAAAAACCATTTTCAAAACCATTTAAAACATTAAATAAAATATTTTTGAATAAAAGTGTCTCATACCACCTAGAAGATTTTAAATTTTTAAACCATTAATATCCATATAAATAAATATTTAAAACCATTTTGAAAACATGGATATTAATAAGAACAAATCATTAAAACATTTAAAGTGATATTTAGTTAAAGGGTTTTTACCAAAATTAGAGACAATTGAATACAATAATTGAAGAATAACATTTAATCAGAAAATTATAATATCATGATAATAAATGGATTAATGATATAATATTCAAAAGCATAGTATATACACCATATAAGAGTTAATTGGTTCATAACAACAATGAAGTCTCAATAGAAATGTAAAATGAGACGAAATCCATTATAAAGAAGGTATCCTTAAATTAAGGATAAATCAATCTCAAAATTATTTATGAATAATATAAATACACAAAATATAAGTGGATATTAAGTTTAAAACAATCAAAGGTCATTCAAACATATTCAAAGGATGACATATTCAATAACTACTTGTTGAACCCAAAGAAATCGAAATTGGGTTAAAAAATTCCCCTGGTAAAATTCGACAGCCTAACGACGTCACATTAAAATTCATAAAATTAGTTTATGAGAGAGAAAATGGTATCTCATCACATGGACATAAAATTTACATCAATAAGGATATATAAGAACGTATCCCAAAAAAAAGATGTAAATTAAAATACATAACAAAATAAGTCTTTTTAAAAGAGGAGTGTGAAAGGTTCCATTTCCGATTTGGGCAACTTTCGAAACGTACACCTTTTGAAAGAAGGGTCATACAATGTTGATTTAACTATGCATAAATGAGATTATATTATACAAATAGTAAAATAATGGGCAGTACAAATACCACATAAAATGAAATAGTGTCCAATGTAGCATTAATCTCACAGGAATAAAAAGTGAGATGAAAATCCACTGATGAAAATTCAGTAGCCTAACGACGCCACATAAAACTTTGAAAAAATGGATTGATGAGTTAAAATAGGGTCTCTCATCATATTATCAAAAACTTTACATCAAGAGGAATATAATAGAACATCCCCCAACATATGAAATATGATCTTAAAGTATGTTACATAAAAAGAGTACTTAAAAATAAAGAGAGAGGTAGGATCCCTTACCTCAAGTCCGACTTGTCTTGTTCATTTTTTATATTCCTGAATAATAAACTTTGGTCAATTTATAATTGCTTAAGTTCCTACATTAATTATTATTATTCAGTTCATATCACATATTACAATGTTATAATTATAGTTTAATAATGTGAGTTCATATCAGAGGTTTTTGTCGATGTTTGGTACATGAGTCAAAAATGAACTTGTTTGAAAATGATTGTCCATGTAGTTATAATTAAATAATATCCAGAATAGTATTAATGATTTAAATATCATATATATCCAGTACATATTCATTTTATACTATTCTATAACATTTGGAGATAAAAATAAATTAAATGTACCGTTCATGGAGACGGTAGGCCGTATGTATGCATGAACGCTACTTTCATTTCTATTTATTACTTAATAGAGTGAAATAATAATGATATAAAGATATATTATAATTCCAGTATAATATAATATATAATATCATTAACTATATCCTTTATATTTCCCACATAAGGCATTATCGAATCAAATCACTTTGAGGGGGCGGTAGTCCGCACTTCCTAAAATGAAGAGATCGCGTTTACCCATTATGGAAACCATAAAGGTATGACATAAATGAAAAATACAGAAGCTTAAGGAAAACATAAAAATATTATATATCATATATAAATATAGTGACATCTTAATGGAAAACTTTTAAAGTGTTAGAAGAATATTGAAAAATCATCGTTTCGTGAGGCAGAAATTTGCCATCCATGGAAATAGTATGCTCTTTAACCATTAGATGTAGGTGTGTGTAGGTGTAGCTCGAATACTTCTTATAAAAACATCCTAGTATATGGAAGATACTTTTTTTGTTACAAATTAAATTAATAAAAAGAGTTTAGGGGGTTGGAGAAGAAAAATAAAACAAAAGAGCATTAGAGAAGACTTTACCATTGAATCGGGTAACTCCTCTTGGTTTGAACCAAAAGGGTTTCTTGAAGAGTTTTCTGCATAAGGTAAGGCTTCTAGGATTAAGAGAGGGATGTTGAGAGACCAAATGAGCAGATCTTGGCCGAGCCAAAGGCTTTACAGGTGTGGGTAAGGAGGTAGAGGTGGGGGCCTTTTATAAGAGGAGAGGAGGGGAACTCTTGGAAAGCTATAAAATGTTACTTTATTTTCAAATGAGATTCGGATTTTAAAGGTCCCACATTGATTTATTTCGAGGATAAGGTGATAAAGGTTAGAAATCCACCCATCCAATAGGTTTTTAACATGTTTAGGTCTTAGATTTTACACTATCTTTTCATTTTATTTAAATCGTTAAATAATGAGGTAATCGCTGCATCATCATGGTCTCAAATATAATTTAATTTATTTAATGTCTAAAAATTATAAAAAAAATAATATGATGTAGGATATAATTTTAGCCTTACAATTACTATTTATAGTCCAAGAGATCATTTATGTAGACAAAATTAATTTTTTTTACTCAGGTGATACATTCTTTGTTATATTTACTTTCTTTAAAAGAAATAAAAAGATAAAAAGTCATTATCACCAAATTTTATTCCATGGGGTCCCCAAGTTTGGCACAAGGAATCCCACGGCCGGCCATGACACAACCAATAGTGTTAGGACACATTTTGGTGTCAATTTTTATTATTATGATATTATTTTATTATCCTTAACTACCCAATTACTAATTAATCAAGATAATTAACGATAATTACCGTCGTTACTATTCACAAAGTCCAAAAACAGAAGAGTCTTAATTACATAATTTGGACCCTCTGATTCTAAATATGGAATCCATTTTACCAAATTCAAAACACCTAAATTGCAATAATTAATTTAAAAATAATTCATGTTGTCAAAACAAATAGCGGGCTTTTTTGAAATAATATCTACGAAAAGTTTGGCATTAGTTTATGCCCAATACCAAAGTGAAATTAATTCTAATGACCACTATTGTATTAAATTGTAAAAATATATTCTAATTAAACTTTAAAAAAAATTAAAAATATAATCTATCCATATATTTAAATTATATTAAAAAGCAGTTTTGATGTAAAATGCAATATTTTTCATTATTAATTAAAAAGAATGAACATTGTCAGAAGCATACAAAAAATTTAACCAAAGTAAATTTCAATATCCCAATAATAAATAATTAGTTTATTTGGAAGAATAGAGCTTATTAAATTTTCAAAAGTTAGATTTAAAAAATGTTCACCATCAAAAGGCGGTAAAAAAATCTTTTAAAAAAATTAGAGTATTTATTTCTTAAAATTAGATTCATTTGGATATTAATCCTCTAACATTTCTTGGATAAATGTAAAAATATTTTACAAACATATGTAATCATTTTTTAGTTATTTCTTTTCATTCCCTCCATTACAACGGCTAGGAATTAACTATTATAATATTATTATATTATTAGTGTGCAACGTAAGATTCCAAAGAAACTCATTGTTGTGTATAGGGTACGCCATCGAACATAGAATTCCTTTTAAAGTAGTATTAAAATTTTATTCACAAATATTTATAATCATTAGAATGTAATATTATTTATTTACCTGGGATTTACAATCATTCATATCTACTTCATGTTTACTAATATTCTTACATTAATGTGTACATTTTCAAATAGAGATAATGTATGTGGTCGTTTTCTAGAATACTTTTTTTAATAATTGATTTTGTCTTCTAAATAATTTTTTATATATAAATATATATATTATTAATTTTTTTCTTCTTATTTTCTAAACGTTTTCAGAATAATTTTTTTTACTAAAACGTTTTTCGAGTCAAAATATTTATTAAAAGGTTTTCAAAATCATAATATTTGTGAAATGGTTTTCAGAATAATTTTTTTACTAAAAGGTTATCAAAATTACCAAAAAAGTACAAAAAGGTTTTCAGGATCAACCATTTTTACAAAATTTATTATAATAAAAAATTCTTCTAAACTTTTTTTAGAATAAAATTCTGTTACTAATGATTTTGAAATAGAAAATTCGTAAAATATTTTTTGGATGCTATTTTTGTTAAAAATTTTAATAGATTCAATTTCTTTTAACAAAATTAAGAAAAAAAAGTTATTAGATAATACCGTCATACTGAATGTACATTTATACTCTAAAAGGTATTCTTGTAATATTTTATTTTTTTTGAATTTTTCATTAATTTTTTGTTGATTTATTGATTCATTAATTTTATAGGCTTTTATTTTGTTAAGAATATTAATGTTTATAAAATCATACAATACATTATCCTAATGAATAGTTTTCATGAAAACAAATTAAGAGCCCAAAATATTTATTAAATTATTCGAGGATTAATCTCAACCATCAAATTAGATTAATGTTTTAATTTATATCATTATATCTTTATAGTTACAATTTTTCTACCAAAGACTATATATATTGGGGAGTGGGTCACCCTAACCCACATTGATCTTCCGGATTTTATCTCAAACATCTACACTCCATTTATTTCCTAGTTACGAAAGTGTGGAATTAGTCTGATTTTCTTATTTAGTCATATTCCCAAATTCTATTTTAGTATCATGGCATTTGTAGAAGATTTATTGAAGTTTCAAATTATATTGGAAATATTGATCGAGATAGCATGGTATGATAAATATGATTCTCTTTTTAAAAGAGTTATTCAGTTTCATGGAAGTGAAAAGATACGTGTTGAAAATGTTGAATTCAATTTACATTATCCAGAAATTTTTAGAGTTTTATTATTTGGTAGAATATAGTGCACAAGATGATTTGAATGTTATTGATTTCAATATTTTTAGTGAAAGTTGTAAACTAAGTATTTTTCATGTTGCTGATTTAGTTGAAGTGGCAGTTGATGGAGAGTCTTACCTTCCATCTCACCAGCATTCAAATAATCATGGATATTTTTATAATTCTAAATAATAATCATACCTATTATATTTTCATGTTAATTTTAGAAAGGTATTTCATATATATCCATCTATAATGTTATTTGCGATGTGGATTCAATGATATTTGCTTCGAATTAAATGATACATGGATACACTAAAAGTTCTTGAAATCTATATATTATATATCTTTTTCAATATGATAATTATAATATTGTTAAAGTTTTTGTTTCTATTTATTGCTGAAATTTTGAAAATTTTAATGAAATATAGAAACCTTATGTACCCATGTTTCATAAATAATATGATTATTAATTATTTTGGATTGCTTAAAATAATGAATTAGTCTCATGCAGTTCATGAAAATGTGTGAATAATTGGAGAAGAACCCATGGAAATAAGAAACAAGTATTCGATCTAAATCAATAAAAAATGTACTGTCAAATTAAAAAAGGTAACATCTGAGGCAGATGTTCTTAAAGATAAAAATTATTAAAAATAAAAAGGAAATAAGTTTCCTATCTTCCAAATATTCAAAAGAAACATAAATATATTTCTGATGGGGATATCAAGAAGTTGATGGAACATAAGTCTTAGTAAAATATAGGTGATCCATATTTGGATCTGGATAAATATGATGTTTTATAACTGAACTTAAAAATTGATGATGTAATGAAAGAGGTAAGAAAGAATAAAATGAATAAGAAAATTATTTTTTAATCCATGGTGATTGATGACCTGATTAAATGAGTAGAATAAGAACCAACTAATCAAACATTATAAATATATCAATTTTTAGAAAAACGCTCCTAGTTCTAGAATTCAATCACCTACCTACCATAATATTCAAAATCCATCAGCACATATGGAGTTAAAAATTAATGAAATATCTATTTTCATATTTATTTGAAATTGAAATGGGTAAAAAAGATGATATTTAATATCCAGTCATAAATATGTTTACAAAATTCCTTCAAAAATTAGTTAACAAGACAGTTCATAAAAAAGTAAAAAAATTTATTCAGAATTCTGGTAAGGGTGCTTTAAGAACCAAAAAGTATGCAGAGAGAGGTCTATAAGAACAATATGAGGAGGAAGAGAAGAAAGATGAAAAGGAATAAGAAATATATTTTCATTATTCTTCAACATCCTCTATATCCTTATCAACTTATAGTGATAAAAATATAGTTTTAAATGTTTCTATGGATTAAAAACAATTATCCCACGAGGAATAGAAATATCAACATTCCCATACAAAAACTAGGACACAAAGAAAATTCTATGTAATGAATGTTTCAAATGATGAAAATGTTAAAGGTAAATATAATACATATGTTTCACTATATAGACAAAATATTACAGAAGATTCATTATATTCATTAGATACAACATTCACTAATGCTTAGAAGAGGATTGATTATATTTTGTAAACATTGAAACAAATTATATATTATATTACTTTATTCTGAACACTGGATCTTATTGTAAGAATATTTAGAATAATTTGTATGGGAATCTAGAGTTATTGACATATTTGACCAAATAATT